>CM055280.1:64227145-65473283 GCA_029237695.1 Conchocele bisecta
AAATGGACTCAAACACGAAAACTTAACATTGATTGTGGACGCCGCCCGCTGCCCGCCGCCCGCCCGGCTTTCGCCAATCCAATAGCCTGGATTTTTTTTCAAAAAACCTGGCTAAAAATGATTTTCAAACTGGTCCATTTATGAAAAGGGGGTGTTTAAGCTCTCAAAAATATGAAAATTACTTGCAAAAAAGTGCAGATCCTGAGGGACAGCTCATCATGAGCCGGCTCATCTGGATCTACACGTTTTGCCAATACCACCATACAGGCCTGTGGTGTTGAAAGGGTTAATGTATACCACAATCAATTTTACAACTCCCAAGTATTCGGACACAACGTTTACAGGGGTTTCCCAAAACAAATTGAATCCAAATTCATTGCTATTGTGATAAACTGTTACAATATACTAACGATAACTATTGGGACAATTAATTGTGGGAATAAATGGTGTCCGAATATTTAAGGTTATTATGGTAGTCCAATACGAGACTAGCCAGCTTGCTTAATATTGTCTCAATGTAATGTACGTCAGGTATTACCAATTTGTGACCTTTGATATCATACGTTCGAGTCGCAAAAATAATAACGTGACTGGAATTTGTAATGAGCAAGGGAATGGCTTTTTATCCCGTCAACTATGTCGCTACTAGACGTGAAAAGCAGGTACGTGTATTTTTTCTCGTTCACGTCTAGTAGATACATCATTATGTATGACGTTACGTCATTATATGTGAATGACGTAACACGATAATCTTGTCGCTTCAGAAGATAAACTTATGAGGCCACAAATGCATTTTTAGAGACATTTGAACAATTTTGATGTGGTTAACGGGATAAATAGAATATTATTATAGTGTCATGAACGTGAATAAATATCTGACTCGGCTCGAAATCAGGATGTGCTCGGCAAGCCTCGCCCATCCTGATTTCTCAGCCTCGACAGATATTTATTCACGTTCATGACACTATACTAATATTCTCTATATAGGTTGTGAGTCATCTCCGCCCATAGCCGCTGTCTCTGTATGGACTTTTGCTGGGATGTTAAACCCTTTCACATTTTGTAACCAACAAAGGATATGAAGGGCTCACAGTTAGGATTTTTTTTTTCATTAACCCCTTTTTTTACACAGGTTGAAGTAACGGACCGAGGTCTATAAATACATTAAATATGCATAAAAGCATCAATAAATGAAGAAAAAAATAAGCAAAAAAATATGGAGGGGGGAGTAAACAAAATGTTTATCGTATTTTTTTTCATTTATTGATGCTTTTAGGCATATTTAATGTATTTATAGACCTTGAACACGGTTTCGGCATATTTCAGGATGTTTCGGATTTAGTCGTGGACACGGTGAACTCTAGTTCCCAGCCTGGTCATGTGGAGACGACACATGCTGGAATAGAAATCTGCGATCCTGAACGTCAGTCCCATGTGGAGCAACTTGTGACCGTCACGGACACAGCCGATGTTGAACAGTATGTCGTTCTAGCACCCGATATAGCAGAGCAACTTGTTGGACAGGTCATAGACGTACACTCTGACATCGTCGAAGACCCACTCAGTGTTGTCGGAGAGTTTGTCGACGTACCTATCGACGTCACAGAACCAACGGATGTATCTCTAGTCATCGAAGTCGACAGTGGGCCCACAAAGTATCAGTATTATATTCAAACGCCGGAGACGTTGACCAACGAGAACTCTGTAAACATCGCTCATGAATTTGCGAACCTTCTGCTGGCTGCTGAGCAGTCTTTACAAGCAAGTGAGAAGTTCGATTCCAATGAAGCTACTAACGTAGAGCGTAAAACTGCCAATACTGCAGAGATGGTGGAAACTGAACCTATACAAATGCAACAAGAGACCAATGATGCTGTGATACAGATACTTGAATGTTATAGTCCAGTTTTGTAAATCGCTTACCAAACTTGGAGGTGGGGGTGGGCAAATAGCATTGCAGGATCCGTACATCCCGATCCCATATGTTCGTTAGCTTATGGGGTAGTTTCTGTTTCCTTTCACATAACTGCTTCATATGTTACAAATGCATTCCTCTGATGGTCCTCTATCATTCTGTGACAAATCCACGATCCTCCAGCCTTTTCTGTTTTCAAATGTGCCCTCATTTGCATTGGCCACCAGCAGGGGCATTCGTGTGCCGACTGCCTACATTTCTAGTTTGTATGCTATTAAATCTAATACATCCTAATAATGCATGCTTTAACCCTCACTACGCGGGAGACAAAAAATGTTGTCTTCTGTTTTTCATTTTTGCCATAATTCTTAACAAAAAAACTGTTTTGGCAGCACATGAGAATCGTCTCCAGTGGAGACGATTCTCATGCGCTGTCAAAACAGGTTTTTGTCGAGAAATATTGAAAATAAAACATTTCCGGCAGACGACAAAATTTAATTCAGCGTAGTAATGGTTAATGATAAACACACTGGTATAGCTGTACGGAGAGATGTTCAGCTCCTGCAAATATCTCGGAAATAAAATGATTTACCTTGTTTTACTACACGATTCTGGACTCAATGGTCGCGATACATTTGTGTCCTCGGATGAGAAAAAGGACCTTATAACCTTACCAGACTGCGCAATCGGGAACTATGCTATTCTACGCCATTCCATCAAGTGTGTATGCATAATGACTGAAATGGGGGTTATCGGAAAGTGTAGCTCCTGTTCAATGTAGCCCCAGAGTCTGAGCATCCGCACAATATGAACAGGATCTGCACTATTCTCCATCCTATCAATGAACCACATGTTGTGCTTCTAACAATCAATACAGATCGTTATCAGGCTACAGGATTGTGCTATTTGATCAAGAGCTACACTGGTCACATGACAATCCCCATTTCTCCAGTCAAATCCACAAATAAAAGGCCTATGAACATGATTATCTACACTTGCCATAATTGCGACAAGGCGCGTGTGATTTTGTACATAACATGGTGTGCAGAATTCTATTCCACATTTGCTCTCAACGTTTCATCAACTTTCGATGCCATTTACTGAAATATTCTTGTGTACAAAATCACAGGCCTCATCTCAATTGTTCCAAGCCAAGTCAGTGTATAGACATGTTTTTGTTAGATCAGTAGCCGATTTCACCAACATTGCAAAGAAAACTTTTCTAGCAAAGTATACTTTGAGGGAGTAATCATTTATTTTCCCCCGAAATGCATTATTTCATATAGAACTAACGACTGCGAATTATTATACTGAATTGATTACATTATCACAGCCAAAACAATTAATAAATTTATCCTAAAATTGAAAATTTCTCCCTCAAAGTATACTTTGCTAGAAAAGTATACTTTGCAATGTTGGTGAAATAGGCTACTGATCAGACTACGCCGACGAAATCGGCTACATGAATACTTCCTAGTTCCACGGCTCCACATCGAACAGTGTAAGCTGGAGCTACACTGGTCGCAATACAATTACTTGTTTAAATGTTTTCCGACACAGCGAGAGTTTGCAATGTTTCATTTTGTGAAATGGCTCACCATGTTGGCACCTGTGTCTAAGGCCATCCATAATTATATCTCCGTTTCCTGTAACCCGACCGACCCGCTAAAAACGGTGTGACCCGATTTTTTTTATTGCAATTTCTTTACAATTTTTTTTTTAATTTTTTTTTTCAAATTCTTTTTACAATTATTTTTTTCTTTTTCAGTTTAGTGCTACAGTGGGTTAAAAGGGTTAATATAATCTCTGGCCGTAAATGGCATACATGTTCATACAACAACACATACAGCAATTGACATACTTTTATTGCAAGACTGCAATGCAAGTGTTAAAATATTGTACCTTTTTAATATTAATAATTTTTAAATTCAATATGTCATGTGACAGAAAAAAAAAGAAATTGCCTACCGACTGACCCACTCCTATAATTCTGGGTTACAGGAAACAAACAATTTTTTAAGGACGGCCTAATTTCATGGGGGTATGTTGGTTATATTGACATCGGAGTCCAGCATAGCACCGGATTATCCTGCACTGTGACTGGATAAATGGGGCTTAAGGGATTTGAGACCAGTGTAACTCCTGATCATTTAGAACACATGTGTAGCCTGCAAACGATCTGTATTGCTTGTTAGCAGGTGTTTCTGGATAGCAGGTGTTTCTGGATGGAATGGCGAACAGTGCAGATCCCGATCAGCTTGTGCAGATGCACAGGCTAATCTGGATCTACACTGGTCGTAAAATGCATAAGTCCCATTTCTCCAGTCGCAGCCACAAATCAAGGCCTACACTATTCAGTCACTGTAATAGCTTTGTTCTCAGAAGAACCATACTGTGTGACTGCAAGATTATCAGTAGCCCGTTTCACCAACATTGCAAAGTATACTTTTCCAGCAAAGTATACTTTGAGGGAGAAATTTTCAATTTGAGGATAAATTTATTAATTATTATTATACTCAATTTATTACATTATCACAGCCAAATTGGCTGTGATAATGTAATAAATTCAGTATAATAATTCTGCATAATTTTAATCATGAAATATATGCATTTGTTAGTTCTATATGAAATAATGCATTTCAGGAAAAATAAATGATTACTCCCTCAAAGTAACTTTGCTAGAAAAGTGTTGATGAAATAGGCTACTGGATCGGTTTCCAATGTCGTATTTGCCCATTATTGGTCGGATACAATTGCAGTAGGATGAAAATATGTTGTTACCACTCGTACGAGTGGGTGGCAGGTGGAAGAATGTGATGGGTAATTTAACGATCGGGGTTCATCCTTACCGGAATTCGACTGGAGACCTGGTTTGGCCCTCACATACAATGTACGTTTTTGGCATTTTGTATGCGACAGTTGAATCTGGTTATACCCCTTATGTGAGTATTACAATTTAATATTCGTAATCCTATTTTAGGGGAAGGGGCCAGGTGACTTTGGGGTAGTATGGACCTAGCACCAGGTCAGGTTATTCTAATTTCAGGGCTGAATATATTTGTTCTCGATGTAAATATTCCGTTCTGATTTTGGTGGTCTCCGTAACTTCTGTCGTTTTTTGCGAAGAATCTGTTTCCGTGTCTGCCGACGCGGAAATCGATTCTTCGCAAAAACGACATAAGTCTGTGCCGAACTACATACACCGCCAAATGCAGCTCATGAAGACGCGTTTGTTGCGCCATATTTCATCAAAATCTGTTGCATATTAAGGAAAATATCAAATAATACTTTGGAGTGGGCGACGTTGTTGTTGTAACCACGTGATCATGCACCTTGTATATTACTTGTTAGAAGCATGATGGGTGTGTCATTGATGGAATTGGCAACAGTGCGGATGCACAGGTTGATCAGGATCTACACTGGTCACAAAACCCACTTCTCCGGAACAGTCACAGATGAGGCCAAGTTATCCGAGTTGGATGACTGCGAGATTTTGCGAGTTGAGGGTAAAAATTTGAAATTTGAAAATATCATTTATGACAAACAAATATATTCTATTGAGGTTTAACACTTTAACAAGGTTTGCAGATCTCTAGATAATTGCCAAAAACCAAATTGAAATCAGAAGTAGCAAGTATCAAAAAGCAATAAAACATATTTGTGTTACCTTTATCATGCTGCAGAAAACAATAAACAGACCACAAATATAGCATATTTTTATTATTTTCCATGAAAACACTTCATGGTATCTAATTTAATGCCAAGTCATGTTTTCATTTCGAAGCAAACTATTCAATAATTGCTGTCTGTTGATGTGTAAACAGTAGTGTGATTTTTTTTATTTTACCAAATTAAATTTTGAAACACCCAATTGCTTCAGAAATGATGGAGTAACACTACATGTACTCAATTAGTATGTATTAACAACAACATGCAAGGATCATAAATGGGTCAGCCATTAAAAAATAAATTTCAAGTGTGAAATACATGTTTTAAATGGCAAAATAAGACACCGGTAATGTATGTTCCTAGAGTCAAACTTAGATTGCAACCGTCGAATTCCCTGAAGGGTAATCTTGAAACTGTCTGTATACAGATGTAACAAACCATCATCATACGTCCATGTGTTCTTTTCTAGTTAGTTCAAGTTAAACCATTGGAATGATGTTTTCCAAACAGTTTTTCAGTTACACTGAAAATCCAATCATGCTTCACATTAACCACAAATATTGGGTACCGGTGGATATTATTTCGCATACTTCAGTTCTTTAAACGATGACTTATCCATAATATTCGACAATAAGTTACACATAGTTAACCAATTAACTTGTAATTGCAATCATGCTGC
This sequence comes from Conchocele bisecta, assembly GCA_029237695.1. Classification (NCBI taxonomy): domain Eukaryota; kingdom Metazoa; phylum Mollusca; class Bivalvia; order Lucinida; family Thyasiridae; genus Conchocele; species Conchocele bisecta. The sequence goes on from CM055280.1 coordinate 64,233,409, forward strand.
GCATCAATTTGAGAGTGCACACACTTTAACCCATAAAAGGTTGGATACAAATAACGGTACAGTACCGAGAATAAACATTTTGATAATTTTTTTCCACTATTTTCTATATTTCCATTCGAAAGAATATGATATTACCACTCATATGAACCGTCTCGATGAGACGGTTCAGATGAGTGGTAACAACATATACTTTTATGGAGAAATAATATGATTATTTTTTCAATAAAAAGCACTGTATCCATAGACCTCAATCGGTTAACTGAGGATTCATTCATAATTTACACATTAAGTTTATTAATGGTGGCCCGCATCACCTCCATACAACTTGTCGTAGGTAACACATCCGATAATAAACACTACAGCGGCTCCAAAACCTTGCCAATGACCGTGGTACCACATTCTTTTGTAAACTGGGATTTTCTGTAGATTCCCCATCAGTTTGAATTTGAACAAGTGGTTCCTGAAAAATAGAATGACAAAATATGAAAGGGTTTAGCAACATCTAAGCTCGTATAGAGATCATGGAACCTTCGTTGTGACGCTCACAATCATCCAAAAGACTGGTAGGAGGGAAAATGTGAAAGGGTTTAATATCCCAACAACAGCCAAAAGTTGGTCGGCAGCATTTGCGAATTTTCTTTTAAAGGTACATGCCCATTCAGTAGGAACAAACTGCTCTTTATAGGAATTAAATAAATGTACATGTATAATGGCGTCACTGTACAGATATAATCATTTAGTAATATTTATTATATTTATTTTACTGATAGTGACATCAGCCTATTTTCATATGAAAATGAGGCACAATATTTTTTTAATCATTTATAATTAAATGTGTCCACTGAAAAAATTATATTTTTGACAGATAAAGTATGATCATTGCACACCAAAAAATAAATACAGAGAATAAATAGTAATGTCGGTTAACATTTTAAGGAAACATGGTTAGCGCCCCTGATATCAGTGTGGATTGTGGAAATTTACGTCTGATATGAAATATATAATAATGCCAATCAATATGTGGGCTAATGGTGAATGAATGTTTATTTTGCCAGAAAATGTCATATCTACAGAATATACAAAACATAATAAAAATGCTTTGATTTAACGACGGCACTGGTTTGATGACCTTGCATGTCATGACCGACTATTTAAGTCCCCATCAGATAGCACTAGGCTAGCACGAAGTTGTCTTGCCCAAGGACACGCCGAATCAGCCATTCGCAGAAGTCGAGATGAGTACGAACCCGGGGTCTCCCGATACGCTCTACCTACTGAACAAACCCGGCCACCTTTATACAAAACTATCCGTCTCCCTGTAGTATAACCTACTGAGAGGGTATGTACCTTTAAAATAATGGCTAGCAATCATTTACTGATTATAATGTCCATACTTATACAGGTAATGTGAATAAAGGTGTCGTTAGTTGGTTAAAAGCAGGATGTCAGTTTATGGGAGTGACCACGTAGCCAGCGCCAATATTATAGCCGTCAAGTGAATATACATTTTTTAATTTGACCCTCAGGTCATGAATTATCTCCCCTTTTAGCAGTGCCGTGGCACTATTTTGGGCCATACAACGTAGGAAACGCCATTTTAAGTCTCGGTTGAAATATTTTCGTCTGGCATTATTTTAGGCACCGCTACAGACCTGTTTAGATTCGACATTTAGATTTGCTATTTCTATGTGATTTCTCGTAATTACATGTATAATAATTTCTGCAATAATCTCACACATTCACACCCCTAAAGTATTATAGCTCTGCCATTTATTAGGATGGCTTAATAGTATAGTGGCAGAGCATAGGATTTCAATATCGAATGTTGCGAGTTCAATCCCGGCCTGAGGCACGAGAAAATGCTTTCATGTATCAATAATTTAATTATTTCCAGACTCAATATGACCTAAATCTAAAAAATATTTAAATGTAAGTACTTTTTCATCAATAATAAAAAAATTACCCTCCCCAATTTGTTTTATTTGATTAAATTCTAAGAAATATTGATTTTATTGCGAAAAAAGGTAAAAAGGGGCTCCAGAGCGACGAGGTGGGTCAAAAACGAAAAAAAAATGTAAATTCACTACGAAACCTGACTAGATAGATTGGAAATAATGTAACTTAAGAAAACAAAAATTAGATTTTGAAAATCGGTCCGCAAATTATTGTTTTTGGAAGAATTTTTTTTATTTTAGCCCCATGTTAAATTCCCATAGGAAAATTGTTTTTCGCAATAAAATCGTTATTTGACGGAATTTCATCAAATAAAAAAGTTTGTGGAGGATGACTTTTTATTATTATTAATGAAAAAGTACTTGCATTTAAATATATCTTTTAGATTTGATGTGTGTAATAGCTAAAAGTTTGTCGGCAGCAAAATGTGGAACTGACAGTAGAGTAGGGTTGTGGTATTTTTCAGTATTTTTTTTTAATATGCATTGGCGTGGAAATGTGTTACAGCTTTGGTTTACCGCGAAGGCTGGTCTCCCGCGAAGACTGATCCTCCCACTCTAATTACAAATTACATAAGAGCTATGACAAGAGTAATTTTCCAAATTTGAAGCGTACTTTGTGGAGAATGACCAACATATTTTGCTAATACACACTTTATTAGGTGAATTTATGCTATATTTTTGTCTCATATTGTAGAATTTTCTCTCAATAACAATATAGCGATGTATGACAGGTATTAACATCAACGCCCTGCAAATTATTGCTATATTTTATTGAGTGAAATGGAAATGTTATTCCACAAATTTATAACGTCGACAGTGGTTTAGTGCAACTCTAACCCTATAAAGTGGAGAACAGGCTGCTAATTGTAGTCAGTAAATTAATTGCTAGCCATTATTTTAAAAGATGAAAAAGAACCGCTGCTGGGTACGACACACAACTTCAAATTGTAACAAGTATTTGAAGTGTTAGGTTTTTGCAACTTCTTTTACACTAATACATTGGAGGAGCTGTGTCTAAACTACTATCGAATGCCCATTTCTCCAAGCACGCTTCCAATAGCTTAACTGGTAAAAAATCTTGGGAGTCACAAATAATTTAACGAAATTAGGTCATGTCCGAATAGAGGCAATGTGATTACCGGAGCCAAGGATCTTTCAGACCCTTTTCTGCCAGCATTTTCTCGTATTTCACAGCGTGAGGATAGTCGGCCACTTTTATTGTCCTCCAGTCGGGTACTTTAGGAATTTCCCCGCCTCCCATGGTTGTCCAAATGTTTGTGGAACTTTCTTTTTCTGGAGGTCACTGCTGTTTGCACTTCATGTGACAACTATAGTCTATTTCAGTAGCCTATTTCATCAACATTGCAAAGTATACTTTAGTAGCAAAGTATACTTTGAGGGAGAAATTTTCAATTTTTTTTTAAATTTATTAATTTTTATTATACTAAATTTATTACATTATCACAGCCATTTAATGGCTGTGATAATGTAATAAATTCAGTATAATAATTCTGCATACTTTTAATCATGAAATATATGCATTTGTTAGTTCTATGTGAAATAATGCATTTCTGGAAAAATAAATGATTACTCCCTCAAAGTATACTTTGCTAGTAAAGTATACTTTGCAATGTTGATGAAATAGGCTACTGGTCTGCATCTGCAGTAAGATTTACGAGTAAGAATGAAAACGAGTACATTTGCTTAATCCTGACCAAATATTTTAAAGAATATACGATTCCTTATATAGTATTAGTATTCATAATGACACCAATAATAAAATAAAATTACTTATTTTGAAAAGCAAAACTATTAAGATATACTAAAGTTTACATTAGCTCCGCTCGAGCTCACTGCGATCTGGTTCCCGTTTTACACTGAATCATATAAATCTCGACCGAGAACCAGTCATTGTCACTCTGATAAACTCGAACTTTGCCGTACAGTCCATGCGATAATCGGGTGCAATGTGTCATCTGTGGAAAAGTTAGAGCGGCGTCCGTTTATTGAATCTGTGATTATTCTCGATACATTAATATCGGAATTTGTGCCCCAGGTAAAAGTGCCGAATCAAAGCCACCAATCAAGTAAACGTGACACCTGGAAGAATTCAGCCCAGGTTGAGAAAAAGGAATTAATGACCACTCTACAGATACATGTATTTTATTGTATATCGCTAGGACTAGTTTTACGTTTCTTAGCCGGCGTCATAAAAATGTAAAGGCGTTTTTCATTGTAACCCGCGGATAGCAACTCGAGTAACGCGAGTACCAATGGAACAAGCAGAGTTCCAACTCGAGTCAAATAATTTGACATTTGAACCTTACTCGAGTAACTCGATATTCGAACCCTGTCATGTTGTGGATTAACACTAGTTGGACTCGAACTGTGACTGCATGCTTGTTCCACTGCTACTCGGGTTAAGCGAGTTTAGTCCGGGAGTTACAACGAAAAACGTGTCTAAATGTATGAAATATATTTACAAATGCTACGATATTTTCGGTAAATGACGTCGAAAGTTTATGAAATTTCCAGAGCAAATGCAGACTGAAATTTTCCTCAACTTTCAACATCATTTGCCGAAATTATCACAGTTTTTGACGTGTAAATATATTTAATGAACAAGCGTGCATGTTCGGTACAAAACCGCATGTGCCCCTCGCATGTACAGATGTCACAATGATTTGTGATACATCGCACATATTTTTAGGTAAAAAATCACATGACTTAATTGTCTCAAATGTAGGCATCGACGCATTTTTTGGCGGCGTCGAGTGTGGCCTAGCTGTGTGGGGAGGGTGATATATATGTACCCCATTTTTTCACAAACAATATTTTTTTCCTCATGGTAATCGTCAGAAAATTGGATCGTGTGTATTGGCCCTACATAATGCTCTTTTGTGTTGGTCGGTCGCTAAGCACATTCGATGGCGTAGACAGTTTGATAGTGTGCATTAATTGCGCTTTAAATTTCGTGTCGTTTGATGCACCAGCATATGTGAGCAAGGTGGGGGTGGACGTGTTACATGGATTCTGATTTATTAGCAGTGATTTATTTACCAGTGCTTCGCGGGTCAAATACACACAATTTGTGTCGAGCCCGCTTGCGGAAAGCGAGACATAGTAATCACAATGGTGTCCGTGCGTCCGTCCGTCCGAAATCTGCGTTAATGTTTTTAAATACCTTATATCTCTGCAGTCCTATGTCACATTGACTTGAAACTTCATATGCTTATTATTCATGATCCATATATGCATGCTGTATCCCACTCATGCGGCCCATGTGTCCAGGGTCAGGGTCAAATGACTTAGAAGTTTGCGTTCCGAAATCTGCGTTAAAGTTTTTAAATACCTTATATCTCTGCAGTCCTAAGTCACATTGACTTGAAACTTCATATACTTATTAGTCATCATCCATATATGCATGCTGCATCCCACTCATGCGGCCCCTGTGTACAAGGTCAATGTCAAAAGATTTAGAAGTTTGCGTTCCGAAATCTGCGTTAAAGTTTTTAAATACATTATATCTCTGCAGTCCTAATGAATTCACATTGACTTGAAACTTCATATGAGTATTAGTCATCATCCATATATTCATTCCGTGTCCTACTCATGCGGCCCCTGTGCCCCATGTCAAGTTCAAATGACTTAGAAGTTTGCGTTAAAGTTTCTGTCAAAATTTGCGTTAAAGTTTTCATATACCTACTATATATCTCTGTAACCGTAAGTCAGATTTGAAACTGTGTATGCTTATTGGGCATTAAGCTTCAAATAAATACACTCTGAGACCATCAAATGCCTCGGCGGGCTCGATATATGCGGGCCGCGGCCATCTGGTTTTATTTGACACGCCCATTTTATCACGTAATGGTTAACAGCACTGTGAACAGGCTTAATTGTTCACCGACTGTTCCAATGCAGTACACTAATTGCAGTCGTTCTTCGATCCTTGTAGTATGGAAGCGTCCTGTAGCCTATTTCACCAACATTGCAAATAGAGAATAGTAGGTTAGTGCCGTGAATGGGAAAAAAATATCTGGCAAGGCTCAGGAAACGGGATGGGCGAGGCTCTGCCGAGCACATCCCATTTCCGTGCCGCGCCAGATGTTTGTTCCCATTCACGGCACTAACCTACTATTCTATTTATCCCGTCAACACCTACAAATGGCTGTAAAATGCAAAAATGGTATTGACTGGATATCAAAAATGTTTCACGGCACCGTGTTTCACGGCACATACGCACTGTGTTGACGGGATAAAGTATTCTTTTCTAGCAAAGTCTACTTTGAGGGAGAAATTTTCAATTTTATGATAAATTTATTAATTTTTAGCCAGATTTTTTGAAAAAAAATCCAGGCTATTGTATTGGCGAAAGCCGGGCGGGGGGGGCGGGGCGGGCGGGCGGGCGGCGTGCACAATCAATGTTAAGTTTTCGTGTTTGAGTCCATTTCTTTGTTACTGTACCACCTAGGACCACCAAACTTTCACAGCTTCATAATCAAGGGGTGGCCACCACATATCACTATCCAACATGTTACTCTTTTTTTTTTAACTTGACCCATTTTTTCCGCACAGTCGACTTAGCCATTTTCAATGTTAAGTTTTCGCGTTTACAATGTTAAGTTTTCGTGTTTAAGTCCATTTCTTTGGTACTGTACCACATAGGACCACCAAACTTTCACAGCTTCATAATCAAGGGGTGCCCACCACATATCACTATCCAACATGTTACTTTTTTTTTAACTTGACCCATTTTTTCCGCGCAGTCGACTTATAATTTCCAATGTTAAGTTTTCGCGTTTACAATGTTAAGTTTTTGTGTTTAAGTCCATTTCTTTGGTACTGTACCACCTAGGACCACCAAATTTTCATAGCTCCATAACCAAGGTGTGCCTACGACGACATACAACTATCCAACATGTGACCATTTTTTTTACCTTCACCTATTATTTCTACGTAATTGACTTAGCCATTTTCAACGTTAACTTTTTAACGTACGTCTGGTTAAAGTTTTTTGGTTAACAGTTTTTCGTTATACTATATCTCTGCAACTGCTTCGCCCATTACCTTGAAACTTCACATGGGTGTTTATCATCATCCATATTTTCATTCTAACCCCCAACCGTGCGGCCCCTGTGCCCAATGTCAAGGTCAAATTACTTTGAATTTTTTTGTTTCAGTTTTTTCGTGTACTATATCTCTGCAACTGCTTCATCCATTACCTTGATACTTCACATGGGTGTTTATCATCATTGTCGCACCCGCTTGCGGAAAGCGCGATATCGTCGGCATTTTGGCATATGTCCGTCCGTACGTCCGTGTGTCTGGTTAAAAAAAAATTTTCGTTAAAGTTTTTCCATCTACTATATCTATTTGTTTAGTGCCCATGCTTCGCCCCAAGGTGCGACATGCAGGCCACGGCCATATAGTCTACAACAAATGGGTATAATTATGTTATCCAAGTGTCTATGCTTGGAAAAAACCTGGCCTTCGTGGCTTTGCCTCGTTTCTTGTTATTATACTGAATCTATTACATTATCACAGCCATTTTGGCTGTGATACTGTAATAAATTCAGTATAATAAACATATTTTGTATCTAATAACTCCTAATTAGGGGATACTAAGTCCTAATTATGAGATAATAAGTTTTAATTAGGACTTAATATCTCCTAATTGTGAGATAAATATATTTTAGCATTGGCACCAGGACGCTTCCATATTGTAGCCGTGTTTTGTAGCACGCCCACGGTGTCGGTTGTGCATGGTGAAAGCTGCGTTAAAATCGCAATACTCGGCTATTATCGTATACTTTTACTGGCAACTGAAAGCGTACCTGGAAACAAGATGGTGGAATATTGAAGAAGTTTGTTTTCTCGTTTTCAATGTTAAGTTTTTGTGTTTAAGTCCATTTCTTTGGTACTGTACCACCTAGGACCACCAAACTTTCACAGCTTCATAATCAAGGGGTGCCCACCACATATCACTATCCAACATGTTACTTTTTTTTTAACTTGACCCATTTTTTCCGCGCAGTCGACTTAGCCATTTTCAATGTTAAGTTTTTACGTTTCCAATGTTAAGTTTTCGTGTTTAAGTCCATTTCTTTGGTACTGTACCACCTAGGACCACCAAACTTTCACAGCTTCATAACCAAGGGGTGCCTACCACATACAACTATCCAACATGTGACCATTTTTTTACCTTCACCTATTATTTCTACGTAATTGACTTTTTAACATACGTCTGGTTAAATATTTTGCTTAAAACATTTTCGTTATACTATATCTCTGCAACTGCTTCGCCCATTACCTTGAAACTTCACATGGGTGTTTATCATCATCCATATTTTCATTCTAATCCCCAACCGTGCGGCCCCTGTGCCCAATGTCAAGGTCAAATTACTTTGAATTTTTTTGTTAATGTTTTTTCGTGTACTATATCTCTGCAACTGCTTCACCCATTACCTTGATACTTCACATGGGTGTTTATCATCATTGTCGCACCCGCTTGCGGAAAGCGCGATATCGTCGGCATTTTGGCATACGTCCGTCCGTCCATACGTCCGTACGTCCGTGTGTCCGGTTAAAGTATTTTTTCGTTTAAATTTTTTAAAGTTTTTCCATCTACTATGTCTATTTTTTTAGTGTCCATGCCTCGCCCCAAGGCGCGACATGCAGGCCACGGCCATCTAGTTTACAAAAAGTGGGTATAATTATGTTATCCAAGTGTCCATGCTTGGAAAAAACCTGGCCTTCGTGGCTTTGCCTCGTTTCTTGTTAAAATATATTTTAATTGAAATCTGTGTTAGAATTAGGAAACTGATATAAACTAATACTTCTAAAGTAGTTGTTATCCTTGTAGCATATCCAGGGAATAAAATGTTGTCTACTTGGAAACTAGGGTCCAACAAAAATATTTCATGTCAGTTTTGGCTGGTACTGATTGGGTCTCTAGTAGATTCTAGCTTAAATTTACTTAGTAGGTCTTGTGCATTGGTAAATTTATGAAATAATTAATGTACCAGTAATATGCTAGTTTCATAATACTGACATTTACTTTGTATCAAAAATACACAATATTGCTCATAATTTAACATTTAAAGTGCAAATCAGATACTGATTCGCTGCTCTGCAGGGTAATGCTATGGGAGGAACTGTAACTCTGGTATGTACAGTACGGGAGGGTTACAGGTTGCAACTATAGTAGGAGGGGAATGTGTTATAAAGTGAAAAATATCTTGTCAGCGGCTGCGTGTGAGGCGAACACTCAACCACGTCGCTATGTCTTTAAAAGCTGCATGGTTTGTACCGCATGGCAGTACAAATGTTTGATTATCCTACTATGGTCGTACTACTACATTCCTCCTTTCTACAAATTGACATTTGTTTCTCAAATGGGTGGGTGGGTGTATAATCATCACATGTGTTGCTTCACCATTGAATAAATAAAAAATACAGAAATGTTTATATTACATGCTACACAGTGATTTACCGTGATTCTGGAGACTCTTAGACGTTTGCGAGATGTAATTGACGTCACGTTTTCATTTCCGGCGAAGAAACAATTCATACAATTGTCAATTTTGACAACTTTATAAGCTGGTCTTAGAGCAAATTTCACATTTTTCGAAGAGCATGTAGACAGTAATATACAATTTATTCCACTACCATTTTGAAATACCGGATGAATTTCCCTTGACGTCTGTAAATCCGACGAAGAAATGAGTGCTCTTCCACTACCATTTTGAAATACCGGATGAATTTCCCTTGACGTCTGTAAATCCGACGAAGAAATGAGTGCGGAGCACTCATTTCTTTGTCGGATTTCCAGAGGTCTTGGAAAATAAATCTGGTATTTCAAAATGGCAGTTGAATAAACTCTATATAATCACGCCCCAGCATGGCTATTATTGCTATGTTTCAGCCGTCTCCAGCGTGATGGCCATGGCATTCCTGTCTCCCAGCCCCACGAGCCTCGCCAGTGTTGGGGTGTACGACCTTCAGGAGAAGAAACCAATCAGAAGCAAGCGACCAAGGTAATTTTTATATATAGCTTTATTGCATAAAATGGGCTTTCACAGTTTTAACATAGTGTAATAAAAATGGTAATACAGTAACTAGTGTAATAAATATGTAAATAAGCCCGCTACAGAAAACATGTTGGGTAATTAGCAAGCTTCAAATTATGATGATGTGCTGATGCAATAAAGAGAATCTAACATTTGTGTTGATTTAATATTATATATTAAACTCGTTGACTGATTTCATAAGAAACGAGGCTATATTTCATAAGAAACTCGGCATAGCCTCGTTTCTTATGAAATCAGTAAATTTGTTTAATTAAACATCATATTAAATCATCATTCACGTAAGATCCTCTATTGCTTGCACTGATTACCAGCAACTTCACCCTTACAATGCGGGAAACAACATTAAATTTTGATGTCTGTTGTTGTTTTCAGCATTTTCAATAGTGACACTTTGGTGTATTTTGACCATTGAATGTGAAATTTGCAGCACAAATTCGCTAAAAAAACATACTAATATAATAAAAAGGGTATATTGTTTTTGTCACGGGTGTCCGTCCGTCACGATTCTTGTAAGAAGTAAAACTTTTTAACCGTAATAGCTAGGGTTTTTTATTTGACCCCCAGTTATGGATTATCTCCCCCTTTTCGACTTAGCATTTGGCAAAAGTGATATACAGTCAAACCTGTGAATAAAGGCCAGCCATGGGAAGTGAAAAATCTGGCCTTTGTTCACAGGTGGTCTTTATTCGCAGGGTCATTTATATAGTAATTGTGCCATTTGGACAACAAAATTGTGGTCTTTACAGCCAGGTGATTGCTATTTGGAGGTGGTTTTTAGCACAGGTGTGACTGTATTGCGATGGTGTGCCATCGCATGTGCTCTAGTACACTTTAATTCAGTACTGATCTGCCATTTGGACACTTGGAATCAGAGCTCCAGTAGCCTATTTCATCAACATTGCAAAGTATACTTTACTAGCAAAGTATACTTTGAGGGAGTAATCATTTATTTTTCCTGAAATGCATTATTTCATATAGAACTAACAAATGCATGTATTTCATGATTAAAAGTATGCAGAATTATTATACTGAATTTATTACATTATCACAGCCATAATGGCTGTGATAATGTAATAAATTCAGTATAATAAAAATTAATACATTTATTCATAAAATTGAAAATTTCTCCCTCAAAGTATACTTTGCTAGTAAAGTATACTTTGCAATGTTGATGAAATAGGCTACAGATAAGTTTTGTGTCTAAAGCGTACTACACCCCCTGATTTCAAAATCATTGCGTATTTTACTTTTACAAATGGATTATTGATTTTCTTCATTACTAAATAGGGAAAAATCATTAAAAAAAATTAACAAATTTAAAAATTCACTTATTTGAGCTTAATGTAGGGAGTTAACTTCTGTTTCATTTCACGCATCTTCTTGATATTTCAAACATGCATTCCTCGGATGGTTCTCTGTATTGTTGTGACAAATCTACAAACATCCAACCAAATGCAGGGATTCCGCTGGGGAAAATAAAAAAATCGCCACTTCAAAAAAGAAAAAAAAAAAAAAAAAAAGTAATAACCAGTAGGATAAAAATAAACAATTGGCAATAAAAAATTACAATTTTCGAGAAAAAAAAGAAAAAAATCCGAAAATTGTAATCTTTTATCGGCAATTGTTTATTTTTATCGCCAATTGCGAAAGTGGCGATCGCCAGCGGAATCCTTGCCAATGTCTAGGTTACAGACTAGCTGCATTCACAAACTTTACATAGTGTGTACATTTTTGTTTCAGGGACTTCTTGATATCTATGCCCCACCACGGTAGATGCGTGGGGTAGTTAGTGTTACCCTTGTCCGTCCGTCACCAACCTTGTAACTCGTAACACTTTTAAACCGTACTAGCTACAGACCTGTAGCCTATTTCACCAACATTGCAAAGTATACTTTCTAGCAAAGTATACTTTGAGGGAGAAATTTTCAATTTTAGGATAAATTTATTATTTTTTATTATACTGAATTTATTACATTATCACAGCCAAAATGGCTGTGATAATGTAATAAATTCAGTATAATAATTCTGCATACTTTTAATCATCAAATATATGGAGTCGTTAGTTCTATATGACATAATGCATTTCAGGAAAAATAAATGATTACTCCCTCAAAGTATACTTTGCTAGAAAGTATACTTTGCAATTTTGATGAAATCGGCTACAGAAACTTGCTTGGTATGTAGCTTCCTTATGATGAGTAGATGCGCAAAGTTCATTTTGTTTTTTTATTCGATCCCCGGGTCATGGATTATCTCTCCTTGTTCGACTTAGAATTTTCCAATTTTGGCTTGTAGCTCATAAAACTTTTAAACCGTACTAGCTACAGACCTGAAACTTGGTATGTAGCTTCGTTGTAATGAGTAGATGCGCAAAGTTTATTTTGATTTTTTATTCGACCTAAGGGTCATGGATTATCTCCCCCTTTTCAACTTAGAATTTCACCAGTTTGTCTTGTAACTTGTAAAACTTCTAAACCATAATAGCTGGAGGCTTGATGCTTCTTTATGGTGTGTAGATGCACAAAGTGAATTTCTATTTTTGATTTGACTTTGAGCCATGGATTATCTCCCTCTTTTGTACTTGGAATTTTGCCTCATTTACTATCAAAGCGATATGTGGGGCAACTGTGTTCTATGAAAATATTTTCTAGTTCACACATATATTTCTCTGATGGTCGTCTATTATGTTGTATGCACAAATGTGGCTGAGCTCGATAATGTTCAATAAATGTAAATCCAATAATTGTCTACAAGAAAACATTGTTAATGTGAAATTTACAGACTATCATAAGTTTGCACTTACAAACATTTTAGTCGTACAAAGTTTTGTGAAACGAACGACAGAGCTACACTGGTCACAAATCCCATAAACCCCATTTCTCCAGTCACAGATCTGGGGGCCGTTTCTCTAAACTTTGTACGACTAAAATGTTCGTAAGTCAAAAATTATCATAGTCTGTAAATTTCACATTAACAATGTTTTCTTGTAAACAATTAGTGGATTTACATTTATTGAGCATAGGCTGCAAATGCAGCCTCTGCTCAATAAATGTAAATCCATCAATTTAAATATTTATTTTACAACTGACACCTACTTACAGATTAAAAACAAAAAGCAAAAGCGACAAAACAGGAAGTCGTGATCAGAATTAAATTTTCTACTGATATTTGAAGAGTTTCGAGAAACCACAATTCAAATGTCAACACAATGGTCGGGTTCTATATCAGATTAGGCAGGTGTGCACACATTCGGGAGAATTTATGTTATCATCTTGAAGTAAAAGGTACGTCAAGAGCACAGGGTGAAGTAATGGACCGAGGTCTATAAATACATTAAATATGCCTAAAAGCATCAATGAATGAAGAAAAAAAAAAAATCTTCTTTTTTTTTACACCCTCCATAATATTTTTTTATACTCCATTATAGGAGTATATAAAAAAAAATGTCTTCATTCATTGATGCTTTTAGGCATATTTAATGTATTTATAGACCTCGGTCCATTACTTCAACCTGTGGCCATGAGCTGTTATTGTCTGTTGTTTTTATGCACTCAATCGCGGTAGATCTGTAGCCGATTTCATCAAAATTGCAAAGTATACTTTTCTAGCAAAGTATACTTTGAGGGAGTAATCATTTATTTTTCCCGAAATGCATTATTTCATATAGAACTAACGACTGCATATATTTGATGTTTAAAAGTATGTAGAATTATTATACTGAATTTATTACATTATCACAGCCAAAATGGCTGTGATAATGTAATAAATTCAGTATAATAAAAATTAATAAATTTATCCTAAAATTGAAAATGTCTCCCTCAAAGTATACTTTGCTAGAAAAGTATATTTTGCAATGTTGGTGAAATAGGCTACAGGGAGGCACATAATGTTTGAACTGTGTCCGTCCATCTGTGGGTCCTTAAAATAAATAAATTCTCCAATGTTCCACCGCATTTATGTGTCGACAGGCGGCATTTTCTTGTTTATTATATTTTCAATGTCTCTTACAAAACCATGTTCGTTAACCGCATACTTACAGACTGGGACATTCAAATACCGTGTGAGGGAGGGATATGCTTGCCATCTGGGACTTGTTTCACTAAACTAAAATATTCGTAAGTGCAAATTTAGGATCGTCTGTAGATTTCAATTGATGGATTTACATTTATTGAGCATAGGCTGCATATGCAGCCTATGCTCAATAAATGTAAATCCAATACTTGTTTATGTAAAATTTACAGACTTTTACAGACTATCATAATTTTGCACTTACAAACATTTTAGTCTTACAAAGTTTAGTTTTTAACCATAATTGTCAGGTTCAACTCTTTGTGTGTTGGGAAACTTTAGCTACAATAATTCGCCTCCGATATGTTATCTTGCGAGATTGTATGGAGCGGGGTAGCAATTTTGTTTCTAGGAAACTTGTGTGTTATAAATAGTTCAAATTGTAGACAATTCATTATATTTTCTTGTACTTTTCCCTGTAAATATCATGAATATGTCTTTTGTAATTTCATTACAATCGAGTCTGGAGGACTGAAAGAAATGAGAAAAATTCTCCTAATTTGTTGGCCGTTACTTTCTACGGAGCCCCACAGGGGACGTAGAATTTTTTTTTTTTACTAATTCGTTCCCACGAAATAACAATTTGTTCCCTCAATTTAACAATTTGTTCCCTCGAATTAACAATTTGTTCCCACAATATAACAATTTGTTCCCTGGAATTAACAATTTGTTCCCACAAAATGGCAATTTGTTCCCTCAAATTAACAATTCGTTCCCACGATATAACAATTCATTCCCAGGAATTAACAAGTCGTTCCTGTGGGAACGAATTGTTAAATTGAGGGAACGAATTGTTAATTCATGGGAACGAATTGTTAAATTGAGGGAATGAATTGTTATTTCATGGGAACGAATTAATAAAAAAAAATCCATGTCCCTTGCGGTGCTCCGTAACTTTCACCGTTAGCATGTAAGCCGTTAAACTTGATGCATGCTCTTGGCAACCAATGAGGTAGTAGCATAAATGTTTGTTTCAAGTATTGCCATAAATTTAAGTTGTTTCAAGAGCCACACACTTTACCTGATTATCTGAGGACTTGAGCCCGAGGTTAGAAATGTGACTTTATGGTACATGTATTTGCAACCATTATAGATCTTGAAGGCCGTTTCACTTACCTTCGTACAACTAAAATGTTTGTAAGTGCAAATTTAGGATAGTCTAGAAAATTCTATTGATGGATTTACATTTATTGAGCATAGGCTGCATATGCAGCCTATGCTCAAGAAATGTAAATCCAATAACTGTTTAAAAGAAAACATTGTTAATGTGAAATTTACAGACTATCATAAATTTGCACTTACGAACATTTTAGTCATACAAAGTTTAGTGAAATGGCCAGCTGGTCCTTTTATATGGTATTCTGCAGTTCTTTTGAAAAACAATTTGGGGCACATTTTGTACCCAAGAACATGTACAATATTTCATGAAAAATAATATACAAAATTTACGATCGTTTCCGTAAATGACGTCGAAAGTTGACGAAGAAATTTTCATGTATTGCTTTTGTCATCTGTCAACTGTGGGTGGTGGTCGGACGAACGAGACGGCGTAAATTAACGATAGTCAGGTTCCTCCTTATAGGAATCACTATTTGCCTGGTTTGGCCCTCCGGTACGTTTTTATCTTTGGCTCTTTTGTTACCTGGGAATTGAATTGGGTTATTGCCCATTATAAAAGTAGTAAGACTATTACTGATCTTACTGCTTTTGGGAGGGGCCAAGTGATTCTGGTGTGGCGAGGACCTGGCATCAGATCAGGATTATTCTGATTTCAGGGCTGAATATATAGTTTTGTTATTGTAAATATTCAGTTCTTATTTTGGGATTTTCCCCCCATTTGTACATGTACTTGAAAATGTACATGTACTTGTGCAGGTAATATATGGGATTTAGTACTAAACCCATTGACCCGGCTTTAAATGACCTTAGCTGTTGATAGGCCGTTAAACCCCAACAAACAAACAAACAAACATCTGTAAGTGTTGACATCATTTGCCGAAAATATCACAGTTCCTATAAATGTATTTCATGAAAAATCGCACATATTCTTCAACGCTCCAGATAAGGTGCGTACTAGCGTATTTTACGCAATTATTTTAACTGAATACGCATTGATTATCAAAAGTGAGAGTACAAAATACGCACAACAATGTTAAAATATGCATTGATTTTCAAATTGAGTAGTGAAAATACTGTCAAAGTTGAAAATTCACTTAGTTGAGCAGCAAAAAGCAAACACTGTTTAAATTTGTTATATTCTGTTATCATTTGTTCCCTATTTAGTAATGAAGAAAATCAATAACCCATTTGTAAAAGTAAAATACGCAATCATTTTGAAATCAGGGGGTATAGTACGCTTTAGACACAAACCTTATCTGGAGATAATCATAGGTATAGGTAGAAAATTATAGGTGGAAAATCACGCCGTGTCTCATATGTGGCTGTGACTGGAGATATGGGGCTTTCGGGACTTGTGACCAGTGTAGCTACTGATCAAATAACACACTCCTGAGACCCGTTTCACAAACTAAACCTCATACGACTAAAATGTTTGCAAGTGCAAATTTAGGATCGTCTGGAAATTTAAATTAATGGATTTACAGTTATTGAGCATAGGCTGCATATGCAGCCTATGCTCAATAAATGTAAATCCAGTAATTGTTTACTAGAAAACACTGTTAGCGTTCAATTTACAAACTATCATAATTTTGCACTTACGAACATTTTAGTCGTACAAAGTATTGTGAAACGGCCCCCTGTAGTGTATCATGACAGCCATCTATGTTACTTGCTACAAGCATGATGGGTGTTTCATTGATGGAATGGCATACAGTGCACATCCACAGGTTGAAGTAACGGGCCGAGGTCTGTAAATACATTAAATATACCTAAAAGCATTAAAGGTACATGCCCACTCAGTAGACACAAACTGTTCTTTATATCGGAGACATCATCTGAGACATTTTCTAGCAAAATAAACATTCATTCACCATTAGTACACGCAATGATTGACATTATTATACATTTTATATCAGACGTAAATTTCCACACTGATATCAGGGACAATAACTGTGTTTCCTTAAAATGTTAACGGACATTACTATTTATTCTCTGTATTTATGTTTTGATGTGCATTGATCATACTTTATAATCTGTCTATAATATTATTGTTTCAGGTGACGCATTTAATTAGTATAAATAACCAAAAAAATATCATGCCTCATTTGCGTATGGAAATAGCCTGATACCACCGCGCGTCACTATCAGTAAAATATATATTACTAAATATTTATATCTGTATAGCGGGCACTTGTAATGTTTAGAACTGGTGTAATAGTGACACAATTTTACACTTATTTAATTCCTATAAAGAACAGTTTGTGCCTACTGGGTGGGCATGCACCTTTAATAAGTGGGAAAAAAATAAGCTGAAAAGAATCTTTACTCCCTTCTATGCACAGTACTGTGTATAGGAGGGAGTAAAGAATTTTTGTTTAGCTTATTTTTTTTCTTCACTTATTATTTAGGTATATTTAACCCTTTCCCTGTTTTGAGATATTTCGACTCTTCCAAATCGAAAACATCTGAATAAAAGAATCAAATGCTGGGTTAAATGATGGTTAAATTATCTGATGGAGTAGAAAACATTGTGGGAAAAGGAGAAATTGCTTGTTACAAGCAATTTCTCCTTTTCCCACAATGTTTTCTAAAGACATCTTCTGCAGAGGCGTGAAAAGTCGTTTCTATCAGGGAAAGGGTTAATGTATTTATAGACCTCGGTCCGTTACTGCAACCTGTGTGTAGATCCTGATCAGACTGTGTGGATGCACAGGCTAATCTGAATCTATGTTAGTCACAAGATCCATAAACCCCATTTCTCCAGTCACAGTGACATATAGCCGCTACCCTGTACGTCTGTCTGTGTGGGTGGTTGGCTGGGCGAACGCGATGGCGTAAATTAACAGTAGGGGTTCCTTCTTATAGGAATCACGATTTGCCTGGTTTGGCCCTCAGGTACGTTTTTATCTTCGACTTCTTTGTTACCTGGGACATGTGGGAGTTGAATTAGGTTATTGCCCATTATAAAAGTAGTAAGATTATTACTGATCCTACTGCTTTTGGGAGGGCGCCAAGTGATTCTGGTGTGGCGAGGACCTGGCATCAGATCAGAATTATTCTAGTTTAAGGACAGACTATACAGTTTTTTTTATTGTAAATATTTGGTTCTGATTTTGGGATTTTCTCCCCATTTGTACAGGCAATATAACTATATAAGATATGTACTAAATGTTAGTAATTACCTACTTAGTAAAGTAAAGAAAATATAGATATCGAATAATGAATCTAAGATATCTTATAAACATTAACCCTTAGACCGCTACTCACAACAAGTGTCGTCTGCTGTTGCTTAGTTTTATATCTTGCCTTATTTCTCAATAAAAACATGGTTTGAAGCACTTCAGAATCATTTCCAATGGAAATGATTCTGAAGTGCTGTCAAAGCATGTTGTAAATTATTCTAAAGTGCTGTCAAAGCATGTTCTGATTTTGGGATTTTCTCCCCACTTGTACAGGTAATATATGGGATTTAGTACTAAACGCATTGACCCGGCCTTAAATGACCTTAGCTGTTGATAGGCAGTTAAACCCCAACAAACAAACAAACAAAACGTCTGTCGAAGATAGTGGATGGCAGGTAGGAGAATGTGATGGGTAATTTAACGATTAGGTTCATCGTAATCCTATTTTAGGGCGAGGGGCCAAGTGACTTGGTGTGGTATGGACCTGGCACCAGGTCAGGTCATTCTAATTTCAGGGCTTAATGTACTTTTTCTCGATGTAAATATTCCATGCAAAGTGTTAAGTCAAATTTCTTGTTAATGAAGCACTAAGTGCAGGTACACTGGGTGCAAACACTTAGCCGTATATTTTCCCCGACTTCATAAAATACCATGTTTCCTCCTTGTTATCAGACAAGACTTTAACCTGGTCTACAAACAAATATTGACCACTCCAGATAAGGTTACAGTCGTTTTATGCAACTTTCTTTGCTCTCCAGATTGTGCTCAACCGACTGTGTTAACCCGTTTCATGCTGAGGATACTCCATTTTGTTTGGAGAAAATCATAAATATTTTCTTTATATAACCTCAGAAATATATGACGTGACCACCATTTGAACCGTCTCGTCGAGACGGTTCAAATGAGTGGTCACAACATGTACTTTCAGTGAGAAATAACAAAAATAAGAAAAAAAATATTGAATAATTTTTTACCCGTAAAGGTTTATTCCACATGTAATGGGTTAGTCTTGTCTAGATTATCAACATACATTGACAATGCCAACTCGAAATCAAGATGTTTGATCGTCTGAACCTGAGCTGTAGCACAGCTCAGGCTCAGTCAATCAAGCTGCTTGCTTTCAACAACAATATTCAAGAATTTTGAAATAATTAAATTATTCGGGGGAATGACTTTTGGGACAAAAATGTACATACCGGTACATGTAATTTTGTGAAAGGGGTCGGTACATAAAAAGTTTGACATGTTTTCTTGAATTTTCAGCAATTTGCGGTAATAATATTTTGCCTACTATTAGTGTTAACTATTTTTGTATCCTACATCGTAGCTATTGGTTTTCAAAATTTTCCTTCCACTAAAACTGGTCAAGCTTTCATTGGAGAAATAGGCAGTGTATATTAGAAATTCTGGTTGTGAATGGGGAAATGGGTCTTATGGGATTTGTGAACCGTATCTATAGCTACTGATCAAATAGCACATTGCTGTCTATAGTAGAGCCTGATAACGATCCTATATTGATTGTTAGAAGCATGATGGATGTTTCACAGTCTCCGTGAAACTGTTGAAATTTTACTGGAAATTCGGTCATTACCAGACCAATTTTTTTTGGTAAAAATAAAAAATAGATTTTGTGTGATTCATGTATTTAAGAATATCAGTCGTATAAGAAAGCTAGCTAGCATCAGAAGCGCATACCAAATAAAGGTGATGAAGATAGAATAAAAAAGTAATTATTTTTATTATTTTGTATAGTCGGACATTCGGTCCGGCGACTTCCGGTTTACCGTCAGAGCGACGGCAATTTAAACGGACATGTCCGATTGACTGACAACTTTCGCGGAGACTGGTTTCATGACTGCAATTGTGACAGCCTTTTTACTTGTACTGGATAGTACACCTCATTTATGGTGTGTTGGACGTCATGGATTATCTTCCCCTTTAGGACTTATGGAATCAGTGGTTACTAATTTAATATTATAGTCATTGACTACTGTCTTGGTGGTATACATATACACGTAGTATTATCATTTTACAACTAAAAAGGGTTATGTTTCACAAAGTGTGTTTTCTTGCACAATGGTAGCGAATTAAACTACTTAATTGCTTCCCCTGTATGTCACAGTCTACCTATATTCCTAGCCATAATTCTACCCACTCCATAAGTCGAAGCCCGAAATTGAGCAAAAGTCGTGGCCATAAGTCGACTACCCATCTCCAGAAACTGTAAATATGTCGGCTATTTGATGCAGGCGAATTTTTTTGTGTCTGGACTGTATATCTGTGTGTCCGCTTAAGAAGTTTGCCTGAGTTTCTCCAATCTGCCAATGGGGGAATTTGTGTGCCGAGAGGCCACATTTTCTTGTGTAATGTTTTTATTCGCACGCCAGCGAAGAATTATACAACTAACATCCAAATTTGAGGTTTTCCAGCTTTTATGCAAATTAGTAATGTCCATCGCAGCACATATTTTGCGGATGAACTTTTTAAAAACACGGGTCATACGCCATAAAACAATAGTTCTAACAACTTAGCTTGTTCGCCTTTTCAGTGTGATAAATATGAATATGATTTTTTGTGCTAAATTTATGTTATTGCGAATGTTTCCGTAGTGCACTGATTAACCACCATACTCGAGTATTCACGATTCGTTACTCCGTGGTTCGGTGCACAAATACAATGTTGCAGTTTTCCAAAAATCTATTTTAACTTGTTGTTGCTGCTGCTGTGAAATTCCCGCGCTTATTCTTCGCGTAACGCTTTCCACTGTAGGTTAATTATTAGTCTATGTGTCATCCACAAACACATACTGCGAAGAATTTCAGTAAGTTGAGTCCCTTGATTTATATGTTTTACATAATTATTGATCACCCCTCGTGCTATCTGTATTGCCTCAGTAAATCGAACGAAATGTAAAGTGTACACGGTCTACCCCACGAGAAAACCGATACATTTACAGTGGTTACAGAATTGGGAGATTTTTTTGCATAATTAATATCGTTATTTCTTCTCAAAGGTACTCGTATATGTTGTGACCACCGTTTGAACCATCTCGTTGAGACGGTTCAAACGGTGGTCACAACATATACGCTGATGCAAAAATCGGAAAATATGAACAGGTTTCCAACACCAACATATGTATTATCAAATCGTAAACATATTTAAGAAAACGGACAACATAGCAATCACGACCAGCTTACATTTTGATCACCCCTCGGTGTTCACCATCGCTGTAATCATAAACAAAAGACAAAATATACATCTATATTACAGGATCAGATTTCACAGATTTTCCATTTAAAAAACTGCAGCCGTATTGGCGGTGCTTACCGTTTGATGACGATAACTTGTTTTCCATATTTGACCTTGCTCAAACTTTGTATGGAACAGCATATTCCCGGTGTGCGTTGTACGTCATGCAGACCTGCTTTTTAGACCACATTTCCAGCTACATGCTCTTAAATAGCTCCGCAACTGATTGGGTAATTGTTATGAGATAACATGCAGATACCCTGGAAAATGACATACTAGCATCTGCCGATAAAAACATCGTAACACATTTAGCCGTCTCTGGAGTTATTTCGAGAAAACATCAATGTAAGTTTTCGCGAAATACGAAATGAAAGCTGCTATCGAAATGGGGCGCGTATATCGCCTACGCCCAGAATGGCGAGACGCGAAGTTTTGTTTCTCCATTAAAATTTCTCCAGTAGTTGCTGAGATGTTTGACCCTTAGACCGCTACACACAACAATTGTCGTCTACTGTTGCTTTTATATCTTGCCTTATTTCTCAATAAAAACATGGTTTGACAGCACTTCAGAATCATTTCCAACGGAAATGATTCTGAAGTGCTGTCAAAGCATGTTGTAAATTATTCTAAAGTGCTGTCCAGGCATGTTGTAAATTATTCTAAAGTGCTGTCAAAGCATGTTGTAAATTATTCTAAAGTGCTATCAAAGCATGTTTTTTAATGATAAAAATGGAAAATAGAAAATAAACAGCAGACGACAAAAAAATTAAGACGGCGGTGTACGGGTTAAGAAAATGTAGATTGAAACGGGACTAAAATGCAGGTGCGCGTGACGCACTTTACCCACCATGATATTGCATCTAAGTGTGAAGGATATAACGGTGTACCACACCCTATATTTGGCTTCATGTACGCGCCACCGTAAGTAGATCATTTTACAACTTATACGGGGGGGGGGGGGGGGGAGGGATATGTTTTACGAATGTGGAAACCTGTTTGTAGCATTTTTTGTGCCACAAACAATGTTTTGTGGGACATACAGTCGTCACCATGATGTTCGTCTGTCTCTCTTGCCTGTCTGTCCGTCCGTCCGTCTGTCCGTCTGACTATTTGGTTTATCATCTGTATGGGTATAGTACACCGCTATCTCAATTTTTGCTGTCGTCTGCTGTGTATTTTCTATTTTCCATTTTTATCATCAAAAACATGCTTTGACAGCACTTTAGAATAATTTACAACATGCTTTGACAGCACTTCAGAATCATTTCCATGGGAAATGATTCTGAAGTGCTGTCAAAACATGTCTTTATTGAGAAATAAGGCAATATATAAAAGCAACAGCAGACGACAATTGTTGTGTGTAGCATTCTAAGGGTTAACCATTTCATCTATAAGTAACTGGAATGGATTTTGATATGTTAATTTTATAACCAATCCAATTGTCACAAAATGATTTTCAGACTAGTCTATTTATGAAAAGGGGGTGTTTTTATGCCTCATCATGATAGTGTTACCCTTGTCTGTCTGTCTGTCCGTCCGTCCGTCCGTCCGTCCGTCCTGTCTCGTCCGTCCGAGCTTACAAATGGATACATATGTGACTAGAACAATAGGTTATGTATTCTATTGTTCCGTGATTTTATGTGGCTAAAAATGGGTTTATGTGGCTACAGAACAATAGGGATGAACAAAGGAAAAGGTTAGGGTTAGCCACATAAGTATCCATTTGTAGGAACGTCCGTCCGTCTGTCTGTCGCCAACCTTGTAAATTGTAAAACTTTTAAACCGTACTAGCTACAGACCTGAAACTTGGTATGTAGCTTCCTTATGATGATTAGATGCGCAAAGTTTATATCGATTTTTTATTCGACCCCCGGGTCATGGATTATCTCCCCCTTTTCGACTTCGAATTTGGCAATTTTGCCTTGTAAGTCATAAAACGTTTAAACCGTAATAGCTACATGTACAAACCTGAAACTGGGTATGTAGCTTCCTTATGATTAGTAGATACGCAAAGTTTATTTTGATTTGACCCCGGTGTCGTAGATTATCTCCCCCTTTTCAAATTTTTTATTTGACACTGGGCCATGGATTATCTCCTCCTTTCCGACATAGAATGTTGCCTTGTTTACTATCAAAGCGATATGTGGGGAATCCATCCGTGTTCTATGTCTATGAACACATTTTCTAGTTGTTCTCGAAAGTATGAAAATTACTTGCAAAAAGTGCAGATCCTGATGAGACGGCTCGTCACGAGCCGGCTCATCTGGATCTACACTGTTTGTCAATACCACTATACAGGTATGTGGTGTTGAAAGGGATAAGGGAGTTCAAATATGGTGAGAGAATAATGGCGTGTATCAGATATGCGCCAATATTGAGCTGAATTGTGTAGTTTACCTTTAGTAATGGAAATCACTTTACCACATTATGATACAAGTGTTTTGTCGGACCATAGTTCGTCGTACGGAATAGCAATTTAATAATATTGTGTATTTGAAAATGACCTTTAAAGGAACATGTTGACGATTTGTGGGGCTTTTATCAGTTAGGACACAAAAAGAATGCATTATTAGCGCACCATATACATACACGATACATATATAAAGTGTACAGTGGCATATACATGTACAAGAATTCCGCGGAATCAAACGTCTCGCCTTGTTCCGCCTTGACCTTGACCCTGGGGCCCGAGAAATTTAATAGTCCTATTTTCATCTACATATCATAGTAAAGGGATGTATAAAGTTTGATGACTGTAGCTGTTATGGTGTTGAAGTAATGACCGTAACACGAAAACTTAACATTGAATGATGACGCCGCCGACGCCGCCGCCGACGCTGACGCCGTCATCGCCGACGACTCGCTTTCCGCTTTTGCGGGTGAGACAAAAACATGGGGGATTCTCAAGAATAATTAAGTCTGTAAACGTCTATAGACTCATCTAATTTTAAAACAGAACTCCAGTTAAGGTGCATAATTTAATTTGACCAACTTGGGGTGAAATCTGTTATTTCTTCATCAAAAATGGCAAGTTGGGAGTCCTTTAGAATCGTCTCATTAATGAGACGATTCTAAAGCACTCCCGACTTGCCATTTTTGATGGAGAAATAAGAAATTTACCCCCAAATTACGCACCTTAACTGGAACTCTGTTAAAACAGAGAAAATGTGACATCACAACTCGCGTGACGGTATCTGTACTAACGACACTGCAATGCTATGCCTCAGTACTGTCTGACATCATCTTGTTGTCTCGGTGTTCGCACAGACCTTGACATTTTCATTAATGTATATAATAGTTAAAAGCAGATTAATGTGATTTTCTAAACTGTTAAGTCAATTATCTGGTAATGTTTGGCCATGAGACATGTTATCAACCTGCATTTACCTGATACGTCTGATATCTTGAGTGTATTTTCATAATGTAGTATTCTCAATAATTGTGGCTGTGACTGGAGAAATGGGGCTTATGGGATTTATGGCCAGTCTAGCTCCTGATCTGCTTGTACCGTCCTGCGGAATAATACGGATCTATACTGTTTGTTAGGAGCAGGACGGGTGTTCCAGTCTGACTGACTGCCGATCAGTTCAGATCCGGATTAGACTGCACAGATGCACACTGATCTGGATCTATGCTGTCGTATATGTCATAAGCTCAATTTCTCCAGACACAATTAACCCATTACACTCAAAAATCACCTTTTTAAAAATGTTTAAAAATTATTAATCATTTCTTCCCATTTTGCAATGAAAATATATGTTGTGACACTCATTTTAACCATCTTGTTCATTTGTTCATAATGTGGTTATAACATATATGTGGCTGTGACTGGAGAAATTTGCGATCAGTGTAGATCTAGATCAGCCTGTGCAGTCTGATCAGGATCTGCACCATTCACCAATCCATCAATGAAGTCCCTGTTATTCTTCTAGCAAGGAATACATAGAGAATAGTACCGGTAGGTTAGTGCCGTGAATGGGAAAAAATATCCGGCAAGGCTCAAGAATTTCTTTATTTCTCATCAGAAGTATATGTTGTGACACTCATTTGAACCGTCTCGCCGAGACGGTTCAAATGAGTGGTCACAACATATACTTTGTTTCAGAAATAAGGAAAATAGATAGAGAATAGTAGGTTAGTGCCGTGAATGGGAAAAAATATCTGTCAAGGCTCAGGAAACAGGATGGGCGAGGCTCTGCCGAGCACATTCCGTTTCCGTGCCGTGCCAGATATTTTTTCCCATTCACGGTACTAACCTACTATTCTATTTATCCCGTCAACACCTACAAATGGCTGTAAAATGCAAAAATAGTATTGACTGGATATCAAAAATGTTTCACGGCACCGTGTTTCACGGCACATACGCACTGTGTTGACGGGATAAAGATCATTATCAGGCTACCGGAGTGTGCTATTTGATCAGGAGCGACACTGGTCTCAAATCCCATAAGCCCCATTTCACCAGTCACAGCCGCATTTGTCCGGACACACATACATAAAATGTATCACAGCTCGGGCTCAGTCAATCAAGCTGCTTGATTTCTAGAGCACAAATTTAAGTATTTTTGAAATCAAGAAATTTACAAATATTTACAAGATTGACAATGCCAACTCGCAATCAAGCAGCTTGATTGTCTGAGCCTGAGCTGTAGTACAGCTCAGGCTCAGCCAACCAAGCTGCTTGATTTCTAGCACAAGTAGTTTAAATAAAAACATTGACAAATATTGGCAAAATTAGCAGAGGCTATAAGGTCTGTTTTCCCAGCGAGCGGTCCAAATATAACTCTCGTTATTCTGAATCAGATATTTCAATACGTCATAATTTCCGATCATTGAAATAAAATTGGTTTTTGTGTGGATGTGTTGAGTAAACAGTCATTGAGTGTAGCTTTTATTCTCGGTGAAATTATGTATACCCAGTAGTCGTGTCACACAATTTATTCTGTTAGGTCGTTTGATTCCGATGATGTATTGCATGTATTTTGATTCTGGATAAAAGTGTTATTTAAATAACTGTTGTTTTTAATTAGACATTTATGGCCGGATACAATTATAGTAGTATGAAAATTTTGTGAATTTGTTTCCCGCTATTTTCTTTTTTTGTTTGAAATTATATGTTGTTACCACTCATATGAACCATCTCGATGAGTGGTAACAACATATACTTTTATAGAGAAATAAACAAAATAATCAGATTTTTTCCCGAAAAAAAAATATTGTACCATATATTTTTGACTTCAATGGGTTAATATGAAAAAAGTCTGTGATTGTGGATAAAAGTGTTATTTAGTTATTTGTTTTTCCTATCCTATTTCTTGTTTAAATATCTGGTTGTGGATAAAAGTGTCAAATTTAGAGAGGGTAATTTAGTGAAATATTTAATCTAATGAAATTCCAAGACATATTTACAGAGAGAAATAAGAAAAATAATCCTAATTTGTTGGCTGTTATTTTCACCGCTAGCATGTAAAGAGTTAAATGGTATAGGATGTTAGGTTAAAGGTACATGCCGACTCAGTAGGCACATGTTTTGTGCTTTTCAATCAGCAACAGACACAACTCGTCATAGATTGATATTCACGAATCTCATTAAAATTAACTATTTTTATCCCACATACAGATTCATAAATTATGTAGGAACATTTCTAAACAATTTTGTTCACATTTTCACCGTTTCTCCACGAAAGTATGTGTTGTTACCACTCATTTGAACCGTATCAATGAGATGGTTCAGATGAGTGGTAGCAACACGTACTTCTAGGCAGATTTAAACAAAATATTTATAATTTTGTATCACCAATTTGGTGAATTTTCGGCATGAAAAGAGTTAAGCACCGTGTTTATTGGGCGACCAGTGTAGTGATGTTCTTTTGTATATTAAATGTACATGAACCTCAAAACTGGATTACTATTTTTGTTATTTAAAAATTGGGAGCTAAGCTACCGTGATCATTTTGTGAGATATCTATGGAAGCGTCCTGGTGCCAATGCTAGAATATATGTATCTCCTAATTAGGAGATATTAACTCCTAATTAGGAGACAATATCTCCTAATTAGGAGATAGTAAGTCCTAATCAGGAGATACTAACTCATAATTAGGATATATTATCTCCTAATTAGGACTTAGTATCTCCTAATTAGGAGTTAGTATCTCCTAATAATGAGTTAGTATCTCAAAAACAATTAGGAGATAAAAATATTTTAGCATTGGCAACAGGACGCTTCCATAGATATTCCTATTCAATATATCAGATGTGATCATTAACTCTTTGCATGCTAGCGGTGAAAATATCCGCCAAACGAATTAGGAGTATAGGTTTTATTTCTCTCTGTAAATATGTCTTGAAATTTCATTAGAATTGAGTCCTCAGAACTCAATTCTAATGAAATTCCAAGACATTTTCATGATATTTATAGGGAGAAATAAAATAAAATAAAATGAATTGTCAGCTGCTATTTTTTAACTATTTATAGCCCAGAAATTTCCCAGCATGCAAAGAGTTAAAAAGTCATATTATTTATATTGGATGTATTGATTTCTCTATACAGGTACATGAATTTCTAGATTTATATCCTGTAAGATTTTAACCCTTCCTACGCTGTTGACAGAAATTGCCGTCTGCTGTTTTTCATTTTTTCTTTAATTCTTAACAAAAAACTGGTTTTGACAGCACATGAGAATCGTCTCCACTGGAGATGATTCTCATGTGCTGTCAAAACCAGGTTTTTGTCGATAAATATTGAAAATAAAACATTTCCAGCAGACGACAACATTTAATTCAGCGTAGTAAGGGTTAAAGGGACTGTGGTATCAGAATATGTCTCGGATAGTCAATATGTCGTTGTTCGCTTCATGACATATATCAACCAATCGCACCATTTCATTCGATCAAATTCCAAACAGCTTGTGTTGTATGCGAGTATATACTATCAGAAACTGTAGCAAACAGGGGAGATAATCTAGTTATGCAAATTCGCTATACACATATCAGGGATTCCGCGCTGGAAATTGTAATTTCGAAAATTGTAATTTTTTTTATAGCCAATTGTTTATTTTTATCGCCAATTACGAAAGTGGCGATCGCCAGCGGAATCCCTGACATATCAGTAAGGAAGGTATTAAAAAAAAAAAAAAT
This sequence comes from Conchocele bisecta, assembly GCA_029237695.1. Lineage (NCBI taxonomy): Eukaryota > Metazoa > Mollusca > Bivalvia > Lucinida > Thyasiridae > Conchocele > Conchocele bisecta. Next base: position 64,262,209 of record CM055280.1, read on the forward strand.
CTTATGACAACATGATCACGCAATACCGCACTTAGAAATAACTTTCCTCTTGAGATACTAGTGTAAGTAATGTAAATAATATGATTAATAAAATTAAATTAGTAGCCATCAAATACAGAGTAACTAATAATATTACAATGCTAGAGTTATTATATATAAATAGTTCAAAAATAGCAGAGGACTATTCATTATATTTACTTTTAGTTCTCCCTGTAAATATCAATGCTCGTGAATATGTCTTGGAATTCCATTAGGATTGACTCAATACTCATGAATATGTCTTGGAATTTCATTAGAATTGAGTCCTGACTCGATTCTAATGAAATTCCAAGACATATTTACAGAGAAATAAGAAATACCTAATCCTAATTTGTTGGCAGTTATTTTCACCGCTAGCATGCAAAGAGTTAAATGGTTTAGGCAGTTAGGTTAAAGGTACTCAGTGGGCACAAACTATTCTTTATATCAGAGACATCATCTGAGACATTTTCTGGCAAAATAAACATTCATTCGCCATTACCCCACGTATTGATTGGCACTATTATGCATTTTTTATTAGATGTAAATTTCCACACTGATATCAGGGGTGATAACCGTGTTTCCTTAAAATGTTAACGGACATTATTATTTATTCTCTGTATTTATTTTTTGATCTGCAAAGATCACACTTTATAATCTGTTGAAAATGTTATATTTAAGGTAATGCATTTAATTAGTACATGTATAAATAAGAAAGAAATATCAGGCCTCATTTGCATATGAAAATAGCCTGATATCACCGCGAGTCACTATCAGTTAAATAACTATTACTAAATGATTATATCTGTTTATTACACTCTTGCGAGTTATTTGCAACCCGTAATCGACTCCTTACAAATAATACACTGTGAAGAGAACACCCGTAATTGCACGCCTGTTTTCTTGGAAACCACGAGCTACCATGCAAAATGTTTACTTTTTATTACCGTCAAAATAAAGTTATTTGAAAACTTGGAAATGGTCTCGACTAATCTACAATGTTAATATGATTGAACACATTCCAAACATGCAGTCAAATATATCTGGTTCATAGAAACAGCTGCGTAATTTGGATTTCAAAAAGTTTACATGACGTCACACAATGTAACGTCAAAACGCGGAAAAACATGTCATTGTGTAACTATTCATGCGCTCATCACAATTCATTGTTTATAATCTCAAAAATAGAATAAATGTGCATATATATCCGCTGTGAAAGTGTAATAAATAGGATATTCCATCGTACATGTTTGAATAGCGGAAATAATACACTCGTGTCCGTCGGCATCCATGCAAGCAACTCGTTTGCTACGCTCACTCATTGCTTACGCGGAAGCTGATGCACACTCATGCATTATTTCCCGCTATTCAAAATGTACGATGGAATATCCTCTTAGCGGGCACTCGTAATCTTTAGAACTGTTGGAATAGTGACACAATTATACACATATTCAATTCCTATAAAGAACAGTTTGTGCCTACTGAGTGGGCATGTACCTTTAACACTTATACAATGCTGAATTAATTTGTGTCGTCTGCTGAATATTTTTTATTTTCCATTTTTCTCATCAAAAACTCGGTTTGGCAGCACTTTAGAATCATTTCCATTGGAAATGATTCTAAACTGCTGCCAAACCATGTTTTTACTGAAAAGACAAAATATGAATTAACAGCAGACGACTATTTTCGGTTCCCGCTTTCTAAGGGTTAAATGGTATAGGCTGAGTACCAGTAGTAAGGTTAATTTGCAACAAACCTTCTAAATATAGGAATCTCACAATTATAGAGAACTGGGAAACTTTATATTGATGATTTTATTGATATTTGTTTACAATTAAACTAATGACCCACACGGCTGATATAGCAAATTATAAAATCAATGAAGATAAAGTGTAAACAGTTTTATAATGACTTTGGGCTGTAAATCAACGAATCAGAGCTTGTATGAAGATCACTTTCTTTTGGAACTATCATTAAGTCACAATCACAGATTGAAGTAACGGACCGAGGTCTATAAATACATTAAATATACCTAAAAGCATTAATAAGTGGGGGAAAAAAAAGTTAAAAAAAATATTCTTTACTCCCTCACATTGCGACCACAGGTTGAAGTGACGGACCGAGGTATATAAATATACCAAAAAATCATTAAGTGAAAAAAAATAATTCTTTACTCCCTCATATAAGAGAAAAAAAATAAATTTAAAAAATAATATTCTTTTTTTTTAACTTTTTTCTCTCACTTTTTTAAGCTTTTAGGTATATTTAATTTATTTATAGACCTCGGTCCGTTACTTACACCTGTGGTCACAATTAATGTGTCCAAATTTGCCGATAATGATTTGGAATATTAATTATTGCCAAAATTTGGACCTGGGGCCCGTTTCACTGAACTTTGTACGACTAAAATTTTTGTAAGTGCAAATTTAGGATCATCTGGAAATTGCAATTGATGTATTTACATTTATTGAGCATATGCAGCCTATGCTCAATAAATGTAAATCCAATAATTGTTTACAAGATTTAACACTCTGTATGGAAACTGTCATAATTTAGCATTGTGTATTGGGACTGAGAGTTAATACTGTGCATGAAAACTGAGAAAAAATAACACTGCAGAAGGAAACTGGGAAAATTTAGCACTGAGCAAGGAAACTGCAAATAGTTAACACTGTGCATGGAAACTGCGAAATTTAACACTACATGTATATGAAAACTGTGAAATTTAGCACTGTGCATGTAAACTGCGAAATTTAACACTACAAGTATATGGAAACTGCGTAAATTTAACACTGTGCATGGAAAATGCCAAATTTAACACTCATGGAAAATGCCAAATTTAACACTCATGGAAAATGCCAAATTTAACACTCATGGAAAATGCCAAATTTAACACTATATGGAAACTGCGAAAATTTAACACTGTGCATGGAAAATGCGAAATTTTAACACTGTGCATGGAAAATGCCAAATTTAACACTGTGCATGAAAAATGCGAAATTTTAACACTGTGCATGGAAAATGCGAAATTTTAACACTGCATGGAAAATGCGAAATTTAACACTATATGGAAACTGTGAAATTTAACACTATATGGAAACTGCGAAATTTAACACTATATGGGAACTGCGAAAATTTAACACTGTGCATGAAACTGCAAAACTGTATGTATCATTGGGAACAGGAATTAGTGGTGTTCATGTTTTATGGTATTTACTAGTGTTTATATAATAGACAGGGTGTATGATCACATGGTGATTAACAACAACAACAAGTACTGAAACTTCCAGAATCCATCGGATTCAAAGTACGTATTCTTTAATATTGTCCTTATTACATAACGGATTTTGATGAAATATGGTGCACCAATTATGCGTCTTGTTAAGCTGCATTTGGTGGTCTCTCTATTTTAGCCCAAACTTCTGTCGTTTTTGCAAAGTATAGATTTCCGTGTCGGTAATCGATTCTTCGCAAAAACGACATATGTCTGTGCCAAACTCCATGGACCACCAAATGCAGCTCATGAAGACATGTTTGCTGCACCATATTTCATCAAAATCGGTTGCATATTAAGGAAAATATCAAATAATATTTACTTGCTTACTTGTTGTTGTTGTTGTTGTTGTTGTTGTAACCACGTGATCATGCTCCTTGATAGATAGATAGATAGAGAATAGTAAGTTAGTGCCGTGAATGGGAAAATATATCCGGCAAGGCTCATGAATTTCTTTATTTCTCATCAGAAGTATATGTTGTGACCACTCATTTGAACCGTCTTGCCGAGACGGTTCAAATGAGTGGTCACAACATATACTTTGGTTCAGAAATAAGGAAAATATATAGAGAATAGTAGGTTAGTGCCGTGAATGGGAAAAAATATCTGGCAAGGCTCAGGAAACGTCAACACCTACAAATGGCTGTAAAATGCAAAAATAGTATTGACTGGATATCAAAAATGTTTCACGGCACCGTGTTTGACGGCACATACGCGCTGTGTTGACAGGATAAATAACAATATTACATTTGTCATGGAGATAGAGAACTTTTACAACATGGCCGCTGAGAACATTTAGCACTGTGTATGAAAACTGTGAAACTGCAGGAATTAGTGGTGTTCATTGTGTATGGTGTTTATTACACTGACATAGACGTATAGTAGTAATATTACATTCAGCATGGAGGTAGAACTGCTACAAGTGGATCACATACACCGTCAGTTACTGCTGAAATATCAACCGTAAGTATTTTTGTTCCTCGGCCTTCGAAGTTGATTGAGTGGTTTCGTTTATGTCATTTTGTTTGTCATTTGTGGCTTGGACTGGAGATATGGGTGGCACACTCCTTCCTGTAGTCAGGCGCCGCCGTTTCACGAAACTTTGTACGACTAAAATGTTCGTAAATGCAAATTTAGGATCGTCTGGAAATTTCAATTGATGGATTTACATTTATTGAGCATAGGCTGCACATGCAGCCTATGCTCAATAATTGTAAATTAGATAATTGTTTGCAAGAAATCATTGTTAAAGTGAAATAATTTTGCACTTGCGAACATTTTAGTCGTACAGAGTTTAGTGAAACGGCCCCCTGATGATTATCTATATTGCTCATTAGAAGAATGACCGGTGTTTCATTGATGGAATGGCGAACTGTGCAGATCCTGATGAGACTGTGTGAATGCACAGGCTGTTCTGGATCTACACTGGTCACAAAACCAATAAGCCCCATTTCTCCAGTCACAGCCACATTTGTGTTAACTGTTTTCAGTACCTATTATAAGTTGATTGACTTGAAACTTCATGCTTCTTTAATTGTTATTCGTTAGTAGTCATATGAACAATATATGACCTTTGACACATCACAGACTCCAGAAATACGTAATCTGTGACGTGTCGCATGTATACCATTCTTATCTTATTCTATAGTGCACCCTTGTGGCCTTCATGCTCGAGGTCAAGGTAAAATTACTTGTATTAAATTGTCTTTTACAAAATTTGTGTTAAATTTTACCTCATGTCTCTGTAAAGTTTGTCATAATCCTTGGACTATCAATACACCTATGCCATGTGGGTGGTTGGTCAGGCGAATGCGATGGTGTAAATTGACGGTGGGGTTTCTCCTGATAGGAATCATGATTTGCCTGGTTTGGCCCTCAGGTACGTTTTTAGCTCGCCTGCACAAAGTGCAGAAGAGCTTATGGCATACCCCCGCAGTCGGCGTCATCCACAAACTTAATGTTGGGTAAATCTCTTATAACTTCTGTTTCCTTTCATGGAACACCTTGTTATTTCATACATGCATTCCCCAGATGACCCTCTATCATGCAGTAGCAAATCCATGACCCATCACCCAACCCTTACCCCAAGGTCAAGGTCACAAACTTAGCACATTCATAAACTTAACGTTGGGGTAAATGTCTTATGACTTCTGTTTCCTTTCATGGAACACCTTGTTATACCCCCCTGCAATGAAGTTGTGGGGGGGCATACTGGAGTCCGTCCATCTGTCCGTGTTTCCGTGTTTCCATCCGTCACAAAACTTAACAATTGTAAATTTCCTTTTAACTTCTCATTCCCTTTGCGGAAATCTTTCATATTTTACCCGACCCTTCTCTGACACTCATACATCATTCTGCAACAAACCTACGACCCCCATTTATGCCAGCGGTCAAGGTCACGGACTTAGAAACTTAGAAAAAAAAGAAAACTTAACAATTGTAAATTTCCTTTTAACTTCTCTTTCCCTTTGCGGAAATCTTTCATATTTTACCCGCCCCTTCTCTGACACTCATACATCATTCTGCAACAAATCTACGACCCCCATTTATGCCAGGGGTCAAGGTCACGGACTTAGAAACTTAGAAAAAAACGAAAACTTAACAATTGTAAATTTCCTTATAACTTCTCTTTCCCTTTGCGGAAATCTTTCATACTTTACCCACCCCTTTTCTGACACTCATACATCATTCTGCAACAAACCTATGACCCCCATTTATGCCAGGGCTCAAGGTCACGGACTTATAAACTTAGAAAAAAACTAAAACTTAACAAATGTAAATTTCCTTATAACTTATCTTTCCCTTTACGGAATGCAGTGATATTTTACCCGGCCTTTCTCTGACACTCATACATCATTCTACAACAAACCTACGACCCCCATTTATGCCAGGGGTCAAGGACTTAGAATGTCTAGTTTGCTTTTTTCAACTGGAACCACCATCGCACTCTCGATATGTGCTGACATAGTCTTTTATCTGAAAATTATAGTATGCGAGCTGGAATTCATTCTAGGTCAGGGCTGACGCGGGTGGGGGGGGGGGGGTGGGGTGTTGTATTCCGTAAGGCCCCGCTTACTGACAAATCTAGTTTCAACTGGAACCACCATCGCACTCTCCATATGTGCTGACATAGTCTTTTATCTGAAAATGATCGTATGCGAGCTGGAATTCATTCTAGGTGAGGGCTGACGCGGGGGTGGGGGGGGGGGTTATTCCGTAAGCCCCCGCTTACTGACAAATCTAGTTATTTCATACATGCATTCCCCAGATGACCCTCTATCATGCTGTAGCAAATCCATGACCCACCGCCCACCGCTTACCCAAAAGTCAAGGTCACAAACTTAGCGCATTCATAAACTTAACGTTTGGGTAAATTTCTTATAACATCTGTTTGCTTTCATGGAACGCCTTGATATTTCATACGTACATGCATTCATCTGATGATACTCTATCATGCTATAGCAAATCCATGACCCACCGCCCATCCCTTACCCCAATCATGCTGTAGAAAATCACCAACTTAGTGCGTTCATAAACTTAACGTTGGGTTAAATTTTGTTTTACTTCTGTTTTCAGGGAGCGCATTGATATTTCATACATGCATTCATCTTAATATGCTATATCATGCTATATCAAATCCACGACACACCTTCCACCACTGACCTCAATGTCAAGGTCCACCGCACACCCCTTAAACCAAGGTCAAGTTATATAATATTCATGTTTTTTATACAACTGTGCCAAGTTTGAGTGAAGGCTGCCAACAGGCGAGCTTCGTTGTCTTCTGACAACTCTTGTTATCTTTGGCTCTTTTTGTTACCTGGGAGTTTAATTGGGTTATTGGGAGGGGGCCAAGTGATTCTGGTGTGGCAAGGACCTGGAATCAGATCAGGATCTTTCTGATTTCAGGGCTGAATATATGTTTTTTATTGTAAATATTCAGTTCTGATTTTGGGATTTCCCCCCCATTTGTACATGTACTTGAACATATATGGGATTTAGTACTAAACCCATTGACCCGGCCTTAAATGACCTTAGCTGTTGATAGGCCATTAAACCTGAACAAACAAACAAACAAACAAACAAACAAACAAAAAACAAACACCTATGTCCTACTTGCACTAGAGTAAAACATAAAACCCTGATTTAATTCAGATCGACGCCCGCGAACGTGACTCGTCACATGACCCACTATCACCTGGGCGGGACAGAGAATGGCGTCGGTGGCAAGATGAATCGACCAAAGACGGCGGCCGCAGTACTCGCCACAAACAGAGAGTAAGTGAAAGTATTTTATACCATTAATATTTTCTTTATCTGTGCTTTGATGCACATTTATATGTCATGACCACCATTCATGCTGAGGATACGCCATTATGTTTGCGGAAAATTCTAATTATTTTCCTTCTATGTGCTCAGAAGTATATGTCACGACCACCATTTGAACCGTCTCATCGAGATGGTTCAAATGAGTGGTCACAACATATAGTTTCATTGAGAAATAACAAAAAAAAATATTTTTAAATATTAAAGGTGTATTCCGAGTGCAATGGGTTCATTCAGAGTTCGTTCAATTTTAATTTTGAAATACACGTCAACACTACTATAACACTATTCATTATAACACGATTTTCGATACAACACGATCATGTCATGGCTCCCAAATAATCAGCTTAGTATTAGTATTTTATGATAGATATACAAATCTAACACAATTCACGTATAACACGATGGCTGTGCATGCATCCAAATCATAGTGCTATAATGAGCTTTAAGCGAATATAATTTTTATGGCCCCGTTTTCTTGGCGCCGGGAGGGACCATATCCTAATCCAACTTTTCTGTCTGTAGCGCTTGGCGACCTACGCAGTGTCGCAGACAGAAAATTTGTCCCGTGTGTATGTCCGAATGTCCAGTTAAGAAGTTTGCCAGAGTTTCTCCAGTCATAACTTCTCTATCACTTCAATATTTCAATGTATTATGCATATGTACAAATGCCACACATTCATGCCACCGTGAATTCTCTGGACAATAGTACAAATACTGCGTTATGCTGCTTATACATACGTATATCAGGCGCGGATCCAGGATTTCGGGTTAGGGGGGGGCGTAACTATTTTGCAATACTTGACTATATTATCGAACGAGCTAAGCTCGTTTGATAATATAGTCAAGTATTGCAAAATAGTCGAGATAGCGCTAGGGAGGTTCGGGGGCATTCCCACCCGGAAAATTTTGCAAATCTACATCGCATTTCCTGCGTTCTGGCGCATTTTGAAGCAAAAATATTGACACTGTCACAGTATGTTTAGACATGATTTTTGATTGAAAACGTTTAAATTTTGAAACAATAAGAAAACGACCGAAAAATACATGGAAAACATGGCACTTGGCATGAAACATGCCTTGTAACTTGTAAAAAATCTTTACTCGGCGAATTTTAGGGGTGGCGTGTGCTGGGTCCGCCCCCCACCCCTGAATCCGCCCATGTATATGTCTTTCTCCGTAATAACCCTAAATATTCGGACACCATTCCGGGAAATTATACATATAAATACATGTATTCCCATGACAAAGAATTGTTCCCATGACAAAGAATATACCAATAGTCAGGGTTATAGTCTGTTTTGCGAAAGCTGCCCAAATTTTGCGGCCATATAAACAATTCAAAAACAATATTTTTTCGATAATATTAAATTAAAGGAAAATTTAAGAATGAGCCTTCTTTTTATTGAGTGAAATTTTGTCAAATATTGATTTTATTGGGCAAAAACAATTTCCCCATGTTAAATCCCCATAGACATCTTCAATCCCCATAGACATCTTCACTCCGTGAAGATGTCTATGGGGATTTAACATGGGGAAATTTTTTAGAATTTCAGAAATACTGGACCGATTTTTAAAATTTAACTTTTGTTTTCTTACTTAGATCATTTCCAAGCTATCTAGCCATGTTTTGGAGTCAATTTCGTTTTTTGACTCCTCCCACAACTCGTCTACCTTTTTCCACTATGTTAAATTCCCATAGACAAATCAATTTTTCGTAATAAAACCAATATTTGACCAAATTTCACGAAATAAAAAGAAGGCTCAGTCTTAAATTTTCCTTTAATTTAATATTATCGAAAAAAATATTGTTTTTGAATTGTTTATATGGCCGTAAAATTTGGGCAGCTTTCGTGAAACAGACTATAGTACTGCTGTATTGGCTTATCACAATGACAATGAATTTGGATACAATTTGTTGAACCCCTATTGTTATCACAATGACAATGTATTTGGATACAATTTGTTTTGGGAAACCCCTATTTTTATCACAATGACAATGTATTTGGATACAATTTGTTTTGGGAAACCCTTATTTTTATCACAATGACTATAAAATAGGGGTTTCCCAAAACAAATTGTGTCCAAATATTTCGGGTTTTTACGGTGTTTACTAGCAATGTGACTCGAGTGGAAAACGGCATAAATTGGAAGTTTATGCGACCTCGATCCGCCGTATCAACAGCAGAGTATGTATATGACTTAGTGTCGTGTGTTCAATTTCACTATTAACAAACTTAATTGTATGTTTCATAATCGGGTGTATCAAACGTTTGTGCGATATCTACCATTAATTTGGTTCATATATCACTAATTCCACTAACTACACTGGGCTGATCCTGAGGGCAATTCACATACTTAGTCTCTTCACAAAACTTAACATCAGAGAAATATAACTTCTATTTCCTTCATCGAAAATTCTTAATATTTCACCCATGCATTCCTCTCGGACTCTATCATGCTGTGACAAATCCATGACAATCCAACCCCCGTTGATCCCTAGGTCAAGGTCACAGGCCCACAGTCTTGGAATATTTAGTTTTCGGGATACCTGGGCCCACGCGGGGGGTATTCCGTAAGCCTCGCTTACTGACAAATCTAGTTCAACTAGGTGAGATGATTATCATGAAATAATGTGTGAATTTCACCGCTAAACAAATGAGTGAGCGTAGCGAACCAAGTTTGTTTAGAAATATGACCCAATCACGAGTGCATTATTTCCTGATAATGAGTTAATCTGTTTGAATAAACATCTTCTTACATGATATTTTTTATAAGCAAAGCGTATCAAGTGTAAAATACATGTATTGCCAAGAGTTGTGCAGATTAATTTTTGGAGGCTGGCTGTTGTCAAAGTGACTGTCTCGCGACTCATAGGGTGTCCCCGTGAAAATGATGCGATCGTAGAAAATATGTCATTGTTACACTACTGACGTCATTTCTCCATACATGTATATGAGCAGGGATTCTGCTGGGGAAAATAAAAAAATCGCCACTTCAAAAAAAAAAAAAAAAAAATAATTGGCGATAAAAAATTACAATTTTCGAAAAAAGAAATAAAAAAAAACTTTTTTTTTTCCTCCGAAAATTGTAATTTTTTATCGCCAATTGTTTATTTTTATCGCCAATTGCGAAAGTGTCGATCGCCAGCGGAATCCCTGTATGAGAAACACAGAGTGGTGTGACTACTGCCGCTCTACAGGGCCTAGTGGTGTACCGTCATTTTAGTATAAACTACCTGTTGAAATGTAAGAAATGTGTTTAAGTAACCAAACATTTTCACTTACCAAAAATTTGCTTCCAATTTATAATTTAATGCGTGTATTTTATATAACCTATACAGTGTTCTGCCTAGGTCTCGGGTCCAAGTTTCATGCCTGCTGCCCATTATAAGTCAATGGATAATTCTCATATTTTAACCCATTTCATGCTGAGGATACGCCATTTTGTTTGTGGAAAATCATAAATATTTTCTTTATATGAGCTCCGAAATATATGTCATGACCACCATTTGAACCGTCCCGTCGAGACAGTTCAAATGAGTGGTGGCAACGTATACTTTCATTGAGACATAACAAAAATGTATTATTATGCCATGCCACTGTCCGTCCGTCTGTCTGTCCATCTTCACACACAGGGTAAAGTGTTTGGTCAAGCTTTTATCAAATATGATGTTTTGCCTAGAACGAACCCGAGGCACATTTTTCAACCTGAAACTGACATTTTTTTTTTATTTTATTTTTTTTTTATTTCTCAATGAAAGTATAAGTTGTGACCACTCATTTGAACCGTCTCGATGAGACGGTTCAAATGGTGGTCACAACATATATTTCTGAGCTCATATAAAATATTTAGCAGCAGTTACGATTTAACTTTCAGGAATAACACTATGTATAGGTAATATCTTTTAAACCCTTAGAATGCGGGAAAACTTAAATTGCCGTCTGCTGTTTTATATTTTGTCTTCATTGTCAGAGAAAGCATGGTTTGAGAGCACTTTAGAATCATTTCCATTGGATATGACTCTAAAGTGTTGTGAAGGGTTTTGATGAGTAAAAAATGAAATTAAAAAATAAACCGCATACGGCAAATTTGAATACAGGTAAGGGCTAATTTGCATAAATTTGAATATTGCACTATTTTCTCATTGCTTAGTTCTTCTTGCGACTGTGTACCATATTTGGGCGCTCACCTGACAAAAAGTACCTTACGACATATGCAAACAGCATAGCCCTAGTACAATTGCACATCATTCACACAGGTTATGACAAATACAACCAGTATAGCCCCAGATAAGCCTGCGCATATGTGCAGCCTGCGCATACGTGAATTCTGATCATTCACACAGGTTATGACAAATACAACCAGTATAGCCCCAGATAAGCCTGTGCATCCGTGCAGTCTGATCAGGGCCTATGCTGTTTGTCATTCATCCAGGTTACGACATATGCAACCAGCATAGCCCCAGATCAGCCTGCACATTCGTGCAGTCTGATCAGGGCCTATGCTGTTTGTCATTCATCCAGGTTACAACGTATGCAACCAGCATAGTCCCAGATCAGCCTGCACATTCGTGCAGTCTGATCAGGGCCTACACTGTTTGTCATTCACCCAGGTTACGATGTTCATATCCAGCATAGGTCTAGACCAACCTGCACACAGAGCTCCAGATAAGCTTTGTGTATAAAGCGTACTATACCCCCTGATTTCAAAATCATTGCGTATTTTACTTTGACAAATGGATTATTGATTTTCTTCATTATTAAATACGGAACAAAGGATAAAAAAAATATAAAAAATTTAAACATTCACTTATTTGAGCTGCAAAAGCTGTTTGCTTTTTGCAGCTCAACTAAGTGAATTTTCAACTTTATAACAGTATTTTCACTACTCAATTTGAAAATCAATGCTTATTTTCACATTGCTGTGCGTATTTTGTACTCCCAATTTTGATAATCAATGTGTATTTGGCTAAAATAATTGCGTAAAATACGCCAATATGCACCTTATCTGGAGCGCTGTGCTCATATGTGCAGTCTGGTCTATAGTCTGTTTCACGAAAGCTGCCTAAATTTTACGGCTATATAAACAATTCAAAAACAAGATTTCTTTCGATAATATTAAATTAAAGGAAAATTTAAGAATGAGCCTTCTTTTTATTTCATGAAATTTTGTCAAACAAATATTGATTTTATTGCGAAAACAAAATTTCCCCATGTTAAATCCCCATAGACATCTTCACGGTGAAGATGTCTATGGGGATTTAACATGGGGAAATTTTTTAGAATTTCAGAAATACTGGACTATTTTTAAAATTTAACTTTTGTTTTCTTGTTTCCAAGCTATTTAGCTAGGTTTCGGAGTCAATTTAAAAAAAAAGAAGTTTTTTTGACTCCCACAAGTCCTTCTTTCCCCCCCATGTTAAATTCCCATAGAGAAATAAAATTTTCGCAATAAAATCAATATGTTGTTTGTCGTTTTATTTACACAGGTAAGCTTACTGTCACAAAAAGTATTAGACCTTGATGCAACCGTCTGTTCGTCTGTCCATATTTAACATTTACGTTTAGAGTTTTTCGCTACCTATTATCTCTGCAGCAGTAAGTCAGACGGTAACCGTCATTATACTTGTTTATCATCATTCCTATACTCTGTTTCACGAAACCTGCCCAAATTTTACGGCTATATAAACAATGCAAAAACAATATTTTTTTCGATAATATTAAATTAAAGCAAAATTTAAGAATGAACCTTTTTTTTTATTTCGTGAAATTTTGTCAAATATTGGTTTTATTACGAAAAATTGATTTCTCTATGGGAATTTAACATGGGGGGGTAGAGGACTTGTGGGAGGAGTCAAAAAACTATTTTTTTTGGAAATTGACTCCGAAACCTAGCTAGATAGCTTGAAAATGATCTAACTAAGAAAACAAAAGTTAAATTTTAAAAATCGGTCCTGTATTTCTGAAATACTAAAAAATTTCCACATGTTAAATCCCCATAGACATCTTCACTCCGTGAAGATGTCTATGGGGATTTAACATGGGGAAATTTTATTTTCGCAATAAAATCAATATTAGACGAAATTTCACGAAATAAAAAGAAGGCTCATTCTTATATTTTCCTTTAATTTAATATTATCGAAAAAAATATGGTTTTTGAATTGTTTATATGGCCGTAAAATTTGGGCAGCTTTCGTGAAACAGACTATAGTTTACGGTAATACATAGCCAACATATGCAGCCTTGTTCAGAATGTTCAAAATCTAGATTGGCGACAGAGGTACCTTTTCTTAGTTGGTGACCCGCTTATATTCAATGTATAATTATGTAGTATGTTGAGTCGTATATAGGTTTCACCTTTCCGTCCATTCGTCAGACATCAGTGTTCGTCTGTCCATCTTTAACATTTGCGTAAGTGTTTTTTGATACCTATTATCTCTGCAGCAGTAAGTCAGATTGACTGTAACCGTCATTATACTTATTTATCATCATTCCTAGTTTAATACATAGCCCTGTTGTCCATGTTCAAGGCCAAATGACTCGGTCACAAAACCAATAAGGCCCATTTCTCCCGTCACAGCCATATTTATGTTTTTGAAGATGTCTATGAGGATTTAACATGGGGAAATTGTTTTTTCGCAATAAAATCAATATTTAACCAAATTTCACGAAATAAAAAGAAGGCTCATTCATAATTTTTCCTTTAATTTAATATTATCAAAAGAAATCTTGTTTTTGAATTGTTTATATAGCCGTAAAATTTGGGCAGCTTTCGTGAAACAGACAGTAGTGTTTTTGTTTGGGTTCAGGCGATGGTTGGGGTATCCGTGAGACCCTGCTCACTTGCTCTAGTACATTTATACATAATTATGGTGCACATTTTGCCTTGTTTACGTGTTGCTTATGTTTATATATATTGCGTCTAATTTTGCTATGTTATTATGTTCAGTCAATTTACAGAGAATTTAAAATAACACTTTAAACCTTATTTATTTTGCAATGATGAAAAATGAGCATGAGAGCATTATTTGCAAAGTGCTTTTCGTGGTGGTCCTTAATGTGGGAGGAAACCGAAGTACCCAGAGGAAACCTACTGGATCTATCTGGCGACCACCATACCATAGGAATGAATGGCCTTTTTGTGGAATTTATCTTCTAAATATTCTCTTTATATGTGCTTAGATGTATATGTCGTGACAATCATTTGAACCGTCTCATCGAGACGGTTCAAATGAGTGGTCACAACCTATACTTTCATTTAGAAATAACAAAAATAAAAATAAAATATTTAAAAACATTCATACCCGCACATGAATGGCCTTTTTGTGGAATTTATCGGGGTATAAACTTGGAAAAGTCGCGGGAATACTGGACGAAGGCCGGAAGGCCTCGTCCAGTATTCCCGCGACTTTTCCAAGTTTATATCCCCGATAAATTCAACAAAAAGGCCATTCATTCCTTATCATTCCAGCATTTGAAATAAATTTGTCAAGAAAATGTGTTTATTTTCCGTTTTCTTAAGAATTATTTTAACTGCGCCTCACAGTTACGGAAAGTAGTTTGGCGTGGGAGTTTACTGGGATATAAATTTTGGACAGAGACTTGCTACGGGCCAATCAAATGTTAGGGAATTGTGTAAATATTTTTGTGCTGGAATTATCATCTCACATACTGTCCTGAATTCAAAATGCACACATGCGGCTGTGACTGGAGAAGTGGGCTTATTATGTACTTTGCAAACTGTGTAGATCAGGGTATGCACTGTTTGCCATTCAGTTACAGAAACACAGTTCATGCTTCAAACAAACAGTATAGGTCCTGATCTCACTGCTTCAGCATTGTGCTAGCAGATCAGGAATGTACTTCCACAACATCGACTATCTAGAAACGTATTAGGAAAAGTTATATTGCATTTTTCGGTTGTTCTATCATGTGATAAGTGTGACATAATGTTAAATGTAATTTTTTAGTTGATTTTTCTTTCCGAACGTTCAAACGGCATAACAGATTTTACTGAAGAATGGTGCAGCGAATATAGTAACGTTTTCATTGCGGTTGACAAGCCATTATTTAAAAAAAAAACAAAAAAAAAAAACACCCATTGAAGTACATTTATATGGATACAATGTTCTTTGTTGAAAAAAAAAATGTTTATTTCTCCATAAAGGTATATGTTGTTACCACTCATTTGAACTGTCTCATCGAGACGGTTCATATGAGTGGTAACAACATATACTTTCGAACACAAATTGAGAAAATAGCGAGAAAAAATGTCCAAATTTGCGAACTACTGTAATTGTATATGGCCGATGGTGTGTTAAATAAATAAATTGTCTCCATACAGATGTGACAGGGTCTCCCAGTTGGAACACGAGTCTACGAGACGTCACAACCTCGACTGCCACATGCCTGTGAAGAAAAATAAACCCCCGCCCTGGCAGAAAAACATAGATGTAAGTACATGCACCATTGTGTTGGTTGATAGTCTAAGGGTAGTACATTGGACTTCACACAAACTCGACTGCCACATGACCTTGAAGGAAAATAAACCCCCGCCCTGGCAGATAAACATTGATGTAAGTACATGTCTTACTATACTGTTTTGTTTGGTTGATATCCTAAGGGTAGTGCATTGGACTTCACACAACCTTAAATGTCACATGTCTGTGAAGAAAAATAAACCTGCACCCTGGCAGAAAAACATTGATGTAAGTACAGGGATTCCGCTGGGGAAAAAAAAAATCGCCACTTCAAAAAAAATCAAAAAAAATAATCTAAAATTGTAATTTTTTATCGCCAATTGTTTATTTTTATCGCCAAAGCCAGCAGAATCCCTGCAAGTACATATATGTACCATTGTGTTGGTTGATAGTCTAAGGGTAGTGCATTGGACTTCACACAACCAAAACTGTCACATGTCTGTGAAGAAAAACACACCCCGCCCTGGCAGAAAAACATAGATGTTAATATATATACAATTGTTTTGCGAGCGGGTGGTTGGTCAAGCGAATGTGATGGTGTAAATTAACGGTGGGGTTCCTCCTTATAGGAATCACGATTTGCCTGGTTTGGCCCTCAGGTACGTTTTTATCTTTGGCTCTTTTGTTACCTGGGGGTTGAATTGGGTTATTGCCCATTATAAAAGTAGTAAGATTATCACTGATCCTACTGCTTTTGGGAGGGGGCCATGTGATTCTGGTGTGACGAGGACCTGGCATCAGATCAGGATCATTCTGATTTCAGGGCTGAGTATATAGTTTGTTTATTGTAAATATTCAGTTCTGATTTTGAGATTTTCCCCCCATTTGTACATGTACTTGAACATGTACATGTACTTGTACAGGTAATATATGGGATTTAGTACTAAACCCATTGACCCGACCTTAAATGACCTTAGCTATTGATAGGCCGTTAAACCCCAACAAAAGGAAACAACTCGTGCTTCTAACAAGAAATATAGATGTAAAACATGATCAGGATATAAGGGGCTTATGGGTTTGATGGCCAGTGTAGATCCAGATCAGCCTGTGCATCCGCACAGTCTGATCAGGATCTGCACCATTCACCGTTTCATCAATGAAACACCCGATATGATTTTAACAAGCAATATAGATTGTTATGAGGCTACAGGAGTGTGCTATTTGATCAGGAGATACATTAGTCAGAAATCCCAAAAGCCCCATTTCTCTAGTCACAACCACATAAATATTTTATGACCTTATCAGGTTTCGCCAAACAGTCACAATTGTGTAATATAACCGGGTTTGTGTAATGATACACATCACCAATTTAATGAATGAAAACCTTGAAATTGAAACATACATTCAGCTTAATTGGTTTTCGCTGTTATGTTAATTGTTCGTGCCTTTTGAGCTGTACAGTTTAGCCTATTGTTATATGATCCCATAGACTGACAATGGTTTCTTAAGCTTGTACAGCACGATTATTTTGTCTCGATTTTTCTGTGATTCATTTTTCTCTTGGATACATTGTTATGTGGATAATTATTTATTGTTTAACGCATAATAATTAGTGTTACCCAGGCTCCAGATAAGGTTTTAGTAATTGAGTATTGTCACTCCATCATTTCTGAAGCAATTGGGTATTTCAAAATTTTAATTTGGTAAAATAACATCACACAACTGTCTACACATCAACAGACAGCAATTATTGAATAGTTTGCTTTGAAATGAAAACATGTCTTGGCATTTCATTAGAATTGTCTCCTTGGAGACAATTCTAATGAAATACCAAGATGTGTGTGCATGGAAAAATAAGAAAAATAAGAAAAATATGCTATATTTGTGGTCTGTTTATTGTTTTCTGTAGCATGATAAAGATACCACACATTTTTCATTGCTTTTGGATACTCGCTACTTCTGATTTCAATTGGGTTTTTTGGCAATTTTAATTGGGTATTTAAGCAAATACGCAGCTTACCTGGAGCCCTGGTGTTACCTATAAATACAATTTGCAAATTTTCAGGAGTATGTTTTGATATGGACGTTGCATTAAAATGGAAATTATGTTTAACATATATTAATTATATTTTATTTGAATTTAGTGTTAACTATAAATTCAATTTGCAAGTTTACAGGAGCAAGTTTTCATAAATTGTGAGATTTAGCAATTTAACATATATTAATTTATATTTTATTGGAATTTAGTGTTAACTATAAATTCAATTTGCAAGTTTACAGGAGCAAGTTTTCATAAATTGTGAGATTTTAACGTTGCATTAAAATGTAAATTATGTTAAACATGTATAGTACTTATATTTCAATTTAGAATTAATTACAAATACAATATGCAAGTTTTCAGCAGAATATATTACAATAAATAGTGAGATTTAACCAGGGCATTACATTAATTTGTAAATTCATTAAAAAAATGTATTCATATATTTTTTTCTCCAATCTTTTTCTTCAAAATCATGTGTTTAACAACACATGAGGATACACTCCTATTGAAATGATTCTCGTGTGTGCTGCCAAAGTATTTTTTTTTTGAAAATGCAGAAATTACAAAGGAATATGATTCCCATACTGAAAGGAATATATTGCTGAAATAAATACTGAAATAAAGCTGTTTCTAAGTGATATATGTCACAGGTTGAAGTAACGGACCGAGGTCTATAAATACATTAAATATGCCTAGAAGCATCAATAAATGAAGAAAAAAAAAAAGCTAAATTTTTTTTACCCCCTCCTATGGAGGGGGTAAAAAAAAATTAGCTTTTTTTTTTTATTTTATCCCCTCCATATAGTATACTGAATTATATGGAGGGGGTAAAAAAAAGCTTTTTTTTTCTTCATTTATTGATGCTTTTAGGCATATTTAATGTATTTATAGACCTCTGTCCGTTACTTCAACCTGTGATGTATGTAAGTTGAAGTTTCAAAAATGAACTTGGATATAAACACTGAATTGAATATCTTTAACCCTTAGACCGCTACACACAACAATTGTCGTCTGCTGTTGCTTTTATATCTTGCCGTATTTCTCAATAAAAACATGGTTTTACAGCACTTCAGAATCATTTCCAATGGAAATGATTCTGAAGTGCTGTCAAAGCATGTTGTAAATGATTCTAATGTGCTGTAAAAGCATGTTTTTGATGATAAAAATGGAAAATAGAAAATAAACAGCAGACGAAAAAAAAATAAGATGTAAGGGTTTAAGGGTTGATCAGTGGATATGCCATTTCGATGTTTGGCTGGAATATTGGTACTTATGCAAACATAAATAGACGACACTACACGAGTGATGATTTAATACGATATTTATTAAACGAGTTTACTGATTTCATAAGAAACGTGGCTATGCCGAGTTTCTTATGAAATCAGTCAACACGTTTAATAAATATTGTTAGATTCTATTTTTTGCATAAGCACATTATCATAATTTGAAGCTGGCTGATTATTTAACATGATTTCTGTAGCGGGTTCATTTGCATATTTATTACACTAGTGCAGGGTTCATTCAACCTAGCCCTTCAATTTAGGGAGAAGTTTTCACTAAAAAATTGAGAAAATATACCATTTTTTTCAAAATTTCTGTTTTATATAGTGAAAAACTTCTCTCTCAACTCAAAATAGGGAGAAGTCCGACAATTTAGGGAGAGAATTTCGCCGACTTCGCCCTGTAAACCTGTTCCCTGTAGTGCATTATAAGTTTTATTACACTGTGTTATTAAACTGTTTTATGCAATAAGAAATAATCATGCACGCCATGAGGAGGTCCGTGGAGCTGAGACGAGAAGCAACGATGAACACGGTAAGTTTGTCATGAATCAGGGCTTCCGCTGGCGATCGCCACTTTCGCTATTGGCGATAAAATTAAACAATTGGCGATAAAAAATTACAATTTTCGAAAAAAAAAATAAAAAAAAAATTATTTTTTTTGAAGTGGCAATTTTGTTATTCTCCCCAACGGAATCCCTGATGAATGCATTCAGGGCTCCAGATAAGGAACTAGTAATTGAGTATTTTTACTCCATCATTTCTGAAGCAATTGGGTATTTCAAAATTTTAATTGGGTAAAATGAAATCACCACTGTTTACACATCAACAGACAGCAATTATTGAATAGTTTGCTTCGAAATGAAAACATGTCTTGGCATTTCATTAGAATTGTCTCCTTGGAGACAATTCTAGTGAAATACCAAGATGTGTTTTCAAGGAAAATAAGAAAAATATCCGTGGAGCCGAGACGAGAAGCAACGATGAACACGGTAAGTTTGTCATGAATGCATTGCAGGGCTTGAAGAATCACGTCTTTAACCCTTCGAAGGCGGGAACCGAAAACTGTCGTCTGCTGTTGTTTCTTATTTTGTATTTTCTCTAAATATAAACATGGTTTTTCAGCATTTTAGAATCATTTCCATTGGAAATGATTCTAAAGTGCTGTCAAAGCATGTTTTTGGTAAGAAAAATCGGAAAATAAAAAAATAAACAGCAGACGACAAATTTTAATTCAGCAGAAAACTACCAGGTAGCATCCATTGTATTTCTATAGCAATTTTAGCAAGAATGCCATATTGTACTAAAAATGCCGTCAGAATTTGTTTATGATTTTCATCGACCAACTACATGTGTATATTGTTTTCCTTCCAGCCGCCGTTAGTTCCGTTTGTGACGGGTCCGGGGTATATACTGTCCAGGAGCAAGTCAAAATTCTCCGTCACTTTGAAGGACGAGTTTTTTGATCCCGTGCAAGATGACGAATCAAAGTAAGTAACCACTGTTACTTTTTATTTATTTGGCGACCTGTTGTTCTGTGTTGTTTGCTATTTATCACTTGATAGATCATGAAGATATATATTCCATTTAATACCAGATGGAAGACTCGGACTTGCCATGGGACCCGAAACCACCATCTGTTTCACGAAACGTGCCCAAATTTTACGGCTATGTAAATAATTAAAAAAAACAATATATTTTTTGATAATATAAAATTATCGATACAGCAAAATTTAAGAATGGGCCTACTTTTTATTTCGTGAAACTTAGTCCAATATTGATTTTATTGCGAAAAAAAATCCACAATGTCGATGGGGATTTAACATGTGGAAATTTTTCTAAATTCAGAAATAGTGGACCGATTTTCAAAATGTAACTTTTTTTTTTCTTACATCATTTCTAAGCTATTTAACTACATTTCAGAACCAATTTCCAAATTTTTTCGTTTTTCGCATAGAGAACTCATTTTTCGTAATAAAATCAATATTTGACTCATTCTTAATATTTCATCCATTCTACAAGTCTAAATGCAATTATGTATGATTAGTATTTGATAATTTCTATATCTATAATTGTATTTTCCGATTATACTGTGCGGAAGCGCGGTATGATCAGTAGCCTATTTCATCAACATTGCAAAGTATACTTTTCTAGCAAAGTATACTTTGAGGGAGTAATCATTTATTTTTCCCGAAATGTATTATTTCATATAGAACTAACGACGGCATATATTTGATGATTAAAAGTATGCGGAATTATTATACTGAATTTATTACATTATCACAGCCAAAATGGCTGTGATAATGTAATAAATTCAGTATAATAAAAAATAATAAATTTATGCTAAAATTGAAATTTTCTCCCTCAAAGTATACTTTCCTAAATAAGTATACTTTGCAATGTTGGTGAAATAGGCTACTGATGCTACACGGGTCGAAATCCGAATGGAGCCCATTTTCTCATTGCGCTTTACATGTATTTTCACAATATATTACACACCAGGGGCCCGTTTCACTGAACTTCTTATGACTAAAATGTTCGTAAGTGCAAAATTATGATAGTCTGTAAATTTCACATTAACAATGTTTTCTTGTAAAAAATTATTGGATTTACATTTATTGAGCATAGGCTGCATATGCAGCCTATGCTCAATAAATGTAAATCCATAAATTGAAATTTACAGACGATCTTAAATTTGAACTTACGAACATTTTAGTCGTAAGAAGTTTAGTGAAACGGCCCCCTGTTGTTTTGTTTGTATTATGATATACGTGTACATGTACATGCTATATTGTGGTTTATTCCTATTTCACATGCATATTACTTTGTGGTATTATGGGCCGGTGGCCTAAAGTATGGAAATAATAAACGAACTTGAACTTGAACTTAAATTTTGATAAAATTTAATATTATCGAGAAAAAAAATATGTACATGGCTGTGATAATGTAATAAATTCAGTGTAATAAAAAGTGATAAATTTCTCCCTCAAAGTATGGTGAAATAGGCTACATGGATGGGCTGTGGCCTAGAGGCATTGTAGATCAATACCGGAGGTTGAGAGTTCGATCCCCACCCTAGGCGTGAAAAATACATTCAGTATTTTCCATCCCACTATGAGACTTTAAAACTGAGGTCCCGTCTTTTACTGGTGTTTGACCTCAGCTGTTACTGGGATGTTAAACCCATTCACTTTCACTTTTCAAGTTTACCATCAGCATTACCTGATCGTGAAATTAGTTGTTCGTCATTTACAACTATTACTTTTAGGGGATGGGATAAATGATGCTGGTGTGGCGAGGGCCTGGCACCAGATCAGGTTGTTCTAATTTCAGGACTGAATATATATTTTGATTGTAAATATTGAGTTCTGAAGTTGGGATTTACCCCCCTTGGACAGGTGGATACGGGACACGACCCCGTTGACCCGTCTGCGTGTAGACTCCTTGAGGCTTGTACCTCTATGTCAGAAAAGCGGACGTTAAACCCTATTCACTCACTCACTCACTCACTCACTTCACTCACTCACTCACTCACTCACTCACTCACTCGTCATTTACATGTTTCCTGTTGTTTTCCCACCCAGAAGCAACAAGTGGAGGCCGAGGTCACTATATGGGTTGGTGTAGTTCAACTACAGTTTCACTAAACTTTGTACGACTAAAATCTTCGTAAGTTCAAAAGTATGATAGACTGTAAATTTGACATTAACATTGTTTTCTTGTAAATAATTATTGGATTTACATTTATTGAGAATAGGCTGCATATGCAGCCTATTCTCAATAAATGTAAATCCATAAATTGAAATTTACAGACGATCTTAAATTTGCACTTACGAACATTTTAGTCGTAAGAAGTTTAGTGAAACGGGTTTCTGCTGGTGTTACACTTCATGTACATGTACTTGTAACAATCTCCGCGAAACTCGGTCAGATCTTACAAGTCAGTAGGTCCTGTAATGCTATATATTTTACAGGTCCGAAACTAATTTTCAGGACCAGGAAATGCATATTATAATAAAAAAGTGTACAAAAATGGCTAAGTTTGAAAAGTCGGTAGACGTTGAGGGACAGGAAACGTCTGAATCTTTTCTCTGTATTATCCACCTTGCCTAGGCGCACACCGAAGTATGAGGTCTTCGTACTGGACACATACATTTCTATAAGCCATGTAAGATGGGTGCCATAAGGGTGGTGCAAGGAATGGGTTTTCAGGGCTCCAGATAAGGAATTAGTAATTGAGTATTTTCACTCCATCATTTCTGAAGCAAAACTTTAATTGGGTAAAATAAAATCAAACTACTGTGTACACATCAACAGACAGCAATTATTGAATAAGTTTGCTTCGATGTGAAAACATATTTTGGCATTGCATTAGAATTGTCTCCTTGGAGACAATTCTAATGAAATACCAAGATGTGTTTTCATGGAAAATAAATATTTGTGGTCTGTTTATTGTTTTCTGTAGCATGATAAAGCTACCACAATTTTTTTATTGCTTTTTGATACTCGTTACTTCTGATTTAAATTGGGTTTTTTGTTTTTTCCTGGGTGTCAAATGAAAAAAAATTAAAAAACATTCAGTCGGACCTGCATTCCAGGATTTTTTGCCGGACCTTCCTTGATTTTACCGGTCATGATCGGCGGTTTGGCGTGTTTCACGGAGACGTGTTATAATATGGTGTCAGTCATTTTATTTTTCCAATATATAAATTATTTGTAACTTCACTATATGAATTGGTGTATTTCAAACAGTTTCATATCACAGGTTGAAGTAACGGACCGAGGTCTATAAATACATTAAATATGTTTAAAAGCATCAATAAATGAAAAAAATAAGTTAATTTTTTTTTTGTTTACTCCCTCCATATAGCGAGGGAGTAAAAAAAATTGTTTTCATTTATTGATGCTTTTAGGCATATTTAATGTATTTATAGACCTCGGCCTGTTACTTCAACCTGTGTTTCATATGTACTATTACTGGTATTATAATTAACTATTATGTTATTAGTTATTAATGTAGCTCATTTTGATGTGTCATTTTTCTATATTCTTTATATATTATTGAATTATACGATGGGACCTACCAGGGTGTCCGATTTAGAGGTTTCAATATTGTGTATATTTATGCACCCTTTTCGATAGCAAGGGGGGCATATTGTGATGCTTTTGAGGTTCTCTGTACGTCCGTCTGTCCGTCCGTGTACATTTACGTCGAAAGGTTTGTAAGAGTTTCTCCAGTTAGAGTCCAGGGGCCCGTTTCATGAAACTTTGTACGACTAAAATGTTTGTAAGTGCGAATTTACGATCGTCTGGAAATTTAAATTGATGGATTAACATTTATTGAGCATATGCTGCATATGCAGCATATGCTCAATAAATGTAAATCCAATTATTGTTTACAAGAAAACAGTGTTGATGTGAAATTTACAGACCATCATAATTTTGCACTTACGAACATTTTAGTCGTACGAAGCTTAGTGAAATGTCCCCCAGTATTGCCACAGGGGCATATCCATGTTTTACAAACATAATGTCTAAGTTTGTATTTGAATCACACTTTCTTTCTCTACGACAGAAGTAGGGATGTATCCCCTTCCTTGTTAAATAGTTTTCGGTCGTATGGGTATGTATTGGGTGCACTCGATGTATGGTGGGTGATGTGTATCATACGTACTAGCTATTCAGGGCCGATCAGAGGCGAGTCATGTGATTTTGTAGCTAATAATATTTTTTTATGAAAAATATTTGCTAAATATATGATATTTTCCATAAATGACATCGAAAGTAAGAATTCCGCATTTGCTATGTAAATTTTGTCAACTTGCGACGTGCTTTGCGGAAAATATCACAATTTCTGTAAATATTTATCATGAAAATTGCACATCTGCTAGGGTACAAAATCACATGGCTTGTCTCGTATGACATTTTCCTGTATAATTTAGCAAATACTGGATCAAGTTTAATGCAATACAGTACCGTTATTGATACTGGAACAATTCTGATACGATAAACCCCCATTAATCCCAAAAATGTTACTCTTATTGACGAATCCATCCTTAATGATTCATATCTTAGCCTGTGAATCTTACAGGGATTCACATCTGGGGCCACCTTATGCTTCAATGCAATCAGATGCCTGCCATCAAATCAGGACATTGTTTTTCAGTGGTGAACGTTTTTTGTCTTTCTAATCTTAGTGCTCAATTTTCAGTGCATAACAGTTAAATATGGCCTAAAATGACCTTAGCTGTCGAAAGGCCATTATACACAATTAAATTAAACTAAATCGATGTTCAGTGTGGTTTTTTCCGATGACATCACACAAATGAATGTAGCCGTCCAGGAGTTATTTCAGGAAAACTTACATTTATGTAAGTTTTCCTGAAATAACTTCTGAACGGTTAGATCAACGTGTCCGTGATTTCACGCTAACGAATGTAGCGCTAACGAATGTTACATCTATGAAGACAACAGCATCATCAGCTGGTGATAATAAATAATTTCACAGCGTATCTGTGCTTTATTCAGGGCTCCAGATAAGAATTAGTAATTGAGTATTGTCACTCCATCATTTCTGAAGCAATTTGGGTATTTCAAAATTTAAATTGGGTAAAATAAAATCAGACTGCTGTTTCCACATCAACAGACAGCAATTATTGAATAGTTTGCTTCAAAATGAAAACATATCTTGGCATTTCGTTAGAATTGTCTCCTTGGAGACAATTCTAATGAAATACCAAGATGTGTTTTCATGGAAAATAAGAAAGAGATGATATATGTGTGGTCTGTTTATTGTTTTCTGCAGCATGATAAAGGTACCACAAAATGTTTATTGCGTTTTGATACTCGCTGCTTCTAAATTTCAATTGGGTTTTTGGCAATTTTAATTGGGTATTTACGCAAATACGCAGCTTATCTGGAGCTCTGCTTTATTGGATCAAATTTGCTCCAATCATGGCCGAAATACGTAGGAAACTGTAAATCGAATTGGGCCCAAAATAGCAGGTACACATGACGTACATCGCGCACCGTGAGAAATGTATAACATTCATCCATTTTACATTTACCGTTATTTGTTCCTAGTCTAGCCCATAATATGTTTCTAGCATTGGTTGTATGATCAAAATAACTAACACATGATGTGCTGATAACCAACAACGTGTGTTTATTTAACTTTTTGCATGCTAGCGGCGAAAATATCCGCCAACCGAATTAGGAGTACTGGTATATGTTTTATTTCTCTTTGTAAATATGTCTTGGAATTTCATTAGAATCGAGTCCTCAGGACCCAATTCTAATGAAATTCCAAGACATATTCATGATATATACGGGGAGAAATACAAGAAAATATGATGAATTTTTGTCCGCTAGTTTTGAACTATTTATAGCCCACAAGAGTTAAGCATTTGATTTTAACTGTACCAGTTGGTGTGTTAATTATTTTGCAATCAATCCAGTCATCGCAAACTGATTTTCAAATTAGTCCATTTATGATAAGGGGGTATTTTTGTGATAAATCCACTCGTCCTCTCTTATTGGTGAGTGAATTTTCGATCTGGACGAGTGGTAATTTGAAGGGACAGTACGGCATAAAGTTTAAAACATATAGAAATGTACGAGTTGAATCCAATATCGACGAGTGAAACATTTAGAATTTGTCGAGGCCAGTGTGGCCTGGTGGATAAGACAACCGCCTAAAAACTGGGAGCTCGAAGGTTCGAGTCTCTGATATGGTCGGTTAGTAAGCCGCCTTTCAACACTACATACAGATTGTTTTGGATTGATACTGATTAAATTTTACTTTAATACTTTACATTTACAGACCTGTATAGTGGTATTGGCAAACAGTGTACATCCAGATGAGCTGGCTCGTAACAAGTAATTTTCAGATTTTTGAGAACAAAAATACCCCCTTTTCATAAATGGACTAATTTGAAAATCAGTTTGTGATGATTGGATTGGTTGCAAAATTAACATCAAAATCTATTCCAGTTACTTAGGGGTGAAAGGGTTAATGACACCCTTTCTGCATAATAGTCTTAACATGGAATATTCCATGTCAAATACTTAAGGGGTGAAAGGGTTGAAGTGTCTCATAAGTAAAAACTGACCAGCCCTTTCAATAGGGGTGACACAATAATGGGAAAAAAAACAGTCCAGAACTCCAGTTAAGGTGCGTAATTTGGGGACAAATTTCTTATTTCTCTATCAAAAATGGCATATTGGGAGTGCTTTAGATCGTCTCAATGAGACGATTCTAAAGGACTCCCAATTTGCCATTTTTGGCGAAGAAATGAGAATATTTCACCACAAATTGAACAAATTACACACCTTAAAGGTACATGCCCACTCAGTAAGCACAAAATGTTCTTTATAGGAATTATATAAGTATACAGTTGTGTCACTACTACATCAGTTCTAAATATTACGAGCTATACAGATATAATCATTTAGTGATATTTATTTACTGATAGTGACGCGCGGTGGTATCAGGCTATTTTCATATGCAAATGAGGCATGATCTTTTTATGCCACCGGGTTTCGAACAAACTGGTGGCATATAGTGTTTGGACTGTCTGTCTGTCCGTCCATCCGTTGTCCGTCCGTCCGTCCGTCCGTCCGTCTGTCTGTCCGTCCGTCCGTCACACTTCATTTTGTGCCTACTGAGTGGGCATGTACCTTTAAAGGTACATGCCCACTCAGTAGGCACAAAATGTTCTATATACCGTATTTATTCTAATAAATGCCCATACTCTAATAAACGCCCATCCCCCATTTTTGTGCTAAAAAATGAATATTTTCTGCCCGATTTGACAAAAATTGAGACCTCTAATAAACGCCCATGGCCTCCTGGAAAGAAAAATGGATATACCTTTCAAACTGTAAATTTCCGTATTTCCATTTTTAACGCGCGGAAATGTGCCTTTCGCTATTTGCGTCCAAATATTCTGTAGGAACATGGAATTTCAAGGCCACTTCCCCTCACAAATGTCCCGATGGAGGAGGGAAGCACTCCCCCTAAATTACGCACCTTAAGAGCTCTGCCTAGCATTTTCATTTACGTGTAGATTTCCTTATTCGTCGTTGACACTGGTCACGGTTTAACGCACAATCGTTTTCTTAACTTTTTGACATTTTTTACTCGGCCAAAAAACCATTGCCTCTATTAGTCGCCCACCCCTGACTTGTGACCTACCGATGATTATTATAAGCGCCCGGGTGTTTATTAGAATGAATACGGTACCTTTAACGCCCATTGTGCTTCTAACAGGCAATATAGATTGTTATGAGGCTACGGGAGTGTTCTATCTGATCAGCAGCTACACTGGTCACATATCCCATAAGCCGCATTTCTCCAGTCACAGCCACAAATCATATGTCTAACAGCATGTACAATTCAGCCTCTGTTGTTCGAGAATACACCAAACGAATTAGGAGTACCGGTATATGTTTTATTTCTCTCTGTAAATATGTCTTGAAATTTCATTAGAATTGAGTCCTCAGGACTCAATTCTAATGAAATTCCAAAGACATATTCATGATATTTACGGGGAGAAATACAAGAAAATCTGTTGATTTTTTGTCCGCTATTTTTGAACTATTTATAGCCCACAAGTTTCCAAGCATGCAAATAGATTGTAAATTTGGTTACTCATGTATGCTCAGATTGTATAAGAAGAGTTTGATGTAATTATTTAGCAGATTTTCCTCCAGTAACGGCTCACAGATCTTGCTGAAACATGTCGCAGCAAATATAGCAATGTTTGCATTTTATTATGTACTCGGAAAACAGTATTTGAGATACATATACTTATGGTAGTTACCTTGTCAGTCTGTCCAACAATCTGTCTGAGAGATTTGCGTTAAAGTTTTCAGCTACCTTTCAGCTACCTTACTATCTATGTACTGTAAAAAGTTGGTTTGGCTTGAAACTTGCTATACAGCTGAATCTCGTTATTTCGATATCGTTTATCTCAATATACGTCCCAGGTCCCGGCAGAATTCTCTAGATATATCATATATTTTACTCCTGATAACTCGATATCGGATATGTCGATATATCGGTTTAGTCGAAGTTGAAATCGAGTCCCCGTAGTATGTTACCTTCACATTTGTATTCTGATATGTCGATGCGAAATTAAGCGCCCTGCGTCGCCAAGTCTGAATCAGCGCGATTATCTCAGGTAAATTTTCACACGTCTATAGAAACCAAAGACACCGCCGCCGCTAAAATGCGTTTAAAGTTGCAGGACCAGTTAAAGCAGTGCACTTAAAACCATAATTAATCAATTAAACTTAATGTGATATTAAATCTCTTTTAACAGAAAAATGAATTAAACGGTGTAGCAATAAGTAAATCGTCTGATAATTACGAAAACAGCTTAGAATAAACTCAAGCCGCGATTTATGAAAATACGGAAATAATTTCTGAAGCGATTTTGTTCAGATTTTTTTTTCGAGAAATTTGGCGCATTGTTTTCTCCAAGTTCGGATATGTCGATGTATTTTCATCAGTCTATTCGACTTCGAGATAACGAGAATGACCTGTACATATTTGTCATCCTCCATATTTTTTTTATTCTATAGCCCACCCATGTGGTCCCTATGCTCAAGGTCAAATGACGTCCTCTGTCAATGGTACTAATTTCTTGTTCCAGTGGAACCTCTCTAAATCGGACACCCTGGGAGGTCCCCAGGGTGTCTGGTTTAGAGATGTTCCACTGTGAATGGGAGGTCCCCAGGGTGTCCGGTTTAGAGATGTTCCACTATAAATGGGAGGTTCCCATGTGTCCAGTTTAGAGATATTCCACTATAAATGGGAGGTTCCCAGGGTGTCCAATTTAGAGATGTTCCACTATAAATGGCCCAGGGTGTCCAGTTTAGAGATGTTCCACTATAAATGGGAGGTTCCCAGGGTGTCCAGTTTAGAGATGTTCCACTATAAATGGGAGGTCCCCAGGGTGTCCGGTTTAGAAATGTTCCACTTTAAATCAGACATATGACTATACCAAGGTATGTGGCTGTGCTTTGCGAACTTTAATAGGAATTACCATCATAAATATACACTAATGAAACCCATCAAATTAAGGATACACAGACTGCCTGCGTGTCCGGTTTATACAGGTTATACCGGTACTGTATTTTGTTCGTAAGTGGTCATGTGCAACAGAACAAGTGGTTAATTATACTTTGTGAAGGATACAATAAACTCTTGAAAATATGTAAATTATTGACTTGTGGTGTGCCATATATTTATCAAAATACGTTCAGATCGTAATCAAGATTTTAAAAAGGCAACTATTAGTTCACTATCAACTTCCTCTTTTGACTTATATTACCGACATCTACGCAATATATTATTCTATTTTTGCTTGCTTAATATTATAAATATGCCATTTGTCAAGCTGTCAAATTTCAAGTGTTTATATTGTATTGAGTTATAGTTGCATAAAAGCTTGCATTTGTTCGTCAAGTGTAGAACGGGAAATCGAAAATCAAACTGCTGAATTAAATTTGGTCGTCTGCTGTTTATATTTTCTTTTTCCATTTTTATCAACAAAAACATAGTTTGGCAGCACATCAGAATCATTTTCGAAGAAAATGATTCTAAAGTGCTGCCAAACCATGTTTTTATGGAGAAAAAAGACAAAGGAAATAACAGCAGACGACACTTTTTGTTTCCCGCATTTTAAGGGATAAGTGGATCACTGCCATTATAAGAAAGGTATTGTTGTTTCATGAATAAGAAACTACATATATATATATTTAACCCTTACTACGCTGAATTAAATTTTGTCGTCTGCTGGAAATGTTTTATTTTTAATATTTCTCGTCAAAAACCTGTTTTGACAGCACATGAGAATCGTCTCCACTGGAGACGATTCTCATGTGCTGTCAAAACCATTTTTTTGTTACGAATTAAGGCCAAAATGAAAAACAGCAGACGACAATTTTCGTCTCCAGCGTAGTGAGGGTTAAAGACACTGACTCTTGGTTATGTGCAGAAAAATATGAAATAGATTTGTAAAAATAATTTAAATGTAAATTTGTAGAAATTGGGATTTGATAAAAAAATATTTATAATACCGAAGAATATGCTACTTTTTGTCGCGCCCTCTTGCTGACTGCGCGATATATTCGGTACATGGGTGTACGTACGTACGTGTGTGCGTACGTGCGTCCGGGTTAAAGTTATTGGTCAGAGGGCGCGACATGCGGGCCGCGGCCATCTAGTTCTGCTATCAGTTTATGCCAATAGACTGACACAAAAAATGATGCTACTTTGGTTTGGTTAAAAATATTGTTACTAAGATACAGCACTGAGTAGTATACAAATGTGATTGGATTGAAAGCAAGCTGATTTAAATCCCCTCCCGTTGGTTTCAAATGCAATATATCGGAGCATGGCTTCTTTTTACCTAGCTTGCTGGTATCTTAACTTTGCATGCTTAAGCGCCAAAAATATCCGCCAAACGAATTAGGAGTGTATGTTTTATTTCTCTCTGTAAATATGTCTTGAAATTTCATTAGAATTGAGTCCTCGGGACTCAATTCTAATGAAATTCCAAGACATATTCATGATATTTATGGTGAGAAATACAAGAAAATATGATGAATTGTCATCTGCTCAATAATATAATATTTGTATACATGTATCGACATTGACTTATTGCTTGTTTTGCATATATATATTCTTGCATGAGCTGAAATTTTTATACCCCTATGTCCGGAATACATCTTATAATTTGCCCTACTTTCTAAGCCAAACGCTGGCCAGCATCGTGCAATATTTAACCCAAATAAATAAGTTACATAATACTAGATTTAATGACTATCTGTTCAACAGGAAATGGAAAATCAGTACTCAGATGGGAGACAGCATTATAAACCTGGCTAATTATAAGTATGTTATTGTTCACCTATTGGACTTTTAAGGAACTAAATGCTGCGGTCGCAAAAGCTCCCTCGCATTTAATTCCTTAAAAATCCAAAATGAAACAATAACTTATACATACCAAGGCAGAGGTACATGTATTTATCAGGTAACCTGCCCTGCATTGACCGAATACGTACTGACTGATAACATATTGTTGTATCAGGTATTGACCTGATATCAACATCCGGGTTACAACAAAGTGAAAACTCACGTTCCATTGGTCGGATGACGTCCCGTGACGTTACCGAATGACGTCAGTGTAGTGACGCAACGTAAATAAGTCCGCGTTCTGTCCATAGAATACGACGTCATCTGTGGTCATTTTCGAGCATAAAACATTACCTGATAAATAGAATACCAGGCTAGTGTATTTTGATATCAAGTTTATCAGGCTCGGCTCGGAAATGGTAGGAATTCCTTGTCAAGCCTCGGAATTCCTACGTGTTTCCTAGCCTTGCCTGATAAACTTGATATCAAAAGACACTAGCCTGGTATTCTCTATATACAGGTAGTTTCCATGTTGGGAGAATTTGAAGGTAAATTTAACGATGGGGTTCATCCTTACTGGAATACCAATCTCCCTCAGGTACATTGTCAGCTTCCTTGTTACTTGAGAGTTGAATCCGTTTATACCCATTGTAAAAGTAGTAATGTTAGTACTAACAGGGATTCCGCTGGGGAAAATAGAAAAATCGCCACTTCAAAAAAAAAAAAAAAGGAATAACCAATATGATAAAAATAAACAATTGGCGATAAAAAATTACAATTTTCGAAAAAAATAAAAACATTTTTTTTGAAAATTGTTATTTTTTATCGCCAATTGTTTATTTGTATTGCCAATTGCGAAAGTAGAGATCGCCAGGGGAATCCCTGGTACTAATTGTATTACTTTCAGCGAATGGGGCTAAGTGACATTGGTGTGGTATAGACCTGGCACCAGGTCAAGTTACCGGTAATCAAATTTCAGGGCTGAATATATATTTATTTCAATGTAAATATTCCATTTTTATTTTGGGATATTCCTCCCAATGCAGCAGGTTAAATACAGGATCGAACCCGCTGGCCTGGCCTTAAATCAGCTGTTGATAGGCTGTTAAACACAAATCTATCAATCAGTGTCTATACGGATACATATCACCTAATTATCTATTATTCACATTTTTCTTTTTCAGAAAAACACCGGCTGACAGCGAGAAGTAAGTAAACACTATTTTCACCATGATACAAAAAAATTGACGATTAGTGTAGATCTGGATCAGCCTGCCCACAACATAACCTGCCACAAATGCCATAAGCCCCATTCCACTAGTCACATATCAGGAGCCAGAATTGCCACAAATGCCATTAGCCCCATTTGTCGAGTCATCGATCCACAAATAAAAAATTATTAAAAGAAAAACTGTTTTTAGCCCCCATGTTTAATTCCCATAGGAAAATCTTTTTTTCGCAATAAAATCAATATTTAATGGAATTTCTTAAAAATAATTGATTTGGGGAGGGTGACTTTTTAGTTATTGATGAAAAACTACTTACATTTCTTTATTTTTAAGATTTAATGTGTTTAATGGCCAAAAGTTTGTCGGCAGGAAAATGTGGAACAGACAGTAGTATCTACTGTCTGTTCCACATTTTCCTGCCGACAAACTTTCCTAATATTTGCAAATAATGTAGATCATGAGGAGTCGGCTCGTAACGTTTTTTTGTTGTTTTTTTATCAAGACTGCCAGCAGAGACAGAGGCGTCGGAACAGGTCCGGCAGGACGGCGTTTGCCTGACCAATAATTTAGACAAAACTATGATATTATTTTGGGCCAAAATATTTTGAATTCATATATACAAAATTATTATTTTGAATATAGGAATGAATGGCCTTTTTGTGGAATTTATCGGGGTATAAACTTGGAAAAGTCTTTTCCAAGTTTATACCCCGATAAATTCCACAAAAAGGCCATTCATTCCTTATAATTCCAGCATTTGAAATAAAATCATCAAGAAAATTTGTTTATTTTCCGTTTTCTTAAGAATTATTTTAACTGCGCCTCACGGTTACGGAAAGTAGTTTGGCGTGGGAGTTTACTGGGATATAAATTTTGGACAGAGACTTGCTACGGGCCAATCAAATGTTAGGGAATTGTGTAAATATGTTTGTGCTGGAATTATTAGTATATGTAAACATGAAATATATTCACTTCCCATTCTAGTGACGAACATAAAATTTCGGTTTTGTTTTTCGTGTCGGCTAGATCTCAGATTTTTCAGCCGATGCACATATTTCTAAATATTTTTCTGCAATTTTTCTCATTTCTCATCAAAAGTTTATGTTGTTACCACTCAGTTGAACCGTCTCGACGAGACAGTTCAACTGAGTGGTAACAACATACACTTTGGGTGGATATCAGGGATTCCGCTGGAGAAAATAAAAAAATCGCCACTTAAAAAACAAATTAAAAAAATCAAAAATTGTAATTTTTTATCGCCAACTGTTTATTTTTATCACCAATTGCGAGTGGCGATCGCCAGCTGAATCCCTGGGATATGTGGGGACATGCCCTCCCTACCTTTGCCGGACCAATCTTATTATGCTTCCGACGCCCCTGAGAGAGAGGATTAGCCTATTAATTAATAACGATGGCTTTGTTTCTATTACAGAGATGCCCTTATATCGCAGCTACAGGAGCAGATATCGGACCTCACCTTGTACCTGGAGGAGGAGCGACTGAATCATCGGCAAACGAAACAAAAGGTCAGTTCCTCCAAACTTCTCAGTGTTGTGCCTAGATTATCAGGTTAGTTACTTTTGAAATCAAGATTATCAGGCCAAGCTAGGAACTATGTCGGAATTCCTTACATTTCTGAGCCAAGCCGTTATTCCCCACATGAATTGTCAGCAAACATAGTTTTCAAATTCTGATTGTATCAGTGCCAATTAAAAAGAGAATATCAGGCTAGTGTATTTATATATCAAGTTTATCAGGCAAGGTTATGAAACACAAGCCTCGGAATTCCGAGCCGAGCCTGATAAACTTGATATCAAAAGACATTAGCCTGGTATTCTATTTATCCGGTAACGTTTTATGCTCGAAAAGGACCATAGATGACGTTGTTACGAACTTTGTTACGTTGCGTCAAAACAGTGACGTCACATGATGTTATCCGACCAATGGAACGTCAGTTTTCACTTGGTTGTAACCTGAATGTCTGTATTGTGTCAATGCCTGATACAACAATATGTTATTATAGGAATGAATGGCCTTTTTGTGGAATTTACTGGGGTATAGACTTGGAAAAGTTGCGGGAATACTGGACGAAGCGATAAAAAATTACAATTTTCGAGAAAAAAAATCAAAAAAATTCAAAAAGATTTTTTTTTTTTATTTTTTTTCGAAAATTGTAATTTTTTAAGGCCTCGTCAGTATTCCCGCGACTTTTCCAAGTTTATATCCCCGATAAATTCCACAAAAATGCCATTCATTCCTTATAATTCCAGCATTTGAAATAAATTCATCAAGAAAATGTGGTTATTTTCCGTTTTCTTAAGAATTATTTTAACTGCGCCTGACGGTTACGGAAAGTAGTTCGGCGTGGGAGTTTACTGGGATATACATTTTGGACAGAGACTTGCTACGGACCAATCAAATGTTAGGGAATTGTGTAAATATTTTTGTGCTGGAATTATCAGTCAGTACGTATTCGGTCAATACAGGACAGGTTACTTGATAAATGTTGTTATCAGTCAGCGTGTATTCGGTCAATGTTCAGTTAGGTACCTGATACATTTTGTCAGTATGAATGAAAAATTTGAAATATTTCCCTGCAGGCGGATGAATTTCTCCAGGACAAGATAGATGAACTACAGACCTCGATGAGAAATGCTCTACGGTGAGTTTGAGTATTACGTGGCAGTATGTGACTGGAGAATATACTTTCAACACTACAGCCCTCTATAGTGGTGCTAGCAAACAGTGTAGATCCAGATGAG
Source organism: Conchocele bisecta (assembly GCA_029237695.1). NCBI lineage: Eukaryota > Metazoa > Mollusca > Bivalvia > Lucinida > Thyasiridae > Conchocele > Conchocele bisecta. The sequence goes on from CM055280.1 coordinate 64,298,486, forward strand.
CCGGCTCGTGACGAGCCGTCTCATCAGGATCTGCACTTTTTGCAAGTGATTTTCATATTTTTTCGAAAAAAATACATTTCTTTTTCATAAATGGACTTGTCTGAACATCATTTTATGACGATTGGATTGGTCTGAAATTATAGTCTGTTATTTACTGTTGAAAGGGTTAACCCTTAGACCGCTACTCACAACAATTGTCGTCTGCTGTTGCTTTTATATATTGCCTTATTTCTCTATAAAAACATGCTTTGACAGCACTTCAGAATCATTTCCAATGGAAATGATTCTGAAGTGCTGTCAAAGCACGTTGTAAATTATTCTAACGTGCTGTCAAAAAGCATGCTTTTGATTATAAAAATGGAAAATAGAAAATAAACAGCGGACAACAAAGTAAAATAATCTAGCGGTCTAAGGGTTAATGATCCTGTTTGGATAACATGTGGCATAAAGCAATGTAAGTAATACAATAGATTTATCGTTAATGAAGATTAAGACGTGCCTAAAGAAATGACAAAAAGTAAGGCATGTTTCAAATACATATTCAGACAAGAAAGTGAATTGGGTTTAACGTCCCAACAACAGCTAAGGTCACATAGAGACGGGACCAAAGTCTCATCCGACAGGTGGGTGGCAGGTGGGAGCATGCGATGTGTAATTTAACAATCGGGGTTCATCCTTACCGGAATCCCGACTGGAGACCTGGTTTGGCCCTCACATACGTCTTTGGCATTTTGTATGTGACAGTTGAATCTGGTTATACCCCTTATAAGAGTAATCCTACCGGTATTACTTTTAAATAGGGGAAGGGGCCAAGTGACTTTGGTGCGGTATGGACCTGGCACCAGGTCAGGTTATTCTAATTTCAGGGCTGAATATGTTGTATCTCGATGTAAATATTCCGTTCTGATTTTGGGATTTTCCCCCCAATGCAGCAGGTTAAAACGGGATCGAACCTGTTTGCCCGGCCTTACATGACCTTAGCTGTTGATAGGCCGTTAATCACCAATAAACAAACAAACAAACTCATCCGACAGACCAGTGGGATGGAAATACAAAAAAAATATTTTTCACGCCTAGGGTGAGGATTGAACTCGCAACCTCCGGAGATTGTGGGTTCAAGCCCTGCCATAGGCATGAACAAATACTTTAAACCGAGTTTTGTCTCAATATCACCATAGCTATTGCTTTGTTGTTAATGATCAGGGCTCCAGATAAGGAATTAGTAATTGAGTATTTTCACTCCATCATATCTGACGCAATTTGGTATTTCAATATTTTAATTGGGTAAAATAAAATCACACTACTGTTTGCATATCAACAGACAGCAATTATTGAATAGTTTGCTTCGAAATGAAAACATGTCTTGGCATTTCATTAGAATTGTCTCCTTGGAGACAATTCTAATGAAATACCAAGATGTGTTTTCATGGAAAATAAGAAAAATATGCTATATTTGTGGTCTGTTTATTGTTTTCTGTAGCATGATAAAGGTACCACAAATTTGTTATTGCTTTTTGATACTCGCTACTTCTGATTTCAATTGGGTTTTTGGCAATTTTAATTGGGTATTTAAGAAAATATGCAGCTTATCTGGAGCTATGTACCCTTTATGAGCCATGCCTGATAAACCTAATATCAAAACACACCAGCCTGGTATTTTTTTTCATATTTTGCGCTTTATGCCACAGAATGAGATAATATGATGTGGTTTTCCTTGAAAATATCGCCTACTTCTTATTTCAATTGGGTTTTTGGCAATTTTAATTGGGTTTTTACGCAAATACGCAGCTTATCTGGAGCTCTGAATGATTAACAATTCAATATAGGTCAGTCCACTCATTCAGTCAATTATTCAATATAGGTCAGTCCTCTAGCACTCGTTCAGTCAATTATTCAATATAGGTCAGTCCACTTGTTCAGTCAATTATTCAATATAGGTCAGTCCACTCGTTCAGTCAATTATTCAATATAGGTCAGTCCACTCGTTCAGTCAATTATTCAATTGTTGACAGTGAGGCTCAAATGAATGCCAGTGACGAGCTCGACAACTTGCGCCAAGATTTGGAATCGGAGCACGACGCATACCGGAACAATGCCGAGGCTATGATGGGTATGTACCTAACGTCCATTATAAAAGTGGTAGGAGTAGTACTAACCCTATTACTTTTAGGGAGTGGGGCTAAGTGACTCCAGTGTGGTGAGGGTCTGGCACCAGGTCGGGTTATTCTAATTTCAGGGCCGAGTATGTATTATTTCTGTAAATATTCAGTTCTGATTTTATGATTTTACCCCCATACAATAGGTGAAAAATTGGATTCGATCCCATTAACCTGACGTAAAATTACATTAGCTGTAATTTTCTGCTCAAATATTAGAAACCAACCATTGATTATATTATAGCTCGGATGAAGAAAGAGATAGAATTTCTGCAGGGAGCGTTCGACTCGTACAAAAGTTCGCTCCACCAGGAGACGGACACAAAGTGGAACAGTAAGAAAGAGGAACTCATCGCTGAGCTAGAGGAGCAGAAGGTTAAGGAAGTCCATGAACTTAGTAAGGCATTAGGATGGCTCAGGCTCAACCAGTTGAGTGATTTGGTTTTGAGAATGAGATCAAGCTTATGCTCCAACTTGCTCACTTGCGGAAAGCTAGACAGTGTGATCAAGATGCCATCCGCATGAGTTTATATGTCCATCTGAAATCTGCGTTAAGGTTTTTAAATTATTAACCCTTACTACGCTGAATTAAATTGTGTCGGCTGCTGGAAATGTTTTATTTTCAATATTTCTCGACAAAAACCTGTTGACAGCGCATGAGAATCGTCTCCAGTGGAGACAATTCTCATGTGCTGTCAAAACCAGTTTTTTGTTAAGAATTAAAGCAAAAATGAAAAACAGCAGACGGCAATTTCCGTCAACAGCGTAGGAAGGGTTAATATCTCTGCAACAATAAGTAAGATTGATTGGAAACTCAAATTGCTTGTTTATCATCATCCATATTTTCACGCACTGTTGTGGTGTTTGACGATTATCCCCGGTTTCTTTGTGCTTTCAGAGGTGAAATATGTGCACGAGAAAACGTCAGAAAAGTCGATGGCCGGGAAGGACCACCACAAAGCGTTAGACAATTTACGCAAGGAAAACAAACGAGAAATAGATGTAAGTATAATGACTCGGGACAAACATCCTCATCATGAAATGGACCAGTAGCCGATTTCATCAAAATTACAAAGTATACTTATCTAGCAAAGTATACTTAGAGGGAGTAATCATTGATTTTTCCGAAATGCATCATTTCATACAGAACTAACGATTGCATATATTTGATGATTAAAACTATGCAGAATTATTATACTGAATTTATTACATTATCACAGCCAAAATGGCTGTGATAATGTAATACATTCAGTATAATAAAAATTAATAGCTTTATCCTTAAATTGAAAAATTCTCCCTCAAAGTATACTTTGCTAGATAAGTATACTTTGCAATGTTGGTGAAATAGGCTACAGGGCGAAGTTTACAGAGCGAAGTGGGCGAAATTCTCTCCCTAAATTGTCTTGACTTCTCCCTATTTAGAGTTGAGGGAGAAGTTTTTCACTATATAAAACAGAAATTTTGGAAAAAAATGGTCTATTTTCTCTATTTTAGTGAATTTTTTTTTCTATTTTGAAGGGTTAGCTTGAACCCTACAGGGGGGATAATTGCCTAAAGGTACAGGCCCACTCAGTAGGCAGAAACTGTTATGTATATCAGAGACATCATGAAGACATTTTCTGGCAAAATAAACATTCATTCACCATTACCCCACGTATTGATTGGCATTATTGTACATTTTATATCAGACGTAACTTTCCACACTGATATCAGGGGCGATAACAGTGTTTCTATAAAATGTTAATGGACATTACTATTTATTCTCTGTATTTATTTTTTGATGTGCAATTATCATACTTTTTGATCTGTCGAAAATATTATTTTTTTCATGATGCATTTAATTAGTATAAATAGTAAAAAAATACCATGCCTCATTTGCATATGAAAATAGCCCGATACCAACGCGCGTCACTATCGGTAAAATATATATTACTAAATGATTATATCTGGATATAGTGGTCACTCGTAATCTTTAGAGAACTGGTGGAATAGTGACACAATTATACACTTATTTAATTCCTATAAATAACATTTTGTGCCTACTGAGTGGGCATGTACCTTTAACCCTCACTACGCGGGAGACGAAAAATGTTGTCTGCTGTTTTTCATTTTTGCCTTAATTCTTAACAAAAGACCTGTTTTGGCAGCACATGATACGATTCTCATGTGCTGTCAAAACAGGTTTATATCAAGGAATATTGAAAATAAAACATTTCCAGCAGACGACAAAATTTAATTCAGCATAGTAAGGGTTAAAGTATCGTATTTACATCCAATGTCATTTTGTGCCTACTGAGTGGGCATGTACCTTTAAACTCTTACAATGCTGAATTAATTTGTGTCGTCTGCTAAATATATTTTATTTTCCATTTTTCTCATCAAAAACTCGGTTTGGCAGCACTTTAGAATCATTTCCAATGGAAATGATTCTAAAATGCTGCCAAACCATGTTTTTACTGAGAGAAAAGACAAAATATGAATTAACAGCAGACGACATCCAATGTTCAACTGCAAGCATTGCCATCACATTGGAATCAGACGGGAAATATGATACAGAAACGTTTCCATCTCTATTGCAGGCTCTAGTCAGGAAGTACTCGAACGTTGCCGCAGATTTGGAACGCCTCACCAAGTTCACGGCAGAACTCGAGGTTTGTATCTCCTTGATCAGACTTGCGTATTTGTGTGTAGAGATGATCGCTTGATAGTCGAATGAATAGAACCGTCTCTTCAAGATCTGCTGTATTTGTCTGTAATGTTTCCGATTTTCAACACATGTTTCTCACTGTCATTACTGAACTGGTCCAAACATTAGTATAATCCGGTCTATGTCAGTTATTTTGGAGCGAACTGGTTAAACCTTTCAACACTACAGGCCTGTATAGTGGTACATGTATTGGCAAAAAGTGTAGATCCAGATGAGCCGGCTCGTGACGAGCCGTCTCATCAGGATCTGTACTTTTTGCAAGTAATTTTCATTTTTTTGAGAACTGCTGTTTAGATATTAACCATTTCAACACTACAGGCCTCTATAGTGGTATTGGCAAAAAGTGTAGATACAGATGAGCTGGCTCATGACGAGCCGTCTCATCAGGATCTGCACTTTTTGCAAGTAATTTTCATATTTTTGAGAACAAAAACACCCCCGTTTCATAAATGGACAAGTCTGAAAATCATTTTGTGACGATTGGATTGGTTGCAAAATTAATGTATCAAAATCCATTCCAGTTATGTAGGGGTGACAGGGTTTATCCGAAGCACTTCCTAACGTTCTAATTTAGTTGGCCGTGTTTGAACACGTGAACACAGTATTTCAATGACTTCCGTATAAGTTTGAGTTTTAATTTATTATTTTTTCCAGGAAACTAAACAGGAGTTGGTGTTGCTAAAACAGCGGTATGACGAGACTTGTCGTCAGTTAACGAGCGTCACAAGAACGTTCACAGACACAGTAAGTCGGTATTTTCTGCATTTTTTGTAACCGATCTTACGTTTAAGAAATGTCGTAGAACGTTAACAGATTCAGTATTAAGTATCTACTATTGCTTATGGCCATATATAAGGTCTTTCGGACGAGACGTGTAACCGAGATCACATCTCTATATACCTTTAGCTGGTGCTGGGATGTTAAACCTAATCACATTCATTTTACATTATATTTTACAAATATTTTGACAATTGGTTACAAAAAAATGCATGTCCACCTTAATACATAAAAATTGTTTGTGACGATGTTAATTTTTTTATTATTTATCTACAGCGTGTTTTCTCTTAGCTTCAACTAGATTTGTAGCCTATTTCACCAACATTGCAAAGTATACTTATCTAGCAAAGTATACTTTGAGGGAGAAATTTTCAATATTAATATAAATTTTTATTATACTGACTTTATTACATTATCACAGCCATTTGGTTTGGCTGTGATTATGTAATAAATTCAGTATAATAATTCTGCATACTTTTAATCATCAAATATATGCAGTCGTTTGTTCTATATGAAATAATGCATTTCGGGAAAAATAAATGATTACTCCCTCAGAGTATACTTTGCTAGATAAGTATACTTTGCAATTTTGATGAAATTGGCTACAGGAATTGGCACACTATGATCCATTAACTTCGACACCGATTACTCAACGCGAGTCGACTCGCTATGACAACTAGCCTTTGTCATGCATTCCTTATCTGAGCAAACCGAGGCCCAATCTCTATATGTGACTGGAGAAATGGGACTTATGGGTTTTGCGACCAGTGTAGATCCAGATCAGCCTGTGCATCCGCTTCTAACGAGCAATATAGATCGTTATCAGGCTACATGAGTGTGTTATTTGATCAGGAGCTACACTCGTCAGAAATCCTGTAAGCCCCATTTCTCCAGTCACAGCCACATATGACCTTAGCTTTTGCAGGGATGTTAAACCCTTTCACTTTTCACATTTCCCATCCACTTCAGCATGCCGTCAGTTTGTTAAAATGTTGCCCAAATGTTATTTTCAGAAAGTACGACTGATGGCCTTTGAGGAACAATTCGATTCTCGAGTCCTGGAAGTCGATGAGAAATATAAACAGAAAATGCACGATCTGATGACACAAAATACTGAGCTGAAGTGAGTGTATACTATAGGAATGAATGGCCTTTTTGTGGAATTTATCGGGGTATAAACTTGGAAAAGTCGCGGGAATACTGGACGAAGGCCGGAAGGCCTCGTCCAGTATTCCCGCGACTTTTCCAAGTTTATATCCCCGATAAATTCCACAAAAAGGCCATTCATTCCTTATAATTCCAGCATTTTAAATAAATTCATCAAGAAAATGTGTTTATTTTCCGTTTTCTTAAGAATTATTTTGAAATAAATTCATCAAGAAAATGTGTTTATTTTCCGTTTTCTTAAGAATTATTTTAACTGCGCCTGACGGTTACAGAAAGTAGTTCAGCATGGGAGTTTACTGGGATATAAATTTTGGATAGAGACTCGCTATGGACCAATCAAATGTTAGGGAATTGTGTAAATATTTTTGTGCTAGAATTATAAGATTTTGTATCTAGGAAGACAACGCATGAATATTTCTCTGGAAAAATCATTTAAAAATTTACGATAATTTCCGTAAATGACGTCGAAAGTTGACACAAGTAACAGCGAATTCAAAACTGACGTTTGATTGGCCAAACAAATTCATATGATGTGACCGAATGATGATGTGTAATGAGGCAGCGTAAACAAGTCGGCGTTCTTTTCAATGAAAACCACGTCATATTTTCTCATTCTGTGGCATAAAACGCAACATATGAAAAAAAATACCAGGCTGGTGTGTTTTGATATCAAGTTTATCAGGCTCATAAAAGGTAGGAATTTGTTTACAAGCCTCGGAATTCCTACGCATTTCCTAGCCTTGCCTGATAAACTTGACATCAAAAGATACTAGCCTGGTATTCTTTATATATCAGGCTTCACTCAGAAACGGTTCACTCAGAAAGGAATTCCGCGGCTCAATTTTCTAACCTTGCCTGATAAACATATCAAAAGACACTAACCTGGTATTCTCTATATATCCAGTGACAGCCACATTAACCCTTAGTCTGCTACACACAACGATTATCGTCTACTGTTACTTTATATCTTGCCTTATTTCTCAATACATGGTTTGACAGCACTTCAGAATCATTTCCAATGGAAATGATTCTGAAGTGCTGTCGGAGCATGTTTTAAATTATTCTAAAGTGCTGTCAAAGCATGTTTTTTATGATGAAAATGGAGAAAATAAACAAAAAATTAAGAGATAGTGGTGTAAGGGTTAATCCGCCTAATTATTATTTTCTGTGCCCACAGGCGTCTGTACGTCCATAAATGCGGTGAATTATATGACGAGAAGAATCTATTTGAGAGGGATCGCCAGGAACGTGTGATGACGGCACAGGAAACCATGCAGGTTTGCTTAAGTCATAAGGATAGTTTGTTTGTTTGTTGGGGTTTAACGGCCTATCAACAGCTAAGATCATTTACGGCCGGGTCAATGGGTTTAGTGCTAAATCCCATATATTACCTGTACATGTACATGTTCAAGCACATGTACAACTACAAACAGGAGGAAAATCCCAAAATCAAAACTATATTCAGCCCTGAAATCAGAATAATCCTGATCTGATGCCAGGTCCTCGCCTCACCAGAATCACTTGGCCCCCTCCCAAAAGCAGTAGGATTAGTAATAATCTTACTACTTTTATAATTTGCAATAACCCAATTCAACTCCCTGGTAACAAAAGAGCTAAAGATAAAAACATACCTGAGGGCCAAACCAGGCAAATCATGATTCCTATAAGGAGGAACCCCTACCGTTAATTTACGCCATCGCATTTGCCCGACCAACCACCCATGTCATAAGGATAGAAGTAAAGTGTCACAGCTATTGACATGGCCAGCCGGTTTTGATTCTTATCTTTCTTAGCCTTGCAATATTGGACCACCGATGTCGTCGTTTCCGAACTGTCGGCACCCGTGTGTTTGACCGTGTGTCGTCTCAACATAAAATCCAATTGATCACAAATACAATATGCCTCCTTACAGAGCATGTTACGGTCCAAGTTGAAGGCAGACGTGAGTTTCACGCCTGGGGGTGAACAAAGCGACAATAAGGGGAGGAAGCCCAAGGTTCGGCCGGGCAGCGGGAGCGCCCCCGGGACCCGGGAGGAGACGCAGTCCGCTCATGTACGTATACCTTAACCGTAAATATTCATACACAATTTATCCTGGGAAACGCATATAAGTATGGTTTCCCCCAAAGAAGTAGTCCCAATAGAATAATCATAATGGCCCCACCCACTCTCCGATAATTGGTGCGGACACAAAAACAGCAATTACCGCAATAACTAAATATTCGGACACAATTTATTCTGGGAAACGTATATAGATATTCTTCCCGTCAACACAGTGCGTGAAACATTTTTGATATCCTGTCAATACGACCTAATCACTGCGTATGAATATGTGTGGTGACTGGGGTTATTTTTTTGCATTTTAAAGCCATTTATAGGTGTTGACGTAATAAATAAAATAGTAGGTTAGTGCCGTGAATGGGAAAAATATCTGGCACGGCACGGAAACGGGATGGGCGAGGCTCTGCCGAGCACATCCCGTTTCCGTGCCGTGCCAGATATTTTTTCCCATTCACGGCAATAACCTACTATTCTCTATCTATTTTCCTTATTTCTAAACCAAAGTATATGTTGTGACCACTCATTTGGACCGTCTCGGCGAGACGGTTCAAATGGTGGTCACTACTACTACATATACTGATGAGAAATAAAGAAATTCTATTTTCCGTTTCATAAGCCTTGCCAGATATTTTTTCTCATTCACAGCAATAACCTACTATTCTCAATGAGGTTTCCCACAATGAAGAGTGTCCCAATAGCTATGGTTACTATTATTGTACTGGTTTATCGCAATAACAATGTATTTGGATAAAATTTGTTTTGGGAAATCCCTAATAAATAGGGGTTTCCCAAAACAAATGGTGTCCGGATATTTAGGGTTATTACAGTATACAAAATCCATCCTTAAGGATTTATATCATAACACTGAATCCATTCTTAAGAATTTATGCCTCAAATGTGAATCCATTCTTAAGAATTTGAATCCATTCTTAATGATTTATGCCTCAAATGTGAATCCATTATTATGGATTTATGCCTCAAATGTGAATCCATTCTTAAGGATTTATGCCTCAAATGTGAATCCATTCTTATGGATTTATGCCTCAAATGTGAATCCATTTGTAAGGATTATATCTTAGCAATGAATCCATCCTTAAGGGTTTAACACTGAATATCGGAGACCCAGTGCCTTCAACGGTGATTCCCGGAGACCCGGTGCTTTAAAAGGTGAATCCATCCTTAAGGATCACACTGGCATTCAACCTGGGGTTGCTTTGCTTGGCAAAAGATCAGGATGCTGAATTGTAATTTTAGTGTTGAATGTATGGTGAGAACCCCTCGTATCTTATGAAATCAGTAAACTTGTTTAACCCTTAGACCGCTACTCCCAACAATTGTCGTTTTTGCTATAGACAATTTCTAGCTCCGAATTCAAAATAAATATACATGTACCTTAACCCTAGACCGCGTCGCCTTCTGTTGCCTTATTTCTCAACAAAAACATGGTTTGACAGCACTTCAGAATCATTTCCAATGGACATGATTCTGAAGTGCTGTCAAAGCATGTTGTAAATGATTCTAAAGTGCTGTCTAAGCATGTTTTTGATGATAAAAATGGAAAATAGAAAATAAACAGCAGACGACAAAAAAAATAAGATAGCAGTGTAAGGGTTAATAAATGTCCTATCAAATCATCCTCTATGCAGTTGAGTGCTGGTGAGCTTGACCACCTGACGAGGCCTGAAACGGAGGATGTTCGGCCGACAGTATTACTGCCCGAGGACTCGGAGGAGATCGAAGAGATGAGACGAATGTTGATGCAGGACGTCAAGGAAATGTCGCGTGAAGATTTGTTAAAATCCATCGACGACACTGTATGAATGTAACGATGTCGATAGTTGGGCATTTATAATTTGGTTTCATTGCATTTGCAACATAAAAAAAATATCGGGGGAAAGGTTGTGCAAAGATTTGCTAAAAGCTATTAATGGCACTACAGGCCACACTCACTTACTCGAATTCGAAGGGAGATAAAAAAATACTTCGAGTTAACCGTAGTTTGACGTATCCGTAGTACGCAACATGTCGGACAACAAACTATTTTATTGACAGTTAGAACCAAATGATTACTTGCTGATGTAGCCTTGAGTAGTAAATATGATTTATTTTAGCAATTAAATGTACATGGATACATGTTAAATGCTGTTTATAAGACAAATCATATTTAAACACTTTCGGTTTGTTTACAAATACACATATGCATGTCTGTGTGTAATTAATAGATAACCCGGATGTGACACACGTGACATGTGCTTGTAGCGATATGTACATATTCAGTTCACCAATGAAATAAATAATAACAAGAACATCATATTTATGAATTATTTTAATAAATTAATACACGGAAACAACACAAAACAAAACAAGAAATACTGATTTGTAACACTATTATAAATGATTATTTCTGACCAGACTTGATTGTACGAACTAATAATGTTTAGAACATAAAACTCGCCCATTCAATGTTTCGTCCCTATACTGATGCTGTCACAGTCGGGAGATATATACACACGATCGAGTGTGAAATATTTCACTCATTTCTAATCGCGCAACTTGTGTTCACTTTAATTAACGTTCGAGTAAAAGCATTTAATGCTAGTCCAATTAAAATAGTTGCCATTTATTGCTCACCACTTAATGATCACCGACGGTCATTTCGGGAGGCCTGTTTAATCAGTGTCAACGCAAACACCTTTAACTAAAGTCTGAATACCCGACTTTGATCAGGTAAACTGCAGGTGACAAACTTCTACTTACCTCCGCAATTTGACATTTCGAGTTAACGAGTGTGAAATACAGTAGATTTACGTTTTCGGGACCTAAATATACCTTCGAATAAACAAAAAATTTGAGTTATCGAAATTTGACTTAACCGAACTTAGTTATATGGAAAATAATAGGATTTTAAACGGGACCGTGCTAGTAATTCGACGTAACCGGTGATTTCGATGTAAGCGACTTTGAGTAAACGAGTGTAGCCTGTATATGATTGTATGTCAATAGCTCGGCATTTATTCAATCAAATTCTGAGGATCTGCCATTTTACTGCCGAAAATTTTAAATATTTCCTTTACTTCTCACCAGAAGTATATGTTGTCACCACTCAAATGAACCGTCTCGATGAGACTGTTCAAATGAGTGGTAGCAACATATACTTCCGTTGAGAAATAAGGAAAATAGAAATGAAAATATTTCAAAATGTATGTGTATAACTATTGATGGCACAGTAAGATTGTATGTCAATAATTTGGTTTCATAAATCAAATGTCAAGGAAATGTTACGCGAAGATTTGCTAAAAGCTATTGATGGCACAGTATGCTTGTACATGTATGTCAATAGCTTGACATTTGCGACATAAATCGGAGAAATGTGGCGCGAAGATTTGCTATTGATGACACAGTATGTCAATAGCTTGGTATTTATAATTCAGTTTCATTGTATTTCCACTAATGTTTGTTTAAAAGCTATAGACAACAATATATATTTTAAACAAGTAGTGGAGTTTTTGTCTCGCCCGCGAAAGCGGAAAGCGAGACTAAGGTTTTGCTTTTCCGGAGTCGTTGTCGTCGTCATGATTCAATGTTAAGTTTTCATGTTACGGTCATTACTTCAACACCTTATCAGCTACAGTCATCAGCTACAGTCAAGGCCCCAGGGTCAATGTCAAGGCGGAACAAGGCGAGACATTTGATTCCGCGGAATTCTTGTTATAATAAAGATTCAAAATTTGAAGGAAAATGTTGACGCAGGAAATTCGACTATTGCCGACACAGTATGATTGTATAAGACGGTTTGAATGCAATGGCAACCTAATAAAATAAAATAACCGGGAAATATGCCCTGGCACAGTATGATTGTCAATAGCTTGGCATTTACAATTTGGTCTCATTGTGTTGGAACCTCAAATATAGTGCTGGGAAAGTGTCACACAAGGTATTGCGAAAAGCTGGAAAAGATGTTGACGACACACGTCCAAGTATACTGGCAATGGCATGGCGTTTATAATTCTGTTTTATTGTATTTTAACCCTTAACAATGCTAAATTAATGTTGTCGTCTGCCGTTTCTTTTATTTTCCATTTTCTCATCAAAACACATGATTTGGCAGCACTTTTTAGACTCATTTCCAATGGAAATGATTCTAAAATGCTACCAAACCATGTTTTTACTGAGAAAAAAACCAAAACTATGAATCAACAGCAGACGACAATTTTCAGTTCCGCATTCTAAGGATTAATCACAATTAAATCAACAAAATGTCAAGGAAATGTCATGCAAGGAATTGCTGATGCCAGGCATTAAGGAATGGCTGATGTAAATATCTGTCTGTGACTGGAGAAATGGGGCTTATTGGTTTTGCGACCAGTGTAGATCCAGATCAGCCTGTGCATCCGCATCTAACGAGCAGTGGGTGGCAGGTGGGAGTATGTGATGGGCAATTTAACGATCGGGGTTCATCCTTACCAGAATTCTGACTGGAGACCTGGTTTGTCCCGCACATACGTCTTTGGCATTTTGTATGCTAAATCTGGTTATACCCCTTATGTGAGTATTACGATTATTCGTAATCCTACTTTAGAGGAAGGGGCCAAGTGAATTTGGTGTGGTATGGACCTGGAACCAGGTCAGGTTATTCTAATTTCAGGGTTGAATATATTTTTTCTCGATGTAAATATTCCGTTCTGATTTTGGGATTGAAGAATAACCACATATTTTATATCTCGAAAATATTCAAAAACAAAATATTGTGAAAGGAGAGAATACATGCTGTATAGTGAAATCTATTGATGACAGTTAAGTATTATATGTCGATGATTCAGCATTTAAATTTACTGTCTGTTCCACGTTTTTGCTGCCGACGAACATTAAATCTAAAAAATATTTAAAAGTACCGGTAAGTACTTTTTCATCAATAAAAAAAGTCGCCCTCCCCAAAAAGAAATTATTGGATGAAATTCCATCAAATATTGATTTTATTGCGAAAAAAACGATTTTCCTATGGGAATTTAACATGGGGAGTCCATCTTCAGGATCAAAAAACGAAAAAATTTGGAAATTGACTCCGAAACCTGGCGAGATAGCTTGAAAATGATCTAAGAAAACAAGTTATATTTTGAAAATCTGTCCACAAATAAAAAAAATATTTAAAAAAAAATCTATTTTTAGCCCCCCCATGTTAAATTCCCATAGGAAACTCGTTTTTTCGCAATAAAATCAATAAAAAAAAAAATTGGGGAGAGTTACTTGTTTGTTATTGATAAAAAAAGTATTTACTTTTAAATATCTTTTTACATTTACCGTAATGTGTTTAATGGCCAAAAGTTCGTCGCCAGCAAAACGTGGAACAGACAGTAATGTCATTGCAATGTGTAGGATTTTTATCCCGTCAACACAGTGCGTATGTGCCGTGAAACATTTTTGATATCCTGTCAATACGACCTAATCACTGCGTATGAATATGTGCGGTTGTCATACTAGTCGATTCTCCGAATTTGAGGATGTGGCTGGGGTTATTTTTTGCATTTTAAAGCTATTTGTAGGTGTTGACGGGATAAATAGAATAGTATGTTAGTGCCGTGAATGGGAAAAAATATCTAGCGCGGCTCGGAAACGGGATGGGCGAGTCTCTGCCGAGGTTTCCTAAGCCATGCCAGATAGCTTTTTCCCATTCACGGCACCATGTACCCAGCATGTAATTCCTTTATGTGTATGTAGTTTTGGCATTGTCCTTCCATCTTTTCATGCTTTTTGTGCAAAGGAAGAAAATACAGTAATTCATTTTCTCTTCATTCGATTCAAAATAAAAGGTACATGTATATTTATTATCCCGTCAAGACGTGATAATGTGCCGTGAAACACGGTGCCGTGAAACATTTTTGATATCCAGTCAATACTATTTTTGAATTTTACAGCCATTTGTAGGTGTTGACGGGATAAATAGAATAGTACGCTAGTGCCGTGAATGGGAAAAAATATCTGGCGCAGCACGGAAACGGGATGTGCTCGGCAGAGCCTCGCCCATCCCGTTTCCTGAGCCTTGCCAGATATTTTTTCCCATTCACGGCACTAACCTACTATTCTATATCTATTTTCCTTATTTCTGAACCAAAGTATATGTTGTGACCACTCATTTGAACCGTCTCGGTGAGACGGTTCAAATGAGTGGTCACAACATATGCTTCTGATGGGAAATAAAGAAATTCTTGAGCCTTGCCGGATATTTTTTTCCCATTCACGGCACTAACCTACTATCTACCATGTATCCTCTATTTTTGAATTCAGAGCTACAAATTGTCTATAACAAAACTGTTTTTTAAGGACATAATACTTGACTTACCTTCCGCGACAATCAGCTCATGTGCTTAGAATTGATGAAATTATTGCATTTTCAAAAGAATATACATGTACTTTTTAGCTAACCTAAGCCGAAAACTCGAGTCCGCTATTGTTACCGCTTCTCCAACCTCTTCTTCTGAAATGCTTGGCCGATGTTGACCAAACTTCACGGGGATAGTCTATGTGTTGCTCCTTTTCAGATTTGTTAAAATTTACGTTGTCGCTTATCCAAGATGGCCACCGTAGAAATGTAGGTCAAATTCTTACTAACCGCCAGACCGATTTCGACGAAACTTTGTTAAATCATGGGACTGTACATATTTTGAGACAACCTCAACAATTATTCAAATGACATTATGAACTTGCAGACGAATTTTGATGAAACTTGGTATATCGATGGTCTAGTAACATAAGGTCGTAACTGCTATGCTAAAGCATAGCACTTACGACCTTATGTTACTAGACCATCGATATATAATCGACAGTCCGGGCCTTTTTTCAGCTCGCCTGTACAAAGTGCAGAAAGAGCTAATGGCATACCTCCGGCGTCGTCGTCGGAGTCGATGTCTTTTAACTTCGGTTTCTTTTCATGGAACACCTTTATATTTCATACATGCATTCCTCAGATGACCCTCCACGACCCACCGCTTTTCGAAGGTCAAGGTCACAAACTTAGTGCGTTCATAAATTTAACTTCTATTTCTTTACAGGGAGCGCTTTGATATTTGATACATGAATCTATCTGATGATTCTCTATCATGCTGTAGCAAATCCACGACCCCCTGCCCACCCCTTAGGTCAAGGTCACATACTTAGTGTGTCAACAAACGTTTGGGTAAACATGTTATAAAGGCGTTCCATGAAAAGAAACAAGTTATATTTCATACATGCATTCCTCTATCATGCTATAACAAATCCACGACCCACCGCTTACCCTAAGATCACAAACTTTGTGCGTTCATAAATAACGTCCGTTTCTTTACAGGGAGTGCTTTGATATTTCATACTTTGAGGGAGCAATCATTGATTTTTTCCGAAATGCATTATTTCATGCAGAACTAACGATTGCATATATTTGATGATTAAAACTATGCAGAATTATTATACTGAATTTATTACATTATCACAGCCAAAATTGGCTGTGATAATGTAATAAATTCAGTATAATAAAAATTAATAAATTGATCCTAAAATTGAAAATTTCTCACTCAAAGTATACTTTGCTAGGAAAGTATACTTTGCAATGTTGATGAAATCGGCTACTGATGATTCTCTATTATGCTGTAGCAAATTCACGACCTGCCCACGCCGTACCCCAAGGTCACAAACTTAACATTGGGGTAAAGGTGTTATAACTTATGAAAATTCAAGAAAACATCTTGAATAAATGGAAATTAAAAAAAAAGTGAAGTGGCCCTAATGGGCTTCCGTACATTTGGGCCTCTTGTTTACATGACTTGTTCATCAAAGTACAACTGATAGTTTATAGCGAGAACCAAATCTGTGTATAAGGGCTCCAGATAAGGAATTAGTAATTGGGTATTGTCTCTGAAGCAATTGGGTATTTCAAAATTTTAATTTGGTAAAATAAAATCACACTACCGTTTACACATCAACAGACAGCAATTATTGAATAGTTTGCTTCGAAATGAAAACATGTCTTGGGCATTTCATTAGAATGGTCTCTTTGGACTCGGAGACCATTCTAATGAAATACCGAAAAATATGCTATAGTTGTGGTCTGTTTATTGTTTTCTGCAGCATGATAAAGGTACCATAAAATTTGTATTGCTTTTTGATACTCTCTTTCATTTGGGTTTTTGGCAATTTTAATTGGGTAGTTAAGCAAATACTCAGCTTATCTGGAGCTCTGCTGTATGTTTATGTACATGTGGCTGTGACTGGAGAAATGGGGTTTATGGATTTTGTGACCAGTACAGATATTAATCCGCTTGCATACGCATGTAGCCTGATAATGATACATACCGTCTGATGGAGGCATGATGAGTGAAGTTTCATTGACTGAATGGCAAACAGTGTAGATCCTGATCAGACTGTGCGGATGCACAGGCTGCTGATCTGGATCTATACTGGTCGCAAAACCCGTAAGCCCCATTTCTCCATTAACGGTCACATATTAGTAACTATTGGTTACGGCTTATCTGTGATAAAGTGTATAATTATTTTATGTTCGAATCATTTGAATAAAATAATTTATTTAATATTTTAATATACATGCTTACAAGCTGCGTCATTGTCTTACTGTAGACACTAATGTCCGTCATGGGACATCATATATTTTGGAGAAACATGTTCAAATTCTGATGCACATTAAAGGGCCCCTCGGATGCAGATACAACAGTCATACGAATAGCAATTACCTGGGCCCGGTTGCTCAAAACCTCTGTTAGCCTAACAGACTGTTAAATCCTTAACATTGTTAAGGATTTAACAGTCTGTTAAGCTAACAAAGGATTCGAGCAACCGGGCCATATCTGTAAAGGCCACACTCTTTTGTTGTCCCAATGGCACAATTACTATATAAATGACCCTGCAAATAAAGACCACCTGTGAACAAAGGCCAGATTGTTCACTTCCCATGGCTGGCCTTTATACACAGGTTTGACTGTATATGAAACACAACTGCATTCGAGGGGCCGTTTGAAACAGGACAACTTTAATACAGCCAATTGCTAATAAAATGCGTCTTATTAACCAGCATAGCCCAAGATCTGCCTGCGCATGCATGCAGTCTTTTCAGGGACTACACTGATCGCCATTCAGTCAATGTAGCGACATTTCTATCACTGAATAACAATTTTGCCCGGTCTATACAACGACGAGACACTGGAGACAAATACAAGGGCTTTTTTATTAGCCATATGTTGCAGAGACAGTTCAAATGAGCGTTGAACTGTCTCGGCAACATATGGACCACCAATGATTAACATATACTTTTGACCAGAAATAACTGAAGTGCGGAAAATATTTAGAACCGTTTATACCTTTATAGGGTATATTTTTAATGTAGTGGGGGTAAATGGGATTTGACACTAGAAGGACAATGGACCACTAGTTTGAACCACCTTGACGGAACAGTGAGTGAGTGAGTGAATAGGGTTTAACGTCCACTTTTCTGACAGAGGTACAAGCCTCAGGGAGTCTACACGCAGACGGGTCAACGGGGTCGTGTCCCGTGTCCCGTGTCCCGTATCCCGTATATTTACAATCAAAATATATATTCAGTCCTGAAATTAGAACCTGATCTGGTGCCCAGCCCTCGCCACACCAGCATCATTTATCCCATCCCCTAAAAGTAATAGGATTATCGCTAATCTTACTTTTATATATGGGGCATAGCCGGACTCAACTCTCACATACAAGAAAGCCAAAAATGTACATGAGGGCCAAATCTGGTATAGTGGGTTCCGGAAAGTATGAACCCAATCGTTAAGCCAGTTTAGTCGCCTTTTACGACAAGCAATGGCTACTGCAGCACTATTCTCAGGATCAGTTGATCCCGCCCCGGTGCCTGCACGGGGCTCGACGGAACAGATCAAATCGATACGAGAAAACGCATTGACTGTCTAGATAAGCATACAATTGCGGTCTGATCAGTGTTTACTGGTACCCATTGGCATATTGGCCAGGGGGAGGGGGGTGAATTACACAACACATATGGTACGTAACATTATTTCCTAACAATAGAAAACATTCAAATTTAATATTGAATACTTATTGTGTGGACAGAAAAGATTTCATAACGGATAAAACATAAATCATTATAGGGCACAAGTCGAGTGGCACTTTTTCCTTCCAACACGGAAAACATCCATATTTAACCCATAGACCGCTACACACAACACTTGTCGTCTGCTGTTGCTTTTATATCTTGCCTTATTTCTCAATAAAAACATGGTTTGACAGCACTGAAGTGCAGTCAAAGCATGTAAATTATTCTAATGTACCGTCAAAGCATGTTTTTGATGGTAAAAATAGAAAATAAACAGCAGAAGACAACAAAATAAGGTGTAAGGGTTAATATGTATTGTGGATGGAAAAGATGTAAAAAAAATCCACAAGAGAATAAATAATTTATGTGAATTTAAGTCCACTGACAATTCAAGTTCATTTCGGCGATCAGTGAATGACTTTTAAAGTCCCAGCTACAGCTAAGCTCGTATAGACAGAGATTCCGCTAGCGTTCGCCACTTTCGCAATTGGCGATAAAAATAAACAATTGGCGATAAAAAATTGTAAAAAAATTGCCACTTCAAAAAAAAATAAAAATATTGGCGATAAAAATAAACAATTGGCGATAAAAAATTACAATTTTTTATCGCCAATTGTTTATTTCTATCGCCAATTTTTTTTGAAGTGGCGATTTGTTTATTTTCCCCAGCGGAATCCCTGTATAGAGATGGGACCTCAGTTTATTTCGGATAGACAAGTGGGATAAAAATACTATGCAAGTCCAATGTCATATCCCCTAGGCCACGGCCCATCACGCCGATCAAAGAACCAAAGGCCTCGTCCATATTAATATTCAATTCAACAGAAAAGGGTATTTTCGTCATCAAAAATCTGAAATATTCGCTAACAGTGTAGATCCTAATGAGACGGCTCGATACAAGCCGTCTCATCAGGATCTATACTGTTTTAAGTCTGTTCTCGAGTAAGATCGTACACATATGATGATGGTGCTGAAACGGCTATGACATTCAAAATCAGCGTAGACCCTGATCACCCCTGATCACCACTTTGCAATCGAGTCTCCAAAGCCGCAATGATCAGGATCTACACTGGCCAAAACTGTCAGAAAATTCCTTTTATCCAAACTAAACCATTTACACGTTTCACTAAAATCAAACGTTCATCAATTGTCCATGTCCAATTCATCTAAATCGTCTTCGAGCATGTCCAAGCCTTCTTCATCAAACAAGTCCTCGTCAATGGCCATATTGTCTATGTTCATGTCGCCGTTCATCGCCGCGGCGATGGCGGCGTCCCTTTCTGTGGTATCGCCACGGGCACCTGTGGGCGGTAAGGCTGCGGCTTCGTAGAGTTTCGTGGCTTCAGCTGCAGTGGACATAACCAGGGTGAATGTGATATCAGGGAAGATAACCAGGGTATATGTGATATCAAGGGAGATAACCATGAGGTAAATGTGATATCAGGGGAGATAACCAGGGTGAAAGTGATATTAAGGGAGATAACCATAGGTGACTGATATCAAGGGATATAACAAGGGTGAATGTGATAACAAGGGAGATAACCCGGTGTAAATGGGAGATAACCATAGGTGAATGTGATATCAAAGGATATAACAAGGGTGAATGTGATAACAAGGGAGATCACCCGGGGTAAATGTGTTATCAAAGGAGATAACCAGAGTGAATGTGATATCAAGGGAGATAACCAGGGGTAAATGTGACATCAAGGGAGATAACCAGGGATAAATGGGATATCAAGGGAGATAATAATGGTGAATGTGATATCAACGGAGATAACCCGGGATAAATGTGTTATCAAGGGAGATAACTGGAGTGAACGAAATAATCAGGGTGAATGAGACATCAATGGATATAACCAGGGTGAATGTGATATCAAGGGAGATAACCCAGGGTGAATGTGATATCAAGGGAGATAACCTGGGGTGAATGTGATATCAAGGGAGATAATCAGGGTGAATGTGATATCAAGGAAGATAACTCTTGTTCATATTTTACATTTGGTTTGCTTTGTTTTTATAGTATCATGTGTGAAATAATGTAATAAATTATCCATAAGCCCGTACCAGTATGGTCGACGCCGTTAACAGTCGGCGGTTCACCCGAGGCCTGCTTGGCGGCGAGCCGATCAAGATGGGCGATCGTGCCCGACCCGTCCACGTCCGTGGGTACGATACCCAGACTCGTCAGGTCTGTGTACGTGTCGGTCACACCCTCGTAGTCGTCGTCGTCAATGTCCTCGCGCTCGATTGGCTCGTCGGTGGCTTCGTCGTCGTCCCCGGCAACGAGGTCGGGGTCGAACTCGAACAACTCTCTGCCGCTGATCTGTGATCGTAATAAGTGAGTGCCGAAGTCAAAACATACACAATGCTCCATATAAGTTTTGTATCTAATAGTATTGTACCCCCAGATTTTAAATTCAATGTGTATTTTACCTTTACAAATGTATTATTGATTTTCTTATTAAATAGGAAACAAATAAAAAAACACATTTAACAATTCACTTATTTGAGCTGTGTTCTGTGTGTATTCTGCTAAAATAAGTGCGTAAAAAACGCCAATACGCACCTTATCAGTAGCCTATTTCATCAACATTGCAAAGTATACTTTACTAGCAAAGTATACTTTGAGGGAGTAATCATTTATTTTTCCTGAAATGCATTATTTCATATAGAACTAACAAATGCATGTATTTCATGATTAAAAGTATGCAGAATTATTATACTGAATTTATTACATTATCACAGCCATAATGGCTGTGATAATGTAATAAATTCAGTATAATAAAAATTAATAAATTTATCATAAAATTGAAATTTCTCCCTCAAAGTATACTTTGCTACTAAAGTATACTTTGCAATGTTGATGAAATAGGCTACTGGAGCACTGACATACACTAAGTGAATAGAGAATACAAGGTTACTGACTTGCACTAAGTGAATAGAGAATACAAGGTTACTGACATACACTAAGTGAATAGAGAATACAAGGTTACTGACTTACACTAAGTGAATAGAGAATACAAGGTTACTGACATACACTAAGTGAATACAAGGTTACTGACATACACTAAGTGAATAGAGAATACAAGGTTACTGACATACACTAAGTGAATAGAGAATACAAGGTTACTGACATACACTAAGTGAATAGAGAATACAAGGTTACTGACTTACACTAAGTGAATAGAGAATACAAGGTTACTAAGTGAATAGAGAATACAAGGTTACTAAGTGAATAGAGAATACAAGGTTACTGACTTACACTAAGTGAATAGAGAATACAAGGTTACTGACTTACACTAAGTGAATAGAGAATACAAGGTTACTGACTTACACTAAGTGAATAGAGAATACAAGGTTACTGACTTACGATATCAGCAGAGCTCCAGGTAAGGTGCGTAATTTGACCAACTTCGGGTGAAATTGTGTTATTTCTTCATCAAAAATGGCAAGTTGGGAGTCCTTTAGAATCGTCTCATTGAGACGATTCTAAAGCACTCCCAACTTGCCATTTTTTATGGAGAAATAAGAAATTTACCTCCAAATTACGCACCTTAACAGCTCTGATGAAGTAAGGCTAGGAAAGGCATAGAAATTTTGATGCTCACAGAGGAATTCCTACCGTTTCCGAGCCAAGCCAGATGGATATAGAGAGACTACCATGCCAGCCATGGTGAAGAGAAAATCTGGCCTTTGTTCACAGGGTCATTATTCGCATTAGATGAATAGATCAACCCTTTCACCCCTAAGTAACTGGAATGGACTTTGATATACTAATTTTGCAACCAATCAAATCATGACAAAATGATTTTCAGACTAGAATATTTATAAAAAGGGGGTGTTTTTATTCAAAAAAACATATATGAAAATTGGTTGCAAAAAGTGCAGATCCTGATGAGACGGCTCGTCACGAGCCGGCTCATCTGGATCTACACTGTTTGCCAATACCACTATACAGGCCTGTGGTGTTGAAAGGGTTAATGTGTGTTTCCCAGAATAAATTGTGTCCGAATATTTTGGGTCATTAAGGTATTAATACAAATACTTACACCAAGCATTTTTCCCATTTTAAAATCACATTTCTTTTTATCTTGGTTCGCCACTTGCGACTTTACCTTTTCCTTTCGCTGGAACACGAGAATGGCAACATCAACATTAGTAAACAGAGGATGATATTTATTATTAACTCTCATATTAAATCAATACAAATGTTAAGATTATATGTATTGCATAAGGCTTAAGCACATCACAAGACAATGAAGCTGTAATGACCACCTAGCCTGTTTTCTGGAGCGGCCTCCTTTGCATATGGGGATCTAAAATCAGAACTTAATATTTGCATAGAAAATCAGCCCTGAAATTGCCAGGTCCTCACCACACCAGTCAGTTAGCCTCACTCCTTAAAAGTAATAGGAATAGTTTGGTATCAATACTTAAGATTCAACACTCAAGTAACAAGAAAGTCAAAAATGTACCCGAGGGCCAAACCAGCGATATCTGGGGCCCCGTTTCACTAAACGTTGTACGACTAAAATGTTTGTAAGTGCAAATATAGGGTCGTCTGGAAATTTCAATTGATGGATTTACATTTATTGAGCATAGGCTGCATATGCAGCCTATGCTCAATAAATGTAAATCACATAATTGCTTACAAGAAAACATCATAATTTTTCACTTACGAACATTTTAGTCGTAGGATTCTGGTAAGGACGAACCAACGCCATCGTAAAATTACTCTTCGCCTGCTCCCAACCCATCGCCCACCGAAGGCGAAATTCAATGCTAAGGTCTAAATAAATATTGTATGATGCTTAATAAAGTACAAACCCACTGTTTCAATGTTTCAGTAGAAGGCCATTATCATGCCTTGATAAAGGCCCGAAGTTGGAATGGAATAGTGGGTTTATTAAGCCGTATACGACATCAAATACCAGTGGTTAGTTTAGCCTTGATAAAGGCCTGAAATTGGAATGGAATAGTGGGTTTATCAAGCCGTATACGACATATCAAACCCCAGTGGTTAGTTTAGAACAAGAAAACGTGGACTGTCAGCACACAAACGCACTTGTCTCGAATAATAATCAAGGTGTATGATCACGTGGCTACAACAACAACAAGTACTGAAACTTCCAGAAGCCCTCCGATTCAAAGTATGTATTATTTTATTTTGTCGTTATTATGCAACGGATTTTGATGAAATATGAAATCAAACGCGTCTTGTTCAGCTGTATTTGGTGGTCTCCGTACTTTGGTCCAAACCTCTGACGTTTTTGAAAACCAACACACATGTATTGAAGTGGAACATCTCTAAATAGACACCAAAGAGATCCATATATCTTGGATGATAAAGTTTGTCCATGATCGCAAAGCACATCGGCATGCCTCGGAGTTGCCACGTGCCAATTTACAGTGGAACCTATCTGGGTATCTCCCAGGGTGTCCGGTTTAGAGAGGTTCCACTGGGGACCTCCCAGGCTGTCCAGCTAAGTGAGGTGCCGCCACACTTACCTTTCTGTCCTTCCATTTTAAGAAACTTTCCAACGTCACGCGGGTGCTGGCACCTAGGGAGGCTCGCTGAAATAGAAACCAGTTTTATGTTTTTATGTCATATGCATTTCCCATAGGGCAGATATTGGCAGTTGCTAAATTCAAGCAATTGTATACATAGCACGATGTGGTGGACTATAGCCAATTACACCAACATTGCAAAGTATACGTATCTAGCAAAGTATACTTTCAGGGAGAAATTTTTAATTTAATGATAAATTTATTAATTTTTATTATACTGAATTTATTACATTATCATAGCCATTTTGGCTGTGATAATGCAATAAATTCAATATAATAATTCTGCATACTCTTAATCATCAAATATATGCAGTGGTTAGTTCTATATGAAATAATGCATTTTGGGAAAAATAAATGATTACTCCCTCAAAGTATATTTTGCTAGATAAGCATACTTTGCAATTTTGATGAAATCGGATACAGAACAGCATTTGTTTGTTTGTTGGTGCTTAAACAGCATAGATCAACAGCTAAGGGCATGTAAAGCCGGGCCAACTGGTTCGATATGTATTTACAGAAATGACATCGAAAGATGACGAATTTTGTGATCTTCCGACATCATTTACGAAAAAAACATAAATTTTGTAAATATTTTTCATGAGATATCTTAGGTACAAAATCATTGGCCTGCTTAACGGGGTTGAATCCCATATTTCACCTGTATGGATGGGGGGGGGGAGGAGGGGGGCGAGGTGGGGGGGGGGGGAGTATCAATGAGTAATGGAAATGTCCGTTATGATTATTATCGACAAAATCTTGTTGATGGCAAAACAATATAATACAGGGGTATAACATATGAAGGAAGAGCAGATCTCTCTATAGAGAGTTTGTTTGTTTATTAGTGTTTAACGGCCTATCAACAGCTAAGGTCATGTAAGGCCGGGCAAACGGGTTCGATCCCATTTTAACCTGCTGCATTGGCGGGAAAATTCCAAAATCAGAACGGAATATTTACATAGAAAAAAATATATTCAGCCCTGAAATTAGAATAACATGACCTGGTGTCAGGTCCATACCACACCAAAGCCACTTGGCCCTTTCCCCTAAAAGTAATAGGATTACAAATAATCATATTACTCATATAAGGGTTATAACCAGATTCAACTCTCGCATACAAGAAAGCCAAAGACGTACATGCAGGGATTCCGCTGGGGAAAAAAAAAATCGCCACTTCAAAAAAATAAAACAATTGGCGATAAAAAAATTACAATTTTCGAAAAAAAAATAATAAAAAAAATAAAATAAAAAGATTTTTGATTTTTTTTCAAAAATTGTATTTTTTTATCGCCAATTGTTTATTTTTATCGCCAATTGCGAAAGTGGCGATCGCCAGCGGAATCCCTGTACCATGGCCAAATGAGGTCTCTGGTTGGGATTCCGGTAAGGATGAACCCCGATCGTTAAATTACCCATCGCATGCTCCCACCAGCCACATATTCTCAATTTGCTACACTCACTCATTTGTTTAGCGTAAGGACCCAATCACTTATACATTATTTCATGATAATCATGTCACCTCAGTCGACTAAACAATATTGATATCTCACCAAGCGAATACGTCGACATCATTTAGGAAGACAAAATCTCACAAACTATTATCGACGATCGAATCCAAAATCTTGTCGATAGTAGAACAGTACAATATGGCCGTTACCTCCTTCTCGATGAGCTCCTCTATAGAGATCTGCTCTTCCTTCTCCACCTTCTTCTGATCTTTCTTCAGCACAAAACCTGGCAACACACACACGACAAGTTTGGTAAAATCTTCACAATCAATGATTTTTGCAGCCGTATGAAATCTTGTCTAGAACACTTATATAGAGAATAGTAGGTTAGTGCCGTGAATGGGAAAAAAATATCCGGCAAGGCTCAAGAATTTCTTTATTTCCCATCAGAAGTATATGTTGTGACCACTCATTTGAACCGTCTCACCGAGACGGTTCAAATGAGTGGTCACAACATATACTTTGGTTCAGAAATAAGGAAAATAGATATAGAATAGTAGGTTAGTGCCGTGAATGGGAAAAAATATCTGGCAAGGCTCAGGAAACAGGATGGGCGAGGCTCTGTCGAGCACATCCCGTTTCAGTGCCGCACCAGATATTTTTTCCCATTCACGGCACTAACTTACTATTCTATTTATCCCGTCAACACCTTCAAATGACTGTAAAATGCAAAAATTGTATTGACTGGATATCAAAAATGTTTCACGGCACAGTGTTTCACGGCACATACGCACTGTGTTGACAGGATAAATATGCACAGAGCTTGGATTTTTACGAGAGAAAAAAAGTTTGCCTACCGACTGACCAATGTAAAGTATGATTGTGTTTGCGCAAACCTATATCATTTGTGGCTGTGACTGGATAAATGGGGCTTATAGGTTTAGCAAACAGTGTAGCTCCAGATCAGCACAGTCTGATCAGGATCTTCACTGTTTCGTGATTCCATCAATGAAACATCCGTCATATTTCTAACGAGCAATATAGATTCCATAGATTCCATAAGCCCCATTTCTCCAGTCACAGCCGTATTTAATTACGGCCAGTTATCATACATAAATCCCAATATCTATCTCATAGTATTTGCTAGAACAGCTGGGTCATTTGCAGAAAATATGATACATGGTGCTACATGATTTTTCGGTGCATATCACATCACCGAACAAGAAAATGTGGAAAAGTGAATTAACCAAAAGTATTCATTAAAAAAAAACCCAGCTCTTCAGAGCTCCAGATAAGGTGCGTATTTGCTTAAATACCTAATTAAAATTGCCAAAAACCCAATTGAAATCAGAAGTAGTGCGTATCAAAAAGCAATGAAAAATTTGTGGTACCTTTATCATGCTACAGAAAACAATAAAGAGACCACAAATACAGCATACATGTTTGTATTTTCTTATTTTTCCATGAAAAAACATCTTGGTATCCAAGGAGACAATTCTAATGAAATGCCAATACATGTTTTCATTTAGAAGCAAACTATTCAATAATTGCAGTCTGCTGATGTGTAAACAGTAGTGCGACTTTATTTTACCCAATTAAAATTGTGAAATACCCAATTGCTTCAGAAATGATGGAGTGACAATACTCAATTACTAATTCATTATCTGGAGCCCTGGCTCTTCCAGGGATATAGAAGTTATGACATAAACTCTGGCAAACTTCTTAATGTACCGGACACACGGACAGACGGACACACAGACCAGTGCTCAGTGCTCCAGATATGTTTTGTATTATTTATTTTCTTCGTTATTAAATCGGGAACAAATGATAAAAAAAGAAAATTCACTATTTGAGCGACTGTTTGCTTTTTGCAGCTCAACTAACTAAATTTTAAACTTTATTACAGTATTTTCACTACTCAATTTGAAAATCAAAGCGTATTTTCACATTTCTGTGAGTAATTTGACCTTGACATTGGGCACAGGGGCCGCCCGGTTGGGGGGTAGAATGAAAATATGGATGATGATGATAAACACCCATGTGAAGTTTCAAGGTAATGGGCGAAGCAGTTGCAGAGATATAGTATAACGAAAAACTTTTAACCAAAAAACTTTAATCAGACGTACGTTAAAAAGTTAACGTTGAAAATGTCTAAGTCAATTATATAGAAATAATACAGTACAGGTGGTACAGTACCAAAGAAATGGACTTAAACACGAAAACTTAACATTGTAAACGCGAAAACTTAACATTGAAAATGGCTAAGTCGACTGCGAGGAAAAAATGGGTCAAGTTAAAAAAAAAGTAACATGTTGGATAGTAATATGTGGTGGGCACCCCTTGATTATGAAGCTGTGAAAGTTTGGTGGTCCTAGGTGGTACAGTAACAAAGAAATGGACTCAAACACGAAAACTTAACATTGATTGTGGACGCCGCCCGCCCGGCTTTCGCCAATCCAATAGCCTGGATTTTTTTTCTCAAAAAACCTGGCTAAAAATTGCCACTTCGAAAAAAAGTGGCGATCACCAGCTGAATCCCTGCCAGGGTGTCCGGTTTGGAGAGGTCTCACCGTAGTACATACCTGCAGGAAGGGCGTGTTTGTACATGCATTTATTGCCGCCGTTTGGACATTCCCAGAACCAGCCGTATTTACTGTTCTCCACCGCATCCAAGAAGTGTTTACATATCTGTAAAAGAACAAGGGCATCATATCACTATGCCAATCCCCTCGCTAACAGCCCGCCGAGGCTTTGATAGTACAGGACGCACATACGTATGTGCCGACCATCTATATCGTGACAAAAATGAAACATTCGCCCTCAGTGACCTTGACATTGGGTGTTCAGATGTTAGTACAAAGTACCATCCCAAACACGGTGGCCAAATATTATCAAAATCAGTGAAGCGATTCGTAAGTTATTGAATAAACAATAAAAACTCATTTGCCTTACTAACAAAATGTGAATAAAATTCCTCAGTGACCTTGACCTTCGGCGGTCAGACATGGGTCGTATGAAAAACAAAGCACCATCCCTGGACACATTGTGGCCAAATATTATCAAAATCAGTGAAGTGGTTCATAAGTTATTGAAAAATGAAAGGCGTTACTCAAGTACGGGGCCCTAATTAGTACAAGGCCCTAATTAGCGTACACTTGCAATCTATAGTATACACTCACAATTAGCGTAACTTACCAGAGCTCCAGATAAGCTGCGTATTTGCTTAAATACCCAATTAAAATTGCCAAAAACCCAATTGAAATCAAGGGTAGCGAGTATCAAAAAGCAATACAAAATCGTGGTATCTTTATCATGCTGCACAAAACAATAAACAGACCACAAATATAGCATATTTTTCTTATTTTCCATGACAACACATCTTGGTATTTCATTAGAATTGTCTCCCAGGAGACAATTCTAATGAAATGCCAAGACATGTTTTCATTTCGAAGCAAACTATTCAATAATTGCTTTCTGTTGATGTATAAACAGTAGTGTGATTTTATTTTACCCAATTAAAATTTTGAAATACCCAATTGCTTCAGAAATTATGGAGTGACAATACTCAATTACTAATTCCTTATCTGGAGCCCTGACTTACAATAAGCATCCACTTACAATTAGCGAACACTTACAATTAGTGAACACTTACAATTAGCGAACACTTACAATTAGTGAACACTTACAATTAGCAAACACTTACAATTAGTGAACACTTACAATTGAGGTTTTTGGCTTGGCCTTGTCGGCTTCACTGTGTTTCTTGTTGACCACTTCCTCCAGCTTTTCTTCGTCCCAGTCCGCCATATTGTCTATAATTGAATGGTTAATTTTCTGGTTAATTGTCTGGGCCGATTGCTCAAAACCTCCATGAGCTTAACAGACTGCTAAATCCACATCAATATCACTTGGCCCCCTCCCAAAAGCAGTAGGATCAGTAATAATCTTACTACTTTGATAATGGGCAATAACCCAATTCAACTCCCAGGTAACAAAAGAAGCAAGACAAAAATGTATCTGTGGGCCAAACCAGGCATTCATGATTCCTATAAAGAGGAACCCCTACCGTTAATTTACGCCGTCGCGTTCACCTGACCTACCAGCACGAAAACGATAGCAATACCGTGTCAAGCCTCGGAATTCTTATGCATTTACTAGCCTTCTTTGAAAAACTTGATATCAAAAAACACCAACCAGATCAAATAAAAAAATCAAACTCACCTCGAAAACAGTAGGAATTCCTTGACAAGCATCGGAATTCCTACATGTTTCCTGGCCTCACCTGACAAATTTGATATCAAAACACACTAACCAGATAAAATCTATTATTCAAACTTGGTAGGAATTCCTCGCCAAGCCATTCTTATGTGTTTCCTGGGCTCACTTGATATCAAAAGACACCAGCCTAATATTATCTTTATATCAAACAGTTGAAACACGGCACGGAAACAGTAGGAATTCCCTCGCAAGCCTTGAAATTCCTACGTGTTTCCTAGCCTCATTCAACAACCATGATATCAAGACATCAGCCAGATAAAATCTAAATATTAAACTCGGCTCGAAAATGGTAGGAATTCCTCAACACGACTTCTTTTTTTCGGAATTCCAAGACGTTTCCTAGCCTCGGCTGATAAACTTGACATCAAAAGACACCAGCCAGGTAAGATCTATAAACTCGGCCCGGAAACGGTAGGAATTCCTCGGCACGCCTCAATTCCTACGTTTCCTAGCCGAGTCTGATAAACTTAATATAAAACTAGAGAAAGTGAGCAGGGGCTCACGTATACCCCTGGCCACGGCCTGGACAGACAAATAAAAACTTTAACGCAAAAGTAATTTGACCTTGTACATGAAGGCAGCATGAGCGTGGTATGGAATGAAAATATGGATGATGATACAAAAGTATATGAAGTTTGAGGTCAATCCGACTTACCGTTACAGAGATAATGGATACCCAAAAACTTTAACGTGGACGGACGGAATTACGAAAACTATATACACCTCGACTTACTTTGTATGCCGGGGGTATAAAAACACCAGCCAGATAAGATCTATATATCAAACTCGGCTTGGAAACAGTGTTTCCTAGCCTTGTCTGATGAATATCCAGATATACATTGCACTCCATAACTAACCATCGTCTCGAACATCCTCGTAGAGGTTTTTCTTCTCGCCCTTTCGGCCGACGTTGAGGTCGTGGGAGAATTTGCATCGGTCTCCTTTCGTACACTGGCCCTGCTTAAAGAAGGCACACACCACCGACTTGGGGTCTACACCTGCGAAAGGACAAAAATGGGATGATAAATGGCGTATTGAAGATGATGAGCCACCATATTTATTCCAATAAATGCCCCCAGGGATATGCAATCCGTAGGGATCAAAACATGGAAAATATATTATTTTCACCTACAAAAGCCATTTAAAACAAAATATGTTATTGTCACATACAAAAGCCATTTAAAACAATGTTTTAAATGGCTTTTGTATGTGAAAATAACATAATTAGAATGTAAATATGGGAGGGGGAGGGCTACTATTAGAGAGGGGGCTACTATTCGAATAAATACGGTACATGTTTTATGGTTGCACTAAAGGTTTTCTTACATAACCGTATAACTTTCACAAAGAATCAAGTCCCACTTATTTCTTATAGTCATGTGCTCTAGGTTGTTATTTATATTGAAGTTAACAGATTCTTCGTCCAAATAGCAAAGTTATGAGATTAAAGGTACATGCCCACTCAGTAGGCCAAAATTTTCTTTTTAGGAATTAAATAAGTGTATAATTGCATCACTATTCCACCAGTTCCAAAAATTACAAGTGCCCGATATACAGATATAATCATTTAGTAATATTACTTTTACTGATAGTGGTATCAGGCTATTTTCATACGCAAATGAGGCATGTTAATATTTAATTATTTATACTAATTAAATGCGTCACCTGAAAAAATAATATTTTCGACAGATTATAAAGTATGATCATTGCACATCAAAAAATAAATACAGAGAATAAATAGTAATGTCCGTTAACATTTTAAGGAAACACGGTTATCGCCCCTGATATCAGTGTGGAAATTTACGTCTGATATAAAATGCATAATAATGCCAATCAAGCAAACTGTAAACAAGGAAACAAGCAAACAAGGAAAACAGTTTTGCATATGCTACGTTTCATAAAAATCAGTTATTCCGTTAGAAGATGTTGAAGAAAATCTACTGCAAACATATCAAACAAGAGTGCCGAAGGTCACAATATACGCCCGTCGAGGCAAAGCCAGTCAACAAGGGGAGAGAACTCGACTTGACATGATAAAAAAGTAAACCAAATTTGGTTACGATCCGTCAAGTAGAACTCAAGTAGACTAATTGCGTGGACATGGATACAAGGAGTCCAAAAATCAAAATCAATAGGCTTCTTCGTCTTGCCGTGATAAACATGTATAACGAATTTCGTTATGGTCGGTCAAGTAGAACTTGAGTTATTGCGTGGAGTGCGAAAATTTAAAATGGCTGCCAAGGGGAGATAAGTATCGGAAAGTTAAATCAGTAGCCTTCTTCGGCTTGCCGTGATAAACATGTATACCAAATTTGGTTACAATCCATCAAGTAGCATGGAATGGAATGGTGCTTAACAGCCCATCAACACAAAAGATTATCATTTAGGGCCGTCAAGTAGAACTCTAGTTATTGCGTGGACAAGCTGTGCCCGCCCGCCCGCCCAAGATGAATACATAATACATTTCAAACGGGCGTATAAAAAGGCCATTCGGAAACCATGTGATCCCACTCTAGTCTAAAAGACTCCAGTGTAAAGGCATTACGATGTTTGTGACATTGTCTGTGACTTGAAGAAATGGAGCTTATATTTATGGATATTCAAACGTCTGATCTTCTAGCGCACCCCTGCAACTGTGGCCCCAGAGCTCCAGATAAGTTTTGTATTTTATCTAAAGAGTATTATACATGTACCTCCAGATTTCAAATTCAATGTGTGTTTTACTTTTACAAATGTGTTGTTGATTTTCTTCCTTATTAAATAAGGAACAAATGATAGAAAACAAAACAAATTTAAAAATTCACTTATTTGAGCTGCAAAAAGCAAACAATGTTTGCTTTTTGCAGCTCAACTAAGTAAATTTTCAACTTTATAACAGTATTTTGACCACTCAATTTGAAAATCAATGCTTATTTTCACATTGCTGTCAGTATTTTGTACTCCCACTTTTGATAATCAATGCATATTCTGCTAAAATAAGTGCGTAAAATACGACAATACGCACCTTACCCAGGGATTCCGCTGGGGAAAATAAAAAAATCGCCACTTCAAAAAAAAAAAGAGATTTTTTATCACCAATTGTTTATTTTTATCGCCAATTGCGAAAGTGGCGATCACCAGCGGAATCCCTGCTGAAGCCGCATTTCTCCAGTCACAGCCACAATTATGTTCAGATGTTTACCTTTGCTGACGGTCTGTTGTACGGGTCGGAACAATTTATTCAGTTCGTCTAACTCGTCCTTCTTACTTTTCTTTTCACCTGGCTTATCCAACTCCGATTGCTGTTAAAGGGATATTTTTCACATTTGTTGGTGCTTTTTTATGATATTCAATAATTCCAGCAAAAAATATTTACATTTACACAATTCCCTAACATTTGATTGGCCCGTAGCAAGTCTCTGTCCAAAATTTATATCCCAGTAAACTCCCAGGCCGAACTACTTTCCATAACCGTGAGGCGTAGTTCAAATAATTATTTAAGAAAACGGAAAATAAACACATTTTCTTGATGAATTTATTTCAAATGCTGGAATTATACGGAATGAATGGCCTTTTTATAGAATTTATCGGGGATATAAACTTGGAAAAGTCGCGGGAATACTGGACGAGGCCTTCCGGCCTTCGTCCAGTATTCCCGCGACTTTTCCAAGTTTATACCCCGATAAATTCTACAAAAAGGCCATTCATTTCTATAATAAACACAAACAAGGGCGTCATTATTACAAGGCTAATCCTGGAGCTGGCAGTCTTGGTAATAATAATAAACAAGAAACGAGGCAAAGCCACGAAGGCCAGGTTTTTTCCAAGCATAGACACTTGGATAACATAATTATACCCACTTTTTGTAGATGGCCATGGCCTGCATGTCGCGCCTTGGGGCGAGGCATGGACACTAAAAAAATAGATATAGCAGATGGAAAAACTTTAACCAAAAAACTTTAACCGGACACACGGACGTACGGACGGACGTATGCCAAAATGCCGACGATATCGCGCTTTCCGCAAGCGGGCGCGACAATCATGATAAACACCCATGTGACGTATGAAGGTAATGGGTGAAGCAGTTGCAGAGATATAGTACACAAAAAAACTTTAACAAAAAAATTCAAAGTAATTTGACTTTGACATTGGGCATAGGGGCCGCACGGTTGGGGGGTAGAATGAAAATATGGATGATGATAAACACCCATGTGAAGTTTCAAGGTAATGGGCGAAGCAGTTGCAGAGATATAGTACAACGAAAAACGTTTAACCAAAAAACTTTAACCAGACGTACGTTAAAAAGTTAACGTTGAAATTGGCCAAGTCAATTACGTAGAAATAATAGGTGAAGGTAAAAAAAATGGTCACATGTTGGATAGTTGTATGTGGTAGGCACCCCTTGGTTATGAAGCTGTGAAATTTTGGTGGTCCTAGGTGGTACAGTACCAAAGAAATGGACTTAAACACGAAAACTTAACATTGTAAACGCGAAAACGTAACATTGAAAATGGCTAAGTCGACTGCGCGGAAAAAATGGGTCAATTTCAAAAAAAGGTAACATGTTGGATAGTGATATGTGGTGGGCACCCCTTGATTATGAAGCTGTGAAAGTTTGGTGGTCCTAGGTGGTACAGTAACAAAGAAATTGACTCAAACACGAAAACTTAACATTGATTGTGGACGCCGCCCACCCACCCGGCTTTCGCCAATCCAATAGCCTGGATTTTTTTTCAAAAAACCTGGCTAAAAATAATAATAACACATTTGCCTTACAAACAAGGAGCACATAAATCGTCAGGGACCTTGACATAGGGCGGTCGGACGTTGGGC
This sequence comes from Conchocele bisecta, assembly GCA_029237695.1. Classification (NCBI taxonomy): domain Eukaryota; kingdom Metazoa; phylum Mollusca; class Bivalvia; order Lucinida; family Thyasiridae; genus Conchocele; species Conchocele bisecta. The sequence continues at coordinate 64,333,526 of CM055280.1, forward strand.
GTATGCAAAACAAAGCACATCCATAGACACACATTGTGGCCAAATATTATAACAAGAATTCCGCGGAATCAAATGTCTCGCCTTGTTCAGCCTTGTTCCGCCTTGACCTTGACCCTGGTGCCTTGACCTTGACCCTGGGGCCCCCGAGAACAGTCCTATATTCATCTACATATCCTAGTAAAGGTATGTATAAAGTTTGATGACTGTTGAAGTAATGACCGTAACACGAAAACTTAACATTGAATGATGACGCCGCCGCCACCACAGACGACTCCGGAAAAGCAAAACCTATGTCTCGCTTTCCGCTTTCGCGGGCGAGACAAAAATTGGTGAAGCGGTTCATAAGTAATTGAAATATAAAAGGTGTTACTAACATACAAACATGTACTAACGCTATATCCCCTCTTGCCTATCGGCAACCGGGATCATTATACTGCATTCTTATGCATAGATTTTTGTGATATGGCAATTTAAGAGTTGCGTCATTTTATTTTATCGACCAAAGAGCCAATTCACATATTACAAACTTTAAACGCATTTGCCTTACAAACACATGAACACAAGTCCTCAGTGACCATGACCCTAGACGGTCGGATGTGGGCCGTATGCAAAACAAAGCACCATCCCTAGACACACATTATGGCCAAATATTATCAAAATTGGTGAATTGGCGATCGGCGAGGGAATACTTAGCCTGCCATTCAGGGATTCCGCTGGGGAAAAAAAAAATCGCCACTTCAAAAAAAAAAGTAACAAAATTTTTTTTTTTGAAGTGCCGATTTTTTTTAGAAAATTGTAATTTTTATCGCCAATTGTTTATTTTTATCGCCAATTGTGAAAGTGGCGATCGCCAGCGGAATCCCAGCCATTCCCTACAAGCAGCACGTACCTTGACCTTTTGTCCTCCATGTTGGACCTGGTGTGTAACGGTCTTGATGAATTTCTGCTGCTTTGTGCCTTTCTTGTTTTTTAAGCCGAATGTCTTATCCTGATAATTATATAAACAGAATATGAGCAGAGCTCCAGATAAGGTGCGTATTGGCATATTTTACGCAATTATTTTAGCGGAATATGCATTGATTATTGAAAGTGTGAGTACAAAATATGTACAGCAATGTGAAAATAGGCATTGATTTTCAAATCAAGTAGTGAAAATACTGTCATAAAGTAGAAAATTCACTTATTTGAGCTGCTTGCTTTTTGCAGCTCAAATAAATGAATGTTTAAATTTGTTATATTATTACTTTAAACTGTGGTCCCGTCTCTATATGAGCTTAGCTGTTGTTGGGACTTTAACCTATTCACGTTTGTCAGAGCTCCAGATAAGGTGTGTATTGGCATATTTTACGCAATTATTTTAGCTGAATACGCATTGATTATCAAACGTACATTTTTTAAGTTATTAAGATAAATAAACACATGCACGTGAATTTAGTGGCATGGTGATAACTGTTGTACAACTGTCAACATTAATTACATATTGAACCCCCCCTCACCCCCACATCACATAAATGTATTAGCGAAAACAATATACTTCTCATGTATGGATGAATCGGAAACATACATTAAAGTATTCCTATGTTTGTGGACGAATTATATATATTTTTATTAATAATAATAATGAATGAATTATTACCGAAATTGTTCCCAACAAAGGCTCGTCAATTCAAAGTAGCATAGGCATTCTGATGGGCTATGTCATTTTAAACTGGGGCCATCCATAATTATATCTCCGTTTCCTGTAACCCAACCGACCCGCTAAAAACGGTGCGATCCGATTTTTTTTATTGCAATTTCGTTTACAATTGTTCATTTATTTTTTTTACAATTTTTCTTCTTTTTGTTTTCTTCTTTTTTTTCAATTTAGTGCAACAGTGGGTTAAAAGGGTTAATATAATCTCTGGCCCTAAATGGCATACATGTTCACACAACAACACATACAGCAATTGACATACTTTTATTGCAAGTGTTAAAATATTGTACCTTTTTAATATTAATAATTTTTAAAGTCAATATCGATGGTCTAGTAACATAAGGTCGTAAGTGCTATGCTAAAGCATAGCACTTACGACCTTATGTTACTAGACCATCGATATGTCATGTGACAGAAAAAAAAAGAAATTGCCTACCGACCGACCCACTTCTAAAATTCTGGGTCGGGTTACAGGAAACAAATAATTGTTTAAGGACGGCCTGAGCTTAATGATTGTATGTATGATCCAAGTGACCAAGCGGGTAACAGAGTAGACACTTATCACAGCTGTCAGATGCGTAGATGGACCTGGTGCTATGCTGGTCAAAATGCCATATGGTAATTCTTGTAGGTCATTTTGAGGGACCCGTCACAGGAAAATTAGTCGCTCCAGTGCTCCAGATAAGCTGCGTATTTGCTTAAATACCCAATTAAAATTGTCAAAAACCTAATTGAAATCAGAAGTAGCGAGTATCAAAAAGCAACACAAAATTTGTGGTACCTTTATCATGCTATAGAACACAATAAACAGACCACAAATATAGCTTATTTTTCTTATTTTCCATGAAAACATATCTTGGTATTTCATTAGAATTGTCTCCTAGGAGACAACTAGGAGACAATTCTAATGAAATGCCAAGACATGTTTTCATTTCAATAATTGCTATTCAATCTATACCGTTTTCAGGCTGCAGGAGTGTGCTATTTGATCAAGACCTACATCACACAAGCCGCATTTCTCCAGTCACAGCCACATATCGGACCAAGCAAAATATTTTTGACATCATGTCCAATCATTTTCTGTTTATTTGAAACAATTAACATGTAAGTGGATAAAAAAGTGGATTCAACCAATCAGCATCGAATACGCGTGGGTTCGTTGATTTTAGAGTACACCTGTCGCATTATTAATGGCATCCGGCGGCATCCGTTTGAGCGTAGCTACACACGCGTGTAAATGAGTTCACATGATTAAGGCAGCGCAAACAAAGAATTCATCTAGAAGACACATATCTACAAAGCATTGCAGAATCAATGTACGAAATGTTGAAGATATTATGTCAGCATTTTGTAAAAAAATATATACAAATTTAACATTTAATTCCTCATTTTCCGGATGAGGTCAGCGCTCCAGATAAGCTCCGTATTTGCGTAAATACCCAATGAAAATTGCCAAAAACCCAATTGAAATCAGAAGTAGCGAGTATCAAAAAGCAATAACAAATTTGTGGTACCTTTATCATGCTACAGAAAACAATAAACAGACCACAAATATAGCATATTTTTCTTATTTTCCATGAAAACACCTCTTGGTATTTCATTAGAATTGTCTCCTTGGACATGTTTTTATTTCGAAGCAAACTATTCAATAATTGCTGTCTGTTGATGAAAATATTTCACAACCACTAATAACATGCATATTGAAATAACTAGTTATTTAATTTAAAAATATGCAAATTTGATACTTTATCATTGTTTTTGAAAATTCCACAGGAAAAAGCCATCATGACTGTATATATCAAGACAGTCATGAAGTCACGACTAATTTAGAACGACCAGAAATGAAATAACTTTCGGATATCTTCGGTTACCGATTAAAGTACCCGGATGATAAAACGATGAATGGCAAGTGATAGACATTGCTAGTGGTTCTACGCACGATCACTTTGTGGTATGAAAAAAGCCTCTTTAAATCATATCTAATATTAAATATCTACAAGGTACGACACTCGCAGGTAGATAGGTCACAAAATCCGCACCTGTGCACATAGATGTCTTTGTAACCACTATATAGCATTGGTTACATCTCTTGTCGCAATGTTATAAACCAATATTAAAGCATGCTCTGCAGAGATGGGCAATGAATCTTTTTTATGCCTTTCATATAATACTAACAAATTTCATTCAAAACTCTAACATATCTACTGCTATACTGTGTAACCAAAGACATAGCATGTAACCGATGTAACCAAAGCCATATAGCGGTTACAAATGGACACTCTTGTGCAAAGGTGCGGATTTTGGGCCATATATGCTCGCAGGGTCCCGGCCTTCGTGCACGTTACTAACAATACGGAATTATTAGCGAGCCAGGCCCACGGTAAATAATCCGTTGGTACACAAAGTGTCTGTGGTACATCAGCAAATCCAACATAATCCAAGAGCATAACTATGTTGCATTTATGTGCAGAACTACCGTTGGTGGAGACAAAAAAAATGGTGTGTCTGTTCGGTGTTGTGTGCACAGGCACTTTGTGGTACGAACGACATATGCCTCTTTAAATCATACCCAATTTTACTCCCATATTACATATCTAGAAGGTAGGACACTCGCTATCTTTTCAACCAACGGAAGTGGATTAATTACCATGGGCCCGGCTTGCCAATTCAGTAATTGTAACATGCGAGAAGGCAGGGATCATGCTGGTCCCGGCCTTCTAGCCCGTTACAATTACTGAATTAGCGAGCCAGGCCCAAGTTAAACTAGTACCATTTCCGTTTGTTGAAAATATGGTGAGTGTCCTACCTTCTAGATATTTAATATCAGAGTGAAAATGGGTATGATTTAAAGAGCGTTCTGTCGTCCATAACATAAAATGCCTGTGGTTGTGTGAGGGGACTTTATTTTTTTCAAGTTTCACTTTAACTGGTTTAACTTTTGCGAAATTAACCTCGATAACTTTCTCCTTTTTCTTTGCCTCTGTTTTCTTTGAAGGCTCATTTGGTTTTTTCTTCGGAGGCATCGATTATGTGAGCAAATTGCACAATCAATCGGCAGAGTGACTTGTGTTCAGAAAAATGGCGAACTGAAATGGTACCCGGTTCAAATCGCGCATGAAAAGAAAGTAGCCTTTGAACCAGGGAACCATTGAAATTAGCGGGCAACGTTCATCTTGAGAGCGCAATGGTAATTCATGGAAAAATAGAGGAGAGAGCGACAGTGAGAGACGGAGAGAAAGAGAGAGAGGGAGACGCAGAGACGCAGAGAGACAGATAGAGAGACAGAGAGAGAGAGAGAGAGATATGTAGTGTCCGGGTGTGGTGGTGAGACACGATCGCCCGGTTAGCTTAGTTGGTAAGAGCGCCGTGCTAGTGTTACGTGTAACGTGGGTCGTGGGTTCAAATCCCACATCGGGCGACACTTTTTCCCCTTAAAAATACTTCAGATACATAGAAAGAGATGGGAGAGTGAGAGGGGGAGGGAGATACAATGAGATACACAGACAGAGACAGAGAAACACAGACAGAGAGAGAGAGAGAGAGAGAGAGAGAGAAGAGACAGACAGACAGACAGACAGACAGACAGCAGACAGACAGACAGACAGACAGACTACAGACAGACAGACAGACAGACAGACAGACAGACAGAGACAGACAGACAGACAGACAGACAGACAGACACAGACAGACGACAGACAGAGACAGACGACAGACATACAGCTACAGACAGACAGACAGACAGACAGACATACAGACAGACAGACAGACAGACAGACAGACAGACAGACAGACAGACAGACAGACAGACAGACAGACAGACAGACAGACAGACAGACAGACAGACAGACAGACAGACAGACAGACACAGACAGACAGACAGACAGACAGACAGACAGACAGTACAGACAGACAGACGACAGACATACAGACAGACAGACAGACAGACAGACAGACACAGACAGACAGACAGACAGACAGACAGACAGACAGCAGCAGACAGCAGACAGCAGCTACAGACAGACACGACACAGCAGCAGCAGCAGAGGCAGACAGCAGACAGCAGGCAGCAGGCAGCAGAGGCAGGCATGCAGGCAGGCAGGCAGGCAGGACAGGACAGGACAGGACAGGGACACAGGCAGGCAGGCAGGCAGGCAGGCAGGCAGGCACAGGCAGGCAGGCAGGCAGGCAGGCAGAGATATAAATAGCTGTTAGGGCTTTGAATGTCTCTGGTGAAAGTTATACGGCTTTGTAAAGAACATTTAGTGCAGCCATAAAACGAATACGTCGTCGTCTCTTGTGCGCTATATATCATCAAAATCTATTCGTTCGTTAGAAAGATTTTAAAGAAAATCGAAAAGATTATTCACGTCACGTCGGAAAACGTCGTTCGGAAACCACGTGATCCAATACCCCGAAGATGTGTGGGAGAAACAGTAAGCCAAGCCCATGTCATGTATTCTAGATTAGGATCACATGATACAAACATGGTGAAAACACCAAAGTTCACACAACTCTGAATGCCTTACCAGTCAAGTTCATGGGAATGTCTCGATCAATACTTGAACATTGTCCACCATGCAATGTTAAATTCATAAATATTAAGACAGTGACGATACGTCACCGTCTACGTGTATTACAGAACGAACAGTGAACAAACGACATGAATGAATAACGGCTGGTCTGGATGGTATTTTTTTGTATATGTGCAAAAGTCGCATGTTTATGCCTACATACTATCTCTCGCCGACTAGTCTATAGACCTGTATAAAAGTGGCACAGCTAGTTGAAAGATTATACATTATTTGGAACTAAGTTGTGAACGTATCTAAGTGATACTATTAGTCCGAAAAAAGCTATTGAATAGTGTTCACTAGTTCAATAAACTGTATATTATATCTAGCTGAGAAAACAATTCCAACGATGAAGCTGCTATTGTGGTTTCTCTTAGTATGTCTTATTACGGGTAAGATTATTATTATTATTATTATTATTATTATTATTATTATTATTATTATTATTATTATTATTATTATTATTGACCTGCTTTGTTTTTTTACGAAATATAGCGAATGGCCCTCTATTTATAGGTTATACATGCATATTAAAACTGTTTAATTTACAGGCACAGATGTATATCGGAAACAAATGTATTTCATTATTATTATTATTAATATTATTATTATTGTTATGATCTTTGGTGTATATATATATATAGTGGTTGAGTACGACAGTCATTTCGACAGGTATGCACAATATGCATACTTTGGTATTAATTGTGCCCTTTTACATTTTTACAAGGACTGGTTCTATGATGCGTTGGTATAGTTGACGGTAACAATAGTGCACAATCCGTGACACAATAAACAAGTGTACAAAACCACACTTGTAACATACACTTATATTTTATCCCGTCAACACAGTGCGTATGTGCCGTGAAACACGGTGCGTAAAACATTTTTGATATCCTGTCAATACGACCTAATCACTGCGTATGAATATGTGCGGTGGCTGAGGTTATTTATTTGCATTTTAAAGCCATTTGTAGGTGTTGACGGGATAAATAGAATAGTAGGTTAGTGCCGTGAATGGGAAAATATCTGGAGCGGCACGGAAACGGGATGTGCCTCGCACATCCCGTTTCCTAAGCCTTGCCAGATATTTTTCACATTCACGGCACTATTAACCTACTGTTCTCTATATTCTGATAGTCGTCCATGATTAACTTGAAAGTAAAATGCGTATTTCCGTTCACACATTTACAGCGGAAAATCTCTCAACCGGACACCCTGGGAGGTACTCAGGATGTCCGGCTTAGAGAAGTTCCACTGTAAATCAGACATATATCTATGCCAATGCATGAGGCAGTGTTTTTCGAACTTGAACATGCACTGTCATCAGAGATAGATGGCAATTCAATCGTGTACTAAGAACAGTTACAACGTGGCTTGGTCTAATCCTAGAGTGTGATTATATACTTGTACATATATAAATTACGTCATGCTGGCCAGTGTGGCACATGACATTGGAACTTGGGTGCAATGTGGGATAGTGGAAACTGTTATACATGTAGCTATAACTGTGCTACCAAAGGCATATACATGTATTATGTAACCCATGTTGCCAATACATTTTAGCGATTACAAATGGATACCTTTGTGCGAAGGTGCGGATTTTGGGCTTTATTTGAATGATATACTACAGTACTGTACTTATGACGGTGTGTGGTTCATTAAACGTATCATCATTCAATTTGTCATATATTGGAAGATGACCACGACAAGTTATGTTTTCAGTCAAACCCGATGATTTATTGACATGCAATTGTATTTAACTGTCACATTATTACTCAATATATATTGAAAAGTATCATATCACATTACTGTGGAAAAACTCTTCTAAAACACCATGCAACGTTTGCAGGAGTCCAGATGTTTTGGGTAGAGACAGCGTGTCCAAACTCATGTTTCGTTGACCCGTGCCTGGCGGCGAGAGCGCGGGGGTGTCAAGGACACCCGAGGGCACACTGTGTGTAAGTAAGCGCATGTGACAGGTATCAACATATAGCCACAATTGTGCTGGGGAAAGTTTACTGACAGTCCGATTTGGTACAGAGGCGTCCCTTGAAAAGGTCCGATTCGGTACAGGGGCGTCCCTTGAAAATTCCGCCTCAGTACAGAGGCGTCCCTTGAAAAGGTCTGATTCAGTACAGGGGCGTCCCTTGAAAAGTCCGATTCGGTACAGAGACGTCCCTTGGAAAATATTTTTTTTCAAGAGACGCCTCTGTTCCCAATCGAACTTTCAGTAAACGTTTCGCAGCACAACTTCGGACCCTTGTCGTACATATAGTATTAAAGAACAGGTTAGCCACTTTGAGTTGTTGTATGTCATATAGGTTTTATCGCCATCAACTCCATCACTTCAGAACATTTGAGAATGCTCTGCATGATTGATGCTATGACAAGGGTATACATAGCGAATAGTAGGTTATATATACATGTATATATATAGTGCCGTGAATGGGAAAATATCTGACAAGGCTTAGGAAACGGGCGTTTCTGTGCCGCGCCAGATATTTTCACGGCACTATACCTACTATTCTATTTATCCCGTCAACACTACAAATAGCTTTAAAATGAAAAAAAATATAATAACACCAGCCGCATCCTGAAAATCGGAGAATCGACTAGTATGCCAACCGCACATATTCATACGCAGTGATTAGGTCGTATTGACAGGATATCAAAAATGTTTCACGACATCATGTTTTAAGACACATACGCACTGTGTTGACGGGATAAATACTACTTTACCACATGGTTGCCTTGCCATTTTGATTAGATACACAAGGCATTTGATGCAATACAAATAAATGATACCTGACGATGATTATATAAACTGTGTGGATATTCGCGTGAAATTGTACCGTAATTATATAATGCTGTTGTATTATTATCTTCCCGATCCTTGGTTATCGTTGAATACGACTGCCATTCGACAACCATGCATATTCTGTCTCTTTCATGTCACAATTACATTGAGTTTCGATGAAGCTGATGTGCTTGTGCCATGTCCTCTGAATAAATGAACACAATCCCAGACACAAATGAGCAAGTGGAATAAACATTCACAATAGCATACAAGCTTGATTACTAAACCAGTTTCACGTCGAATGTCTCACGTAAATAACATATCCTTGACATAAAATAAATATGTCTTAAAATAAGCACAACAATAAAACAACACTCGAAATGTATACTTTTCTGTTAGTCGTGTTCAGGGTTTATCACGAAGCTATTAGTGCCGTCTTGTAACCAGGATACGTGTACCCCTGGAAGAAGATACGTCGCAGTAGTTTACCACAAACATCATATATTTTCGGCTCAGTAAATGTCGTCATCATACAGTTTTTGACCGCAGCAGGCTGGGTGTTGTCTCTGTAAACAAACAAAATGAACTGCGAATGGAGAAATGGGGCTTATGGGATTCGTGACCAGTGTACTTCCTGATCAAATAGCACATTCATGTAGCAAAAGTGCAGACGGTACTATAAACTGACTGGGTTAGTGGAAAGAGGACGATAACTCCCTTGTGGAATTTTTGCCCTTTTCCCACTGACCCCTTCAATTGTTGACTCCTGTGCTTCTTTGTTTGCTCCCTTACAGTCCGAACTACTGTAACGATCGTTGTGATGCAGTCTGGTACAACGACGTTGGACACAGGCTGGCATGTAGCCCCATTTAACCCTTCGAATGCGGGGAAAAGTATCGTCTGCTGTTGTTTTATATCGTCTCTTCTTATTTATATGTTGACACGACTTGAGAAATGATTTCCCTATGATTATAAAGTGCTGCCAATCCATGTTGTTGATGAGGAAAATGGAAAATAAAAATAAACAACAGACGGACACATTTTATTCTGAGTCAGAAGTGTAAGGGTTAACACATTGGTACCATTGCAATGATTTATTAAAATCAGCCTTGAATATGGTTTTGTTTGTTTGTTTGTTTGTTGGGCTTTAACGGTCTATCATACAACTAAGGCATGCCCCCCCCCCCCGGATTTTTTTTAAAATTCTAGATGGCATTTCATGTATTCTGCTGCATTTAAGAGACACCATTAGTAGGTATCTCATACATATTTTTGTAGCAAAAGCACTGGTAAAAAGCACCAGGATACTCACTACATTACACGGGGTGTTTGTTTACTCACATCACGATCATTTCCAGATCCCAAACTCATGTGGTTTTTTTTGCTGTCTAATGTCCTGCCGCCCCCGTTCCGACGCCACTGTAAGGCCGGGTCAATGGGTTTAGTAGATTTGTCACAGCATGATAGTACAACCTTAGAGGAATGCACGAGTGAAATATTAAGCATTTTCAAAGAAGGAAATATAAGTTATAACTTATTTCTCTGATGTTAAGTTTTGTAAAGAGACCATGCAAGTATTTGACCTTGACTTTGGGATCAGCTGAGGTTGGACGGTTGTGGATTTGGCGCAGCATGGTAGTAGGAATACATGTGTGAACTATTAAGCATTTTAGATAAAGGAAATAGAAGTTATAGAACACAAATATAATGCACTCTATAAATATCACGCAATCTGATTGGCTGATGGTCATACATTACAGGTATATTATTGTTGATGAACGGTCGCAAATTGTTTAAATTATGTATTACTGCGCCAGTAGTAATAAAGGAGTGCATTAGAAATAGGTTAACCGCATTGTAATTTTGAAATTTGCGGCGTATATCAGAAAACATGTTTAATGGCTCCGCTTAAATAGATTTTCCGACCTATCATTTTCTGATATACGCCGCAAATTTTAAAAGTACAATACAGTTAACCCTATATTTCTCTGATGTTAAGTTTTGTAAAGAGACTAAGTATTTGACCTTGACCTTGGGATCAGCGGGGGTTGGACGGTCGTGGATTTGGAACCATATATGGCACAGCATGATAGTAGAGCCTTACAGGAATGCAATTGTGAAATATTAAGCATTTTAGATGAAGGAAATAGAAGTTATAACACATTTCTCTGATGTTAAGTTTAGTGACGGACGGACGGACAGGCAAACATTAGGGGTTTAGGGCTAGGGGAAGGAGCCTAAGACAATAGAATACAATAGACTTATTCCGTATAGCCCCTAAGCCTTTAATTGTAGCTTAGGGGCTATTCCATTGATATTTTAAAGAACAAAATGTTAATACGTGCGCACGGACGGACGGACACGGACGGACAACCTGACTCCAGTATACCCGCCACAACTCCTTACGTGGGGTATAATTATGATCCCGGGATCAAAAATGGGCGAGGACCAGTAGGGGTCAACTTTTACATTTGAACCAATATGGTCATGCTATATATCAAATTGAAGATATCGAGGAGACGATCTCTCTGGAGCATGATTTTTGTCGAACTCGGATGATTACATCATCCAAGGTGGCCGCCGAAAGGTCATCCTTTTATTATAGACTCCTGCTCCTGAACCGCTTGGCCGATAACTTCACAGTTATAGCCCGTGGGTGAAGCCTTTTCCTATTTGTTAAAATGGAGGTCGATCGTCGCATAATTCAAGATGGCCGCCATAGAATATTAGGTCAAATTCTTAAAAAAATCTTATTCTCACTAACTGCCAGACCGATTTCGACGAAACTTGCAGGAATAATCGATACTCAATGCTCTTTAAGATTTGATAAAACAAATTGGGGGTCCCCGGGGGGTCAAGTAGGAATCAACTTTCACGTTTGACCAAATATGGTAAAATGGAAGGTATCGAGGGACGATCACTCTCAGTGAAACATTTGTTGTCGAAATCGGATGATTACATCATGACACAGCCATTAATTAACTAGAAATGTGGCCTGTCGGCACACAAATGCCCATGCTGGCAGCCAAAGAAAACGAGGCATATTTTATTATATATAAAGCCATTTACCCGAGCGTTAAGGTTTCGAACGCACCAAGTCTGTGACCTTGACCCTGGGCTTAGCGGGGGCGAGACGAATGTGGATTTGTCACAGGGTGGCAGAGGACCATTGGAGCAATGCGTGTCTGAAATGTGAAGCAGATCCGAGCAAGGAAACAGAAATTATAAACCATTTACCCGAGCGTTAAGGTTTCGGGATGGACGAACGGACACCGGTAACACCACAGGGGTCCGAAGTTATGCTGGGAAAAAGTATACCGAGTCCGAATCGGTGGGCGTCTTAGTCGGTGGGCGTCTTGTTAAGTCTGAGTCCGAATCGGTGGGCGTCTTAGTAGGTGGGCGTCTTGTTAAACAAGACTCCCACCGACTAAGACGCCCACCGATTCGGACTCAGTACACTTTTCCCAGCACAACTTCGAACCCCTGTGAGTAACACTATATTAATAAAAGACACAACAGCAGCTAGGATTGTACACAGTTTATTGTTGATAAGAACAGAGAATAAATACCATCGGTCATGTACATGTAACAGCATTGTCCTGCAGGTATTTCAATTCACTATGACACACACCACAGGTGGAAGACTCGGACCTGTGACATAAAAAAATCCCATTACAAAAAATCCAGATAATCTACTTAACTCTTTGCATGCTAGCGGTGAAAATATCCGCCAAACGAGTTAGGAGTATATGTTTTATTTCTCTCTGTTAATATGTCTTGAAATTTCATTATAATTGAGTCCTCCGGACTCAATTTTAATGAAATTCCAATACATATTCATGATATTTACGGGGAGAAATACAAGAAAATATGATGAATTTGTGTCAGCTAGTTTTGAACTATTTATAGCCCACAAGTTTCCCAGCATGCAATGTATGTAAGCTAACTTTATACATGGTTATATGAAATAATTCTAGTAAAGTATAGCTGATATCTTTAATATATACTATCTGAGATATCTACTAAACATTACTAGATATCTTGTATTATATCTCATCATATCGAAGATATCTATTAACCCTTAGACCGCTATCTTATTTTTTTTGTCGTCTGCTGTTTATTTTCTATTTTCCATTTTTATCATCAAAAACATGATTTGACAGCACTTTAGAATAATTTACAACACGCTTTGAAAGCACTTCAGAATCATTGGAAATGATTCTGAAGTGTTGTCAAACCATGTTTTTATTGAGAAATAAGGCAAGATATAAAAGCAACAGCAGATGACACTTGTTGTGGGTTCGAGCCTCACCGGAGGCGCTGCATTGTGTCCTTGAGCAAGACACTTTATCCACACTGCTCCAGTTCACCCAGCTGTGAATGGGTACCGATAATTCGTAGTTGCTCTGTAAATACAAATTACCGGCTTCTCTCAAAAAATCTCTACCTCCGTTCTTTCTCCCATTCTTGGGAGACGGCATGCAAGGTCCTCGAGCCAGTGCCGCCGTTAAATATAAGCCAAAAAAAAAAAAAAAACACTTGTGAGTAGCGGTGTAAGGGTTAATGTTTATAAGATATCTTAGATTCGTTATTAGATATCTATATTTTTCTTTACTTTACTACTGAAGTAGGTAATTACTAAAATTTAGTACATATCTTATATAGTTTATAACATATCTACTAAATTATATATACTGTACATGTATATTGAGAATGGCAAGTAATGGGCAGGTACTCATAAACTATTCCATTCTTATTCTCAAAATCAGGAAGTTTGATTGGTCGAGGCTGAACTGTGTTCAGTCTCGGTCAATCAAACAGCTTGATTTTGGTTACAAATTTGGTGAATATCCAATCAGAACGTTTTATAAGCACAGACTCACCAGTTAAAGGCACATGCCCACTCAGCAGGCACCAAATGTTCTTTATAGGAATTAAATAAGAGTATAATTGTGTCACTATTCCACCAGTTCTAAAAATTACGGGTGGCCGCTATTAGTAATATTTATTTTACTGATAGTGACTCACGGTGGTATTAGGCTACTTTCATATGCAAATAAGGCATGATATTTTTCAATTACGGTATTTATACTAATTAAATGTGTCAACTGAAAAAATAATATTTTCGACAGATATTAAAGTATGATCATTGCACATCAAAAAATAAATACAGAGAATGTCCGTCAACATTTTAAGGAAACACGGTTATCGCCTCTGATATCGGTGTGGAATTTTATGTCCGATATAATATGTATAATAATGCCAATCAATACGTGGGGTAATGGTGAATGAATATTTATTTTGCCAGAAAATGTCTCAGATGATGTCTCTGATATAAAGAACATTTTGTGCCCACTGAGTGGGCATGTACCTTTAATAAATCGACAAAATCTGATGCACATCAAAATATCAGAATATTCCATTGACATTATGAGGTGTAGGATTATACATTCATTATTACACAAAATGGGCGTTCGCAATGTAATAACACCGTGTATTAAAACTCATAATACCCATGTGTAATAAAAATGAAAGAGATAGTGCTACAAATACATGTTATGTGCTCATGCAGCTACAATCTATGATGCTGTACTTATGCAATAAATAGAATAACATTTGTGCTGATTTAATATGATATTTATATTATTTAGATTACTTTCTTTCGTACGGAAGCCCATTAGGGCCACTTCACTTTTTTTTAATTTCCATTTATTCAAGATGTTTTCTTGAATTTTCAAGAAAAGACATCTTGAAATATTGAATTTTCACGTTCTTTTCTTGAATTTTCAAGATCTTTTCTTGAATTTTCAAGAAAAGATCTTGAAAATTCAAGAAAAGAACTTGAAAATTCAAGAAAACATCTTGAAAATTCAAGAAAAGATCTCGAAAATTCAAGAAAAGATAAAAAAAAAAGTGAAGTGGCCCTAATGGGGTTCCGTACTTTCGACATAGACTAGTTTCTTACTTATTTAATAAATATCGTCTTAAATCATCGCTCATGTAAGATGCTCTATGTACGGCCACTTCACTTTTTTTATCTTTTCTGGAATTTCGAGATATTTTCTTGAATTTTCAAGATACTTTCTTGAATTTTCGAGATCTTTTCTTGCATTTTTCAAGTTCTTTCTTGAATTTTCAAGAAAAGATCTTGAAAATTCAAGAAAACATCTTGAAAATTCAAGAAAAGATCTCGAAAATTCAAGAAAAGATAAAAAAAAAAGTGAAGTGGCCCTAATGGGGTTCCGTACTTTCGACATAGACTAGTTTCTTACTTATTTAATAAATATCGTCTTAAATCATCGCTCATGTAAGATGCTCTATGTACGGCCACTTCACTTTTTTTATCTTTTCTGGAATTTTCGAGATATTTTCTTGAATTTTCAAGATACTTTCTTGAATTTTCGAGATCTTTTCTTGCATTTTCAAGTTCTTTTCTTGAATTTTCAAGAAAAGATCTTGAAAATTCAAGAAAAGATCTTGAAAATTCAAGAAAACATCTGTTTTCAAGAAAAGAACTTGAAAATTCAAGAAAATTAAAAAAAAGTGAAGTGGCCCTAATGGGCTTCCGTAGGCTATTTCAATAATAACAGTTTGCTAAATAAAACAGCAAACCATATATAGCTTAGTCAATAAATGTACAAACTGTGTGCAAATTTGGTTACACAATTTTAATCACATGATCAATTAATACATCATCTAAACATGGTTATCAGAGCTCCAGGTAAGGTGCGTAATTTGGAGGTAAATTTCTTATTTCTCCATCAAAAATGGCAAGTTGGGATTGCTTTACTAAAGGACTCCCAACTAGCCATTTTTTATGAAGAAATAACACAATTTCACCCCAAGTTGGTCAAATTACGCACCTTAACTGGAGTTCTGATGCTTATCATAATAACAAGACGCTCATTGAGCTTGCAACACATGTAGCTCCATATCAGATGGAGGGATGCAGTGATTTATTTACCAGCGCATTACATACACTCTTTGGATTTAACACACCAAAATTAAGGTGTTTTATTATTTTTCCACATGACGACATGCCATTTTTGTCGCGCCCACTTGCGGACAGCGCGATATAGTTGGCACATTCAAGTTGACGTACATAGTACGTCCGTGCGTCCGGGTTGAAGTTTTTGTTGAATTTTTGTTTGGTTAATGTTTTTCGGTATACTATAAAAGCCTCAGCAACATGCTGATAAGAGACCAATTTTCACTACTCAATTTGAAAATCATTGCGTATTTTCACATTGCTGTGAGTATTTTGTACTCACACTTTTGATAATCAATGTGTATTCTGCTAAAAAAAGTATGTAAAATAAGCCAATACACAGCTTATCTGGAGCTCTGATTTTTGTATCTACACTAATCTTAATGGTTCTTGTATGAAATATATAGAGAATAGTAGGTTATTGCCGTAAACGGGAAAAATATCTGGCATGGCTGAGGAAACGGGATGGGCGAGGCTCTGCCGAGCACATCCCGTTTACGTGCCGCGCCAGATATCTTTTCCCATTCACGGCACTAACCTACTAGTCTATTTATCCCGTCAAAACCTACAAATAGCTTTAAAATGCAATACAAATAACCCCAGCCACCGCACATATTCATACGCAGTAATTAGGTCGTATTTACAGGATACCAGAAATGTTTCACGGCACCGTGTTTCACGGCACATACGCACTGTGTTGATGTGATAAACTCGATTGCACAAACATTAATGCAAATCACATATTATTATGAAACCTTTTGAGCACGTTGTCCTGCTTGAATTTAGGAAGTTTGATTGGCCGAGACTCGGCTTAGTCTCGGCCAATCAAACTGCCTGTCTTTATGTACGAATCTCAACCAATCAAACTGGCTGTCTTTAAGTACGAATCACAAGAATAGGTTCAGAAGGTTTTAAAATCTCGGGCCTCGATTAAACATACGTACATGCACATTAATTTACTGCAAATCACATATAAATTACTAGTACTCATTAAATATACAAACCATTTATGTCCCAAGTAATAAATACAATCATTTATAATTATGTTAAAGCCACTTTGTCTCAGATTTACGCAGAAAGCGATGAAACAAGATTAGTAAAAATAATGTAATAGCAGAGTTGTAATTGTATTTCTGAACATACTTATAAGTTGCCTGAAAAACTATAGATTTGATAAAAAAAGTTTAACCTGAAAAATAACTAGTGTTGTCAATACTAGTTGTTTTGCAATGAATATATGCTAATTTAATTTATTTAAATTAATTTAACACATGTTCAGAATGGAAACATATTTCTAATGATGATATAGTATTATCATTCAACAACTAAACATTGTTATGTTTCACAAAGAGTGCTTCCTGATACCGTAATAGCGGATAATTATGCATCAGCAAATTATCTCCCATGTTTATCACAGTCTGAGATAGTAAATACAAAATAAAACACAAACTACTTGGAATTTAATCAAATAAAATGGTGTGTGTGACAGATATAGATCATTTGCAGTCAATAAATCGAAAAACCAGAAAAAGAAATTTACATTTAAGTTTATTTTTTAAATTAATGTGTCTAATAGCCAAAAGTTTGTGGCAGAAAAAACGTGGAACAGTAGTAACCATTCATTTGTTTGTAATACTGAATAATTTTTCAGTATTGTTATTTTGTAGCAATCACCAATTTTTTACAGGCGACTTACTAGGTACAAATAGGTCAGAAATACGATATAAATCTACAATTAAACTATTTTTTTCTTATTCTGTTTAACCCCTAACAGACCTGTATAGCGGTATTGGCAAACAGTGTAGATCCAGATGAGCCGGCTTGTTGCAAAATTAACATATCAAAATCCATTCCAGTTACTTGGGAGTGAAAGCGTTAATCATTTTCCAGGCATATTTGAGACACAGTGCCTTTAAAATATATAGCATAAAATGTCACCCGATAAGCAGAACACCATGCTAGCTTCCTGGCCTTGCCTCACCTTGGAATTCCTACACATTTGTTAGCCTTGCCTGATAAACGTGATATGAAAAGTCACTAGCCTGGGGCCCGTTTCACTAAACTTCTTACGACTAAAATGTTCGCAACGCAAATTTAGGATCGTCTAGAAATTTAAATTGATGGATTTACATTTATTGAGCATAGGCTGCATATGCAGCCTATGCTCAATAAATGTAAATTCAATAATTGTTTACAAGAAAACAGTGTTGATATGCAATTTACAGACTATCATAATTTTGCACTTACGAACATTTTAGTCGCACAAAGTTTAGTGAAACGGCCTCCTGGTCTCTATATTCAACATGAGGCATCTATGTAAAAGTTCATGAAATCTGGATCTCCACTGCTATACATATTAAATAAGGGCATACACAATTCTTTCTCCGTTAAGCGTCCACGTGCGGGTAGGTTTTGAGAGTGGTTCTATGAAAAAACAAACTGTGTATGCAATTTTACCCTATTTACTGATGATGTAATATAACAAGAAACGAGGCAAAGCCACGAAGGCCAGGTTTTTTCCAAGCATAGACACTTGGATAACATAATTATACCCACTTTTTGTAGACTAGATGGCTGTGGCCTGCATGTCGCGCCTTGGGGCGAGGCATGGACACTAAAAAAATAGATATAGTAGATGGAAAAACTTTAACAAAAAAAAAACTTTAACCGGACACACGGACGTACGGACGTACGGACGTACGGACGGACATATGCCAAAATGACGACGATATCGCGCTTTCCACAAGCGGGTGCGACAATGATGATAAACACATGTGAAGTATCAAGGTAATGGGTGAAGCAGTTGCAGAGATATAGTACACGAAAAAACTTTAACAAAAAAATTCAAAGTAATTTGACCTTGACATTGGCCACAGAGGCCGCACGGTTGGGGGTTAGAATGAAAATATGGATGATGATAAACACCCATGTGAAGTTTCAAGGTAATGGGCGAAGCAGTTGCAGAGATATAGTATTTAACCAGACGTACATTAAAAAGTTAACGTTGAAAATGGCTAAGTCAATTACGTAGAAATAATAGGTGAAGGTAAAAAAAATGGTCACATGTTGGATAGTTGTATGTGGTAGGCACCCCTTGGTTATGAAGCTGTGAAAGTTTGGTGGTCCTAGGTGGTACAGTACCAAAGAAATGGACTCAAACACGAAAACTTAACATTGATTGTGGACGCCACCCGCCTGCCGCCCGCCCGCCGCCCGGCCTCCGCCCGCCCGCCCACCCCCCGCCGCCCGCCCGGCTTTCGCCAATCCAATAGCCTGGATTTTTTTTAAAAAAACCTGGCTAAAAACGATATGCCTCCCAGCTGTAACGAGACTAGGGACATAAACAGTTTATCTGTTATCCATTTCTTAAGAAACTTTGTGATAATGATAAATTAATACAATAAATTGTCCAATGATATGCTAGTACAGTGGAACCTCTCTAAACCGGACACCAATAAAATATTTGTTTCCTGGTCATTTATCTCTGGTGATAATGTATGTTCGTGATCGCATAGCACACAACTGTGGCTAAGAATTATCAAATGGCTGATTTACAGTGAAACCTCTCTAAGCCGGACACCCTGGGGACCTCCCAGGGTGTCCGGTTTAGAGAGGTTTTACTGAATTTTAATTCTGTCACTGATTGGGAAATGTCACCATTTGAAATTGTCAGTTTGAAATACAGAAACCAGTGGCGATTCTGACTGAAGGACAAGGTGGCTCCGAGACATGACTGATATTCAGGATAGATATAGATCGAAGAACTGGATGGCACAATATCACGTCACTCATTCTTCTCGATTCTAAATCTCTATGGGGTCGTACGATCAACCGCTGGGATCACGATGATGCCAGAATCTGAAAAGGAAGTTGAGAACAAAACGTATCAAATGACTGTTCACAACATATACATTTGTTGAGAAATTGAAAATATAGTTTAAAAAAATATATTATTACAGAACTCCAGATAAGGTGCGTATTGGCGTATATTACGCACTTATTTTACCAGAAAACGCACTGATTATCAAAAGTGGGAGCAAAAAATACTCACAGCAATGTGAAAATACGCATTTACATGTATTTTCAAATTGAGTAGTGAAAATCATGTATAAAGTAGAAAATTAACTTAGTTGAGCTGAAAAAAGCAAACACTACGCAGCTCAAATAAGTGAATTTTTTCATTTGTTCCTTATTTAATAAGGAAGAAAATCAATAATACATTTGTAAACGTAAAATACGCATTGTAACGACACCAAAAGGCGTGACTTGATTCCCGAATACAACTTTGTAACTACCTGATGTTTCCTGCGCTCGATGAAGTGTTCGAGCCTAGCCGTGGAGATTGGTTTAGGCGGGAGTTGGGAACTACGCGGGGCGCTCGCTTTCTTGATCCATGCCTGGTCTAGGGCAGCCTGGGCTGTGGGGCGCTTACTGGAAATAACGTAACAACCGTAAATATTCGGACAAAATTTATTCTGGGAAATACACATTAACCCTTAGAGCGTTATCTTATATTTTTTGTCGTCTGCTGTTTATTTTCTATTTTCCATTTTTATCATCAAAAACATGCTTTGACAGCACTTTAGAATACTTTACAACATGCTTTGATAGCACTTCAGAATCATTTTCATTGGAAATGATTCTGAATTGCTGTCAAACTATGTTTTTATTGAGAAATAAGGCAAGATATAAAGCAACAGCAGACGATAATTGTTGTGAGTAGCCGGTCTAAGGGTTAATAGATGGCTTCGCACACCCAAAGAATGTTCAGTAGCCTATTTCTTCAACATTGCAAAGTATACTTTAGTAGCAAAGTATACTTTGAGGGATAAATTTTAAATTTTATGATAAATTAATTAATTTTTATTATACTGAATTTATTACATTATCACAGCCAATTTTGCTGTGATAATGTAATAAATTCAGTATAATAATTCTGCATACTTTTAATCATCAAATATATGCATTTGTTAGTTCTATATGAAATAATGCATTTCGGGAAAAATAAATGATTACTCCCTCAAAGTATACTTTGCCACTAAAGTATACTTTGCAATGTTGATGAAATCGACTACATGAGATGGACTGGCCACAAACGCTATGACACCAATTTCGTCAGTCACGGTTCAGGAGATGGACTGGCCACAAATGCCATGAGCCCCAGTTCTCCAGTCACGGGAACATTTGAGACGGTTCAACTGAATGGTAACAAAATACACTTTGGGTGGGTAATGGGGGAACCCACGAGATGACCTGAATGGTAACTGTTACCCATTTCAGTCTATTTATTATGATATGATCATTTTTGTTGGAAAAGATCTCATTATTTTGTTTATTTCTCCATAAAGGTATATGTTGTTACCACTCATTTGAACCGTCAAATGAGTGGCAACAACATACACTTTTGATATGAAATAAAGAAAATAGGATATGTACGGTTTATAGTATGGTTGTACTTGTTTATCATAATAACAACAGATTTGGATACAATTTGTTTTTGGAAACCCCTATTTATACACTATTTTTTTACTTCATATAACGATATAAAAGCAACAGCTGACGAAAATTGTTGTGTGTAGCGGTCTAAGGGTTAAGTACTGAGAGGATAAATAATAATGATAATTAACAAAGTGCTGAAAATACTGAAATATGTCATCTCCACAAAAACTGATTTCTTGCGGCACTAGAGAATTAAAGAGCATATTTTCTCAGTCATCGTCCAGAGTCAAATGTACTGTGATGGTGCAAACCCATTTCCATCAATACATTTTTCTCTATAATAAATTACTGTTTGAAACTCCCAGAAAAAATTGTATGAAACTGGCGGCTAACTGGTCATTGCTCAACTGCTACCTAACTGTGAGAACTAAATATAATAGCTTCTGTATTCATACGCACGAAATGTCTTGATTCATATTTTCCAGAATTTAACTGATAAACTTAGCCCAAAAATGTGAAAACTATAGAAATAGTATGTGTAAAGTTTTAGATACAAAGCAAGATAGACCAAAACGCCATATGATAAGTTGGCACAGGACACTATTTTCATGGTCGTACTCGCCGTTTAGGCCTAGCACGGTCAATGGCTACCATACCCATAGAAATTTGCATGACATAATATGCTATCTCACGGGAGATAACATACTAAAAATGCCATACAAAGGCATCAAATCTCAGACTTACTACACTACCTTAAGTCATCGACGAGAATCAACTTGACAATCTCTCTAGCCTCGGAGGATATTCCCGCGAAGAATTCCTCGGGGAAACAATAGTCGTTGCGGAGAATATTCGAGCACGTCTCTTCCTCGCTCTCGTCCAGAAACGGAGAGACACCACTCAGTAGTACGTACATAATTACACCCACACTCCTGTAAATTATACACAGTCATGAACACTACCCACTGTCTGTTCCATATTTTTCTACTGATGAACTTTTGGTTATCGAACACATTAACCCTTACAATGCTGAATTAATTTGTGTCGTCTGCTGAATATTTGTTATTTTTCCATTTTTCTCATCAAAAACTTGGTTTGGCAGCACTTTAGTTTTTACTGAGAGAAAAGACAAAATATGAATTATCAGCAGACGACTATTTTCGGTTCCCGCATTCTAAGGGTTAAATGTAAAAAGATATTGTTCAACATCTTTTATGCCATGGTATAATTACATGGGTAGACCATTTATGACCTTAACTCTTTGCATGCTAGCGGCGAAAATATCCGCCAAACGAATTAGGACTATATGTTTTATTTCTCTCTGTAAATATGTCTTGGAATTTCATTAGAATTGAGTCCTCAGGACTCAATTCTAATGAAATTCCAAGACATATTCATGATATTTACAAGGAGAAATAAAAGAAAATATGATGAATTTTTGTCCGCTAGTTTTGAACTATTTATAGCCCACAAGTTTCCCAGCATGCAAAGAGTTAATTGACATTTTTTGGCTTTCAGAGCTACATGTACTTGCAGTTGTATTTTTCCGATTTCTTGCTTGTTTCTAAACATATTTAGGTGAATTGTAGCCAGTTTACCTACCGGTATTATAATAACTCTTTGTATGCCAGTGGTGAAAATAACATCCGGCAATAAATTACGTTTATTACGTTTCTTATTTCTCTCTGTGCCGGACTCAATTTTAATGAAATTCCGAGACATGTTCATGATATTTATAGGGAGAAATTAAAGAAAATGCAATGACTTGTCGTCTGCTATTTCCCAGTAAGCAAAGAGTTGACCTGTGTAACAACCTACCATATATCCGACAGGAGGCCTACGGGCGTTGCCCCAACAATCTCTGGCGCTAAGAATTCAGGATTTCCGTTCATGGCGTGCACGTAGTAATTGTTGTAGATGTGGCGAGCATCGCCGAAATCCACCAGTTTTATATTAGTGGTCGAGTTCCCCACCTCAACCAACATATTTTCTGGCTGAAAATCAAAGACATTTGTTAATTTATCAAACCGTTAAAAGTATTTTCAATATTTTCAGGCTGAAAATCATGTAAATATTTGTAAGTTTATAGTAAGTGTTGTAGTATAGTCGCTCAAACTCAACCATGAGCTGAAAATCAAAGAGATTCCACAGCTTTATATTGTCAAGTTTCTCACCTTAACCAACATGTTTTCGGGCAGAAAATCAAAGAAATTTGTTAAGTTTTCGAACTGTTATCGAACCGCTGAAAATCAATGTAGACATTTGTAAATTAACCCTTTCACCCCTAAATAACTGGAATAGATTTTGATATGTTAATTTTGCAACCGTCACAAAATGATTAGTCAATTTATGAAAAGGGGCGTTACGAGCCGGATCATCTGGATCTACACTTTTTGCCAATACCACGAAACAGGCATGTGGTGTTGAAAGGGTAAATGACTCCAACTTTAATGTATACACGAGCGAATATTTGGCGCGAACTTATAAATAAATATTCTATCCGAGTGAAAGGCAACAGGATAGGAAATATCTGACTGGTGTCGTGAAATGAATGTATTTAAACCACTTTACATGGGGTTATACTACCGTGTATGGAAGGTGTTCGAGCCAATTCCCACCCCTAAATATAAGCCGAATCGAATCGGGTTATACGAAAAAGCACTATATAAATTTTATGATTCATATATAAATTCCTTACACAACCTTTAAAGGTACATGCCCACTCAGGAGTCACACAATGTTCCGTATATCAGAGACATCATCTGAGACATTTTCTGGCAAAATAAACATTCATTCAGCATTACCCCACATATTGATTGGCAGTATCAGGAACTGCACTGTTCACCATTCCATTTGTTAAATACCTGTCATGCTTCTTCTAACAAGCAATACAGATCGTTGTTAGGCTACAGGAGTGTGCTAAAAGATCAGGTACTACACCGGTCACAAATCACAAAAGCCCCATTTCACCAGTCGCGGCCACATATTATGTTCGGTAACACAAGTACAAACCTTGACATCCAGATGAGCAACGCGGCAGTTGTGCAGGTAGTGTATGGCTTCGAGGAGTTGGCGGATATAGTCTGCGGCCTGAATCTCATCCAACTGTGACCGGCTACAGACGTAGTCAAACAGTCGCCCCGCGGGCATCCTGGGAAATGCAAACATTGATTTAACATGATATTTCTTAAACTTGTTGACTATTTTCATAAGAAACGAGGCATAGTTTCTTATGACATCAGTAAACTCGTTTAATAAATATCATATTAAATCACCACTCAAGTAAGATTTTCTATGTCCTGTATTTCACCTGTACGTACAGTTCCAGGACTATAATGAGGTTCTGTATATATAAAAAAAACGGAATGTAAATATTTTTTTCTGCAATTTTTCTCATTTCTCATCAGAAGTGTATGTTGTTATCACTCAGTTGAGACGGTTCAACTGAGTGGTAACAACATACACTTTGTGTGCGTAATAGGGGCACCCACGAGATTCGCCGGACCAATCTTATGATGCTTATTATTATTAATTATATGTACTTACAGTTCCATGACTATAATGAGGTGTTGGTCGGTATCATAGAGGTCAAACACCTTGACGAGGTGTTCGTGTTGTAGACTCTGCAGCGTGTTGAACTCAGTCTCAACCATCTCCTTGGTGATCAGCCGCTTCTTGATAAACTTGGTCGCCACTTCCTGTCCCGAACACGTCTGCATGCACTTCTTGACGACGGAAAACCTCCCCCTGAAATGATCGTGGATTTGCATCAGCACAGAATCTTATAGTGCGTCTTTAATGATCACCTAACATGTTTTTCTGTAGCTTTCGTTCGTTTGGCTTATATTTAAGGGTGGAAATTGGCTCGAACACCTTCCATACCCGGGATATATGGCCCAGGCCAATGGTCGTCGGTCTGGTTTATATTTCCGAATTTTGATAAATGGTCCATTTATTCAGGCTCCAAAAGTGTGCTCCAAATATAGGAGAATCTATGCAGGTATGGTAACCTATAAGTTGAGGCCTCCTATAGCACATGTAGTAGTCATATTTGCTTATTTATACATTGTGTGAATACACTGCAAAACTCCATTTTATGCAATAATAAAGTATTCCGACTGCCTGATGAAGTTTGTGATACCTAGGTTACTGGCGAATTTGTTTAAAATAGTGCTAAAAAACAATAATTTCTTTCAAATATACAAAAATAAAAAATTAATCTTGCATTATTTTTTTGGGACGATATTCAACAAATTAATTTTAGTTTGCTTTATACCAACCTTTCTATCTCGTCCTGTTCAGTGAAGTCGTTGTCAAATGTTGTTTTCCATGTCACATAGTCCCCATCTTCCTTCTCACTCAGTTCTGAAGGTCAAGAAAATCGTGAAAACTACAATGTGCACTGTTGATTCACTTAACTCTTTGCATGCTAGCGGCGAAAATATCCGCCAAACGAATTAGGAGTATATGTTTTATTTCTCTCTGTAAATATGTCTTGAAATTTCATTAGAATTGAGTCCTCAGGACTCAATTCTAATGAAATTCCAAGACATATTCATGATATTTACGGGGAGAAATACAAGAAAATATGATGAATTCTTGTCCACTAGTTTTGAACTATTTATAGCCCACAAGTTTCCCAGCATTC
Source organism: Conchocele bisecta (assembly GCA_029237695.1). Lineage (NCBI taxonomy): Eukaryota > Metazoa > Mollusca > Bivalvia > Lucinida > Thyasiridae > Conchocele > Conchocele bisecta. The sequence continues at coordinate 64,359,662 of CM055280.1, forward strand.
AAAGAGTTAAGGAATAAACCCACTTTGTAAATTGCCGAATATGGCATTAAAGGCACATGGCCACTCAGTAGGCACAAAATGTTCTTTAGAGAATATATAAAATACCAACTAGTGTCTTTTTATCAGGCTCGGCGAGCCATCGGAATTCCTACGCGTTTCCAAGCCTTGCCTGATAAACTTGATATCAAAAGACACCAGCCTGGTATTATCCTTACCATTTTCCGTGGGTATGGTGACAAAATCCGAGGGGAAGCTCGGATCGCTCATGCCCACGCTGTTGTTGGCGCTGACTCGGAACTGGTACGCAGATCCTGGGCTCAAGTCCCCAATCACCTGGGACGTGTTTGGCACGTACGGTATGGCCGCCTGCCAGTAGTCGCGGCCAAACTCGTTATATTCGACCGTATATCCCTGTAATGTAGACAGAAGATCTTATACGAATGATATCGTATAGAATATTATTAACCTGTTCACCCCTAAGTAACTTGAATGGACACTCCCCTGTTATCTTTCAGACTATTCCATATATCAGAAATGGGTATTGTTTTTAGAAAGACACATACAAATGTATCCACAAACAGTGTAGATCCTGATGAGATGGCTCGTTACGAGCCATCTAATCTGGATCTACACTGTTTGCAAAATTATGATAGAGGTCTGTCTGTAGTGTTGAAAGGTGAAACAAGTTTACTGCTTTCACTTTTAACCCTTACACCGCTATTTTAATTTTTTATCGTCTGCTGTTAATTTATATTTTCGATTTTTATCATCAAAAACATGCTTTGACAGCACTTTAGAATCATTTCCATTGGAAATTATTCTGAAGTACTGACAAACCATGTTTTTATTGAGAAATATTGCAAGATATAAAAGCAACAGCAGACGACAATTGGTTATTTAAGAATGAGTCTTCTTTTATATCATGTAATGCGGTCCAATATCGACTTTATTGCAATTTGTTCCCCACTAATCCCTTCAAATTTATTGTTAGTATGGTAACCACATGTGCAAAGTACCTGTATTTGGCCACAATGCATTGTGGGCGGTGGCGACCACTCCAAATGTACCGATGTTCCCACTTGGGTCTTGATCTGGGGTTTCGGCGGAGCCCCAGGTCGGTCGAGCACGGTTACTGTTGCCTTGGTAACGACACAACCAATCTCGCTGGTTGCCATGCAGGAATATTCTCCACTATCGGCCACGGTCACTTGGAAAATCTGTGAATAAATACATGTAGTTGATTAATAATTATCAATAAATCAAACTCGTAAAATCAAGAGTAACTCCCCTTAGAATGACTACCGAGGCATTCAGGTGGGGTAAATGAAGATAAATGCCGTATTTCACCTGCACAAATGGGTGGGGGTAGGGTTGTGCAGGGAAATCCTGAGATCCTAAAATTCGAATATCCTGATCTGGTGTCAGGTCCTCACAACAGATTCACAGAGCCCCACCCATAAAGGTAACAGGATTAGCACTATCAGTAATGTTGCTACTCTTATAAACGGAGATTCAACTTTCATGTACATACAAAACAAATATGTATCTGAGGGCCAAACCAGGGATATCGTGAATCCGATATTAGGATGAACCACGTCATTAAATTACCCTTCGCAGGCTCCCAACCTTCCAAGGTTGCGATTTCGGTAATTTTGTTTGTTTGTTTGTTTGTTTGTTGGGGTTTAACGGCCTATCAACAGCTAAGGTCATTTAAAGCCGGGTCAATGTGTTTAGTACTAAATCCCATATATTACCTGTACAAGTACATGTACAAATGGGGGCAAAACCCAAAATCAGAACTGAATATTTACAATAAAAAAACTATATATTCAGCCCTGAAATCAGAATAATCCTGATCTGATGACAGGTCCTCGCCACACCAGAATCCCAGGTAACAAAAGAGCCAAAGATAAAAATGTACCTGAGGGCCAAACCAGGCAAATCGTGATTCTACAAGGAGGAATCCTTAACGTTAATTTACGCCATCACGTTCGCTCGACCAACCACCCATGATTTTGGTAAGGATGAACCCCATCATTGATCCTTTCAACACCACAGGCCTGTATAGTGGTATTGGCAAACAGTGTAGATCCAGATGAGACGGCTCGTCACCGAGCCGTCTCATCAGGATCTGCACTTTTTGCAAGTAATTTTCATATTTTTCAGAACAAAAACACCCCCTTTTCATAAATGGACTAGTCTGAAAATCATTTTGTGGCGATTGGATTCGTTGCAAAATTAACATATCAAAATTAATTCCCATTACTTAGGGGTGAAAGGTTTAAAATAGTATCCGCAACAACTGACCAAACGGACCTGTAACGTAGCTACGCCATCCTCGCCATGTGACATTGACGTCAGCATGTACGATACTGGTCTATAAGTGTAAGTTAGTGTTCACACATAACCGTCTCATAACATCATTAATTTGAAGCAGACATTTCGACTGCATTGCAACTATAAATTCGGAAAGGAAAACGGGCCAACGGCCATCACAGGCATTTGGCGTGTTTCGGCTTTCATCGGTATAACTATATATATATGAACAAGGCTTCTAACTTTGGTCAGATACGACCTCGTATCATAACACATTCCACGATTTTATTAACACTAATATGAATATTTTGGCGGAAAGTGCACATTTTCCTTTGAGAAGTATTGTTTTCTTGCTAAAATATAAAATAACACACATTGTAGTTAGAACATATTTATGCAAATACATGTAATATCGAATTACAGTTCCTTTTCCTAGGTCGAACACAATCTCGTATTGTATCATAACAAATGAAATAATGTGTTTCAGGCTCTAACGTCAATATTGTAGTGACAAGTTCATATCATCATTTGAGAATTATCTATATCCTGCAGAAATACATAGAATGCATAGAAAATTACAATTATAAAAATATTATTTTGTTATAATACGAGGTCGTGTCCGACCAAAGCTAGAAGCCTTTTTCATATATACATGTACAGAGGTATACCGATGAAAGCCAAGACATGCCGAATGCCTGTGATGGCCATTGGCTTGAAACTTTTCTGGGATCATATGCTCTTTGATCCAATTTTAGATAACTTAACTAACTGACCTGTAACGTAGCTACCCCATCCTCGCCATACGACATCGACGTCCGCATATCAGGGACGATGGGAATCGAATCCTGGAACTTCCAGGTGATTTGTGGGCGGGGCCGGCCACAGATACGGCACGTTAGGATCGTCGTGGCGCCTGCCTGGACCATCGCGCTGGTCAACGGCACGTGGACCGACGGCGACATCTCATACATGTAATCCAGCGACTGGTTCTGGGGAATTATATATTGGTAAATCTGATAAAGAATCTATAGTTGATTGGTTGGTTGGATAGTCACGCTGGTCAGGGGCACATGGACCGACGGTGACATCTTGTACATGTAGTCCAGTGACTGGTTCTGGGGAATTACGTATTGGTAAATCTAATAATGACAACAGTGTGTAGCGAATGTTTCTCTATATTTTATTGCATAAAATCGGCGCTGGCAGAGCATTGACCCAGTGTAATAAAAATAACATTACACTACTAAACTTGTGTAATATATATGCAAATTAGATTGTTACAGAAAACACATTTGGTGACATCTTCAATGTATGGTATGTACTTATGCAATAAATATAATATAACATTTGTGTTGATTTAATATGAGACTTATTAAATGAGTTTACCGATTTCATCATAAGAAACGAGGCTATGCTAACATAGTCAAACTGACACTGCCTGGGCGTACATGTTGTTCTAAGGGAAGTTACTCTTGATGTTCCAAGTTTGGTAACCTATTTATAACAATAGTCTATTCACGGGGATGTACCTTATTTGTCCTACCCTCTTTCATCAAGGGTAGGGTGTGACTGCGGTGTTCTCCGCGATCGTAGCCAGGTCCAAACTGCACGTTTGATCTCTTCATCTTGAACACTTGCCACGTGTTCTTTCTGGAACAGGAACAGAAAACCTCACACATCATGAAAATCGCGTTATATATACCGGCAGTGTTTTAACAATTTTCCTGAGTGATATGAACAAACGTCGCAACACCTGGAGCCTATTTCACCAACATTGCAAAATATACTTTTCTAGCAAAGTATACTTTGAGGGAGAAATTTTCAATTTTAGGATAAATTTATTAATTTTTATTATACTGAATTTATTACACTATCACAGCCATTTTGGCTGTGATAATGTAATAAATTCAGTATAATAATTCTGCATATTTTTAATCATCAAAAATATGCAGTCCTTAATAGTTCTATATGAAATAATGCATTTCATGAAAAATAAATGATTACTCCCTCAAAGTATACTTTGCTAGAAAAGTATACTTTGCAATGTTGGTGAAATCGGTTACTGGAGCAAATTGATCGACTGACCGCACCATAATATCAGGCCCATAGCCAGACCTGTTTGAAGGGGGGGGGGGTCGTGTTTTGAAGGCCCAAGGGGTCTGAGGTATCTAGGGGGGTCTAAAAAGTGGACCTCGAGGCTAAAAAAGTGGACCTTGAGGCTAAAAAAGTGGACCTCGAGGCTGGGGGGGGGGGGGGGGTGTGGGGGTGGGGGGGTCGTCCGACCGCTCCGACCCCCCTGGCTACGGGCCTGAATATGTATTCGTATTATTCAAAGCAATGAAGTATTGATGTACATTGTATATAAATCTTGTATTGAACAGAAATTTGTTCGAGATCCTCTATTTTTGTATTATTTGTACATTAGCATAGGTTGTTTATATTAATTATATGCACAACTGCAGTTTAAAGTACATGTACAGACCTTGAACCTATGACCTTCACCTATGACGGTTGACTGAATGGAGCAGCATACGTGTTATACGGTGTAATATGAGACATCTCAATATCACGAAAAATACAAACGAACCGGAAATTGGTTGTTAGGGTCGCTTTTGTTGTTTTCAGAGCATTTTGAAGGAAATAAGTGATATTTGGTAATGTGACCTTTAAACAGTATATTCAGAAACAATCCTATGCAATGAGGCACAAGAATAATATTGTCTTAATATATGATACACGTCATGTGATTTTGTACCTTCAGCATCTGCATAATTTCATGAAATAGGTTATATACAAAATTTACAACATTTTCCGTTAATGGAGTCAAAAGTTGACAAAATGTTCAGAGTACATGTGGAATTATATTCCGCATGTACGGTACTCTGAATATTTTGTCAAGTTTTGTCTTTATTTATGAAAAGTATCGTAAAGGTACCACAAACCTGAGGCTGCCATCCCCCTCCCTGGCCCCCACGATATACATCGGTACCCAGCCCTCTGCCGCTGGTGAAGTCTCGTTAGCTGGGCGGTGGATGAGGAACATGTTTTGTTGGTTGGTTCCCAGGATGTGCACCAACTCTCCCTTCTGTACGGAGATTTCATCCTCCTTGACTGCGTTGTACGTGAACAGGACTCGACCGAACGTGATGTTTCCCGCCTCTATATGCTACAAGGGAGACGAGATGTGAATACAAATACTTTTATGTGATTGGCTGTTTTACAAAGAATCGATCATGTACAAGCCGTGACATGATGCGCGTCACAAGAAATTACGTCAACCTCTGGTTCTAAATATAACTTTGCATGTATTACAGCATTTAATGATTAATGTAATATATATTGATGAAAGCATCACAATATGAGATTAATTGAGACAAAATTCTGTGCTTTCATTGGTCGAGAAACTAGGGCAAACAATAAGTTGGTTTAGTAAAACGGGAATAAAAGCATAACCAATGTCAAAGTAGATATATACTTACATAGCATTTTGTTAACATAACTGTGACACATTAAACCACTAACTGGTCAGACTGTGTTGGAAAATTCTAAGAAGAAAGGGGCTGTTATTGTGAAATATCGGCTGCAAGGATACAGACAATATAAAACACAGATAAAATAGTAAAAGTCATCCTTTTACCCGAGATCTCAGTTAGTCTAACACCTGATCTGTGACTATGGCTGGGTAAATGTGGAATATGACATTTGTGGCCAGTCTAGCACCTGATCTGTGACTATGGCTGGGTAAACGTGGAATATGACATTTGTGGCCAGTCTAGCACCTGATCTGTGACTGGCTGGGTAAACAGAGAATATGACATGTGTGGCCAGTCTAACACCTGATCTGTGACTGGTTGGGTAAACGTGGAATATGACATTTGTGGCCAGTCTAACACCTGATCTGTGACTATGGCTGGGTAAACGTGGAATATGACATTTGTGGCCAGTCTAACACCTGATCTGTGACTGGCTGGGTAAACGTGGAATATGACATTTGTGGCCAGTCTAACACCTGATCTGTGACTATGGCTGGGTAAACGTGGAATATGACATTTGTGGCCAGTCTAGCACCTGATCTGTGACTGGCTGGGTAAACGGAGAATATGACATTTGTGGCCAGTCTAACACCTGATCTGTGGCTATGGCTGGGTAAACGTGGAATATGACATCTGTGGCCAGTCTAGCACCTGATCTGTGACTATGGCTGGGTAAACGTGGAATATGACATTTGTGGCCAGTCTAGCACCCGATCTGTGGCTATGGCTGGGTAAACGTGGAATATGACATTTGTGGCCAGTCTAACACCCGATCTGTGGCGATGGCTGGGTAAACGTGGAATATGACATTTGTGGCCAGTCTAGCACCTGATCTGTGACTATGGCTGGGTAAACGGGGAATATGACATTTGTGGCCAGTAGCACCTGATCTGTGACTGGCTGGGTAAACGTGGAATATGACATTTGTGGCCAGTCTAACACCTGATCTGTGACTATGGCTGGGTAAACGTGGAATATGACATTTGTGGCCAGTCTAACACCTGATCTGGGACTATGGCTGGGTAAACGGGGAATACAATGTATGACATTTGTGGCCAGTCTAACACCTGAATGTGGCTATGGCTGGGTAAACGTGGAATATGACATTTGTGGCCAGTATAACACCTGATCTGTGGCTATGGCTGGATAAATGTCATTTGTGGCCAGTCCGGTTTAGCAAAAAATATAGTTCTGCAGATCAACCATTTAAATCAAACTTTGTGTTAATATTATCAACTTAACCCTTACAATGCTGAATTAAATTTTGTCATCTGCTGTTTATTTTTAAAATTCAATTTATATAAAAAAAAAACATCGTTTGGTAGCACATTATAATCATTTCAAATCAAAATGATTATGAAGTGCTGCCGAACCATGTTTTTATTGAGAATAAAGGCAAAATATTCAACAACAGAAGACGACACTTTTTGTTTCCCACGTTGTAAGGGTTAATAGGTACTGAAGAGCCCCGCAGGGGACGTTGAATTATTTTTTATTAATTTGTTCCCCACGAATTAACAATTCGTTCCCATGAAATAACAATTGGTTCCCACTAAATAAAAATTTGTTCCCTCAATTTAACAATTTGTTCCCACAAAATAACAATTGAGGGAAAAAATTGTTAGTTTGTGGGAACGAATTGTTAATTTGTGGAAACAAATTGTCATAGTGTGGGAATAAATTGTTATTTCATGGGAACAAATTGTTATATCGTGAGAACAAATTGTTAATTCGAGGGAACAAATTGTTCAAGTTAAATTGAGGGAACAAATTATTTTGTGGGAACGAATTAATAAAAAGAAATACATGTCCCATGTGTGGCTCTGTATAATACTGTAATCCAGTGTAATAACGTAATATATTTACCACAGGTTGAAGTAACCGACCGAGGTCTATAAATACATTAAATATGCCTAAAAGCATCAATAAACGGGGGAAACAAATAATCTAAAAAAATATTTTTTTAGCTTATTTTGTTTTCGTTTATTGATGCTTTTAGGCATATTTAATGTATTTATAGACCTCGGTCCGTTACCTCAACCTGTGATAATTACGTGTAATACTCACCTATTTGTTGTCCGACAATAGATTTAAAATCAAGATGCGTCATAAACATGGTAACATGCGGAAAGATGCAGTAAACAGGTTGTGTTAGCACAGCAAACGCTCTATCCAAACAAGTAATTGTAAGTAAGACGGGGAGGTTTCATTTCCGCGTGAAACCCGTCATCACACACCTATAGCCGATTTCACCAAGATTGCAAAGTATACTTTCCTAGCGAAATATTTTGAGGGAGAAATTTTCAATTTAAGGATAAATTTCTTAATGTTATTATACTGCATTTATTACATTCTTTCACCAACATTGCAAAGTATAATTTCCTAGCAAAATATTTTGAGGGAGAAATTTTCAATTTAAGGATAAATTTATTAATGTTTATTATACTGAATTTATTACATTATCACAGCCATTTTGGCTGTGATAATGTAATAAATTCAGTATAATAATTCTGCATAGTTTTAATCATCAAATATATGCGATCATTAGTTCTGTATGAAATAATGCATTTCGGAAAAATAAATGATTACTCCCTCAAAGTATACTTTGCTAGATAAGTATACTTTGAAATTTTGATGAAATCGGCTACAGGCCTCGACAAATTCTTAATTTTCCTCTCCTTCAGATTGGAATTCCACTAATCTAATCCACAGATTCTTGAAGAACGGTTCATATTTCGGTGTTTTATGGATATTCGGTATCTCTGGTGGTTTGGGTGCATTGTTAGCAACAAATTACATGTACAAGTACGGTATGTTGACAGTATTAAAGGGGTCCGAAAGTTCGGAACAGTGAATGTGTAGATAATCTACGAGTTTTCTCTTTGTAATGATTGAGCATTAGTAGTTGCACAAAACTATGTAAATTACCCAAAACCAATAAAATCAACCTGTGATCCAATCCTATATATTTTAACCCTTAGTCCGCTACACACAACAATTTTCGTCTGCTGTTGCTTTTTATCTTGCCTTATTTCTGAATAAAAAACATGGTTTGACAACACACACCAATCCAATTGAAATGATTCTGATGTGCTGTCACATCATGTTGTAAATTATTCGAAAGTGCTGTCAAAGCATGTTTTTCATGATAAAATGGAAAATAGAAATTAAACAGCAGACGACAAAAAGATTAAGATAGCGGTTTAAGGGTTAATGTTAGTGTTGCGTTATTCCTTCAACTTAGCACTCGTCCAGATCTAAAATTCACTTGCAAATACGAGCGGACGAGTGGATTTGTTGAGGCCGTAAGACAAATACGAGCGGACGAGTGGATTTGTTGAGGCCGTAAGACAAATCTAATACCTGTTAAGCGCCTACGATTGAAAAGCATTCTGGGTATATTCAGGAAATTTAACTAAAAAAAACAAAACCACTAATTGTTTCAGCCCGAGTACAGCTCGGCTGCAACCAATCAAACTGCTTGATTCCAATGGAAATGATTCTACAGTGTAGTCAAACCATTGAAAGACGCGATACAATTATAGAAAAAATCCTGTTTTCTTATATATTATATGTTGTTGCCACTCATTTTAACCGTCTCGATGAGACGGTTCAAATGAGTGGCAACAATATATACCTTAAAGGTACATTCCCACTCAGTAGGCACAAACTGTTATTTATATCAGAGACATCATCTGAGACATTTTCTGGCAAACAAAACATTCATTCACCATTACCCCACACATTTTTCAGGCATTTAATATTATACATTTAATAACAGATGTAAATTTCCACACTGATATCAGGGGCGATAATCGTGTTTCCTTAAAATGTTAACGGACTTTACTACTAATTATTCACAGTATTTATTTTTTGATGTGCAATGATCATACTTTATAATCTGTCGAAAATACTAATTTTTTTTTAGGTGATACATTTAATTTGAATAAATAACTAAAAAATACAATGCCTCATTTGCATATGAAAATAGCCTGATACCACCGCGCGTCACTATCAGTAATATAAATATTAATAAATGATTATATCTGTATAGCGGACACTCGTAATTTTTAGAACTAGTGAAAAAGTGACACAATTATACACTTATTTAATTCATATAAAGAACATTGTGTGCCTACTGAGTGGACATGTACCTTAACTCTTTGCATGCTGGGAAATTTGTGGGCTATAAATAGCAGACAACAATTCATTGTATTTCCTTTTATTTCTCCTATAAATATCATGAATATGTCTTGGAATTTCATTAGAATTGCGTCCAATGAAATTCCAAGACACATTTACAGAGAGAAATAAGAAACATAATCATAATTTGTTGGATGTTATTTTCACCGCTAGCATGCAAAGAGTTAATGGAGAAATTAATAAAATGATGAGATTTTTTCAACAAAAATGTTAATGGTGAACCAGAAAATTATTCCCTCAAAGTGCACTTACCGGCAGCTAGATAAGTGGACTTATAGAGCTCCAGTTAAGGTGCGTAATTTGACCAACTTGGGGTGAAATTTTCTTATTTCTTCATCAAAAATGGCAAGTTGGGAGTCTTTTAGAATCGTCTCATTGAGACGATTCTAAAGCACTCCCAACTTGCCATTTCTGATGGAGAAATAAGAAATTTACCTCCAAATTACGCACCTTAACTGGAGCTCTGTACTTATATACACATGTGACACTTGGCATTTGACAAACAACCACAAACAAGGGACATTTATTCAACATATTTATTTTTTTATTTTCTTCTTATCTAAGACATTGACATGACAATAACGAGATGGTAGATTGTAACGGTTGCTAGGAGACGGTTCTCAACTGGGCACATGTTTCAAAGTGGGAGTGTGCAAAACATCCACATGATTATGAACACATATATCACCGCTCATTTACATTTGGAATCGTTTTGAAGAACATAATAAATAATTAGTATGATTGACCAAATTTTTAATTTTTGTGTTTACAGGTTTCCAAGACAATCAATATTTTTTTCTAAAATTTACAAATTAGTCTCGGGTAGTCCATTAAACTACTTCGCAATAAGGCCATGATAAGTTAATTTCAGTCAAATTATTGTTTATATACATACATTTTCAGAAAATATAGAAATTGTTTTTTTTATTCCACAACAAGTAAAAGCCTTCCACATGCCATCATTTTATGCTAAAATTTGGTCAATAATCTACAAATTAACAATTTTCGTGCGGAGGATACGCCATTATGCTTGCAGAAAATCTTTGTGCTCAGAAGTATATGTCGTGACCACCATTTGAACCGTCTCGTCGAGACGTTTCAAATGAGTGGTCACAACATATACTTTCATTGAGAAATATAAAAAAAAAAATTAATAATTTTCAAACCCCTCCGAAAGGAATGGGTTAATTTTCTGTGACTTTCACATTATGCACATCTGATTTCGGGAATATATTGACAAAATTGGCTCAACCATCGCCATCAGACATCAGATTAATTTGATTTATTGGTGTTTAACGGCCTATCAACAGCTAAGGTCATTTAATGCCAGGTCAACGGTTCGATCCCTCATTTAACCTGCTGCCTTGGGAGGAAAATCCCAAAATTAGAACGGAATATTTACTGACACCGGATTTTATATTCAAGATGGCCACCGTGTAGTAGAAATACAGAATTATTTTACCACGTGGTGTAGTCACTTCTCACTCGAAACATGTGCGTAGTCTGTAGAACATATATGGGCCGCCGTCTGAGAAACTGTACCATACAACGCTTGTGACCAGTGTAGTCATTTATTTCATGGTGAAGATATACTATTTTTTTCACATAATTCTTTTTTCTTATTTCTCACCGAAAGTATATTTTGTTACCACTCAGTTGAACCGTCTTGTCAAGACGGTTCAAATGAGTGGTAACAATATATACTCTAATTGAGCAATGAAGAAAGTAGAAAAGAAGTGTTATGACGAGGGTAGCCCCATCATTAACTTATTGCAAATTGAAGATACACTATTATTTTCAAACAAAAAATGAATATCTTTCTTATTTCTCACCAAACATATATGTTGTTACCACTCAGTTGAACCGTCTCGTCAAGACGGTTCAAATGAGTGGTAACAACATATACTTTAATTGAGAAATAAAGAAAATAAATGTTGGTAAATTTTTATACCTGTGAATCAGTATACAGCAGTAAATGGACTAACTGTACCTTAATACTTAATAAACATGGTTTGAACTAAGTATTGCAATGTCGTGAACATTTTTTTCTTATTTCTCACCAAAAGTATATGTTGTTACCACTCAGTTGAACCGTCTCGTTGAGGTGGTTCAAATGACATTATATACTTTAATTGAGAAATAAAGAATAGAAAAAAAATGTTGGTAAATTTAGTATTCAGCAGTAAATGGACTGACTAACTGCACCTTATTACTTAATAAATATGGTTTAAACTAATGATTGATATGTCGTAGGGTACATTTTCTCATATTCGGGCCCATATGTAGGCAGAGAGAATGGAATGCGAGAAAGAGAGTGAGAGACAATGAGAGGAATTAGTCAGTGCATGATAATAATAAGGAGAATATCACAAATACAAATTTAGCACTCAACAGTTGACAAAAAAATTCAGATAAAAAAAAATATTTTAAGTCCACATTTGCTCTAGCAGTTTTTGCATACTATTGACAGACAATTTATTTCCGATAATAAAATTTGGAATCAATGATTTAAATACATTTATGTTGTGCCGCAGAATAGTTTTTGTTACTTCTGCTAATGAATCATGGCATTGGACGAGATGTTTATTTTTTATTCAAACTGTTTGCTTTTTCTTTCAGCTTAAATACGTGAATTTTCAGCTGTTTGAAAGCATTTTTCTCAGCATTCTGAAAAAGTCAACGAGTATTTTCAAAATTGTTGTGCGGCAAGTATTTGTTAATACTCTTACTTTTGAAAATCAATGCGTTGTCAGCTAAAATAAGTGCACAAAATACATCAATATGTTCCTTATCTGGAGCGCTGGGTGTACGGAACCGACCGCGTTAATCTTGCCGAGATATCAACATTTCTGAGCATCTCTACTCACAATCAAGCAGTTTGATTGGTTGAGCCTGAGCTGTAGCACAGCTCAGGCTCAATCAATCAAGCTGCTTGATTTCCACGTTTTATAGTACATGCAATAAGCAATTGGGATAGGTCTGTAACTAATGTTGTTAAAACGTGTGTGTAGCCCAGCCCGTTTGCTTTTATTAACAGTAAATTGTATATCTTCGAATCTACCGCATACCGTCTAAAATAGAGCAATAAAATATGATTAAATCAAAGATTTCAACCACAATCTTAAAGTATTTTGAAATAAAAAATAAAAATTGAAATATTGGCAAGATTACCGCAGGCGGGTGGGTGGGGTGGGGTGCACATGATGGCTCAAATCTCTCGTTTTATCAGAATCATAAACCAAAGACATGGTCGCAGCAAGATAATGGTAAATGTAAGTAGACATAGAAAGAAGAATATTTGTTTTACAGATTCACGTTTATTGACATGGAAAGTTCTGTGTTACACTACAGACATTAGGAAACGTAAACCATTAAAGACGGTGAATTAAATGTTGTCGTCTGCGGTTCTTTTTATTAATTTCAATATTTCTCAATAAAAACATGTTTTATTAGCAAATTAGAAACATCTTCATGGGAGATGATTCTAATGTGCTAAAAAACAGGTTTTTGTTGAGAAATACAACAATTTTTAAAAATCAGCAGACGACAAAATATTTTTTCCCGCCTTTTACAGGGTCAATAACAAGTTATTGTAACTCTTTGCATGCTGGGAAACTTGTGAGCTATAAATAGTTCAAAACTTGCGGACAAAAATTCATCATATTTTCTTGTATTTCTCTCCGTAAATATCATGAATATGTCTTGGAATTTCATTAGAATTGAGTCCTCAGGACTCAATTCTAATGAAATTCCAAGACATATTTATGGAGAGAAATAAATCATATACTCCGAATTTGTTTGGCGGATATAATATCACCGCTAGCATGCAAAGAGTTAAATACACGCTAGCAAACCCCTGATAGCACAGGGACACATTTGAACATTGCTTACATTCACACTGAATAAATACAAGGTTGGTATGTACAATGATCACATTTCTCCAGCTATGGACAAACACCCATCAGGTAAACAGATCTGCCATTGCCACGGTAGGTAACGTATGTAGGTAGCGTATGTAGGTAACATATGTAGGTAACGCACATATGTAGGTAACGTATGTAGGTAACATATGTAGTTATGTATGTAGGTAACGCATGTAGGTAACGCATGTAGGTAACGTATGTATGTAATGTATGTATGTATGTAACGTATGTAGGTAAGTTGAGGTAACGTACGTAGGTAACAGTAACGTACGTAGGCAACGTACGTAGGTAACAGTAATGTACGTAGGTAATGTGCGTAGGTAACAGTAATGTACGTAGGTAACGTGTGTAGGTAATGTATGTAGGTAACGTATGTATGTAACATAATTTATGTAGACCTGCTACTTAAGGACCAGTTCTACACCTGGTCATTATATGATTTAAACATAATTGCTTCCTAAATGTGATGGGATATAAGTACACTGCCTCGTTACTGTATGCTATACAGCACATGGAGTGGCTAGCTCGGCCATCATTGCGTATTCAAGCCATCAGCCAGTTTCACTCTAGTGGCGTTTGACAAAGAATGGAAATGTAAAGTTCATGCCGGATACCCATTCACAGGTATCTAAATTGACAAAAAATATATTTTCTTCATTTCTAAATGAAAGTATATATTGAACCACTCATTTGAACCATAAATAGTTACCATAAATAGTTTTCAGCCAGAAAAATATTGTATGGTCAGCATTAAAAGGGTCAATTTGTAATTTACCACATCCAAATTGCTAGCTAAGTTGCGAGATATTTGGTAAAATGTATGTAGATGACCTAAATAGAGCAGGTACATTTAACCTACCTACGTTACCAACTGCAGCCATCAATGGCAGGCATTGCACAAATAAATACAATCTGAACTAGAAGCAGATGACCACATATATACCCGAAACTGTGTCACATGACCGAAATCACTGACGAAAAATGGTGGCGATTTCAACATATGTGCCAGGATCAGCAATTTATAGTACATGTTATGTTCTATATGATGTGGCACGCAGACTGTGCCCTTTGTAGTCAAATAAATATGACTCTAGCCGATACGATGTTACTTTGCAAAGTGAGTGACTCAGTAAGGGTTCAGAACCCATGGAATACCGCACTCTATAGATGCGTATTAAAGATGAAACTGTTGATATATGTACAGTCGAACCTCTCTACAACGGCCAGCCATGGAGAGACTGAAAACTGGCTGTTGAAGAGAGGTGGCTGTTGAAGAGAGGTATATGATATAGAAATCAGAGCTACATTTAAGGTGCATATTTTTTCATTTCTTCGCCAAAACTGGCAAGTTGGAAGTGCTTTAGAATCGTCTCAATGAGACGATTCTAAAGCACTCCCAACTTGCCAGTTCTGATGAAGAATTAACAAAATCCCCCACAAAGTTTATCAAATTACGTACACTAACAGTGGTCGCAATTCATCACATTGCGTTTTGAAATTTTGGCCGTTGTAGAGAGGTGGCTGTTGTAGAGAGGTGGCCATTCGTGGAGGTTCGACTATACTCAAAAAAAAAAAATTCCGGGTATTTTTCTTATTTCTTCACAAAAAATGGCAAGTTGGGATTGCCTTAGAATCGTCTCATCGAGACGATTCTAAAGCAATCCCAACTTGCCAATTTTGCGAAGAAATAACGAAAGTTTCCCCAAAGTTGATCAAATTACGCACCTTAACTGGAGCTCTGATTTCTAAGTCATTGGCATTGAGCAAAGGGGCCGCCACATGGGTGGGCTACAGAATGGAAATATGGATGATGACAAATAAGCGTATGAAGTTCCAAGCCAATCCAACTTACAGTAACAGAGAGTAGGTGGTCGAAACTTTAACGCAAATCTCGGACGGACAGACGAACAGGGTGGCGACTACGTTAATAACCCTAAATATTTGGACACCAAG
Organism: Conchocele bisecta; assembly: GCA_029237695.1. Taxonomy (NCBI): domain Eukaryota; kingdom Metazoa; phylum Mollusca; class Bivalvia; order Lucinida; family Thyasiridae; genus Conchocele; species Conchocele bisecta. The sequence continues at coordinate 64,375,590 of CM055280.1, forward strand.
TGTTTATATTGTATCCAAATTTGATAAACCAGTAAAATAATGCAAACCACCAAGTGTTTTATATTGTATCAAATTTGATAAACCAGTAAAATAATGCTAACCATAACCATTGGCAGAGCTCCAGATAAGGTGCGTATTTGCTTAAATACCCAATTAAAATGGCCAAAAACGCAATTGAAATCGGAAGTAGTGAGTATCAAAAAGCAATGAAAAATTTGTGGTATCTTTATCATGCTACAGAAAACAATAAACAGACCACAAATATAGCATATTTTTCTTATTTTCCATGAAAACACTTCTTGGTATTTCATTAGAATTGTCTCCAAGGAGACAATTCTAATGCAATGCCAAGACATTGCTGTCTGTTGATGTGTAAACAGTAGTGTGATTTTATTTTACCCAATTAAAATTTTGAAATACCCAATTGCTTCAGAAATGATGGAGTGAAAATACTCAATTACTAATTCCTTATCTGGAGCCCTGTAAAACGCACCCCTATTTTCAGTCCAAAATCTTGGGAAAAATGTCTACATGAGAATATACAACGCACCCAATTTTTCCAAAAAAAATGAAACAAAAAATTAAAAAAAACTCGCCGTGTTGTTTTATTTATTCCCACGCACTGTTTTTTTTATTCGTACTTATATACTCAATTATATGTAAAAGTCGGGGTTTGAACGACCTAAAACACTATATTTGAAATACCGGTACCGACTAATTATCGTTATTATGAACACAAACATCAGCGTTCAGCGTCTCTAGAAAGTTGTCCGTATTTTCCCGGTTTGCACCTACTGGCACCGAGACGAACCTGATGAACTTTATATTAAAATACTCTAAGCATGGTGTTCTATTGACACAGAATGAGCGAGTATGAGTTGATTTTCGTATTTATAATGCCTATTTTCCTGCAATTATTATTATGCATATTTTGATTTTGTATTGTAATTTGTTTTTATTAAAATTCATAATTCTCTTTTTTTTTGCTGAAAATGGAAGGATTTTTTTTAACCACTGACAAATAACAGATCATCTGAACATAACAGGGATGTTAAAGTGATTCATTCCCGAACATGCATCTAGTGCTTTAACTTAACTCATGCTTAGGATACACATTACTGTCACGGAAAAATATAAATATTTCTCTTATTTATGCACGGAAGTATATGTTGTCACCACTCATTTGAACCGTCTCGACGAGACGGTTCAAATGAGGGGCGACAACATATACTTTTGAGCAGAAATAAGAATTTTGTCAAAAATATTTGTTTTACCCATTTCGGTGTGCTCCGCATTTAACTGGTTAATTAAGCACAGTCTCTGGGATCAACTGAATTTTCATATCGTTGCCGATATTGTTTTCGAAAATAAGTCACATTTTCCGTAAATGGCCGCAAAATCTGAAGAAAAAAATCACAGAAAGTAGATTTCATTTATGGAAATGTTTTCATTTTTTAATGCAGCGGCAAATTAATAAGGGAGGCAAGCATAGACAACTATTTATGCAAACTGCGGTGAGTGTCAATCCACAATTGACATATCAAAATTACGTGGCCATTGCCATAGCGACTACAGTAGTTGAAATCTTTCAAGCAAATCACGTCCATGAAACCATTCATTTAAAAACGGAACAAATAATATGTCGTCTGCCGTTTTATTGTTTGTAAATAGAAAGAAATTATGTCTTGGCAACAGATAAGAAACATCCATTTTGAAAATAATTTTCATATGCTGTGAAAACAATATTTATTAACATTTGAATTTTGTCGTCTGCTGTTTTCTCTTATTTCTCAACTTCTGACACCACATGAGAATTAGCTCTTCACGTGCTGCCAACACAGGTACATTTTCAGAAATAAGAAAAAAATACGATAAACGGCAGTTGACAGTATTTGGTTCTCGCCTTTTAACGCTTACAATGCTGAATAAAATGTTGTCGTCTGCTAATTATTTTTTTATTTTCATCAACAAAAACATAGTTTGGCAGTACTTTAGAATCATTTCCATTGAAAATGATTCTAAAGTGTTGTCAAATAATGTCGTTGATGAGAAAAATGGAAAATAAACAGCAGACGACAAATTTTAAATCAGAATTACTCTAGAATCATTTCCAATGGAAATGATTCTAATGTGCTGCCAAACTATGTGTTAATGAGTAAATTACAATATATGAAATAACAGCAGACGACAATTTTCGTTTCACACATTCTAAGGATTATGGGCTAATAGGTTAAAGAGAATGAATTGCAACATCAGAGCTCCAGTGAAGATGCGTAATTTGACCAAATATTCAAAGTATTTTTGTCAGTTCTTCACCAAAAATGGCAAGTTGGGAGTTCTTTAGAATCGTCTCAATGAGACGATTCTAAAGCACTCCCAACTTGTCATTTTTGGTGAAGGAATAACAAAATTCCCCCAAAAGTGGATGAAATTGCGCACCTTAACTGGAGCTCTAAACATGAATTTGTTCCCGCCTTTAACCCTTGACGGAAACGTAAAATTGTTGTCTGCTGTTGTGTTATATTTTGTCTTCTTTCTCAACAAAAACATGGTTTGACAGTATGTTAGAATCATTTCCATTGAAAATGATTATAAAGTGTTGTCAAATAATGTCGTTGATGAGAAAAATGGAAAATAAACAGCAGACGACAAATTTAAAATCAGAATTGCAAAGGTTAACATGTTATTTCTACGTTACACTGAAGAAATGCACACTGGGTCTCTTGAACAATTCACATTAATTCACATGCACTAATATGGCTGTTACTATGGATACATTTGTCATGGGAACATTTAAATGGGCCAATCACAGACGTCTGTTCACAGAATCACGCACAAGAATCACATTAAAGTTATCCATCCTGAATTTTGGTAACATAGCAACAATAACTGTCAATAACCCTTAGACCGCTACTCACAACAATTGTCGTCTGCTGTTGCTTTTATATCTTGCCTTATTTCTCAATAAAAACATGGTTTGACAGCACTTCAGTCTGAAGTGCTGTCAAAGCATGTTGTAAATTATTCTAATTCTATTCTATTCTATTCTAATTCTAAATTCTAATTCTAATTCTAATTTCCAATGATTATTCTATGCTGTCAAAGCATGTTTTTGATGATAAAAATGGAAAATAGAAAATTAACAGCAGACAAGAAAAAAATTAAGATAGCGGTCTAAGGGTTAATCACTACCAGTAGCCTATTTCATCAACATTGCAAAGTATACTTTACTAGCAAAGTATACTTTGAGGGAGTAATCATTTATTTTTCCTGAAATGCATTATTTCATATAGAACTAACAAATGCATATATTTCATGATTAAAAGTATGCAGAATTATTATACTGAATTTATTACATTATCACAGCCAAATTGGCTGTGATAATGTAATAAATTCAGTATAATAAAAATTAATAAATTTATCATAAAATTGAAAATTTCTCCCTCTACAGGACGACTTGAATATGTCATTCATGTGAGCATTTCACTATGACTGGATGATAAATATAGCATCACATTATAATTCCAGCACAAAAATATTTACACAATTCCCTAACATTTGATTGGCCCGTAGCAAGTCTCTGTCCAAGATTTATATCCCAGTAAACTCCCACGCCGAACTACTTTCCGTAACCGTGAGGCGCAGTTAAAATAATTCTTAAGAAAACGGAAAATAAACACATTTTCTTGATGAATTTATTTCAAATGCTGGAATTATAAGGAATGAATGGCCTTTTTATGGAATTTATCGGGGATATAAACTTGGAAAAGTCGCGGGAATACTGGACGAGGCCTTAAAAAAATTACAATTATCAAAAAAAAAAAAAAAAAAAAAAAAAAAAAAAAAAACTTCTTTTTTTTTTTATTTTTTTTATTTTGTTTTCGAAAATTGTAATTTTTTATCGCTTCGTCCAGTATTTCTGCGACTTTTCCAATTTTATACCCCGATAAATTCCACAAAAAGGCCATTCATTTCTATTATGAATACAGTGTTATTCAGCAATCCAAAATGTTAATCAAGATGCCGTCTAGCCAATCGTTAATAAGGTCCAAGGTCAAGACATGGAATTCGGCCGACTTACCACGTTTTGTTCGTTTTCCAAACTTTCCACTCGGCTATCAAGGATTGTGGGCGGAGTCTGATTTCCATGACTATTAGTCCTAAGCTCCGCCTCTCCACTCCCACAGTCCAATGAATTTGCATAACTAGGGTCACTTTTACTTCCACCACTTTCATTTTTTGATTTTTTCAACGTGTTTCTTAATCCTTCGAGTTTTTTCTTTGGCTTAACTAAGTCACTACTCGATGGACTACAACCGGATGAGTTCGCCAGTTCCGATTCATCAGTCACCCGACCGTCTTTCTCTTGATTAAAATCCTTAGAGCACTCCGAAGGTGAACTAGGACATGAGAATTCCTTGACCTCTTGACCCGGCGTCTGATTGGCTCCGTCCGGCGAAGGGGCAGGAACTGATTTACATCTCAAGTGTTTGTGCTGATCACTTTGACTGTGAGCCTTAAGGAGGTTGCTGGGTGTGCAGGAGTTAGCTCCCCTGCTCGGCTGTGGCTGGGACTGAGTCTTACGGAGTTGTCCATCCTTACTGGTGTTCCCTAATTCTGGGGCAGACCTGAAACACACATGGCGGATGTAAACATTAACCCTTTCACCCTAAATAACTGGAATGGATTTTGATATGTTAATTTTGCAGTCAATCCAATCGTCATAAAATGATTTTCAGACTAGTCAATTTATGAAAAGGGGGTGTTTTTTTTCTCTAAAAATATGAAAATTATTTGCAAAAAGTGCAGATCCTGATGCGACATCACGAGCCAGCTCATCTGGATCTACACATTTTGCGAATGCCACGATACAGGCCTGTGGTGTTGAAAGGTTTAAAAGTGTCGTCTGCTGTTGTTTTTGAAATATCCATGGCGGATGTCAGCATTACAATTGTCGTCTGCTGTTGTTTTTTAAATATAAATGGCGGATGTAAGTATTAACCCTGACTATGCTGTAGACGGAAATTGTCGTCTGCTGTTTGTCATTTTTGCCTTAATTCTAAAAAAAAAAAACGGTTTTGACAGCACATGAGAATTTTCTCCAGTGGATACGATTCTCGTGCGTTGTCAAAACAGGTTTTTGTCAAGAAATATAGAAAATAAAACATTTCCAGGAGACGACAAAATTGAACTCGGCATAGTTAGGATTAAAATTGTCATCTGCTGTTATTTTTTAAATATACATGGCGGATGTAAGCATTAAAATTGTCGACTGCTGTTGTTTTTGAAATATACATTGCGGATGAAAGCAGTAAACTTGTTGTCTGCTGTTGTTTTTGAAATATACATAGTGATTGAAAGCAGTAAAATTGTTGACTGCTGTTTTTTTTTTAAATATACATAGTGGATATAAGCATTAAAATTGCCATCTGCTGTTGTTTTTTAATATACATGGCGGATGTAAGCATTAAAATTGCCGTCTGCTGTTGTTTTTTAATATACATGGCGGATGTAAGCATTAAAATTGTCAACTGCTGTTGTTTTTGAAATATACATTGCAGATGAAAGCAGTAAACTTGTTGTCTGCTGTTGTTTTTGAAATATACATAGTGGATATAAGCATTACAATTGCCGTCTGCTGTTGTTTTTAATATACATGGTGGATGTAAGCATTAAAATTGTCGTCTGCTGATGTGTTATATTTTGTCTTCTTTCTCAATAAAAAGCATGATTTGACAGCACTTTAGAATCATTTCCATCATTTCCATTGGAAATGATTCTAAAATGTTGCCAAAGTGTGCGTTTCATGAGAAAAATGGAAAATAACAAATAAACAGCAAAAATTAGTAAAAAATTAAACAGCAGAAAACAAAAGTTAATTCAATATTGTAAGGGTTAAAAAGCATATTATCATTCACACTTTTTTTCAATTTATCAGGCATTAATCCAAGAACGTAATACAGAGGATAAGAAATAACGCAAATTCTCGCGAAACCCGGCATGTTTACCGTAATACACCGACAACTTACGTGAAAATAATGGCTATACTATCTTAACCTAAAATGTAAATAAACGAAAAAATGAAAAGCATTTAAAAAGTTTCAGTTTTATTATAGATTATTCGATAGTTGCGGATATTTAAGAATTGTCGTAACCGATATTGACGGTATTTGATACTGTTAGTAAAACAATGAAATAGGAAACTTAACAAGCAGAACAACATACAAAGTACAAGCAAAACGTGGGTCTTATCCACTGTCAATTGGGAATACACCAGGGGGCCGTTTCACTAAACATCGTACGACTAAGATGTTTGTACGTGCAAATTTAGGATCGTCTGGAAATTTCAATTGACGGATTTACATTTATTGAGCATAGGCTGCATACTCAATAAATGTAAATCAAATAATTATTTACAAGAAAATTTACAGACTATCATTATTTTCCACTTACGAACATTTCAGTCGTACGATGTTTAGTGAAACGGTCCCCTGGTCTGCATAGCGCTATAGCTTAAGCAATGTGATATGAAACCAACAAATTCTGCCAATTCTAATGTCAAGGATGCTCCGGAAGTTATTCTAAGGTAGTTATATAGAGAATAGTAGGTTAGTGTCGTGAATGGGAAAAAATATCCGGCAAGGCTCAAGAATTTCTTTATTTCTCATCAGAAGTATATGTTGTGACCCTCATTTGAACCATCTCGCCGAGACGGTTCAAATGAGTGGTCACAACATATACTTTGGTTCAGAAATAAGGAAAATAGATAGAGAATAGTAGGTTAATGCCGTGAATGGGAAACAATATTTGGCAAGGCTCAGGAAACGGGATGGGCGAGGCTCTGCCGAGCACATCGCGTTTCCGTGCCGCGCCAGATTTTTTTTCCCATTCACGGCACTAACCTAATATTCTATTTATCCCGTCAACACCTACAAATGGCTGTAAAATGCAAAAATAGTATTGACTGGATATCAAAAATGTTTCACGGCACCGTGTTTCACGGCACATACGCACTGTGTTGACAGGATAAAACTGGTCTATAGGCAGGGCCGTAACCAGAGGAATACTTCAGCCATCTACTTAACGGACTAGCCAAGAAATAGTACTCATAACACTAGTCTGCATGTATATCTGTACATCTGTCACTAAGTTGAAGGTCACATGTCAAGGTCAGTGTCATGAAGGTCACATGAGTGCATTGGAAATGTGACACTGGAATTAGCTCCCTTGTCTTATCGCCATATTTCACCGATATTTATTTCTACAATAAGTCATAGATTCTGTAAATGACCTCGGAATTGATAAAACATTCCGAGCTCATCCAATTCCGCATGGGTTCTGCATTTAGTGTCAACTTTAAATTCCATGTCCAGGAATGTTAGCCGGAGAGGTATACTTGGAAGCAGATATGTTACAGCGATGTAATACTTGGATATAGATATCAAGGTGCATGATCATGTGGTTACAACAACAACAATGTCGCCCACACAAAGTAAGTATTATTTGATATTTTCCTTAATATGCAACGGATTTTTATGAAATATGGCGCAGCAAACGCGTCTTCATGAGCTGCATTTGGTGGTCTATGGAGTTTGGCACAGACTTATGTCGTTTTTGCGAAGAATCGATTTCCGTGTCTCCAAATCGATTCTTCGCAAAAACGACAGAAGTTTGAGCGAAAATACAGAGAATACCAAATGCAGCTTAACAAGACGCGTCTGATGCGCCATATTTCATCAAAATCCGTTACGTAATAAGGACACTATAAAAGAATACGTACTTCGAATCGGTACTTGTTGTTGTTGTTAGTACCACGTGATCATACACCTTGGATATAGGCTGATTACAAAATGAAAGTCCCATTAATAATCTGTTTATATGGTCATATATTTTTTATACAATTCATAAAACAGGCATGAGACCAATCTCTAGCCTGTCTGAAAACATTTGACCTTGACCTTGAGCATAGGGGCCACATGGGTGGGCTATAGAATGAAAATATTGATGATGACAAATAAGTATATGAAGTTGAAATTTCAAGCCAATTCGACGGTAACAGAGATAGTAGGTTAGCCAAAAACTTTAACGCAAATCTCGGATAGAAAGACAAACAGACAAATGGACGAAATCTGACAGTCCGAAACATTTTGAAATTTAAATTTAAGAACAAATGTCTGAAAATCAGCCTAAAAATAAGCCTCATGCCTGTTAAAAGGGGCCCCCCGAGTTGTGAAGATAAAATCTGTGACATTAGACATGTGGTAAATTTCTGTGGTAAAATAATTCCTTTTTAGACTTGTTAATATAAAGAAATAGCAATTATCATGCCAGACTCATTGAGTAATATGTAGTAATATGTAGTAATATGTAGTAATATGAATAAATGAATTTGTAGACAGTGTAAACAGTGAAAACATGCCAAATAAGGTTATTGGAGAAAAACTTATAATCTCACAGAAATTCCAATTAAAACAGCCATACCAAAAACAGACCTGTGTGTATAAAACTTTTTTGAGCATGTAATGAATATTTGAACTCAAAACAAGAAGTTTGATTGGGCGAGCCTGAATTTCAGGCTCGCCCAATCAAACTTCTTGCTTTTGCTCATGTGATCAGAATACACGCAAAGAATAGCTTTATAGTCATGTGGCCATATCATGCCGGGATATGTGGCTGTGACTATATTAGAAGTTCGAGTTTGATGGGCGTTTCATTGATGGAATGGCGAACAGTGCAGATCCTGATCAGACTGTGCGGATGCTCAGGCTGATCTGGATCTACATTTCTCCAGCTACAGCCACATATCTAACAACGGAATAAAGCCAGCTGGGCCCGACCCTGTAGTTACCCCCCTTATCTATCGCTATATATTTTCCCCGATATTGATTTCGAAAAATCAGTGATACTTTCTGTCCATGACGTCGAAAATTGAAAAGTAAAATCAGATTGAAAATTGACGAAAAATTCAGAGCGAATCGCTCTGAATTTTTTGTCAAGTTTCGATTTCGTTCCCAGAAAATATTTAATTATTTCAAAATCAATAAAGGTAAAATCAGAGCTAGGCTATCGAAAATTGATGAAAAATTCAGAGCTCATGCGGAATTCATGAACTCTGAATTTTGTGACAATTTTCAATTCCGTTTGCAGAAAATATTTAATTATTTCGAAATCAATACAGGTGAATATATTTAAAGCAAAATCAGAGTGGGGCTCAAATAGCGAATGGTCACATAACATTCATAGTCCAGGGGACGGTCATTCTCAGACCACAGGTTGAAGTAATGGACCGAGGTCTATAAATACATTAAATATGCCTAAAAGCATCAATAAATGAACCAAAAAAAAACATAAAAATATTTTTTACTCAAATTTTTTTTTAAGCTTTTTTTTCTTCATTTGTTGATGCTTTTAGGCATATTTAATGTATTTATAGACCTCGGTCCGCTACTTCAAGCTGCGTCTCAGACAGGTCAGAAAAAGGGGAAGAAAAAAACGGAACATGAACGTGTTAGAATCTAGGTGCAATATTACCTGCTGCCTATCAACATTCGTCATCTGGAAACGATAAGTTTTCCACTTTTATGTGACAAGTCTTACTAAATTAATTTACTAAAAGCTGCTTATATGTGACAAGTGTTCTTCCATTCATTTGTTGAATAAAGATGTTTTCATGTGACAAGTTTTCCTCGATTAGTTTATTGAATAAAGCTACTTTCGTGTGACCAATTTTCTTCCATTATTAGATAACAATGGTTTTATGTGACACGATTCCATCCATTAATTTATTGAATAAATATGTTTTCATGTGACAAGTTGTCGCTGTTGATTATTGAATAAAGCAATTTTATGTCCATTGAAGTATTTTATGTGACAAGTTTTCCTCCATTAATTTATTGACTAAAGCTGCTTTTATGTCCACTGATGTATTCAATAAAGCTATTTTTATGTGACATTCATGTACTGAATATTGTTAATTTTATTCAAATTTATTAAATTTTATTCAATTAACTACTTTTATGTGACAAATTTCCTGCATTGAATTATTGAATAACGCTGCTTCATTAATTATGTCAATTTATTGCTTAAGGCTGCTTGTATGTAACAAGTCTTCCTCTATTAATTTATGGAATAGTTGCATTGTTTGTGACAACCTTTCCTCCATTAATTTACTGCATAAAGCTGCTTTCCAGAGACAAGCTTTCCTCCATTAATTTACTGCATAAAGCTGCTTTCCAGAGACAAACTTTCCTCCATTAATTTATTGCATAAATCTGCTTTCAAGTGACAAGCTTTCCTCCATTAATTTATTGCATAAAGCTGCTTTCGAGAGACAAGCTTTCCTCCATTAATTTATTGCATAAAGCTGCTTTCAAGTGACAAGTTTTCCTCCATTAATTTATTGCATAAAGCTGCTTTCAAGTGACAAGCTTTCCTCCATTAATTTATTGCATAAAGCTGCTTTCAAGTGACAATCTTTCCTCCATTAATTTATTGCAAAAAGCTGCTTTCAAGTGACAAGCTTTCCTCCATTAATTTACTGCATAAAGCTGCTTTCAAGTGACAAGCTTTCCTCCATTAATTTATTGCATAAAGCTGCTTTCAAGTGACAAGTTTTTCTCTATTAATTTATTGACAGAAGCACCTTTGGAGGTTTATTGTGCAACTTTAACAGGTTTTAACCTACCAGTGGCTATGCTTGCTCACATGTTTGTAGGTCTTGACGGAATAAATAGAATAGTAGGTTAGTGCCGTGAATGGGAAAAAATATCTGGCGCGGCACGGAAACGCGATGTGCTCAGCACAGCCTCGCCCATCCCGTTTCCTAAGCCTTGCCAGATATGTTTTCCCATTCACGGCACTAACCTACTATATAACAAACAACAGTAAAGACAGCTGAAACAAGCTGAATCCCTTCGCGGCAACTGAATACAAAGCATGTTGAACAGAGAACACTCAAACAGTTGCCAAAGCTCAAAGAAACACAAGAAATCAGTCACATATAGATGGACGTGTCCTTCAAAACTTCTAATGCAAATTTCTAGGTGTCGCTATAGAATGAAAATATGGCTGATGACAAAGTTTCAAACCAATCACACTTGTGGTAATAGAGATAGTAGGTAGCCAAACGCAAATCGCAGACAGACAAATGAACAGATTTGAAATTGGGAATTGGAACTACATGGGTGGGCTATACAGCAAAGTTATAGATGTTGATAAATAAACATATGAAGGCTCAAGTCAATCTGAGAAAACGGGTACTTATTTACACAACTGTCTGCGTTAATCTTGCGAGATATCAACGTTTCTGAACATCTATTGGCAATCTCAACTCGCAATCAAGCAGTTTGATTGGCTGAGCCCGAGCTGTGCACAGCTCGGACATGGCCAATCAAGCTGCTTCATTGCTTCATTTCAAGCACAATATTAAGTATTTTGAAGAAAAAAAAAACAACAAATATCGGCAAGATTAGCGGAGGCGAAAGTATAAAGAAAAACATTTGATATGGACGGGTGGGATAAAACAAACACCAGGCTGGTGTCATTTGATATCAAGTTTATCTGGCTCGCTCCGAATCAATAAGGATCCCGAGACTCGTCTTAGAATTCCTGTCTAGCCTTCTGATAACATTATCAGGCAAGGCTACGAAAAGTGTAGGAATTCCGTGGCTTGTCTCAAAATTCCTAAAAGTTTTCTAGCCTTCTGACATCATTATCTTGAAAAGCTACGATAAGTGTAGGAATTCTAAGGCTCTTCTAAGTGTTTTCCTAGCCTTCTGACATCATTAACAGGATAAGTGTAGGAATTCCGGGGCTTTTCAAAGAATTTCGAGCTTTGCATTATAAACTTGATATCAAAATACATTGGCCTGATATTGTCTACGTATTTCAAAGGTTTAGTGGCAGGATACTTACAATTCCTTCGTAAGCTCTTTTTCTTTGTTATAAAATGCGATTGGTGATTGTATTGCTGTAAAGAAAAAACGATATTAGTGAAGAGTAATCATAATTTGCCATAAATATTTAACAGGAGACACTGGGCCTTGGTAATGCAAACATGAAAACAGATTAACCCTTAGACCGCTACTCACAACAATTGTCGTCTGCTGTTGCTTTTATATCTTGCCTTATTTCTCAATAAAAAACATGTTTTGGCGGTCTAAGGGTTAATGTGATTGTAGATTTGTATCGTATTTCGGAATCAAATTGTACCTACGAGACACTCGGGTGAATATAGATTCAGACGGACAATAAGACACCATGTGCACTATATGTTGAATTATATTTAGTGGTGGGCTACCTCTGATAAAGTTTTAGTGGCTTGATACCCAAGAACCAAATATATTAGCATGCCTAACCCTTAGAGCACGGGATACGAAAACTGTCGTCTGCTATTATTTTTGTCTTTATTCTTAATAAAAACATGGTTTGGCAAAACTTCAGAATCATTTCCATTAGAAATGATTCTAAAGTGATGCCAAACTATGTTTTCTTCATAAAAATGGAAACGAATAATCAGCAGACGACACAATTTCATTCAGCATTGTAAGGGTTAATGGCCACATTTAGTAGTATGCTACTTCACATTTAGTAGAGTGCTTACTCTGATGAACTTTTAGTGGCTTGATACCTAAAGTCCACATTTAGTAGTGTGTTACCTCTAAGGAAGTTTTAGTGGCTTGATACCTAAAGCCCACATTTAGTAGTGTGTTACCTCTGAGGAAATCTCCCTGCATCTCGAGTATTTTCTGTATAGCTGTAACCCAGGTACGTTTGACTGCCTCGGACGGCGCCTGCACCATGAATCGCATGTCGGCCCCCGGCGTTTGGTCCTTCAACATGAACTTGATTGGATCGTCGTTTTCCACGTTCTCCATCATAGACATCTTGTTTACCTGCGTGGGTAGGGGAAGCCAAGCATTAGTATAAAATTTTGAGGAAAAAAAATCCTATTTTCTTTATTTTGTCTTGAAAGTATATGTTGTTACCACTCGTTTGAGACGGTTCAAATGAGATGGTTCAAACGAGTGGTTACAACATATACTTTTATGGAGAAATAAACAAAATTATATGTTAATATGGTAAACTTGATCGCATGTTGGCCCCTGGTGTTTGGTCCTTCAATATGAACTTGATTCTAGGGGAAATTCTAGTCTCAAATTTTTGGGAAAAAATCCTCTATTCTTTATTTTGTCTCGAAATTACATGTTGTTACCACTCGTTTTAACCATCTTGATGAGACGGTTCAAATGAGTGGTCACAACATATAACTTGTTGGAGAAATAAAATAATATATTAATATAATGAATTTGATATCAAGACTCTAGCATGATATTATTCACCAGGTAGCATTTTATGCTATATGGTTGTCAAATATAACGTGTTTTTTGTTGAAAATAATATCGTGGACTTATTTATGTTGCATAATTACACTTATATCATTGGTAACGGCATGCAATGACATTCGAATATAACTTGGTTTCGTCAAAATAACGCTGACTCTGTTACATTGTGTCATACTCACCTTCAGACAGTTTTTATAGATATAGTGAGCAGATACGATGTTGCCACGGCGACGCTCCGTCATCTCACTCAGCAAGATGATCTGCTCGAAGAGGAACACTCGCCGCTCCTTGTACTTCGGCTGGTTCCCCTTCGAGCTGGCTCCCATCGGGTTTGTTAACTCGGCAACCAGCAACGTGTCCTGTAGCCGATTTCATCAAAATTGCAAAGTATACTTATGTACTTATGTAGCAAAGTATACTTTGAGGGAGTAATCATTTATTTTTCCCGAAACACATTAGTTCATATAGAACTAACGACTGCATATATTTGATGATTAAAAGTATGCAGAATTATTATACTGAATGTATTTTGGCTGTGATAATGTAATACATTCAGTATAATAAAAATTAAAATATTTATCTTTAAATTGAAAATTTCTCCCTCAAAGTATACTTTGCTAGAAAAGAAAAGTATACTTTGCAATGTTCGTGAAATAGGTTACAGGAATACACCAGTCATTGATTGATTGATTGATTCATTCATTCATTCATTCATTCATGCAGTAATATAGTTGTAGGAGAATGGAGAAACGCTTACGCATCAACTGGAAATTTATTTGACCTTGGGCACAGGGGAGAATGGGTAGGATAGGGAAAGAATATATGAATGATGAGATGAGAAATATGCACATCAAGTGTTAAGCCAATCGGTAATAAATATGCAAATTAGACTTTTACAGAAAACATCTTGGTAAATCATGTACAGTGTCAGTGTATGATGTTGTGCTTATGCAGTAAAAAGCATCTAATATTATTAGATGCTTTTTACTGCATAAGCACAACATGATTATCATCAGTAAGTATCTAATATCATATAATATATTAAACTTGCGGACTGATTTGTAAGAAACTCAGTATAGCCTTGTTTCTTTTTAAATCAGTAAACTCATTTAACTCTTTGCATGCTGGGAAACTTGTGGGCTATAAATAGTTCAAAACTAGCGGACAAGAATTCATCATATTTTCTTGTATTTCTTCCCGTAAATATCACGAATATGTCTTGGAATTTCATTAGAATTGAGTCCTGAGGACTCAATTCTAATGAAATTTCAAGACATATTTACAGAGAGTAATAAAACATATACTCCCAATTCGTTTGGCGGATATTTTCGCCGCTAGAATGCAAAGAGTTAACATGCCACTCCATCACCTAATTCCATCTCGAAAGTATATGTTGTTACCACTCATTTGAACCGTCTCATCGAGACGGTTCAAATGAGTGGTCACAACATATACTTTGATTGAGAAATAACAAAGATAAAAATACAATATTTAAAACAATTCATACACGTAAAGATGTATTCCGAATGAATATCATATTAAATCATCACTCATGTAAAATCATCTAGTTATTAAACTTGTTGACTGATTTTGTAAGAAACTTGGCATAGCCTCGTTTCTCTCTTGAAATCAGTAAACTCAATTAATATATATTATATTAAATCATCAGTCATACCCTCCATGTGTACAATATAGGGTTATCTGTATTGTAATTTTCAAATTTGCGGCATATATCAGAAAATGATGTCGGAAAATCTGTTTAATGTCCGACCTATCATTTTCTGATATACACCGTAAATTTCAAAATTACAATGCGGTTAACCTATTTCTAATGCACTCGTTTACTACTGTAGGTATACATATTGAAATAATTTGCGACCGTTCATCAACAATGATATACCTGTAATGACCAACAGCGAATCAGATTGTGTGATATTTATAGAGTGCATTATAATGTATAATGGCGTGGTGGGTGTAATGACGTTGTACCTACCTGAAGTAGCAATTTGCCGACAGCAGTAATTTTACCCTGAAACAAAGAAAACAACAAACTGAAAACGTGTTTGCACAATGTGAACACATATATTGGCAACATGCATATTGTTCCAGATACGTTTGACAAAATATGTGTGTTTCCTGTAACCCGACCAACCGTATTTTGTTTGCCTGCGATCATAATTTTTTTATTGGACTTTTTTCTTCCGGGATTTTGGTTCCAGAAAATGGTGCTGAGAATGACTGTATACTTGTCCTTTCTTTATAACATGCTATTTCGCGGGCTACAAGAAATTCTTCCTAAATGCTTTATTTTAAAACCATGTTGACAGAAATATCACAGAACAAAATTTAATAAAAAAGAAAAGCCGACCAACCGACCCTATTTTGTTTCAGCCTTTAATATGAAAACACTCCTTTAATATGAAAACAAACACTCCTTTAATATGAAAACACTCCTTTAATATGAAAACACTCCTTTTTTACACCTAAGCTTACAACAATATTTTTAAACTTTAAATGAGATAGAATGCCGGTTTAACTTTGCACACGAATGTATGTCTTGCAGCGTACATTTGTTTGTTTGTTTATTGGGGTTTAACGGCCTATCAACAGCTAAGGTAATTTAGGGCCGGGTCAATGGGTTTGGTACTAAATCCCATATATTACCTGTACAAGTGTACAAGTACATGTACAAATGGGGGACAATCCCAAAGTCAGAACTGAATATTTACAATAAAAAAATATATATATTCAGCCCTGATATCAGAATAATCCTGATCTGATGCCAGGTCCTCGCCACACCAGAATTACTTGGCCCCCTCCCAAAAGCAGTAGGATCAGTAATAATCTTACTATTTTTATAATGGGCAATAACCAAATTCAACTCCCAGCTGCAGCATACATATATGGCTGTGACTGCAATAATGAAGCTTATGGGTTTGGCAACCAGTGTAGATCCAGATAATTTTGTTTTAATGGCAATTATTATAATAATAGGTCTTTAGAGGTGACATTTGTTTTCATAGCAAATTTCTCTGACTTTCTACTGGTTTCGAAACATAATTAGGAACATTTTGAGAATTTTTTACCATCCCTATGTGTTATTCACCTGTTCGCACACCTATGTCTTATTCATACAGCAGAATTACAGTGGAATCTCTCTACACCGGACACCCTGCAAACCTCCAGCCAAAATGTACACAAATGTTCATATATACAGTGGAACCTCTCCAAACCGGACACCCTGGGAGGTCCCCAGGGTGTCCGGTTTGGAGATGTTCCAGTGTAAATCAGACTGTTCACGCTTCATGGCACATTCTAGTGTTTTGCAATCATGAACAGTCAGTGTAATCAAATACATAACAGCAAACACATGTAAGTTAAACATCCATATTTTCCCGAGTGTCCGGTTTAGAGTGGTTCCACCGTAGCAGAAATACTGTGGAACCTCTCTACACAGGACATCCAGAGAGAGGTTCCACAGTTCAAACATATTCAAATTGTCTCACCTCGAACCCTTGTAAGCGGCCAAACTGCATCATATCGTTGGCATCTTTGGGGACGACACACATCACATTGTACGCTTTGCGGAATGCAGTTACGTCGAGACCAGCTCTCTCTGTGTACTTAAGGATATCCTGTAACATAATACAATCATTGCTCGATTTCATTGATTGACTGATTGATTGATTAATGATTGATTGCTTGATTGATTGATCAATTGCTTCAGTGTAGTTATGTCAAACCCACTTCTCTCTGTGTACTCAAAGATGTCTAGTGACATAATACAATCATTGATTGATTTTATTGACTGATTGATTGATTGGTTGATTGATTGATTGAGTGTAGTTATGTCTAGCCCAGCTCTCTGTGTACTTAAGGATGTCCTATAACAAAATACAATGGAATATCAAATATTAACCGATTGTTTGGTCAGTTAATTGATTGAGTGAAGCATTGATTGTTTGATTGAGTTATTGATCGAGTGAGTGATGCATTGATTGATTGAGGCATTGTTTTAATGATTGATTTATTGAGTCATTGATTGATTGACTGAGTGAGTGATGTTTTGATTGATTGAGGCATTGGTTGATTGAGTTATTGATTGGTTGTGAGTCGAAGATTGACTGATTGATTGATTGATTGGTTGATTGATCGAGTGCCACTGTCTGTCTAATACAGACAAGTGACCATACAATATAATAAGCAAAATGATCACAGATCTGGAATTACCTCCCTTATTGCATCTAAATTTTCCCCGAGGATTCATTTGAAAATCAGTCATATTTTCTGTAAATGACATTGAACGTTGACAGAAATTTCAGAGGAGTTTCTCATTTCTCATCCAAAGTATGTATTGTGACCACTCATTTGAACCGTTTCAATGAGACGGTTCAAATGGTGGTCACAAAATACACTTATACCAAGAAATGAAACAAATATTTAGAATTTTCTGCAAGTCAACTGGAGAAAACTCAACTTAAAGTTGTACATTTACATTACCTTTAGTATAAGCTGGTACTTCATAATTCTTTGCACAGGTTTAATCAACAGATCGTTTAAGTTGAGTTTGTGGCCCAACTTTAGTCGAATTTCCTGAAAAGTAAACAAAGTTATTTGCAATATTCCAAATAAGAGTGAATATAGAGAATAGTAGGTTAGTGCCGTGAATGGGAAAAAATATCTGGCAAGGCTCAGGAAACGGGATGGGCGAGGCTCTGCCGAGCACATCCCGTTTCCATGCCGCGCCAGATATTTTTTCCCATTCACGGCACTAACCTACTATTCTATTTATCCAGTCAACACCTTCAAATGGCTGTAAAATGCAAAAATTGTATTGACTGGATATCAAAAATGTTTCACGGCACATACGCACTGTGTTGACGGGATAAAAAATATACTCATTAACATATGAATGTATATGTAACCTCAAAGTAATAGAATTTTATTTATTAATTTATTTTACTTGTGTTTAATAGACTGTCAACAGCTATAGTCATGTTGGACTGGATCAATCAGTCAAATTCCTTATTTTACCTGTGCGGATGTGGGGTGGGAGGATTCCAAAAGAAGAAGTGAAAATCGACATAAAAATATACATATTCAGCCTTGATAGTAGAATAATATGATTTGGTGCCAGGTCATTATCACAACATAGTTCCTTAACCACACTCCCTAAAAGTAATATGAATAGTACTAACTACGGTTATATTAGAAATAACTGGATTCAACTATTGCATACAAAAAAGCTCTTCTAAACACTACTTTCTAATACATTGTGTATGTAACTTGTCTAGTATAATTAGATACTATTATCATGATTATGTTAAATTGCTATACAATGTACATGACTGAGGGATATTGTGATTCCTGTAATGTTGAATCCCATCGTTAAATTACTCTTCGCATGCTCGCAATCTGCCACCCGCAAAACACACGAGTAATTTCACAATAAGCAGAAAAACAATAAGATCCTGATCAGACAACGGGGGCATCAGAACAGGTCCGGCCATTGCCGGATGAATACTTTTAACATACGCATTTGTAATTCATGAAAAAAAAAAATAAAAACGGAATGTAAATATTTTTCTGCAATTTTCTCATTTCTTATCAAAAGTGTATGTTGTTACCACTCAGTTGAACCGTCTCGGCGAGACGGTTCAACTGAGTGGTAACAACATACACTTTCGGTGGGTAGCAGGGACACCCAGTAGATTCGCCAGACAAATCTTACAATGCTTCCGGTGCAACTGGACAATGCGACTGTGAAGGAAGATCAGGGTCTATAATCTTTGCAAAAAAAGTATTGCAGTGGCAGGACCTGTTTATTTGTTGATCCATTTTCTCTGTGAGCTTCCAAAATGATAACAAATCAATTTGTATCTGGTATGAAATGAGTGTAAATTGTCGGCACTGGATCTCAGATATGTATAGAAACTGAAGAAATGGATTTGGGAAAAAAAATGAATTGTGTACATGTACTTCTAAAACTAAATGTATCTTTAAGTCGCCTGGAAAAAAATCGGGGATTGGTTAAAAATGTTTACAATACTGAAAAATAACTAGTTATTTTTCAGTATTGAAAACATGTTTTTACCGATCAGTTTTTACCAATTTTGCAAGACGTGATTTCATCTCGTCGGGCATTAATGTTAATCACTTCAGGCCGAAGTGTCGAGGGCAGAAGTCCTAATTGTCGTAGTATGGATATGTATGGCAATAAATATATGCCTAAGCATTATCTGGGACACAGTACTGGGTCCCAGGTATTACATTACATTTCATTTCATTGCGATGTGAGAAAATATTTTATTTCACAATGTGCAATTCGCCGCAAACGGTTACCCAATACATATCAATACCCATGGGCTGAAGTGCAGTTTAAAAGGGTAGGAATATTTCCGCACCGCAAGTATTGATTTTTGTAAGGTGTACGTGACGAGTTGGGCCGATTGTATATTAAATATTTAGGACCCTAATTAACACGCCAGTTCCACGTTTGCATCGTACCCGGCGCGTATATTATGATCAATACGGTATTGTATATCTGAGACATGATAGCTTTAAGGGCATACCTCGAAGTAGGTATCTACATATTCTTGTACGACGATTTCCGACTTGGGTTTGTTCTCGCAGTATTTTACATACATGGACAGTCGTCTTTCCTGAAAATACACACAAAATATGATAGAAATTGATACAGTCGAACCTCCCTGAACGGCCACCTCTCTAAACAACACCCTCTCTATAACAGCCGCTATTTATATCTCAAATGGATGATTTCCTCTGTATCTAACCCTTAGACTGTGGAGCACGAAAATTTCGCTTTGCCTTGTTTCTCAATAAGAACATGTTTTGACAGCATTTTAGAATCATTTCCATTGGAAATGATTCTAAAATGTTACCAAAGCATGTTTTTGATGAGAATTATCAAAGAAAATAAATAAACAGCGGACAAAAAAACTTAATTCAGCATTAACCTCTCTATAACAGCCACCTCTCTACAACAGTCAGTTTTGCATCTTCCCATGGGTGGCTGTGGCAGAGATTGCACTGTATTGCAGTAACAACTGGTTCATGAATTGTACAGTCAATACTCGCTTCCTCAAACTCACTTAAGTCAAACTAGAAAATGTGGTCTGTCTGAGAAACTATTACAAAACTTTCAAATAAATAAACAGACAGATGAACAGACATACGATCAGTAGCGAGGGTAATTCTATGAATGTGGAATAATGTACAGGTACTAACTAATGCATGTGCGCAATATGAAGATATTAGCTGAAAAACATGCTTTGACAGCACTTTAGAACAATTTCCAGCATGCTTTGACAGCACTTTAGAATCATTTCCATTGGAAATGATTCTGAAGTGCTGTCAAACCATGTTTTTATTGAGAAATAAGGCAATATATAAAAGCAACAGCAGACAATAACTGTTGTGTGTAGCGGTCTAAGGGTTAAGAGTACAAACTTGCATTCAAGTATTTCGTCTCAATACTGTGTTTTTTGCATTTGAAGTTTCGAATCGATACAAACATTCAATATTTTTGGAGTTGATTGCTGTACGATTTCTCACATCACCATATACCCTGATGTAGCTCCTCGCAACCAATGAAAATGCTCGGAATCGTGTACACCATTTTGAGTTGGAATTATTGCTCAATGATTGACAGCGCTCCAGATAAGCTGCATATTTGCTTAAATATCCAATTAAAATTGCCAAAAACCCAATTGAAATCAGAAGTAGCGAGTATCAAAAAGCATACAAATTTGGTGGTATCTTTATCATGCTGCGGAAAACAATAAACAGACCACAAATATAGCATATTTTACTTATTTTCCACGAAAACACATCTTGGTATTTCAGAGACAATTCTAATGAAATGCCAAGACATGTTTTCATTTCGAAGCAAACTATTCAATAATTGCCGTTTGTTGATGTGTAAACAGTAGTGCGATTTTATTTTACCCAATTACAATTTTTAAATACCCAATTGCTTCAGAAATGATGGAGTGACAATACTCAATTACTAATTCCTTATCTGGAGCTCTGGGTAGCTGGTATACTTACATATCTGGTAAACAACAACGCCAATTTTTCTGCATCGTCTAAACACTTCATTAATTCTTCCGAGAACGTTCTGGAATGGAGAGATCAAAATGAAACAAGAACGCCGCCAACAGCATGTATCCCGTCGCTGTGGCGGTTGGATCATAACATGCACATTCGATTTTAAGCCAATCGCGCTCATACAGTAAAGAAGTTATAGGAGAATGGAGAAACATACACGCATCTATAATGGAATGTGTGTAAATAATTTGAAACAGGCTCCATCTTTAGTAGCCTCAATACGGGCGGACGCATGATATACAATGTACTGAAGCCCAATTGACCCAGGCCTATATGTGGTATTGGCAAAAAGTGCAGATCCAGATGAGCCGGCTCGTCACGAGCCGTCTCATCAGGATCTGCACTTTTTGCAAGTAATTTTCATATTGTTGAGAACAAAAACACCCCGTTTTCATAAACGCACTTGTCTGACAATCATTTTGTAACAATTGGATTGGTCCTTAAATTAACATATCACTTTCGCAATTGGCGATAAAAATAAACAATTGGCGATAAAAACCTTTTTTTTTTTTTTGAAGTGGCGATTTTTTTATTTTCCCCTGCGGAATCCCTGCATTGGTTTATTGCACTTACTCTTTATGCCAGTCGTATATTTGATGAATATTCCCGAAGACGATTTTACATTTCTCCTTCATTTCGTCGGACACGCCCGTCTCTGTCAGGTAGTTCATGTATCCCTGTAATGTCCAAGATATACATTCTCAGAGCTCCAGATAAGTTGTATCTAAAGAGTATTATACCCCCAGATTTCAAATTCAATGCGTATTTTACTTTACAAATGTATTTTTGATTTTCTTATTAAATAGGGAACAAATGGTAAAAAAATAAAACAGATTTAAAAATTAACTTATTTGAGCTGCAAACAGTGTTTGCTTTTTGCAGCTCAACTACGCAAATTTCAAATTTATTACAGTATTTTCACTACTAAATTTGAAAATCAAATTGGTGCGAGTACGTTGTACTCCCACTTTTGATAATCAGTGCGTATTCTGCTAAAATAAGTGCATAAAATACGCCAATACACACCTTATCTGGAGCTCTGATTCTATAAATAAATTATTTGGAGGTGGAAAAAGTGAAGTTTTAACGTTCCAGCAACAGCTAAGGTCATTTAGGGACGGGACCTCAGTTTCAAGGTCACATCCGAAAGACCAGTGGGACGGAAAAACTATGAAAATATTTTTCATGCCTCAGGCAGGGACTGAACCCACGACCTCTGGTATTGAAGTCCAAAGCTCTAACCTCAGGCATTGACCTCACATGATTATTTGACAAATTGAAAACTCACGTTTCATTAGTCGAACAGCGTCACATGACATTACTGAATGACGTCATGTGTAATGAATGACGCAACACGTAAACAAATCTGCATACTTTACAACAAAAATTATTTTATATTTGACCATCAGCATACAACATTACCTGATAAATAGAATACCGACCTAGTGTCCGTTTCAAACTTTATATCAAAAGACATTACACTAGCCTGATAAATAGATTGTCAGCTTAAGACTCTGTTGATATCATAATCAAGTTTATCAGGCTCGGCTCGGAAACGGTAGGAATTCCTCGGCGAGCCTCGGAATTCCTACGCGTTTCCTAGCCTTACCTGATAAACTTGACATCAACAAACACAGGACAGGTATTCGTTATATACATACCTCGACTACACTGCCCAGGTCTTTGACATAATCCTGTTCCGTTTCCAACAGTTCTTGTATCACATATCTGCAAAGACAATGCAACAATTGGATAACTGGAGATCAAAGAGTGAAAGTGAATGGGTTTAACGTCCCAGCAACAGCTAAGGTCATATAGAGATGGGACCGCAGTTTAAGTCTAATCCGCCAGACCAGGTGGATGGAAATACTATAATAGTATTTTTTGATGCCCTATGCGAGGTTTGAACCCACAACCTCCGGATTTGAAGTCAGGCCACAACCATCTCTTCAAAACGTGAAAGTGAATAGTTTTATTTATTTATTTAATGGTGCTTAACGGCCTGTCAACAGCTACGGTCATTTTAGCTCGGGTTAAAGGGGTTGAATCCCATATTTCACCTGTGAATGGTTTAACCCAGCAACGGATTAGTCTCATCCAACAGACCAGTGGCATGGAAATACTATGCAAGTATTTTTCATGCATAGGGTGAGGAGTGAACTCACAACCTCCGGTATTGAAAAGTGAATTGAGTTTAACGTCCTAGCAACAGCTAAGGTCATATGAAGACGGAACCACAGTTAAAAGTCTCATCCGACAGACGAGTGGGATGGAAATACTATGAAAGTATTTTTGATGCTTAGGGTGAGGATTGAACTCGCAACCTCAGGCATTGAAGTCACGGACCATCCCTAACTGGAGGTCAAATCAAAACCTTTGAAGGACATTTTGGGCTGATGGATAACCCAACCCAACCATTATACGTCAAAAGTGATCGATAATTGAAAGGGTCAGTGGAAGAAGGGGGCTAAGTCCATCATGGACTTAGCCCCCTTCTTCCACTGACCCCTTCAATTTTCCATTCAATGAAATGAACACTGATGCCAATGCATTTGATGGGTTGACAACACAAGCTCTTCCAATGCTTCGAATCGTGAAGCGAAAAATGACAAATAAGTCTAGGACTGTAACATAATACTTACTGGCGTTTATATATAAATACAGGTACAGTAATAACCCTATATATTCGCTCTACAATCATAAACCTGTCTGACTGCCCCACATAACTGGTGAACCAATAATGACCACATATGGTTTACTCTTCCACTGTAACATAATACTTACTGGCGCTTTTTTAGGCATTTTTCTTGTTCCGTTTCTTTATCATCCTCCCCTCCGGAGTCTGACCCTTGACCTGTATCTGACCCAGGCTGGGATTCCTGTAAATGGAATTCATCTTCTATTACATTCGTCGTCAATATTTAAACAGGCACATATTCAGGATTTATAGTTAGGAACGTCCAGTCCAGCAAACTTTGATATTGACATTGCATTTCTTGCATTCTGGAATATTTTAAAGCGTGTTTTTAAACAAATCGGCAAATTTTAGGGGGTCGCACACCAGGTTTGCCTCTTGAATCTGCCATTGATAAATACAGGTATTATCTGATAAATCTAAATTTACAAACATTTATTTTCTATTTTCTTCATTTCTCAATGAAAGTATATGTTGTTACCACTCATTTGAACCATCTCGGCGAGACGGTTCAAATGAGTGGTAACAACAAAAACATTTATTGAGAACTAGTAAAAAATCAGATTTTTTTTCAACAAAAGTTATTGTATCCTTAGACTTCAATGGGTTAAAGCTTTTATGTTAATACATATTAATTAACCCTTACACCGCTATCTTAATTTTGTTGTCGTCTGCTTTTTATTTTCTATTTTCCATTTTTATCATCAAAAACATGGTTTGACAGCACTTTAAAATAATTTACAACATGGTTTGACAGCAATTCAGAATCATTTCCATTGGAAATGATTCAGAAGTGCTGTCAAACAATGTTTTTATTAAGAAATAAGGCAGGATATAAAATCAACAGCAGACGACAATTGTTGTGAGTAGCGGTCTAAGGGTCAATACACAAACTAGAAATATTTCCATAAAACAAACAATATTACAAAGGTCACAGGCTACTTACATGTACAATATCTAAACTACGAACACAACATATCGGAAAAAATATACATCGCAACAAAAGATTTTATGGGAACTACAACATATGCATTTGTACCATGCAATTAACAACTAATTAGCAGGTGCATGCACACAGTATGGGATAATCAGGAAATGTGGCTGTGACTGGGAAAATGTGGCTAATGGGATTTGTAACCAGTGTAGCAAATAGCTATAGCACGCGTAACCGTAGTCTGATAATGAGCTAGAAGCACGACAGGTTTGTCATTGATGGAATAGCGAACAGTGCGGAGCCAGATCAGACTGTGCGGATGCACAGGCTGATCTGGATCTGCACTGGTCGCAAAACTCATAATACCCATTTCTCCAGTCATAGACACAAATAGAAACCAAAAATTGAAACAAATATTTGAAACTTGAAGAATCTATAAAATTCCATTGAATAAAATAGGCGTTTTAATTACAGTGTACTAAAAATCATATACACTAGTGTAATAAACGTGTAAACCAGACCACAACATAAAACATGTTAGTTGATCAGTACAGCTTTGAGGTATGAGGCTGTGCTTATGCAATAAATCAAATATAATAGATTTAATATGATATTTATTATGAAGTGTTGGGTGAATTCATAAGGAACTCACACGATTCTGCCATGCAATCAGTAAACGTGTATCATATCATATCATATTAAATCATCACTCCTGTAAGATCATCTAATATTAAATATCTAGAACAGAAAGCTGCATAGGGGTGCAGGGGTTAACACCAAGAACTAAAACAGACATTACGTAATAGCTAATTAACTAAGTTTCAATAGTTCCACTTCACATTCATCAGCAAAAAACTTATGTGTGTGGTCATAAAAAACGTATGTGTGTGGGCATAAAAAACGTATGTGTGTGGGCATAAAAAACATATGTGTGTGGGCATAAAAAACGTATGTGTGTGGGCATAAAAAACGTATGTGTGTGGGCATAAAAAACACCAGAATTGTCCTTATTTCTTATTCCACTTACAACACCTGCATCTCCCAGGTATGTGCATCAATTATGACACCATTATGATAGTGGCTGTGGAAAAATGGGGCTTATGACATTGGTGGCCAGTCTAGCTCCTGGACTGTGGCTGTGATTGGGGAAATGGGGCTTTTTGAATTTGCAACAAGTGTAGACCCAAATCTGCGTCATCACGAATATTCATTAACTAACTGGCAAACCGTGTAGGTCCTCATCATCTTGCATACACACATTGTAACACCATCAAAAAGTGAATGTGTTTAACGTCCCAGCATATATCGCATGTCGCATAAGGAGCGAACAGTGCATGCCCATATCAGACTGCGCGGATGCGCAGTCTGATCTGGGCATACACTGGTCGCAAACGCATATTTGTCATATTCTCATGACACCCATCTCCCAGACGTGCGCCTTCCATCAGAATATTTCTCCGAGAGTTATGGCTTCTTAATTCGTTTTACAAGAGCCCCACCCGCAACAAATTACCAGAATTGTGTTGTTTAACGATACAAAACATCTATCAATTATGCATAAATACAAAATATTTTGCAGCTGCTGTGTACTGCACACAATTAGGTTTCCTGTATTCACTCACCATACTGTGAAGCAATGGGGCATATCAGGATTTTTTTGGAACAACTACTATAAAAAATAAAAACGTGTTTTCATCATGGCCCTGTGTAAAGCGGTTTAATTGAAGATATTATGACGATACTAGAACTGCTGGGTTGATTCTATTTTCACCGAAATGGTACATGAATATCGGATTTTCTATCCTGTTGAACGCAAAAATATAGATGTTTTATATTTTCGCGCCAATTATTCGCAAAGCATTTTGGGACAGATAGCGTCATATCAGCAACATATCAAATCATATCATATCAGCAGCATATCAAATCATATCATATCAGCAGCATATCAAATCATATCATATCAGCAGCATATCAAATCATATCATATCAGCAGCATATCAAATCATATCTATAGCACATAAACATCATATCATATCAAAGCAGCATATCAAATCATACATATCACAGCATATCATCATATCATATCAGCAGCATACAAATCATACTATCAGCAGCATCAAATCATATCACATAGCATATCAAATCAAATCATATCAGCACATATCAAATCATATATCAGCAGCATATCAAACAATCATATCAGCATCATATCATCAAATACAGCAGCATATCAAAGCATATCATATCAGCAGCATATCAAATCATATCATATCAGCAGCATATCAAATCATATCATATCAGCAGCATATCAAATCATATCATATCAGCAGCATATCAAATCATGATGTGCTGCTGATGATGTGATGATTGATCTGGACAGACTCTGGCGGACGGGCTGACAGACAAACAGATGGACAGACATGGCTGTGAAATATGTGTGAATAAGAATGGATACCAAATAAACAACTATTAACTCTTTGCATGCTAGCGGCGAAAATATCCGCCGAACGAATTAGGAGTATATGTTTTATTTCTCTCTGTAAATATGTCTTGAAATTTCATTAGAATTGTGTCCTCCGGACACAATTCTAATGAAATTCCAAGACATATTCATGACATTTATAAGGAGAAATAAAAGAAAATATAATGAATTGTCAGCATGCAAAGAGTTAACCACCGAAACAACACCAATAAGCATGAGTGTGCACAATCAATTGAACTTCCACTCCTCTTCCCCATTCCACCATTAGACTGGTTCAATGGGGCCGCCCGCTAAAAGTAATAGGATCAGCACTAATCTTAGTTCTCTCACATACAAGAAGCCCAAAATATACCCGAGGGCCAAATGAGGGATATCGGGATTCCGGTAAGGATGAACACGATTGTTAAATTACTTGTCCCATGCTTCCAAACCTGCCGCCCGCTCGATACCAGATAAAGAGGAAACCTTGATGAGTAATGTCTGTTCATGATTGAAAAGTATGAACATGTCTCATCCGTTCGGAATTGACGTGAAACATCTCAAAACCGGTGTGGAGAGATTTCACCGTATACGAGTGTTTGTCCTACTTGGTATACCGACTACATCTATTTTTAGCACAATATAACGTGTGATTGGAGAAATGGGGGGCCTATGGGATCTGTGACCAGTGTTGATCCAGCTCAATTAGCACTCTCCGGTCATCTGATAATGATATATGTTGCTTGTTAGAAGCATGATGAGTGTTTCATGGATGGAATGGGGAAACAGTACAGATCACAAGGTTTGACGCTGACTTTTGGGCCAGGGATTCCGCAGCATGGACATCTCAATGTTTACATTATTTTGAATGGGATTTTCTTGAAAGTTCAGGGATTCTTCCTACAAAACAGGGGTCCGTTTCACTAAACTTCGTATGACTAAAATGTTTGTGAGTGCAAAATTATGATAGTCTGTAAATTTCACATTAACAATGTTTTTTTGTAAACAATGATTGGATTTACATTTATAGTGCATAGGCTGCATATGCAGCCTATGCTCAATAAATGTAAATCCATTAATTTAAATTTCCTAAATTTGCACTTAAGTTAAGTGAAACGGCCCCCAGGAATCTGGTGAGTGTCGACACCTGGATCCTGATCAGACTGTGCGGATGCACAGGCTGATCTGGATCTACACTGGTCGCAAAGCCGATAAGCCCATTTCTCCAAGAGTCGAGATGAACAAACGCTATTGGAAATCTAACGGCAACCATATTGTTCCGGTGTATAACACGACTGCTGAAACTGCACCGCGGAATGAGGCGATATTGATCATACGTTGTCTCGCGGCATATGCTTTCTCAAGTAAACGTGACGCCTTGTCACAAAATGGTGTCTATGGCCTTTGCAATGCTTCGATTTTTAGTCGAAAAAACAATTGTTATGCATCAAACGAACAGGACAGATCATCATCCGATTGATAGCGAAACGGGTGCAATAACAAATGTCATAATCGCCAATTTCTTCTTATTCTGTGCGACAATTGCGACATAGCACAAATAAAACAATGTTGATTTATTTATGATCAGTATAGATTGAGTTTTGCCTCTTGTATATGCATAGTCCTACGTAGTACGATTTGTGATTGGACATTTAAAAAAATCATCGAGTTTGCAACCAATGTAGCCCCTGTTCAAAATACACACACAGACTCATCAGGGTCTACAGTACTAGCTCAATGTTAAATTTAACCCTTTCAACACCACAGGCCTGTATAGTGGTATTGGCAAACAGTGTAGATCCAGATGAGCCGGCTCGTGACGAGCCGTCTCATCAGGATCTGCACTTTTTGCAAATAATTTTCACATTTTTGAGAGCAAAAACACCCCCTTTTCGTAAATGGACTAGTCTGAATATCATTTTGTGATGATTGGATTGGCTGCAAAATTAACATATCAAAATCCATTCCAGTTACTTAGGGGGGGTGTAAGGTTTAAGAAAACATTATGTATGCATCTGTGTACAGGTTTACATTATGTGACAAAAATACATTATGTGACAAAAAGGTTGGACACTAGCAAAAAATGAAGTTCTATTCCCGATCAGCTTGCGCGTTGCGCGCAAGCTGATCTGGGAATAGAACTTCATTTTTTTCTCACATGAGGTCATTTAGTCATCCTGGTGTTTTATCAGAATCTAAATGGGTCCCCAGCAAAGATTTGATTTGATTGGATTTATTGGTCTATCAACAGCTAAGGTCATCTAAGGTCATTTAAGGTCATTTAAGGCCGCGCCAACGGGTTTGATCCCGTATTTAATCTTGCTGCATTGGTGGAAAATCACAACAGAATATTTACATAACAAAAATAATATAATCAGCCCTGAAATTCGAATAACCTGATCTGGTGCCTGGTCCATACCACACCAAGGTCACTTGTTCCAGAATGCCGTGATTTGTCACACTTTGTGTATAGCTACTGCAACTACCATTTACAACAACAACAAGAAAATGTGGCCTGTCGGCACACGAATGCCCCCAGTGGCAGATTGGAGAAACTGTGGCAAAGTTAATTAACCGAAAGTGATAAATATTCATAAGCACAGTTGTGAAGGTCAAAAGGTCAAGGTCATATTATGGGCAGCATGGATGTGTGGCATTTGTCCACATGTTTAATGTATTAAAATATTAAAGTAATTCATCAAGGGAAATAGAAGTTATGACAGAATTGAGAAACTCTGGTGAACTTATTAATGTGTGAACAAGTTCAGGGCAGCATATTGCATAAGTATGATGTACCGCGGTATTGAAGTATTAAAGTAATCCTTCAAGGGATATAGAAGTTATGAATTTCAGTCTCCCGCGAAATTCTTAATGTGTGAAAAAGTTAAAAGTTGTGAAGGTCAAAAGGTCATATTAAGGGCAGCATGGATGTGCGGCATTTGTCCACAAGTATACTGTGTTGAAATATCTAAGTAATTTCAAGGGAGATAGAAGTTTTAACAGAATGTCGAAACTCCGCAAACTTCTTAATGTGCTGGACCCAAACACAGTATGCCTCCGGCTTTACTGAGACCGGCGGCATAAAAAGACAAATTAGCAAAAACCTGCAGCCACTAGGACAACAACCAAACACACAGAACATAAATTGTGCCGCCATTATTTAAGTGAAATAAAATTATTATGACTATTCTATTTATCAAATAAGGGGGATATGGAATATTTATTTAACCCTTTCAGCACACACAGCCCTCTAGAGCGGTGTTTGCAAACAGTGTAGATCCAGATGAGCCGGCTCATGAAGAGCCGTCTCATCAGGATCTGCACTTTTTGCAAGCAATTTTCGTATTTTTTTAGATAAAAAAAACACCCCGTTTTCATAAATGGACTAGTTTGAAAATAATTTTTTGTCGATTGGATTGGTCGGAAAATGAAGAGATCAAAATTCATTACATTTACTTAGGGGTAAAAGTGTTAAAATACCGGTCTGAACATCATATAGAACGAATCTTATAAATCCATCATAATTAACATATTTCGGGACTATCGGGTAACATTAACACCCGTGCAGCTGAAATACATGCAGGTTGCCATGACAACAACAATACTCCACGCATGCCGGTTAGCATAGTAACAACACAAACAGGCAGAACACGACATCGGTGCTCACCATTCTCTGATAAACTAAAGTCTCAATTTCATTGGCTAAACCGAGCGATACGTCGGGCTGCTTCTTTAACGATAATGTCGATGCCTGTAAAACGTAAACTAAATGGTCAGTGGAAGAAACGGACGAAGTCCATAAGGGCTAGAACAAGCCCTAAGTCGGGCTGCTGTTTAACTCTTTCAGGAGCGCTGGAAGCATCTACTGGGTGCCCCCGCTACCCACACAAAGTGTATGTTGTTACCACCGCCGAGACGATTCAACAGAGTGGTAACAACATACACTTTTGATGAGAAAATTTGCAGAAAAATATTTGCATTCCGGTTTTTTTATACATGAATTATAAATATGTTAAAAGTATTGATGCTGGACCTGTTCCGACGCCCCTGTCTTTGCATGCTAATGGTGAAAATAACAGCCAACAAATTGGGAGTATTTTACATACTTCTCTCTGTAAATATGTCTTGGAATTTCATTAGAATATACATCCAGTTGCTTGTTTGCAGATGCTACCTAAGATTTGGCCATTTCATGCTGAATATGACTCACTGGTATAATTTTTTTTTTTTCTACTTTCTTCATTTCTCAATGAAAGTATATGTTGTTACCACTCATTTGAACCGTCTTGATGAGACGGTTCAAATGAGTGGCAACAACATATACTTTTGGTGAGAAATAAGAAAAGTTTTTTTTGTTTGTTTTTTTTTGGGGTTTTGGGACTATTTTTCATACTTCTGTCTGTAAATATGTCCTGGAATTTCATTAGAATTGCGTCCTCCGGAATTCTAATGAAATTCAAAGACATATTCATGTTATTTAGAGGGACAAATAAAGGAAAACATAAGTTGTCCGTTATTTTTTAACTATTTATAGGCCACAAGTTTCCCAGCATGCAAAGAAAATGATAAAAAGTTGATTCCTGTAAAATGTAAATTGAAGGGTCAGTGGAAGCAGAGGGCTAAGTCCATAAGGGGCTAGATAGAGTGATACGTCGAGCTGCTTCTTTAATGACAAGGCCTAAAAAATAGTGTTTCCTGGTACGGGTTGGCAAAAAATAGGGTCAGTCAGCTTTTATTTTTTATATTATTTTTTTTTGTACTGCGATATTCCTGTCGACATGCTGTTAAAAATAAAGCGTTCATGATGTTGTTGTTTATCGGAAATGGTAAACAAAAAGGAGGTAAAAAGTCGGTCAGGTAATAAGAGACACACCTTTTTCATCGGCCTATTATGTCGATGCCTGCGAAATGAAAATTAAAAGGGTCGGTGGTAAGGGCATATGAGACACAGATCTTGGCCATCGCTTTGTTTTATAAAGTGAAATGTAATGTTTATTTAACCACGTGATCATGAGTAGATTATCTTGAAATAATACCCTCGTGATGGGTCCTACTGCTAAACGAACTTGGTTTGTTATGCTCACTCATTTGTTTAGCGGAAGGACCCAATCAGTCGTCAATTATTCCACGATAATCCTCTCACCTAGTTGAATAAACAGTATGTATTAACTCTTTGCATGCTAGCGGCGAAAATATCCGCCAAACGAATTAGGAGTACATGTATATGTTTTATTTCTCTCTGTAAATATGTCTTGGAATTTCATTAGAATTGAGTCCTGAGGACTCAATTCTAATGAAATTCCAAGACATATTCATGATATTTACGGGGAGAAATAAAAGGAAATATGAGCTAAATATGCAAATGAGATCGCTGAAGAAAACATACTGGGTACTCAGTACAGCTTTAATGTATGATTCCTTGCTTATGCAATAAATAAAATCTAACATTTGTGATGATTTAACCCTTGGACCGTTACACACGACAATCGTCGTTGGCTGTTGCTTTTATATCTCGCTTTATTTCTCAATAAAAACATGGTTTGACAGCACTGTAGAATCATTTCCAATGGAAATGATTCTGAAGTGCTGTCAATGCATGTAATTATTCTAAAGTGCTGTCAAAGCATGTTTTTTATGATAAAAAATATCCTACTAAATCATCACTCATATAAGATGCTCTATATAATTGATAAGTTTGATTACTCGTTTATTGGTGTTTAACGGCCTATCAACGGCTAAGGTCATTTAAGCCCGGGCCAACGGGTTCGATCCGGTATTCAACCTGCTGCATTGGCAAAATCCCAAAATCAGAACGGAATATTTCCTTCAAAATAACTATATAATTATACAACCCTGAAATTAGAACAACCTGACCTGGTGCCAGGTACATACCACACCAAGTCATTTGTACCAAACATAGAGGAGATCAAGGTCACCCAAATGACACTGGGTGGATAGCCATCGATGCAAGAAGCAAGTTATGACGTTTGGTAATGATCTGACAAACGGCTCAGGAGATATTAAGTTACCTGATAAATAGAAAATGAGGCTCGCGTCAGTATCAGGTTTGGCTCAGAAACGGTAGGTATTCCTCAGCGAGCCTTGGAATTCCTACGGGTTTCTTAACCTTGCTTGATAAACTTGATATCACAAGATGCTAGACTGTTAATTTCTAATTAGTCATGACGGGTTGCATAATACATACTGTCCATAATGTGACAAAACCAGGCTATTTGCATCTGTGACCAGTGTAGACCCAGATCAGACTGCACATCTATCTGTGCAGCCTGATCAGGGTCTTCACTGTTCAAAATGTGTTCACCAAACAATCCATTAAAATCCAAAGAGAATGAATTAACTTTTATTTAGTTCGCACAGAATGATCAGGACCTACACTGGCCAGAAATGGCAAGTCTGATTTTGTCAGATCGTGGCGTGACATTCAATCACAGGTGTCAGTGTCAAAACACCTGACTGAAGCATTCATTTCATTTACCAAGCAAAATATGCGACACAGATGAAAAAAACAACATATTGTATTTGTTTAGTGTCTGTGCCAAAAATTAGGTATATATTCTACTCTTTAACCCATTCCTTTCGGAAGACACATTTAAGGGTATGAACTTTATTAAATATTTTATTTTTGTTATTTCTCAATGAAAGTATATGTTATGTGACCACTCATTTAAACCATCTCGATGAGACGGTTCAAATGGTTGTCTCTCGACGAGACAGTTCAAATGGTTGTCTCTCGACGAGACAGTTCAAATGGTTGTCGCGATATATACTTTTGAGCTTTGAGCACATAGAAGGAAAATATTTAATTTACTTTGGGAAACCTCTATTTAATACTAAATATAGCCTATTTAATAGGGGTTCCCAAAGTAAATTGTATCCAAATGCATTGTTATTGTGATGAAACCAGTCTGTAGTAACCCTAAATATTGGCACGGTCACTGTTGTAGGAAAATTAACCATACTGTACGTTTTATGTGTTTCCCCAAATAAATGGTGTCCAAATATTTAGGGTTATTACGGTAAGTATATGTTGTAACCACTCATTTGAACCGCCTTGATAAGCCGGTTCAAATCAGTGGTCACAAAATATTATAGGAATGAACGGCCTTTTTGTGGAATTTATCGGGGTATAAACTTGGAAAAGTCGCGGGAATACTGGACGAAAAATTGTTTAAGAGCTACTAAAGTAACAACAAATCACTTACAAATTTCTCTGCAATATCCCCTGGGTTGCCTCCGGGTGGTTGAAATGCAATCATGTGACTAGGTTGCTGCACCGCCATTGGTGGAGGGATTTCAATGTCAGGGGCCTCACACGGGGGCTCGTCATTGTCAATACTGTGTTTCTGGGTGAAGTTGGCGACGTCTTGCTTCGAGATCACGCCGTCATTGTCTAGCTGATCGGGGTTGTCCTAGAAACAGAAAAAGAATAATTTTTTGTTTAAAAATGTTTAACACTTGCAATGCTGAATTAAATTTCTGCTGTTTTTATTTTCCAGTTTTCTCACATGGCATGGTTACAGACCTGAAAAAAAATTAATTATTTTTAAGGAGATATTACTTACTAACATACTAGGTAATCCTGAAAACAGAAAAGCAATATTATGGTGTTTTTTTAAATGTCATTTTTATTTCAAATTATGTCTTTCATGATCTTAGCTACTATTTACCGAGCTGTCCTGAAAACAGAAAAGAATTAGTTTCAAGAAAATGCTACTTTTATTTCAAATTATGCCCTTTTCTTGGTTTTTAAGACAAATCGGCTCATTAACCCTTTGAACCCGAAAGCCCGCTATAGCGGTTTATGCAAACAGTGCAGATCCAGATGAGCCGGCTCGTAACGAGCCGTCTCATCAGGATCTGCACTTTTTGCAAGTAATTTTCATATTTCTTAGAACAAAAACACCCCCTTTTCATAAATGGACGAATCTGAAAATCATTTTGTGACAATTGGATTGGTCGGAACATTAGCATATCACAGTCCATTGCAGTTCCTTAGGGTTGACGGCACAAATATAACACCTAAAGTAGATTAGAAAGATTAGATTAGTACTTATCAGTCCTGAAAGAAATAAAAATAATTAAACAATTAATTGATGCTAAAAAATTAATTGAGCAATTAATTGCTTGCTATCAGACATGCAACAGGAATGTAGATCAAAGAGAAATGGAAGGGGTCATTGGAAGAAGTGGGCTAAGTCCATTATCGACATAGCCCCCTTCTTCCACGGACCACTGCAATTGCTCACGTATGGTAATTAGTGTTCCGTAATACCTTGAAAGATAGTAGATATTTCAGAACCATTCTGAACAGACTCTGAAACGTTTGATATTGTGTCAACATAGAAAGATTGGTAGACTTTACGGCGAGTTGGCGAGTTCTCCGAGCCACAAAACATTTCAGGACAATTTCAGAACTTTCATTGCTCACAAAATAATATTCTATGAACATAGAAAGTTTGGCAAGAGTCTTTACGCCTCTGAAAGGGCTCTCCGCCAGTTTGATATTGTGTCAACATAGAAAGATTGGTAGACTTTACTCTCCGCCAGTTCAAAATAATTCTAACTTGAGTTTTCCGAGCCACAAACTATTTCAGAACAATTCCGAAATGACTCCCAAACTGTCTATCCCAAGTTTGTGAGTCTTCGCTAGGCATAACAGAATGAGCCGGGCTAAAACCTAAAATTGTCCTATATTGGATCCTCAACCTAGGAGCACACACTACTGTAGTGTATATATATATATATATGTATATATATATACAGTGGAACCTCTCTAAACCTCTCTAAACCGGACACCCTGGGAGATCCCCAGAGTGTCCCGTTTAGATATGTTCCACTGTAAAACAGACACATGCCTACTTCAAGACACACCTACTTCAAGACACACCTGTGTGCTTTGTGATCATGAACAGACATTAACATCGGAGATAAAGGGCAATGAACACTATCAAAATTAAGCACAACTACCCTTTCTCAGCGTCCGGTTCAGAGAGGTTCCACTATATTGTCCGATATATATATTGTACCTCTTCTCATTTCTAACATGCTCAGATCATCTGGAACACATTTCGAGTTCTGCTGTGACATAAAAGAATCTTACCCACCCACAACACACCAAAATGACAAATTCTACTGGGATCCAAATCCCTTTAACCCTTAGAATGCGGGACACAAAAATTGTCGTCTGCTGTTGTTTCAAATATTGTAATTTTCCTCAATAAAAACATGGTTAGGCAGCACCTTAGAATCATTTCCATTGAAAATGATTCTAAAATGCTGACAAACTATGTTTTTGAGGACGAAAATGGAAAATAAAAACAAATCAGCAGACGACAAAATTTAATTCAGCATTATAAGGGTTAACCCTCACAAATCTGCATGAGTAGTTTGCTGTTTAAATGATCCTAAATTACTGCCAAACCATGTTTTTCTTGAGAAAGAAGACAAAACAAGAAACAGCAGCAGACGACAAGCACAATTTCCCGTCTTCAAAGTGTTATACACTGATCAACTTCAGGACAGAGACAAAAAACTTACTAGTATTCAAAATACATCATACACCATTCATCAATAACAGCATGCAATGGAAGTCGTTACAACATTCGCTTTGCGAAACTATAGTTTACCCAGGAGCTGCCAAGACATGGTGGATTATTCCCGCTGTCGTCTGCGGTAAAACTAAC
Source organism: Conchocele bisecta (assembly GCA_029237695.1). Lineage (NCBI taxonomy): Eukaryota > Metazoa > Mollusca > Bivalvia > Lucinida > Thyasiridae > Conchocele > Conchocele bisecta. The sequence continues at coordinate 64,412,857 of CM055280.1, forward strand.
CTTACGATGTTTGTGACGAGCATAAGTACCACTGATCAGAGCCTTCGCTGTTCGTCATTCAGATCATTGTTGGCCTTAGATAGTGAGTTCTACAAAACGATGAGTTCTACAAAACGATTGAATTCTAAATCAACTGTCAAGTGGATTAGTGACCCAAACTATTGTTACTACATAAAATAAGGTCTGTTTTCTTGGCTGTGCATGCAGTCTGATCAGGATCTTCACTGGTCGCTATTAAGTTCAGTGTTAGCCCTATCCCGTATACTTCTGAATTAAATATCAGGGCCTTCGCTGTTCACAATTCAGGTCAATATGTGCTGTCAAACCAGGTTTTTTTGTTAAGAATTAAGGCAAACATGAAGAACAGTAGACGACATTCTCCGTCTCCAGCGTAGTAAGGGTTAAATACTACTGAGCATCTACAAACCTCATATAAACAGAAGGACTCAATGAAGATATAAGCAGATAAGTCGGAAATGACTGATCACTCAGCAGGGCGTCTGAACTAGATAGCCGTGATAGAAGTTTCCGAAAGATCAGTAAGGAGGTTAGATAAATACAGAGAGCAGATATAGCAAAATATGAAATAAGTAAACCTGGAAAATGAGCGTACATATGAGATGTTAACGAATATGCAACCAGTGTAGTCTCTAAATATCCTGCTTTATTCAAATAATGAACTGGGGGCCGGTTCACTAAACTTTGTACGGCTAAAATGTTTGTAAGTGAAAAATTATGAGTCTGTGAGTTTCACATTAACCATGTTTCCTTGTATATGCAGCCTATGTTCAATAAATGTAAAAAAATCAATTGAAATTTCCAGACGATCCTAAATTAATTGCACTTACAAACATTTTAAACGACGGGCCCAGGAACACTCACGGTACAATTGATCAATTGGTTGAATGTGGATTGTACAAATATAAATTCATGAAGTAAGTAGAATATAGGATAAGAAACCAGTGAATAAATAGGAGTTTAACCCTTACTACGCTGAAATAAATGTTGTCGTCTGCTGGAAATGTTTTATTTTCAATATTTCTCGACAAAAACCAGTTTTTTGTTAAGAATTAAAGCAAAAATGAAAAACAGCAGACGGCAATTTCCGTCAACAGCGTAGGAAGGGTTAATAATAATCAACCATTGTAGTCCCATGTTAGCCTGCATCTAATCAATATTTAGGTCAGTAGTACGGAGCCCCGCAGGGGACATGTATTTGTTAATTCGTGGGAACGAATTGTTAAATTGAGGGAACAAATTGTTATTACGTGGTATTTCTACGTCCCCTGTGGGGCTCCGTACAGTAGCACAGGAACATGGTTTGGACTAATGAAGAGGTATTCCCACATACTGAAGCAAAGAAACATCAAACAGAATTTATATTTATCAGACTTGGAAAATGTAGATCATGATCATGAGAAAGAATCTCATAATTGTATCATGATCTAAGATGATCACTCGTGACGGCACTATTGACTACCGGTTATAGCCATTGACTGATCTTCGTCTTACATCTTAACCCTTAGACTGCTACTCACAACAACTGTCGTCTGTTGTTGCTTTTATATCTTGCCTTATTTCTCAATAAAAACATGGTTTGACAGCACTTCAGAATCATTTCCAATGGAAATGATTCTGAAGTGCTGTCAAAGCATGTTGTAAATGATTCTAAAGTGCTGTCAAAGCATGTTTTTGATGATAAAAATGGAAAATAAACAGCAGACGACAACAAAATTAAGATAGCGGTCTAACGGTTAATGTATTACGCCAGGTTTTTTCAGATCAAAACTTCAATGCGAACTGATGTATAATTATTGTGAGACAGACAGTAGACGGTTCAGATACTTGAAACACTGAATTGCTTTGTATGCAAACTGGGGAAGTAGAGCAGATATGAGAAGATCAGATTATATTATCAGGTAACCTGTCCTGCATTGACCGAATACGTACCGACTGATAACATATTGTTGTATTAGGCATCGCCCTGATGTAAACATCCGGGTTACAACGAAGTGAAAACTGACGTTCCATTGGTCGGATGACGTCGCGTGACGTTACCGAATGACGTCAGTGTAATGACGCAGCGTAAACAAGTCCGCGTTCTGTCCATAGAATATGACGTCATATGTGGTCATTTTCGAGCATAAAACGCTACCTGATAAATAGAATACCAGGCTAGTGTATTTTGATATCAAGTTTATCAGGCTCGGCTAGGAAACGGTAGGAATTCCTCGGCAAGCCTCGGAATTCCTACGCGTTTCCTAGCCTTGCCTGATAAACTTAATATCAAAAGACACTAGCCTGGTATTCTCTATATCATCTCCGCAGCATTGAAGGAATAAACGCTTTTTCATGGCGGGATACAGATTTGCGGGAGAAAAATATCCAACCTTTTTTTCTTTCTCTAGTTTTGTTGCTTCTCTATAAAAGTATATGTTGTCACCACTCGTTTGAATCATATCGGTGATACAGTTCAAATGAGTGGTGACAACATATCTCGTATTTCATGCACAGATAAGAAAACTTTTGAATACCGTAATAACCCTAAATATTCGGACATCATTTGCTTTGGGAAACCCCTATAAAATAGGGGTTTCCCAAAACAAATTATGTCCAAATACATTGTTATTGTGATGAACAAGTAGAACTTTACGAAGTGTAAGTATCTAGACATACCTTGCTACGAGAAACCATATATACCAACTATTTGCACACCATTTGTTTTGGGAAACCCCTACAAATTGTATCCAAATACATTGTTATTGTCATGAACAAGTAGAACTTTACGAAGTGTAAGTGTCTAGACATACCTTGCTGCAAGAAACCATATATACCAACTATTTGGACAACATTTGTTTTGGGAAACCCCTATAAAATAGGGGTTTCCCAAAACAAATTATGTCCAAATACATTGTTATTGTAATAAACAGGTAAAACAATACAAACTGTAAATATTTTTAAGACTTTCTTAGCTATGAGAAACTATGTATTAACCCTTTCCCTGTTTTGCGATATTTCGACTCTTCCAAATCGAAAACATCTGAATCAAAAGAATCAAATGCTGGGTCAAATGATGGTTAAATTAAATTATCTGATAGAGTAGAAAACATTGTGGGAAAAGGAGAAATTGCTTGTTACAAGCAATTTCTCCTTTTCCCACAATGTTTTCTAAAGACATCTTCTGCAGAGGCGTGAAAAGTCGTTTCTATCAGGGAAAGGGTTAATGTGTGTTTCCAGGAATAAATTGTGTCCAGATATTTAGGGGATTTATGGTAGGGTTAAGTTTGAATGGGGTTATACATGTGTGCCATAACACGGTCAAATGTAGATCAGAATGTGCAGGCAAGTACATGTACAGTCGAACCTGCTCGGGCGGTCACCTTTAATCAGCAGTCACCGCCGTTAAGCGGCCACTTCAAATTCCCCCCGCGCATTTTTGCTATATAAAACGCTTTCATTCAACGGTCACTCGTCTAACGCGGCCAGCGGTCATTAATTATCGTCCCAAACTAGTGATCCAATTTCATTAAACGGTCACCGCTAATCCCGATTTCAATGTACCCTGCGGCGGTCGTTACCGAAGCGCGAATTAACAATGATGTCAGCAGTCAATGCGGGTAATTAAAACACCAAACACGTCGCGATATTGAGAGGGTATGTTTCACAGGTGCAAATTGTGTTGCCCGAACTGTCGGCGCATTATTGAAAGAATAGCCTATCGCATCCGGGTTCTTGCACCCTTGTCCGTCGATTCGTAATTTCTATAGGTTACCGACACAAATGTTGTAAAAAGGAACAGCCCATTGCCAATTACCAAATTGACAATTGAAAACACGAATAGCTGATATAATTGGCGTGTATTGCCCAGGACCGAGTGTAACCGGCTCAAATATAATTTAAGCAAATGGCCTCATATGTCGAATATGAGCCGAATGTCGCACTTATTGACTGCATTTGCTGACATCGCCTATGCATTATTTACATACACAATTGGAAATTAATCCAAATTCGACTTGACCAATACCCGACAAAAAAAATAAAAATAATTCGCATAACTTATCCCACATTTCCGATTATACCACATTATGCCATATTATCTAGTACAATAAGTTGTCTACAATATGAGTCTTGCAGACAGATTAGCAGTTGCAGTAGGCTGTAAAATAACAACAAAAACGTGAACATTGGTGTTTTTATTTGTTGATAGATTTTTTATTTCATTAAATGATATAATTCAACTAAAGATTTGTTACTTGTTAAGAAATCCACTCATTGCATGTTCAGGTTCAATTTTGAAAATATCAAATAAATATAAAGATACACATTTATATTGCATTAAAACATACATATTTAATTAATATGGTACTCTAAATTAATCATTAATATTATTTATTACAATTGTATTATCAAATCAACATACATGTCTATGTTATCTTTATTTTCATTTCAGTTTTCAAAATTTACCTGAAATGTGCCTGAAAACACAACCCTCTATTAAGAGGTCACCTCTGTTAAGCAGCCAGTTTTGTCACTTCCCTTGGGTGGCTGCTTAAGACAGGTTTGACTGTATTGGTAGTACGAACAAATTGGCCATATTTTGATGGATTTTATTTAATTATGTTTAACGGCCTGTCAACAGCTAAGGTAATTTTAGGCTTGGTTAACTGGGTCAAATCCAATTAGGTTACCGGTCATGAAGGGGGGTACATTCCAAAATCAGAACTGAATATTTACAGAAAAGATATATATTTGGCACTGAAATTAGAATAACCCGACCTGGTTCCAGGTCCTCACCACACCCAAATCCCTTAGCCCTACTCCCTAAAAGTAATATTAGTACTAGTACCACATATAGAGACATGTCAACTGGGGGCCGTTTCACTAAACTTTGTACGACTAAAATGTTCATAAGTGAAAAACTTAGGATAGTCTGTAAATTACACATTAACAGTGTTTTCTTGTAAACAATTATGGATTTACATTTATTGAGCATAGGCTGCATTTGCATTTGCACTTACGAACATTTTAGTTGTACAAAGTTTAGTGAAACAGGCCCCTGGTTATTACCAATGCTGCAACAAAAGTGAATATTGTACAAAGTTGTACCAAATCTCAACCACCGGTAGTTATTAAGTGAAAGGATTTAATGGCCCAGCAACCGCTAAGGTCATATAGAGACAGGTCAATAGGTCAACTGATCATTACCAATGTTTGCAGCTCGTACTTGGAGTTCCGATGTTGACACGGACACAAATACTTGACGATCCGTGTCAGCAGGTCCGAAAAAGTGAGCCCATCTTCGTAATCTGCCATCAGCGCTGATCACAACTGACCTCAAACTGAACTCTGGCTGATCTCAAGCTGATCACTAACTCAGTATACCAATTTCTGTCATGCCGGACACATGCTTTTCAAGTCTTATGATGTTCGCTCGGTATTCTGTGAGTTTATTAATCCACTTGTATTGTCACTTGTAGAAATCATCAATTTCACAACCATAATCAAGTCCATCTTGTCAAGTTAACACAATCAAGTCCATCATGTAAAGTTCACACAATCAAGTCCATCATGTAAAGTTCACACAATCAAGTCCATCATGTAAAGAGACACAATCAAGTCCATCATGTAAAGTTCACACAATCAAGCCCTTCTTGTCAACTGCATCTAGCTCAGCATCGACTAGCTGCACATTTGCGCTTTATAGGCAACAGGTTGCACTATACCACTACACCACCGTCGACAGTATAAATTTGCGTAATATCATTTACATTTCGCGCACTAAAGTATAGAACCTGCAGGGCGATGATGCTCATATTTCGCTATATTGTTATTGAGAGACAATTCTACGATATGACACAAAAATATTATCACAAACTTACCTAATAAAGTGTGTATTAGCAAAATTCTTAGGTCACTCTCCACGAAGTAGAACACTGTTATATTGTATGGAGACAAGATAGGTTTAGATATACACATGTTTAACTCTTTGCATACTGGGAAATTTGTGGGCTATAAATAGTTAAAAAATAGCAGATGACAATTCATTATATTTTTTTTTATTTCTCCTTATAAATGTCATGAATAGAGCATGAATAGAGCATGCAAACAGTTAACCCTTAGCCTGCTGAATGAAATGTTGTCGTCTGCTGTTTATGTTTTATTTTTGATTTTTCTCATCAAAAACATGGTTTGACAGCACTTTAGAATCATTTCCATTGGAAATGATTCTAAAGTGCTGTCAAACCATGTTTTTATTGAGAAACAGGGCAAAAAATAAAGAACAGCAGACGACAGTTTTTGCAGAACAGCAGACGACAGTTAACAAGCACTGATCATAGAATGAGATATGCAGTATCAAATTTGCCCTAGCAGGGTGAGGCAGGTCATGGCTGTCAACATATCAGCCCATTATTTTCAAGGAATGTACGGTTACACCGCGGATATTTTCCGACTTAAAAAACACCTATGAAGTCACGTTGCTGAAACACAAAACAAATATATTCTTTCGATATGCGTCAATAAACAATACGATGAGCGGCATGCGCCTAAATTCAACGTCAATTACTGAAAATCTAACGAATATCACGTCATGGTTTATTTTCTGTGTGGGGGCCTTGTGCCGCCTCATAGGTTTGTCCATCAGTCATGTGAGATTATTGAGTAGAAACTACTGACCATTCCACATACATTGTCTACTTGTCATGTTGGTCTGGTGATATCCTACATGATAGTCCGTGGTAATTACGCTTCAATATGTCAAAATGGAGCTTGTCATGTGTGCAACCAGTCTAGACGGACCGGCAGCTAGCATTTGTTGATGCCGCTAAGCTTGCCCTCTATTTCGGCCTGCAGATATCACACCCTGTCCCATATCACACTTGCTTCCATAGAGTCGGATTTTGTTCTGATTATATATGTCACATAGCCTGCAACCTGCCAGATATAGCATGTCTTCAATATGTGACGTAAACATATATAAATATGTATTACTCATGTATATTCAGTCCAGATCTCGAGATGTCCCAATGGCAAGTTTTGAAAAACCAGTTCCATGTTTGTACATGTATCTTTATCACACCATGTAACAGTGTGGTAGCATACTGAGTAATAAAGAAACAGTAACCACTTTATAATGTATTGATCATGAATAGTCTTATCTCTTCTCTACATACTCCGGTATATTAACGTGCGTAGTTATTGTACCCATGTTGTAAATGTATGCACCTCTTGTAGCTCAATATACTCGAATATATACATGATTATTTTCTTCCGGCAAATTAATTTCCACATGTAATTAAGAAACTACATGTCATGCCTACAGTATCTGCACACGTAACACGCCATATATCACGTGATTTCCGAACATAGGCGAACGACGTTATCCAACGCGACACAATTTCAAGCCATTCACGTGCTCTACATGACCTAGATGTTTTTGTATGAACAAAATATGGTAACTACTTCTACATAAAAGTGATTTGAAAGTGATTGCAAGATTTAGAATAAAGTACAAACAGTGTCGCATTTGTTGGACTATTTTTTATTACACTGCATCAAGTCTATATAAAGACATTGATATAAACACAAGAATAAACATCCGTTATTCATTATGACACTAGGTCTTAAAACCATTTGTTTCTACACCCTGACATACATTATTCCCTATTTTTCGTAAATGATGTCACGAGTTAAAGAGACTTATATTACAGTTATACTCTCCAGTTTTGCCAACATTCGACGTCATTTACTGAAACTATCGCGATTGTTTCCAAATGAATATCACCAAAATACGACGATAGCATGCTATCGTCGTATTTTCGTGATATTCATTCGCGCGCGGTTCATAGAGGGCTGGATAAGTCTTCATAGAAAGTTGGACCCCCATTTACATGTACAGACTTTAAATTTGACACCATTTTCTGCGATTAAAACACATAATCAGATGAATTTACGATGCTACGTTTATTTTTTCATTGGGTATACACGATTGACATGTAGCACGAGTCTTACAAGCTGAATTGGCCAGGCGAGACAGCTGCTGTTCATTGGCTGGTTGGAGAAAGGGCCACTTTTCCACGTGGGCAATTCACACTCCACCCGAATATCTAGTCTTTGTTCAGTTGTTTCAAATTGTCTTACCATCGTTCGCATATAATTGTAAAACATAATATGGAGCACAGTGATTCCTCAGACGGCGGGATTTTTATTACCCAGTCAGTTTATGGCAGTACATGTAATGTGGACGAATACCAAGTTGAGTGCATGGATATTTCCTCCGATGAGGAGCTGGATACTGTGATGCAATGACACCATTGCAACGACACAGACCAGTATGCCGACAGCGTCTGACGAGGAATTGGTGAAGACATGTGACATTACTGAAGCCGGTGACAGTGATGGCAGATTTAAACAACCAATTGTCGACACACAAGTTAACGAAATGCAAAGTAAAAGGTAAATAACAGAAGCGGTTTCTAGTATCTTTTGACTGACCTGCTCGTTGGCGCCTCTCTGAACAAACTCCTAGTCAAATAAAAAGCTATGAAACATACGTCAGAGGGGCGCCGGTGGCGAGGTCCCGCAATAGACATTCGCCCTATTGAGTATTGTATTCCTCAATATCATCACTTTAGAATAATTTACAACATGCTTTGACAGCACTTCAGAATCATTTCCATTGGAAATGATTCTGAAGTGCTGTCAAAACATGTTTTTATTGAGAAATAAGGCAATATATAACAGCAACAGCAGACGACAATTGTTGTGTGTCGCGGTCTAAGGATTAAAATGCAAATTTGGAAAGACTACTCCGTCATAACTGTTATATAATGCAATGTAATTAGAGTTTTGTACTCAGAACTAAGCCTCAATCAATAAAACTTCATGATTTCGAGATTGAGCATGAAGTAAATGCTTAGTAAGATAAGCACAAGCTTGAATGTCCACAATGATGGATAACCTTGATTATAAAACAGGAGCATGTATAACATAACATCGACAAATAAAAGTACACAAATACTCAAAGTTTTGTGTTTGAAATCAACATCGCAAGTGATTGGCGGCTGAGACTGGCATTGCAGTTTAAACCAATCAAATAGCCCAATTTTCAACAAGTGTTGGCTCAAATTTATAATCAGAGTTAAGTTTTATATAAAAAAATGTATTCAGGATATTGTTATATACCAACTTAACCCTTACAATACTGAATTCAATATATTGACTGCTGCTAATTTTTTTATTTTAACCCTTAGACCACCGCTACACACAACAATTGTCGCCTGTTGTTGCTTTTATAATGTGCCTTATTTCTCAATAAAACATGTTTTGACAGCACTTCAGAATCATTTCCAATGGAAATGATTCTGAAGTGCTGTCAAAGTATGTTGTAAATTATTCTAAAGTGATGTCAAAGCTTGTTTTTGATGATAAAAATGGAAAATAAACAGCAAAACGACAAAAAATTAAGATAGCGGTGTAAGGGTTAAGTTTTATATAAGTTTTATATAAACAAAATTATTGGATTTTGTTATATACTAACTTAACCCTTACAATACTGAATTCAATATATTGTCTGCTACTAATTTGTTATTTTTATTTTTTTCTCCAAGAAAATAAATAAATAAAAAATAAATTGCTTTGCCAGCACATAAGGATCATCTCCTTTGGAAAAACTACAATTCCTACACATAGCTAGTCTAGCCTCACCTGTTAAACATAGAAAGAACTGGTGGCCTATATATATAATGCCTTGAACACTCCATTGAGTCCAGACAATAGTTTCCTGGCAAGCAGAAGAATTCCAATAGAAGTCTCGTACAATGGAACAGTCACATGACAAGGAAAAACATATATAACACAAATTCCGGGATCTGACAAAACTGGACCAATCGCTACAGATATTTGAAGGTCTGACAAAACTGTCAATCGCTACAGATATTTTGAGGTCTGACAAAACTGGACCAATCACCACAGATATTTGAAGGTCTGACAAAACTGGACCAATCGCTACAGATATTTTGAGGTCTGACAAAACTGGACCAATCGCTACAGATAGTTTGTCTCACTTCTCATAAAAAATATATGTGTGTACCTAACATAAAGAGACGATTCAAATGATGGTCAAAATTTATAAATATTTTTTCTTTTTTCATCACAGATATATCTGTGATGAAAAAAGAAAAATATTTATAAATTTTGGTGATGAAAAAAGAAAAATATTTATAAATTTTGGTAAGAAAAATGATTAATCCTATTAAATTGAGACTTGAATTTCCAAAAGCACTGCTCGAAAATGTCTTGACATACACATATAGTCCCGTGTCACAAACTTGTAGTATGGCATCGCAGTTAATACCAATCCTGTGAAATGTGTCGATTGGGGCACAGGGATGACTGTGTTTATCATATAACACAAGTATATCTGCATGTGCATGCATAAACAGGCATATGTGTATATAGTCCTGAGTGTATATGCATACAACTCCATACTATGCAACAAGTACATACAATGCTGTCCATGTATATGTTGAAATGTATTACCGTTTGCTCAACGTTTTAGCGAGCCGTCTCTTGTAATTCTTTTAGAATGGCAATTGTACGTGTGCCTGTGTTGTATTATTGTTCTGTGTTTAATGATGTACAGTTGTCCATGTATATGTTGAAATGTATTACCGTTTGCTCAACGTTTTAGCGAGCCGTCTCTTATAATTCTTTTAGAATGGCAATTGTACGTGTGTCGTGTTGTATTATTGTTCTGTGTTTAATGATGTACAGTTGTCCATGTATATGTTGAAATGTATTACCGTTTGCTCAACGTTTTAGCGAGCCGTCTCTTATAATTCTTTTAGAATGGCAATTGTACGTGTGTCTGTGTTGTATTATTGTTCTGTGTTTAATGATGTACAGTTGTCCATGTATATGTTGAAATGTATTACCGTTTGCTCAACGTTTTAGCGAGCCGTCTCTTATAATTCTTTTAGAATGGCAATTGTACGTGTGTCTGTGTTGTATTATTGTTCTGTGTTTAATGATGTACAGTTGTCCATGTATAGTTGAAATGTATTACCGTTTGCTCAACGTTTTAGCGAGCCGTCTCTTATAATTCTTTTAGAATGGCAATTGTACGTGTGTCTGTGTTGTATTATTGTTCTGTGTTTAATGATGTACAGTTGATGAGACGTAAATAAACAATTTAACCTGTATCTACATTTGTTTTTAAATTTATCTGTGTATGTTATATGCTTCTATATCACTGTTGTTCGTAGCATAATCAAAACAAACATAAAACGCACGTGCGTAGCAAACAGTACCAAAGAAAACCAGGTCGTGAAAAACTATTGCAACACAAGCGAATGGCAGTGACCTCGTTTTTAACCCTTACTATGCTGAATTAAATTTTGTCGTCAGCTGGAAATGTTTTATTTTCAATATTTCTCGATAAAAACCTGTTTTGGCAGCGCATGAGAATCGTCTCCACTGGAGACGCTGTCAAAACAGGTTTTTTGTTAAGAATTAAGGCAAAAATGAAAAACAGCAGACGACAATTTTCGTCTCCCGCGTAGCCAGGGTTAATACTACACCACTCGGTACAACAGACCAGAGCTCCAGTTTAGGTGCGTAATTTGGAGGTAAATTTCTTATTTCTCCATCAAAAATGGCAAGTTGGGAGTGCTTTAGAATCGTCTCAATGAGACGATTCTAAAGGATTCCCACCTTGTCATTTTTGATGAAGAAATAACAAAATTTCACCCCAAGTTGGTCAAATTACGCACCTTAACTGGAGCACTGAACAGACTAATCAACAATGTACTCAACATACGTAGACGTGAGAATTCCACGAACGTCAGGCAATACGCACAAACATTCCGTGACATAAGCAACACAAACACCACAGAGAAGTACAGAATTATTAATTGTTACCTATTTTATACATGTTTTATTTGAACTCTTTTTTGCTGAGGATATGCCATTGTATTGTGTTTGCAGAAAATCTTAAATATTTTCCTTCTATGCGCTCAAGTATATTAACCCTTAGACCGCTACTCACAACAATTGTCGTCTGCTGTTGCTTTTATATCTTGCCTTATTTATCAATAAAAACATGGTTTGACAGCACTTCAGAATCATTTCCAATGGATGGAAACGATTCTGAAGTGCTGTCAAAGCATGTTGTAAATTATTCTAAAGTGCTGTCAAACCATGTTTTTAATGATAAAAATGGAAATAGAAATAAACAGCAGACGACAAAAAAATTAAGATAGCGGTGTAAGGGTTAAACAAAATGAAGTATCCTTAGCATTGAATGGGCTAACTGCCAATGGAAATGAATCTTAACCCTTACACCGCTATCTTAATTTTTTTATCGTCTGCTGTTAATTTTCTATTTTCCATTTTTATCATCAAAAACATGCTTTGACAGCATTTTAGAATAATCATTGGAAATGATTCTCAAGTGCTGTCAAACCATGTTTTTATTGAAAAATAAGGCAAGATATAAAAGCAACAGCAGACGACAATTGGTGTGTGTAGCGGTCTAAGGGTCAAGTGCTGTCCAACTATGCCTTTTGATTGAGAAAGAATACAACTATGAAATAACAGCAGACGACAATATTCGGTTCACGCCTTTTATTAACCCTTAGAATGTGGGAACCGAAAATAGTCGTCTGCTGTTAATTCATATGTTGTCTTTTTTCTCAGTAAAAACATGGTTTGGCAGCATTTTAGAATCATTTCCATTGGAAATGATTCTAAAGTGCTGCCAAACCAAGTTTTTGATGCTAAAAATGGAAAATAAATAATATTCAGCAGACGACACAATTTAATTCAGCAAAAACCTAACCCATTGTATACATGTACTGAATTACAGAAATAGAGAAATATACACCACTAACTTAAACGAGAAATATCAATTTACACGACCCATGTAAACGAGAAATATCAACATGACGGCCAATTTGAACGAGAAATATCAATTTAGACCACCCGTTTAAACTGTCTCACCGAGATGGTTCAAATGAGTGACTACAACATAGACTTTGGCGTAGATATAATAACTGAAGCCAAAAATATATTTTGAAAATCAGAACAGGGATGGTTCAGTAGTTTATTTCACCAACATTGCAAAGTATACTTATCTAGCCAAGTATACTTTGAGGGAGTACCGTAATCATTGAGCACTCCAGTAGCCCATTTCACCAACATTGCAAAGTATACTTATCTAGCAAAGTATACTTTGAGGGAGAAATTTTCAATTTTAGGATAAATTTATTATTTTTTATTATACTGAAAATGATTAATCCCTGAAAGTATACTTTGCTAGGGTGTACCGTAATCATTTATTTTTCCCGAAATGCATTATTTCATAAGGAACCAACAACTGCATATATTTGATGATTAAAAGTATGCAGAATTATTATACTGAATTTATTACATTATCACAGCCAAAATGGCTGTGATAATGTAATAAATTCAGTGTAATAAAAATTAATAAATTTATCCTAAAATTGAAAATTTCTCCCTCAAAGTATACTTTGCTAGAAAAGAATACTTTGCAATGTTGGTGAAATAGGCTACTGATCGAAATGAACAAACATGTGTTTACAATGAGCGACAAGAAAATGACCATGAAAATATCAAATGTCACAAAAAACAATACACAGTATTTCCCAATAAATATATGTCACAAATTTGATTTATTCTCGATTAGTGAGCAACGACTCCAAACACAAGTTAATATCCTAACCACACACGTCCGCGTCTATATGGTCACAAACAAATACGGATAATAAATGTAAACAATTTATTTTTTTTATGTTGGAATGTCATGGTCACTACAGGGTATTAAAGCAGCCTCATTTTATTAAAATATTCAAAGAATTTGAAACTTGAGAAGCGCTAGCTGTTCCGACCTGAATGATCGCCACAAAAGAACGCACTGTTGGGTTAAATGAAAGCCCTTTTGAAAGAAGAAAATTGCTACGTGTAAATATGAAACACCTCACTCGATTTAACCCTTACAATGCTGAACACATTTTGTCGTATGATGTTTATTTCCCATTTTCCTCATGAAAAACATGGTTTGAGAACACTTCCGAATCATTTCCATTGGAAATGATTCCAAAGTGCTGTCAAACCATGTTTTTATTGAGAAAGAAGACAAAATATCAAATAACAGCAGACGACAATGTACATTTCCCGCATTCTATGAGTGAAATGTACACCGTGTAAGTTTTTAAGTATCAATTGGAAATGATTCTAAAGTGTTGTCAAACCATGTTTTTTATGACAAAAATGAAAATTAAAAAATAATCAACAGACGACAAAAATTTATTCAATAGGGTAAGGGTTTATAACACTGTAATTCGACACAAAATGTCATGAGCTAAATATTATGAGGTGGAAAACGGATAGTATGTCCATAATATCTGAATATTATATGTTAAAGAATCCACAAGTTAAGCAGTAAAAATCCCTTATTTGTACAATGTTAAAAGTGTCATTACATTTGTACTTCACATAAAATAAAGAATTTCAAACATGTCAGAGTGTGTGTCGGTAAATTTCACATAACACTATTTCAATTAAAGGTGGAAACACACACTAACTCCACAATTTCTGAAAATGACAAAATCTAAAACTGCAGTGAAAATTCATATTTTGTATGATATTAACACATAACACAGCTTTTCAATTAACCCTTAGCCTGCTGATCGCGAAACTGTCGTCTGCTGTTGCTTTATGTTTTGCCCTGTATCTCAATAAAAACATGGTTTGACAGCACTTTAGAATCATTTCCAATGGAAATGATTCTAAAGTGCTGTCAAACCATGTTTTTGATGAGAAAAATCGAAAATAAAACATAAACAGCAGACGACAACATTTCATTCAGCAGGCTAAGGGTTAAAGATGGAAACACGCATTAAATCCATACTTTATGAAAATCACGTAATCTAAAAATTGATTAGTAAAAATTGATGCTTTGTACGACATTAAAACTTCCATAATTTCTGAAAACTACAAGATCTAAAATTGCAGTGAAAATTCATGCTTTGCACTAAATATTAAAACTGTCACAACTTCACATAAATCATAGCTTTTCCATCAATCGGGACTTACTGTCTGTTTCACGAAAGCTGCCCAAATTTTACGGCCATATAAACAATTCAAAAACCATATTGTTTTCGATAATATTAAATTAAAGGAAAATTTAAGAATGAGCCTTCTTTTTATTTCGTGAAATTTGGTCAAATATTGATTTTATTGCGAAAACAAAATGTCCCCATGTTAAATGAGTGAAAATGTCTATGGGGAATTAACATGGGGAATTTTTTTTAGAATTTCAGAAATACTGGACCGATTTTTAAAATTTAACTTTTGATTTCTTAGTAACGGTAGATCGTTTCCAAGCTATCTACCCGGTAGCTAGGTTTCGGAGTCAATTTCCAAATTTTTTTGTTTTTTGACTCCTCCCATAACTGCTCTACCTTTTTCCCCCATGTTAAATTCCCATAGAGAAATCAATTTTTCGTAATAAAACCAATATTTGACCAAATTTCACGAAATAAAAAGAAGGCTCATTCTTAAATTTTCCTTTAATTTAATATTATCGAAAAAAATATTGTTTTCGAATTGTTTGGGCGTAAAATTTGGGCAGCTTTCGTGAAACAGACTATAGTGTCGGTAAATCTAAAGTTACAGTGAAATTTTGTTCTCATGTGCTGTCAAAATAGGTTTTTTGTTCAGGATTAACTCTTTGCATGCTGGGAAACTTGTGGGCTATAAATAGTTCAAAACTAGCGGACAAGAATTCATCATATTTTCTTGTATTTCTCCCCGTAAATATCATGAATATGTCTTGGAATTTCATTAGAATTCTAATGAAATTTTAAGACATATTTACAGAAGAGAAATAAAACATATACTCCTAATTCGTTTGGCGGATATTTTCGCCGCTAACATGCAAAGAGTTAAGGCAAAAATGAAAAACAGCAGACGACAATGTTCATCTCCCGCGTAGTGAGGGTTAATAACCTGCACCCAACCACTTCCATATCTCATGAAAAATATTAAAAAAATTACGATACTTTCCATAAATGACGTTGATAGTTGACGAAATATTCAGCGCATTTGATTCCGCATTTGCTCTGAAACTTTTGTCCACTTTAATAAGACGTCATTTACGGAAAACATCACAGAAAACTTCACAGTTTCTGTAAATATCTTTCATGAAAGTGAATGTCTCAGCTGAGGCCCACAGTTTAAAGGCTCATCCAACAGGCGAGTGGGATGAAAATACTATGAAAGTACAAAGTACTTCTGATGCCCAAAACAAGGTTTGAACAGACACCTCCGGGATTGGTTGTCAGGTGTTCTAACTCCTAGGCTACAACCAATGAAAATCGCACATCTTCTTGGGTACAAAATCACACTGCTTGTGTCATACGGTACGTGAAATCCGAGGAATTCCACAATTTCTACAACATAGGGATGGGTGTCCCTGCCTTATGATATAGATAATGGTGACCGATGATTGTATTACTACATGTAGGTGTAAACTACACTTATGACGATGACAATTACAGATTTCCGCAACCACTTTTACACGACATATCTACAAGTAGCTACTATGTATTACAAGCAACTGCATTTACATGCAATTTGTTGTCTATATACTTATACAAACAAAATATTTAGCTGTAACAAAATCCTTGACTTACAGATGATAAAGCAGTATACCAACTACTTGACTTACATATGATAAAGCAGTATACCAACTACTTGACTTACAGATGATAAAGCAGTATACCAACTACTTGACTTACAGATGATAAAGCAGTATACCAACTACTTGACTTACATATGATAAAGCTGTAGATAAAAAGATGATAAAGCTGTAGATAAAAAGATGCGAAAGCTGTACACCAAATCCTTGACATAATGATAAAGATGCGAAAGCTGAAAAACAAAATCCCTGACTTAGGTGCATGCCCACTCAGCAGGTACAAACTGTTCTTTATATCAGAGACATCATCTGAGACATGTTCTGGCCAAATAAACAGTCATTCACCATTACCCCACATATTGGTTGACATTATTGTATATTTTATATCAGAAGTAAATTTCCACACTGATATCAGAGGCGACAACCGTGTTTCCTTAAATGTTAACGGCCA
This sequence comes from Conchocele bisecta, assembly GCA_029237695.1. Taxonomy (NCBI): domain Eukaryota; kingdom Metazoa; phylum Mollusca; class Bivalvia; order Lucinida; family Thyasiridae; genus Conchocele; species Conchocele bisecta. The sequence continues at coordinate 64,430,028 of CM055280.1, forward strand.
TTACTATTTATTCTCTGTATTTATTTTTCGATGTGCAATGATCATACTTTATAATGTGTCGAAAATATTATTTTTTTAGGAGACGCATTTAATTAGTATAAATAATTCAAAAATGTCATGCCTCATTTGCATATGAAAATAGCTGATACCAACGCGCGTCACTATCAGTTAAATAAATATTACTAAATGATTATATCTGTATAGCGGACACACGTAATGTTTAGAACACAATTATACACTTATTTAAAGAACATATCATATAAAGAACATTTTGTGCCTACTAAGTGGGCATATACCTTTAACTCTTTGCATGTCACCGTATATTTTTTATTTCTCTCTGTAAATATGTCTTGGAATTTCATTAGAATTGAGTCCTCAGGACTCAATTCTAATGAAATTCCAAGATATATTCATGATATTAAGGAGAAATAAAAGAAAATACGATGATTTTTGTCCGCTATTTTTGAACTATTTATAGCACACCAGTTTCCCAGCATGCAAAGAGTTAAAGATGCTGAAGCTGTACACCAAATCCTTGACTGAGAGCGACTATAGGTGTAACTCTTATGCTACTGGTACTTATGCTGCTGCCAGTGTAAATTTTCCATCTTTGGGAAGAAACTTTTTACATTCGGAACATGCTTTTATGTGTATACACATATTTTTATGCCACTGGGTTTCGAAGAAACGGGTGGCATATAGTGTTTGGACCGTCCGTCCGTCTGTCCGTCTGTCCGGTCTGTCCGTCTGTCCGTCCGTCACACTTTTCGGTTAACCAATTTGTCACAGTTTCTCAAATATGCTGCACGTGGCATCCGCGTTCGACAGACGCATTTCTTGTTTTTTATATATTTTTCTTATTTATCATCAAAAGTATATGTTGTGACCACTCATTTGAACCGTCTGACGGTTCAACTGGTGGTCATAACATATACCTCTGATGAGATACGGAGATAATATTTAGAATTTTCGGTCAGGGAAGTTGGTCTTAAGAATGTAATGGAAGCAAACGTTATATAGCACTTTTAATACCAATATGCAAATGTTTTCGTTGGCACAGATGTAGGCATAAGGGTGATGTGTAATATGGGAAGAAACCAGAGTACCCGGCGGAAAACCACTTGTCCGGCTTGGAAACCCCTGTACCATCTCATGTACTGCCCTGACTGAGGATCGAACCCGGGCTGCATTGGTGAAAACCACGCTTGTTACCAATTGTGCGAATGTAATGGATTAAGTATAAGTTATTGTTCACATATTGGATTTTTAAGGAATTAAATACGAGGCAGTACTAGCGACCGCAGCATTTAGTTTCTTAAAAATCAAATATGAGAACAATAACATACTCATAATTAGCCAGGTTTATAATGCATCCGAGTATAACAGGTACCGAACAGGTAGTCATTAAATCAGGTAACATGTAACTTATTGGTGTTAAATCTTGTAATATGTGGAGAAACGGGGCTTATGGTTTTTGCGACCAGTGTAGATCCAGATCAGCCTGTGCATCTGCACATTCTGATCTGTAGCCAATTTCATCAAAATTGCAAAGTATACTTTAATATCTAGCAAAGTATACTTTGAGGGAGTAATCATTCATTTTTCCCGAAATGCATTATTTCATATAGAACTAACGACTGCATATATTTGATAATTAAAAGTATGCATAATTATTATACATGTACTGAATTTATTACATTATCACAGCCAAAATGGCTGTGATAATGTAATAAATTCAGTATAATAACAAGAATTCCGCCACTGAAGTGGTATTGCGCCTGCCGAGGCATTTGAGCGTGACCATTACAAGTAAATAAATGACCTTGACCTTCAGAATTTGGATGTGGGGGTGTGCGTAATGAAGCATCATCCCTAGACAAACATTGATGCGAATATTATCAAAGTCTGGCAAGGGGTTAAAGAGATATTGTGGAAAAAAAATATAACTTTAATGCATTTCTGTTACAAAACCGGTGAACATTACAAGTAAATAAATGACCTTGACCTTCAGAATTTGGATGTGGGGGTGTGCGTAATGAAGTATCATCCCTAGACAAACATTGATGTGAAATATTATCAAAGTCTGGCAATTGGTTAAAGAGATATTGTGAAAAAACATTGACCTTGAGAATTTGGATGTGGCATAATGAAGCATCATCCCTAGACAAACATTGATGTGAAATATTATCAAAGTCTGGCAAGGGGTTAAAGAGATATTGTGAAAAAAACAATAACTTTAACGCATTTGCCTTACAAAAAAACCGGACGCGGACGACGGAAAAAGCGCCGACTATAGTCGCGCCTCTGCTAAAGCAGGTGCGACAAAAATGAATAAATTTATCCTTAAATTGAAAATTTCTCCCTGAATGTATACTTTGGTAGATAAGTATACTTTGCAATGTTGGTGAAAAAGGCGACTTTTCCAAGTTTATATCCCCGATAAATTCAACAAAAAGGCCATTCATTCCTTATAATTCCAGCATTTGAAATAAATTCATCAAGAATATGTGTTTATTTTCCGTTTTCTTAAGAATTATTTTAACTGCGCCTCACGGTTACGGAAAGTAGTTCGGTGTGGGAGTTTACTGGGATATAAATTTTGGACAGAGACTTGCTACGGGCCAATCAAATGTTAGGGAATTGCGTAAATATTTTTGTGCTGGAATTATTTTGTGCAGGAATGACCGCTTAGAAAGTAGGGCGAATTAAAAAGAATGATATTTACCAGCGAGCGAGACTCCCGAAATCCCAGAGGCTTCCTTTTATGTGGAGTACGATTAAATCCCAGCCGTCGAAGTAACGACATAGTTCACTATCACGGCTCGCGTACAGGCACGGTAACCAACATGACGTTTCAGTTGTCAAACTATTCGTCAAAGCACATTGAATTGTAGTTACATTTAGTTAAATTCCTGCCATCTAGAAGTGTTACTGGGCGATGTCAGTTATTTGAAAAAGCTATGTTTTTACTATTGGAGCAAATGTGACATAATCGAAAAATCCAGGCGCCAACATAGGTTAGGTATAAACAAACACAGTTCAAGAAATCCAATCACGTTCACGTCCTGTCCTGTTGCTGTTAAGTAATAATGACAATGACGCTATACAAATACATGTGTTGTGTAAAACTCGACAATCACTTATTATTCTGCATAGCAAACAATACTTAACATATTTGAGGAGTGTCGAACATTCAGTGAACTTTGTTATTATATAAATGAATGACTACAATGATTATCATTAACCCGTCACGTCACCCCTAAATATCACATAGACTGTTCAGACGGTACGTCTGAACAGTCTATGCGATATTTAGGGGTGACGTGACGGGTTAACATGACCGGGTTATTCTTTTTAAAAATGGATCTACATTGTTTGCAAAGGTTGACATTATTATTAGGTTTAACCCTTTCAACCTTAAGGAACTGGAATGGACTGTGATATGCTAATGTTCCAACCAACCCGATGGTCACAAAATGATTTTCAGATTCGTCCATTTATGAAAAGCGGGTGTTTTTGTTCTAAGAAATATATAAATTACCGTACTTGCAAAAAGTGCAGATCCTGATGAGACGGCTCGTTACGAGCCGGCTCATCTGGATTTGCACTGTTTGCATGAACTGCTATACGGGATTACGGGTTCAAAGCGTTAAAGGTACATGCCCACTCAGTACGTAGGCACAAAATGTTCTTTTAGGAATTAAATAAGTGTATAATTGTCTCACCATTCAACCAGCCCTAAAACTTACAAGTGCCCACTGCACATATATAATCAGCTAGTAATATTGATTTTACTTATAGCGACGTGCGGTGGTATCAGGCTATTTTCATATGCAAATGAGGCATCTATTTTTTAATTATTTATACTAATTAAATGTGTCAGATTATAAAGTATGATCATTGCAAATAAAAAAATAAATACCGAGAATAATTAGTAATGCCCGTTAACATTTTAAGGAAACACGTTAACATTTTAAGGAAACACGGTTATCGCCCCTGATTATGATCAGTATGGACATTTACGTCGGATATAAAATGTATAATAATACCAATCAATACGTGGTGAATGAGTGTTTATTTTGCCAGAAAATTGTGTGCCTTAGCTGAGTGGGCATGTACCTTTAAAGAGTTGAAACTACAAATGCACTTATATGTCCAGATAACATATGTTTCAAGGTGGATGATCACGTGTTTACAACAACAACAACGCCGCCCACTCCACAGTAAGTATTATTTGATATTTTCCTTAATATGCAACAGATTTTGATGAAATATGGCGCAGCAAACGCGTCTTCATGAGCTCCATTTGGTGGTCTAGGGAGTTTGGCACAGACTTATGTCGTTTTTGCGAAGAATCGACAGAAGTTTGGGCGAAAATACAGAGACCACCAAATGCAGCTTAACAAGACACGTTTGATGCGCCATATTTCATCAAAATCCGTTACGTAATAAGGACACTATAAAAGAATACGTACTTTGAATCGGTACTTATTGTTGTTGTTAGTACCACGTGATCATACACCTTGTGTTTGCTCTTTCTTTTACGAAAGACACAAGAAATGTTAATATTCCAATGATTGGACCTCACTTTCGATATTTCAGTCTAAGGATATGATAATTTTCTTGAGAAAATCTCATTATTTTGTTTATTCCTCGATAAAGGTATATGTTGTTACCACTCGTTTGAACCGTCTCGTTGAGATGGTTCAAACGAGTGGTAACAACATATCCTTTCGAGGGGAAATAACGAAAATGGCGATTTTTTCTCTCAGAAGTTTCATACTACTATAAGTGTATCCCGTCTGTAATGAATTACAATCAATTATTAAATCCATGTCGCAATCATCTCGGTCTTCTGTTACAGTATTTTATGTACATCTACACTTTATTTTTAGACCGCTACTCACAACAATTGTCGTCTGCTGTTGCTTTTATATCTTGCCTTATTTCTCAATAAAAACATGGTTTGACAGCACTTGAGAATCATTTCCAATGGAAATGATTCTAAAGTGCTGTCAAAGCATGTTGTAAATTATTCTAAAGTGTTGTCAAAACAAGTTGTAAATTATTCTAAAATGCTGTCAAAGCATGTTGTAAATTATTATAAAGTGCTGTCAAAACATGTTGTAAATTATTCTAAAGTGCTATAAAAGCATGTTGTAAATTATTCTAAAGTGCTGTTAAAGCATGTTTTTGATGATAAAAATGGAAAATAGAAAATAAACAGCCGACGACAAACAAAATAATATAACGGTCTACGTGTGCGTAGTAAGTCCTTTCAATAATTTTTATTACATGATCCATTTCTGTACGGTGAATAGAAATATTAAGATTCCAATGTGTTCCAATCTCACAATATTAAAATATGAATCCATTCATAATGAATAAGTAGCAACCACCTCATTCTTGCTTTTATCTTATTTCCCAGAAAGACCTGTCAATAGTTTCTATGTAAGTATTCTACGATTATATATGTATGTTTGTTAATAGTGGTATGTTTAAAGTCACATGTAATATGACACTAAAATAATCAATTTTTTGAACAGTCCAAGTGGTTGGTGGGTAATGTAAGTCAATCGCACATGATATATATTGTGGCCGCTACTAAATTTTTTTGTAAATATATCAGTTTGTCTATTATATGGTATTTAATAGCCTATCAACAGCAAAGGTCATTTTGGACAGGGTCAATGGGGTCGAATTCAATATTTCACCTCTACGAAAGGGGTGAATACCCAAGTCAGAACTGATAATATGAATTCCCGTAAAAACCTAAATATTCGGAATATATTTATTCCAGGAAACACAGAAATATATGGAACCCTGCAGGAACATGGATTTTTTTGTTATTAATTCGTTCCCACGAAATAACAATTTGTTCCCTCAATTTAACAATTTGTTCCCTCAAATTAACAATTTGTTCCCACGATATAACAATTTGTTCCCTCGAATTAACAATTCGTTCCCACGAACTGAAAATTTGTTCCCTCAATATAACAATTTGTTCCCTCGAATTAACAATTCGTGGGAATGAATTAACAATTCTGTTATTTCGTGGGAACGAATTAATAAAAAAAAAAATTCTATGTCCCCTGCGGGGCCCCGTAGGTTTCCCACAACAAAGATTTTGGGCTAATAGCTGTACTGGTTTATTGCAATAACAATAACAATGTATTTAGATAAGATTGTTAACCAAAACAAACGGGTGTCCAAATATTTAGGGTTAATTATTACAGGACATAACTTAACTTTTACAAAATTGTTGCAGCATTTTTTTTTAAAATCTTTACCCAATTGATGGAAGAAAACACATATAGCAGGTGTGCGTGGCATGTATTACCCACCATCATCTTACAGTTATCAATTTAATCCTTAGAAGCCGGGGAAAACAAAAATTGTCGTCTGCTGTTTTTCATATTTAACCTTTTTTATCAATAAAAAACATAGTTTGGCAGCACTTTAGAATCATTTCCAATGGAAATGATTCTAAAGTGCTGCCAAACTATGTGATAATTGATAAAAATGGACTATAAAAATAAACAGCAGACGACAATTTTTTTATTTCAGCATTGCAAGGGTTAATCCCGCCTTATCATAAATGCAAATCCATCATACGACAGCGGGTAAATATGAATAGAAATGCAGAATATCTCGATACTTAACATTATATGAAATGCATAATTAATTTTGCACTTTTAACGAACACACTTTATACATTAAAGGAACTATGTTTCAGACGATATCTCATATGCAATATGTGGCTTTTCCCTTCATGCACTGCAAATGACATATAGCAACAAATCAGACCATTTCGTTCGATCAAATTCCATATATTTTGCGTTATATTCAAGTATATATATATTGTCTGTTGTGATGCTGATTTAAAGCGCATTTGCCAAAAACAAAAACTCTCCCGAAATTTAAAAATTCTTTAACTACTAGTAAGCTTTGTATGCTTTGCTTCGTTAAATTATCATATACTTGTGTGGAAAGTAGATACATGTATTATATGTGCACTATTACTTTAAAACGACAATTGGAATACAATGTATAATCAAAGTATTCCTGTTTGAGGGAGAGAACGTTCATGCCATGACGCTACCACTGACGCATTGTTTTATGTGAGTGTATGTACACATATGTATATGTGTCTATATGTACATATATAGACATGTAATACTATACCACATTTAGAAAGAAGATACACATGTATATGGGTGTGTATATGTGTATATATGTGTGTACATGTATGTGCATGTATGCATGTGTGTGTACATATGCATTTCTATGTATATGTATGTCTATTTCTCATTTATTGTTAAAAATAATACGAGCTATAACACTTAGTACACACTATGATCAGTCAGCCGAGACTGTGCTATGTACGTGAGTGTATGATCAATACAAGTACAGATATATGTATTAGTGGTCGCGGCATGGTCTGAAATCTATTTGCCTATTTGCCACGATTGTGGTGTTTCTGTATTTATTATATTTAGTAGTTTACCCATATGTGTACGCCATCTTGCATTATACCATATATAGTCATGTATGTATGCTCATGAGGCAGTTGCCTCGATGCAGTAAACTATTCTATTCATATGATCAGTAAATTATTTGTTGTTGTGACATATATCAACAAATTGCACCATTTCGTTTGATCAAATTCAATAAATTTTGCGTTATATTTGCATACTATCAGGAACAGCAATAAACAGGGGAGATCATTTTGTTATGCATTTTTGCTAGACACAAACAGCAATGAAAATTTAGGAAATAAAATATTTGTTGTTGTAAAATGCTCATACATTTAGAAATATGTTTCCATTGGAGACACCAGCTTAACCCGTTCGCCCCCCCCCCCCCACCCCCAAGTAACTGGAATTTGTTTTGATATGTTAATTTTGCAACCAATCCAACTGTCACAAAATGATTTTTAGACAAGTCCATTTATGAAAACAGGGTGTACGTTTTTGTTCTCAAAAATATGAAAATTACTTGCAAAAAGTGCAGATCCTGATGAGACGGCTCGTGACGAGCCGGCTCATCTGGATCTACACTGTTTGCAAATACTACTATGCAGGCCTGTGGTGTTAAAAAGGTTCAGTAATATAAATAATATAAATAGAGAAACAAGTAATAATAAGTTATTTTTTCATCAAAATCCTTACCATAAAATAAGTTAAAGTAGTCAACATTTTTCCCCACTGAGATAATCATGCATATTTAGTCGCCACACACACACACGGCAATTTATCTGTCAATTACATTCATTATAACACACATTGTCATTCATTTTGCAGTTTATATTCATAAATTATTTATTTACTAATTTCCAATAACCTTAGACGGGAAGCACATTTAATACACTATTTTGAATAAAGACCATGTGGTTGAAAAATAAACAAGAGGGCCATGATGGCCCTAATTCGCTCACCTGACTCCATGAACACCAGAGGAGAATGTGACATTGAGTTCATATGTGTTTTTAAAAAATTGTGCTATTTTTAGATGGCGGTAATCTTGGATTAAGCGATGACTCTCATTTTACCAAATCTGAAAATGCTTCACCCAAGGATCTTAACTTACTATAAAGTTTGGCCAGCATCGACCATGTGGTTCCCGAGAAAAAGACGTTCAAAATCTCGAATAAATGGACCTTTTGGAGGCGATCATGGATGACATAATCATCCGATTCCGACAAATATTGCACCAGAGCAATCGCCTCATCGATACCTTCAATGTGATATATGACATGAGCATATTTGGTCAAAAATAAAATTTGACCCCACGGGCCACGCCCAGTTTTGACCCCGGGGTCACCATTTTAACATCTTTGAAAGAGCATTCTATGTCCATCATTCCTACCAAGTTCCTTCGAAGATTTTTTAAGAATTTGTGCTATTTTTAGACGTGGCCATCTTGGATTAGCGACGACCTCCGTTTTAACAAATCTGAAAAGGCTTCACCCATGGACCATAACTGTGAAGTTTGGCCACCATGGGCCAAGCGGTTCGTGTGAAGAATAATTTTGAAATCTCTAATAAAAGAACGACCTTTTGACCTTTCGGCAGCCATTTTGGATGACATGACCTTCCAATTTCGACAAAAAATGTACCGGAGCGATCGAGTTTTTGATACCTTCGATTTGATATAGACATGACCATATTCGGTCAAAAATAAAATTTGAACCCAATTTGATCCCACGGGCCACGCCCATTTTTGACCCCGGGGCCACCATTTTAACAACTTTGAAAGAGCATTGTACATTAATCATTCCTACCTAGTTTCGTCAAAATCCGGCTGGCGGTTCATGAGAACAAGATTTTTTAAGAATTTGTGCTATTTTTAGACGGCGGCCATCTTGGATTAGCGATGACCTCCGTTTTAACAAATCTGAAAATGCTTCACCCATGGACCATAACTGTGAAGTTTGGCCACCATGGGCCAAGCGGTTCGTGTGAAGAAGAATTTTGAAATCTCTAATAAAAGAACAACCTTTTGACCTTTCGGCGGCCATCTTGGATGACATGAACATCCGATTTCGACGAAAAATGTACCAGAGCGATCGCCTCTTCGATACCTTCGATTGGATATAGATATGACCATATTCGGTAAAAAATAAGATTCGACCCCAATTTGACCCCACGGGCCAAGCCCATTTTTGACCCCGGGGTCACCATTTTAACAACTTTGAAAGAGCATTGTACATCGATCATTCCTACCAAGTTTCGTCGAAATCCGGCTAGCGGATCATGAGAAGAAGATTTTTTAAGAATTTATGCTATTTTTAAATGGCGGCCATCTTGGATTAGCGATGACCTCCATTTTAACAAATCTGAAAAGGCTTCACCCATGGACCATAACTTTTAAGTTTGGCTACCATGGGCCAAGCAGTTCATGTGAAGAAGAATTTTGAAATCTCTAATAAAAAAACGACCTTTTGACATTTCGGCGGCCATCTTTGATGACATAACCATCCGATTATGACAAAAAATGCACCAGAGTGATCGCCTCATTGATACCTTCGATTTGATATACGACATGACCATATTCAGTCAAAAATAAAATTTGACCCCAATTTGACCACACGGGCCATGCCCATTTTTGACCCCGGGGTCACCATTTTAACAACTTTGAAAGAGCATTGTACATCGATCATTCCTACCAAGTTTTGTCGAAATCCGGTTGGCGGCTCTTGAGAAGAAGATTTTTGAAGAATTTGTGCTATTTTTAGACGGTGGCCATCTTGGATTACGTAATGACGTAATTTTAACAATTTTGTAATCCCCCTACCTAAGGACCATGATCATGAAGTTTGGTGACTATAGGCCCAATGGTTACCGAGGAGAAGACGTTTGAAAATGTTCACGGACGACGGACGACGACGACGGACGCCGGACGACGGACACATTGCGGTAACAATAGCTCACATGAGCTTCGCTCAGGTGAGCTAATTGACTTTAAAACAATATTTATTTACTATTTATTGAAATAAAATGAAACATCCCTGAATTATCACATTAATTTGTCCATAATTTTGTCCATATATAGATATATTCAGCCACTCCTAACAACGTCGTTATAAATATACAACACTTGTAACATACTTAAAGCTCACATACCATGTACATGTATACTGACTGACTGGTACATGCAAAACCTAGACTTACAGAAAAGTGCACGATGATGGTATACCTCATTCCCAACAAGTAAGTTGAATTGTGGATTGGCTGGGTCTGTTACGACAGGGGTTTGGACAAAATATAATGATAGCATGGTTACTCGAAGATTTTATTCGAATATTTTTATGGCGAGTTTTGCTAAAAAAATGCATATATCGATCGGTTTGTTAAGCATAAGGTTATTTTCCAAGATTTTAAAATGTCGAATCTTGTCTCGTCTGTTTCATTTTTTATATTTTGAGTGAGTGAGTGAGTGAGTGAGTGAGTGAGTGAGTGAATAGGGTTTAACGTCCGCTTTTCTGACATAGAGGTACAAGCCTCAGGGAGTCTACACGAAGACGGGTCAACGGGGTCGAGTCCCGTATCCACCTGTCCAAGGGGGGTAAATCCCAACTTCAGAACTCAATATTTACAATCAAAATATATATTCAGTCCTGAAATTAGAACAACCTGATCTGGTGCCAGGCCCTCGCCACACCAGCATCATTTATCCCATCCCCTAAAATTAATAGGATTAGCGCTAATCTTACTTTTATATATGGGGCATAGCCCGACTCAACTCTCACATACAAGAAAGCCAAAAATGTACATGAGGGCCAAATCCGGTATAGTGGGTTCCGGAAAGTATGAACCCAATCGTTAAGCCAGTTTAGTCGCCTTTTACGACAAGCAATGGCTACTGCAGCACTATTCTCAGGATCAGTTGATCCCGCCCCGGTGCCTGCACGGGGCGTCTTTTATATTTTGAAGAAAAAAAACAAATTTTGACAGCACATGAAAATCATTGTGAAATCTAAAATGGATGCCACTTAGTGGATAGTAGACACTAATTCCTTGATAAAGGCCTAAATGAATTTGTGCCGAAACGTTGGAAGAGTGGGGTTCCTGGTTACTGAAGTATTGTTTAACCCTACTACGCTGAATTAAATTCTGTCGTCTGCTGGAAATGTTTTATTTTCAATATTTCTCGACAAAAACCTGGTTTTGACAGCACATGAGAATACTGGAGACGATTCTCATGTGCTGTCAAAACCAGTTTTTTGTTAAGAATTAAAGCAAAAATTAAAAACAGCAAACGGCAATTTCCGTCAACAGTGTAGGTAGGGTTAACCAAAAAAGGACAGAAGTATGAAATGAAAAGTCATGCAGAGCATGATGTTATTAGCCGATCAAATCAGGGTAAAGTGCATCGAACATATGTAGGTGTCTCTGGTAACATTGTCAATGGTAAACTATTTTCGACCACAGTTCTGTACCCAGCGTTGACATTTTTCTCGATTTTGTGCAGGTTTTGGAAACCCGTTCCCAAATCCATCCAATAGCAGCAATGCCATAGCAGCAATGTTTTGTTGTCACCATTATGTTGCGAAATATTCCAGCGTAACACCTGTACTGTATGCTCTATTTATCTACAAATTACACTCCGCAATACACAAAGTTGTAGTCACTGTGTGTTTGTCCGAATTCTGTGGCAGCTCGCGAGTGGGCGGAGCTACCAGAGCTATATATATCTAGCGGTTACAGGTCATCTAAAAATAGACGCAAGCTCCTGCGTATTCAGGCACATGCCCAGATTGGCCTAATGTGCCCCATCCGTGATTTTTTGCGCGATATCGGGCGCAAGACAATCAATAATTTGCGGCATTCACAATAATTAAGGGTGATTGCCGCAATCGCGCGTGCTGGGTGCATCCCTGCCATCCCTGCATGATACGTAAACAAATCAAAGTTGGCTATGAAGGGCAATTCTTCGTTTTGATTGGTGGAAAATTTTGTGAATATTAACTAGCGTCAAATGACGCGCATACGCGATCCAATGGGATAAACCCGAGATGCTGGGATAAACCCGAAAATGCTGGGGTTGCTAGTAAGGAGATTTTGAGCAGAGGTCGATTATAAATTAGCCAAATAAACACATTTTACGCGATTATACGTGGCTGAAACTTGTTCTGTTTAATAAATAAAAGCTTCAAATTAGCCCAATAATCGGCGTATGTTGGCGTATATGGCCATTAGAGCCAACTATGGACTTCAACAACAATAACTTCCGGGTTAAATCTCTTCCGGCGTTCAGCTCATTACGTATTCAAAATTGTGTTATTTGGCTATAAGTAAAGTTTTAAACGGAGATAAATGCCAAAAATGCAAACTTTATCGGTTGATGCAATTTGGAAGTGATACAGAAAAATTCGCGTTCGTAGATTACCGAATAGCGGAGAAAACGGTTGCTACAAACTTTTTCAGAATTCGATGGATAACCAATATATTAGCCGATCTATAAATAGATCGGCTAATAATAAAGCAGACGCCAAAATCTGGACCGACTTGTTTGTATGTAACAGTGATAACTACCGAACAGGATAACACTACTTATAGGAGACAGAGGTCACATGTCGACATTCAGCCACAAGGACAACACTTCACACCACAGGTAACAGAAACATAAATTGCCTGGGGGCTGTTTCACTAAACTTCGTACAAGTAAAATGTTCGTAAATGCAAATTTAGGATCGTCTAGAAATTTCAAGTGATGGATTTACATTTATTGAGCATAGGCTGTATATGCAGCATATGCTCAATAAATGTAAATCCAATAATTGTTTACAAGAAAACATTGTTAATATGAAATTTACAGACTATCATAAGTTTGCACTATCGAACATTTTAGTCCTACAAAGTATAGTGAAACGGCCCCCAGATGGGGCAAGAATCTCAAAATCATAATTACACAGAGCTCCCCATAAACTTCAAAGGCCTGTCAATAGCTAAGGTCACTTTAGGCCAGTAGCCGATTTCACCAACATTGCAGCAAAGTATACGTTGAGGGAGTAATCATTGATTTTTCCTGAAATGCATTATTTCATATAGAACTAACAAATGCATATATTTCATGATTAAAAGTATGCAGAATTATTATACTGAATTTATTACATTATCACAGCCAAATTGGCTGTGATAATGTAATAAATTCAGTATAATAAAAAACAATAAATTTATCCTTAAATTGAAAATTTCTCCCTCAAAGTATACTTTGCTAGATAAGTATACTTTGCTAGATAAGTATACTTTGCAATGTTGGTGAAATAGGCTACTGGTTACAAGGGTGGAATGAATCCCATACTTCACCTGTATGGATGGGGGGAAATCTGAAAATCCAAATTACACACAGAGAGTGGTCCATGAACTTCGAATGCACCAGATAACAACATTCATCTTTGCTTTGATATTAAATCAGCCGTATGACAAGGTATAATGTACCATAGCCGACTCCAGAGGAATTTGTGGTGTTTTCACAGGAATGTGTTTTTTTGTGTAGCAGAAATTCCCTTTGATCTTCAGAAGCTACAGTAATAACCCTGAATATTCAGACACAATTTAGTTGGGAACACGCATAAAAATGTATGGTTTTCCCACAACAGTGAGCATGCCATATTTAGGGTTAGTATGGCAGTAGTGATCTAATCACAATAACAATGTATTTGGATACAATTTGTTTTGAATAGGGGTTTCCCCGAAGCAAAGTGTGTCTGAATATTTAGGGTTATTACGGCAACTGGTTTGTAGGAAATCACGAAATACAAGAGCTGTAGGAAAGAAATAGTCATGACTAAGCGGTCAAAGCATGTTGTTTGCTACTTAGAACTAGATGGCTGCGGCCCGCATGTCGTGCCCGCCGAGGCTTTGATAGTATACAGAAAAACATTATAGGAATGAATGGCCTTTTTGTGGAATTTATCGGGGTATAGACTTGCAGGAATACTGGACGAAGCGATTAAAAATTACAATTTTCGAAAAAAAAAAAAAAAAAAAAAAAAGGAATTGTTTTTTTTTCGAAAATTGTAATTTTTTTAAGGCCTTGTCCAGTATTCCCGCGACTTTTCCAAGTTTATATCCCCGATAAATTCCACAAAAAGGCCATTCATTCCTTATAATTCCAGCATTTAAAATAAATTCATCAAGAAAATGTGTTTATTTTCCGTTTTCTTAAGAATTATTTTAACTGCGCCTCACGGTTACGGAAAGTAGTTCGGCGTGGGAGTTTACTGGGATATAAATTTTGGACAGAGACTTACTACGGACCAATAAAATATTAGGGAATTGTGTAAATATTTTTGTGCTGGAATTATTAACCAAAAACTTTAACCCAGACGTATGTAAGTACGTATGGCAATGGGCCGACTATATCGCGCTGTCCGATCGAATGCAATTCTAATGTTTGTTTGTTTGTTTGTTGGGGTTTAACGGCCTATCAACTAATTTTTATATACTCATTTTCTGGTCATATCTGAGATCCAGTGCTGTAATGCATTGATTATTTGTGGCTGTCACTGGAGAAATGGGGTTTATGGGATTTGTGACCAGTAGCCTATTTCACCAACATTGCAAAGTATACTTTCCTAGCAAAGTATACTTTGAGGGAGAAATTTTAAATTTTAGGATAAATTTATTAATTTTTATTATACTGAATTTATTACATTATCACAGCCAATTTTGGCTGTGATAATGTAATAAATTCAGTATAATAAAAATTAATTAATTTAAATCCTAAAATTTAAAATTTTGGCTGTGATAATGTAATAAATTCAGTATAATAATTCTGCATACTTTTAATCATCAAATATATGCAGTAGTTAGTTCTATATGAAATAATGCATTTCAGGAAAAATAAATGATTACTCCTTCAAAGTATACTTTGCTATACCTGTGCTAAAGACCACCTCCGAATAGCAATTACCTGTCTATAAAGGCCATATTTTTCTTGTCCCAATGGCACAATTACTATATAAATGACCCTGCGAATAAAGACCACCTGTGAACAAAGGCCAGATTTTTCACTTCCCATGGCTGGCCTTTATTCACAGGTTTTACTGTACTTTGCAATCTTGGTGAAATAGACTACTTACAGATCCTGATCAAAGAGCACACGTCTGTAGCCTGATAACGATCTGTATTGCTTGTTAAAACAGTGCAGATCCTGATCAGACTGTGCAGATGCACAGGCTGATCTGGATCTACACTGGTTGCAAAACCCATGAGCCCCATTTCTCGAGTCACAGCCACATTTCATGAACTATGATTTTCACCTGTAATTAATTAATGAGACGTGATGGAAAAAGCAATCAATTTATTACCGTACATTTATTGGTCGTTGATATGAATAGTGAGGTCATGTGATTAGTGTTTTGACAAATGAGGTCTCCCTGCATTGTAGACTAGTGAAAGTGAATGGGTTTAACGTCCCAGCAACAGCTGATGTCATATGGAGATGAGACCACAGTTTAATTTTAAGTCTCATCCCTATGAAAGTATTTTTTGATGCCCTAGGCGAGGTTTGAACCCACAACCTCCGGATTGGAACTCAGGTGCTCTAATCCCTAGGCCACAACCCCATCCCGCATTGTGGACTAACCATTTCATGCGCTTGATGAAGCGTGTGTCAATGACCTTGTGAAGGTCAAAACGATCAAGGTCAAGTTATAAATATGTCCCCATGTATCAAGTGTCCACCAAGGCAAGTTGTAGGTATTGAAGTCATAGAACTGTTCAATATAAATGTGGCTGTGGCTTATGTGGAGAAATGGGTCTTATGGGTTTTGCGACCAATGTAGATCTGATCAGGATCTGCACTGTTCGCCATTCCATCAATGAAACTCCTGTGCTACTTCTAACAACCAATATAGATCGTTATCCGGCTACAGGAGCGTGCTATTTGACGAGGAGCTACAACGGCCAGAAATCCCATATTAAAGCCCCATTTCTCCAGTCACAGCCACAAATGACCTTACGGACGGACAGACGGACATAAATACAGACAGAATATCAGGGGCCCGTTTCATTAAACTTTGTACGACTAAAATGTTCGTACCGGTAAGTGCAAATTTAGAATCGTCCGGAAATTTCAATTGATGGATTTACATTTATTGAGCATAGGCTGCATATGCAGCCTATGCTCAATAAATGTAAATCAAATAATTGTTTACAAGGAAACGGTGTTAATGTGAAATTTACAGACTATCATAATTTTGCACTTACAAACATTTTAGTCATACAAAGTTTAGTGAAACGGCCCCCTGAAGCAAAGCAATATGCCCACACCAGGGCTCCAGATAAGGAATTAGTAATTGAGTATTGTCACTCCATCATTTCTGAAGCAATTGGGTACAACTGTTTACACATCAGCAGACCGCACTCATTGAATAGTTTGCTTCTAAATGAAAACACATCTTGGTATTTCATTAGAATTGTCTCCTTGGAGTCAATTCTAATGAAATACCAAGATGTGTTTTCATGGAAAAATAAGAAAATATGCTATATTTGTGGTCTGTTTATTGTTTTCTGTAGCATGATAAAGATATCACAAATTTTTCATTGCTTTTTGATACTCACTACTTCTGATTTCAATTGGGTTTTTGGCAATTTTAATTGGGTATTTACGCAAATACGCAGCTTATCTGGAGCTATGCCCGCACGTTGCTAATGCTAGTACCATAAAACCCCATTTATTCAGTTACAGCCACATACTCATTAGAAACATCTGCCATTGTGTGCCGTATATAAACGGTTATTGCGCCCATAATTCCTCACACCTCATCCAGAGGTGAGAAATGGCGACAATATTGCCGTCCCACCGCACAATCGGCATGTTCGCATTGCTGGCCGCCATATCTTTCCACAGACGGTCGATAGGATGGTGTAATACAGTCGAACCTGTGCTAAAGACCACCTTTGAATAGCAATTCCCTGTCTATAGCAGCCACACATTATTATGTCCAGGGCCTGAAAATAGCACTGAACATGTCGACCATTGTATTTTACACAAGCAAAAAGTCCGCTGGACCTGTGATAAAATTGAAATTGCGATCCTCTTTCAGTGGCGATGCTTAGAATCCGTTCTGATTATCAGCTTATAAGATAATTTTTGGTGACACAGTAGAGTATCTACACATGGTGTGACACCAAGTCATTTAGAATGAAACACATATTTGTACCATTTCTCTTGAGATTATCGGACCTTCCAAAAAAAACCTGCTATTTTCAGGCCCTGCTATTATTTCCAAATTACTCAATTAACAAGAATGCGAATAAAGACCACCTGTGAACACCAGCCAGATATTTTTTCCCATTCACGGCACTAACCTACTATTCTCTATCTATTTTCCTTATTTCTGAACCAAAGTATATGTTGTGACCACTCATTTGAACCGTCTCGGCGAGACGGTTCAAATGAGTGGTCACAACATATACTTCTGATGAGAAATAAAGAAATTCTTGAGCCTTGCCGGATATTTTTTCCCTATCTATAGCAGCCACGCTTTTGTTTTCCTGTTCAATTTCTACATAACTGAACCTGTGAACAAAGACCAGATTTATCTCTTGCCATGGCTGGCCTTTATTCACAGGTTTGACTGTTCCATTTTAGACATGTAGAAAACAAAACACATTTAAAGTCACTGTATTTATTTAACCCTTTCAATAAATACTACAGAACAAGATTTTGAAAAACCACCCCTTTTTCGATTATTGAAATGGTCCAAAAAGTAGCATGGATTGGCCAATTTCACATATTTAGGGGTGAAAGGATTAAATTAGTTTTCCTCTATGTACATTGTTTCTGGTGTACTTATTGTTATAACATCATAAATAGTATTACCTGTTTAGAATGCCGACTACCGGTAATCGTTATTTCTGGTAATTAAGTCTATTGTGGAGACTGGCTTCATTATCCCATTTCATGCTGAGGGTATGTCATTTTGATTGTGAAAAATTCTATTTTCTTTATATGCACCTAGAAGTATATGTCGTGACCACCATTTGAACCGTCTCGTTGAGATGGTTCAAATGAGTGGTCACAACATATACTTTCATTGAGAAATAAGAAAAAGAAAAATGAAATTATAACCCAATGCAGCATGCGCTACAAAAAAATTTATACAAAAAATAAAAATAATTCTCTTTCATTATGCACGGAAGTATATGTTGTTACCACTCATTTGAACAAGACGAGACGGTTCAAATGAGTGGTGTCAATATAATGCTTTTGCAAAGAAAAATACGAAAAATAGCACAAAAAGAACTATACAAAAATAATTCTCTTTTATTATGCACGGAAGCGTCTTGCTGAGACGGTTCAAATGAGTGGTGACAACATATAAAATAACAACTAACAAACTTGCGAGTATTTTACTTATTTCTCTCTGAAAAATGTATTGGAATTTCATTCGAAATGTGTCCGGAGGATGAAATTCTAATGGAATTCCAGAACATATTCACGATAAATGGAGAAATAAAAGAATAATGAATCGTCGTCAGTTATTTTATAACTATTTATAGCCCGCAAATTTCCCAGCATGCAAAGAGCTAATAACCTAAGTTCTTACCGCAATGGCAAAATATCCAAAACAGCAGAAACTCTTCATGGTCAGCCCATGATCGTCATCAAAGGGGGATAACCCCCCAGTAGCTTCAGGCAACAGCTGACAGCATAGCAATCGCAGCATTCTCAACATAACCAATCACTTACGAACGTTTGAATTGCCCGTTTGAATTTCTCGACACTTGGAACACATTAACCCTTTCAGCACTATAGACAGACGTCTATCCTGATGCTTGCAAACAGTGCAGATCCAGATGAGTTGGCTAAATGTGACGAAATGAAAAAAATAAAAAAATACTCAAAAATCTGAATATGGGTAATTTTGTTAAAAGAAATATGAAAAATTCTAAAAAAAATCACAGTGCTCATTCTGAAAATCAGCACTGTGATTTTTTTTCTTCATTTTTTTTAACAAAATTACCCCATTCAGATCAATGGAATAGTCTGATGATTAACACGGAATAGTCCATTCCAGTTACATCTATAGGGGTGAAAGGATGCATATAAAATTAATCCATCACACTTGTATATCACTTTCTCATATTTGCATGTCATTCGTCATTGCACATATATAGCGAGCGTTACCTCTGGAATTTTCTTACATATCTGTCACATGTGTAACCTCTAACACTCTCCCATCCAACCACGGACTGTTTAACTTTTATTAAATGACACACTTCCTGCAACTGTTAAATGTCAAAACATTCATCGAAGGTCTTCATTAAAGTGGAAAACGACACATGATGTCTGCATTTTTTGCAACAAATCTTCATTTCCAACATGTGAATTATTTCTACGTTCAAAAGCTAAAAATAGCTGAAACCGGTACCAATTCAAAGATATGTTTCAAAAGTTATCAAAGCTTTCATTTTTCAATATTTTTCCACTATTCTTTTGCAGAAAGCTCGGTGGTGTTAATATATGTATACCGTATTTATTCTAATAAACACCCTCGGGGCTATGCAATTCGTGGGGATCAAAACATGGAAAATAGGATCAAAATATGTTATTTTCACATACAAAAGCCATTTAAAACAATGTTTTAAATTCTTAATTGTTAGAGAGGGGGCTACTATTAGAGAGAGGGCTACTATTAGAGAGGGGGCTACAATTAGAGAGGCGTGATTTGCCATATTGCGACATCCTCCATTTGCCATAACCACACAGTCCTGCCAACAATGACATAAGCTAGAAGATACCCGTCAGCAAATATCATAATCTTAGTCTATTGCATATAATTTCCAGTAACCACACTCCAAATCTTTATATTGCAAACAGAATCTGAATATTGTTTAAATCCAAAAATGGTGATTTGCCATATTGTGAAATCCTCTCTGCCATTTGCCATAACCACACCTGCTGACAATGACATAACATAAAAGATACAAATTCTTTGCAACACATACCGGGCAGCAAATATCATAATCTTAGTCATATAATTTCCAGTTTACACTCCAAATCTTTATATTGCAAACATAGTCGGAATATTGTTTAAATCCAAAATTGTGATTCGACATATTGTGGCATCCTCTCTGCCATTTGCAATAGCCACACCTGCCGACAATGACATAAGCTCGCAGATACAGATTCTGCAGTCTAACCGGTCGGCCTCATTTATATCTCTAGGGAATCTATTATATTGCGACATATAATATTTCCAACGCTGAAATACCGACACGGCATCTGAAACCATTGTAGTTATATATCATTCAGCAGCTAATTGACGTCATCTAGAAAATCCGAAGTAGATAGATTTGTTCACGCATAAAGAGCAATATGTACGATTTTTTTTTACACTTTGCCTCCGACTTTGGCAACCTGGTTGGGGCAGGGGATTTGATTATAAAAATTTCGGATTTTGTTCTCCAAAACTGTCCTCGATATCAGGAAGTTTGATTGGGCAAGGCTGTCTGTCAGCCTTGCCCAATCAAACTTCCTGATTTCGAGCACGAGATTGGAGCACGCGCTCAATAAAATGTAACAAACAAGATCCCTGATCAAATGTACGCCCACGGTGACGTCACACTATACCGCTTCCATACAACAGCTCACCTCATCTTTCGCATACTCTCCCATTCATCTCAAAACAACACATTTCTATTGTCAAGAAGCTATGAATGCCACCGACTTCCCAGACCACCCATTCATTAACGACTCCAAACATCCCCACATTTCTGCCCCATACGCTAACACCGGTTCTACATAACTTGCACAAAATATACATTCCTTACACCTGGGTACTTACTGGATGCAATATGGACCAAAATACTTGCATAATCAGCCAGAAAGACGGGGCTATACCATGATTATTCTCACGACACACAGAAAATATGTCTATAATTCTCCCGGCTTGCAGAGATTATTGATCATTCAGCAGAGACCATATATGAGCCGAAATAACAAAAGGTACCGTATTGAGCTTTTAACCAACCTAGACTCTACTCCGCTAACAGAGATATCTATCGTTCAATATGTTGTATCTACATTGATCAGAAATTTAGATCTGTATACAGATCTAAATTTCTGATCAATGTGGATACCAGAAATGTTTTCAACTTGCAGATTAGCGAGCCATGTATGCTGTGAGAATGGATGGGTGTGTTGACATGAAGCTAGAAAGCTAGTAGAAGAGACCGACCTTTCCTGATATCGGTAGGCAAGGCTGCTGTTTAATATAGATATCTTTATGAAATCTCTATGTACGTCTCAGGGGACGGAAGCGTACATTATTAAAATCACAATTACATGATTGCCGTAATTCTACATAATGGTATATGCTAGCTAGGGCACTACTCTAGTGTACAAAAATCATATTACAGATGGATGGACAGATGGGACAGACAGAGGTACAGACAGGACAGTTGGATGGACAGATGGATGGACAGATGAGACAGAGATGTACATACGGGATATATGGACGGACAGACGGATGGACAGATGGGACAGATGGACATACAGACGGGACAGACGGATGGATAGACAGATGGACAGATGAGACAGAGACGGACAGACGGGACAGACAGATGGACAGATGAGACAGAGACGTACAGACGGGACAGATGGACGGACAGACAGATGGACAGATGGGACAGGCGGACGTACAGACAGGACAGATGGATGGACAGATGGATGGACAGATGAGACAGACGTACAGACGGAACAGATGTACGGATAGACAGATGAGACAGACAGACGTACAGACGGGATAGATGGACGGACAGACGGATGGACAGATGGGACAGGTGGACGTACAGACGGGACAGATGGATGGGCAGACGGGACAGATGGATGGACAGATGTATGCACAGATGAGACAGAGACATACAGACAGGACAGATGAACGGACAGACAGGTGGACAGATGGAACAGGTGGACGTACAGACGTGACAGATGGACAGACAGATGGGACAGATGGACGGATGCACAGAGGAGACAGACGTACAGACGGGACAGATGGATGGACAGACAGATGGACAGACAGATGGACGGACAGACAGATGGACAGATGGGACAGGTGGACGTACATATGTGACAGATGGACGGATAGGACAGGTGGACGGACGGATGGACAGATGAGACAGAGACGTACAGACGGGACAGATGGACAGATGGGACAGGTGGACGTACATACAGGACAGATGGACAGACAGACGGATGGACAGAAGGACGGACAGAAGGACAGACAGACCTTTTGAAAGTGTTATGGGCTTCAGTGTATTTTTGTTGAGATTATAATGCATGTCAGAGAGTACAAAAGACACAAACATACTATGGAACCTCTCAAAACCCTGGGGACCACTCCAGTTTAGAGAGGTTCCACAGTACTTGAAGTTAATGCTTAAACCATTACAATCGGATTATTCTTTCAGGGGTGTATGTGAATTTTAAATATCTTCTTTTCTATTTTTCTTATGTCTCTACGAAAGTATATGTTGTGACCACTCATTTGAACCATCTCGATGAGACGGTTCAAATGGTGGTCACAATATATACTTCCGACAAGAGATAAATAAAATATTTTGAATTTTCAGTCTGTAGAATGGTGTATATTCAGAATGGAATGGGTTTCTTCAGGTTCACCGAAAGGAAATTATCTCACCTCCCGACAAGTACCTTACACTCTGCACTGCAACGATGTTCCACAGAATTATTGCATTAAAAATGGCAACATCAGCAAAAGATAAAATCTTGGACGAACTAACCTTCCCCTGCACCCGCCACTATCCCAGCACATTGGTCCTCATGAGACAGGAAAACATTGAGTACTTGTGCTAAGGCCAATACCACGGTCAGGGGCATAGCCAGGAGCCACATGATGTGCAGGCCTGGGAAATAAATTTCAAGCGCGCGTAGCGAGCAAGGTCACTAGGGGGGCTAGGGGCATGCCCCACCCCCCCCCACCCCCGTAACTGAATTGAACGCCAGTTTGTACAACAAAAACACAAGATAATACACTGTTCTGCTTGCCTATACATGTACATAAGGAATAACAATAACAATTATATGTGGTTTTACTCAATTAAACACAGTTAAAGTTACATAACAAGACTTCCGAGTAATCAAATTTCTGCTTTGTTCGACACATTTTCTGAATGAATGGGTGGACAGGATGGTCATAATAAATACATGGAGTTTGATAGAATATAATTTTTGTAGATCTAGGAAGGCCTATTAAATATCTCGTTTTTTGTTTTTTTTTAGCCAAAACGATGTGCAGGCCCGGGCCTTTTGGCCTAATGGCAGCTACGCGCCTGACGGTGGGTGTTGTACGCCAATCATGCCTTTTTAGGCATGCTCTGACATTTTCGTAAATATTTCTCCTGAGGACACTTCTAATGGGACAAAGAACTGGGGCCCATTTCACATTAGCAGCCGGTTTTAGGAAGTTTTTGTATTTGTTCAGATTATTGACGCTTACACGTAGGTGGAAAATGGTAGCATTACTGAACCTCGTTAATGTGTTAAGTGAAACGTGCCCACGATGCCCAGGGTAATAACGAATGTATTTCAAGCATGCATGTCTTTAAGGGGAGCCTTGGAATGTGTTTCCTAACCTTGTTTGATAAACTAGAAATTAACTCTTTGCATGCTAGCGGCGAAAATATCCGCCAAACGAATTAGGATTATACATGTATGTTTTATTTCTCTCTGTAAATATGTCTTGAAATTTCATAGAATTGAGTCCTCAGGACTCAATTCTAATGAAATTCCAAGACATATTCATGATATTTACGGGGAGAAATACAAGAAAATATGATGAATTGTTGTCCGCTAGTTTTGAACTATTTATAGCCCAGAAGTTTCCCAGCATGCAAAGAGTTAAGACACTGGTATATTCAATGTTATGAGAGGCGAGGAGTACAGCGGTCCAATCGTAAGCACAGATTCATCAGCTTGTACCCAGTCAATGAACAGTGGGGTTAAACGATACCAAAAACAGATGAAAAACATGTGGCAAACAAGATGGGCCAAGCAAACAACAGACCAGCAACCAAACAGGTCATGTACGCGTATGAAATTTTTCTAATCAAATAGTTTGGAACGTATTCAAAGGAACGGGAAAAACGTTTGCGTTACGGTGTAGTCGATGATTTCACTCACACCCAAACACCAGATCCTATTACCTTGTGTTTACTTAAGATGTTTTCTGTTTATATTAACGGTAATATGCAATTCTCCCAGATTACTGGCATAAATAGTGCTAATTTTAGATAATTACTGCAAGTGAAATGCCAGGAATATCGCTGTCAGTTGCAGAATAGAGAAACAATGCAAGTGAATACGTTTAACGTCCCAGCAACAGCTAAGGTCATATGTGGCTGTGACTGGATAAATAGGGCTTATGGGTTTTATGCGACCAGTGTAGATCCAGATCAGACTGTGCATATGCACAGTCTGATCAGGATCTGCACTGTTCGCCATTCCATCAATGAAACATCCACAATGATTCTAGCAAGCAATATATATCGTTATCAGGCTACAGTCGTGTGCTATTAGATCAGGAGCTACACTGGTCATAAATCCCATAAGCGCCATTTCTCCTTTCACGGCCACATATAGAGATGTCTTATCTAATACAAATGAAGTTTGGCCAGCATCGGCCATGTGGTTCCTGAGACAAAGACATGGATGACATAATCATCCAATTCCGACAAATATTGCACCAGAGCCATCGCATCATCGATACCTTCAATTTGATATACGAGCATATATTCGGTCAAAAATAAAATTTGACCCCAATTTGACTCCACGGGCCATGCCCATTTTTGACCGCGGGGTCACCATTTTAACATTTTTGAAAGAGCATTGTACATAGATCATTCCTACCAAGTTTCGTCGAAATCCGGCTGGCGGTTCATGAGAAGATTTTTTTAAGAATTTGTGCTATTTTCAGATGGCGGCCATCTTTGATTAGCGACTACCTCCGTTTTAACAAATCTGAAAAGGCTTCACCCATGGACCATAACTGTGAAGATTGGCCACGATGGGACAAGCGGTTCGTGTGAAGAATAATTTTGAAATCTCTAATAAAAGAACAACCTTTTGACCTTTCAGCGGCCATCTTGGATGACATGACCATCCAATTGCGACAAAAAAATTAATCAGAGCGATCGCCTCGTTGATACCTTCGATTTGATATATGACATGACCATATTCGGTCAAAAATAAAATTTGACCCCAATTTGACCCCACGGGCCACGCCCATTTTTGACCCCGGGGTCACCATTTTAACAACTTTGAAAGAGCATTGTACATCAATTATTCCTACCAAGTTTTTTCGAAATCCAGTTGGCGGTTCTCGAGAAGAAGATTTTTGAAGAATTTGTGCTATTTTTTAGACGGTGGCCATCTTGGATTACGTAACGGACAACGACGGACACATTGCGGTAACAATAGCTCACATGAGCTTCGCTTCGCTCAGGTGAGCTAAAAAAAATAATTCTACGTCCCCTGAGGGGCTCCGTACAATGGCTATGCCATATTCCCTCGGACCATCCCTGCAGAATAGAGGAACACAATGAGTTTGAAATGGTGAATATTGCATTTGGAATATGCTTCAGTTGAATACACCAATTTTGAATTTTATTATAGGAATGAATGGCCTTTTTGTGGAATTTTTCGGGGTATAAACTTGGAAAAGTCTAGGGAATACTGGACGAAGCGATAAAAAATTACAATTTTCGAAAAAAAAATTAAGGCCTCGTCCAGTATTCCCGCGACTTTTCCAAGTTTATATCCCCGATAAATTCAACAAAAAGACCATTCATTCCTTATAATTCCAGCATTTGAAATAAATTCATCAAGAAAATGTGTTTATTTTCCGTTTTCTTAAGAATTATTTTAACTGCGCCTCAGTAGTTCGACATGGGAGTTTACTGGGATATAAATTTTGGACAGAGACTTGCTACAGGCCAATCAAATGTTAGGGAATTGTGTAAATATATTTGTGCTGGAATTATTTTTTTTTATTTTTATTTCGAAGAAAGTATATGTTGTGACCACCATTTGAACCGTCTCGACTAGACGGTTCAAATGAGTGGTAACAACATATACTTCTGTGCATAATTAAGAGAATTATTTTTATCGCTATATTGTTTTTGCTATTTTTCTTATTTCTATTCCAAATTATATGTTGTGATCACCCATTTGACAGTTCAAATAGCAGTGATAGCATCTACTTCTGATGTGAATTGAAGACGTTATTTCATTTGAAATTGTCCGACAATAAATGTGTGTATTGGGAGAGTGAAGAATCAGGGAATCGATAATTACTGGGAATACAGTGACCAAAGGCATAGCATGGATACATGCAGAGCTCCAGCTAAGGTGCGTAATTTGACCAACTTGGGGTGAAATTTTGTTATTTCTTCCTCAAAAATGGCATGTTGGGAGTTCTTTAGAATCGTCTCATTGAGACGATTCTAAAGCACTCCCAACTTGCCATTTTTGATGGAGAAATAAGAAATTTACCTCCGAATTACGCACCTTAACTGGAGCACTGAATACACAGTGGAATAACTCGAGGCGTTATTTTCAGACTAATTTCTGACAATGCTACAGATAACCTCTCTAAGCCTTTCACCCCTAAATAACTAGAATGGACTATTTATATGTTAATTTTGCAACCAATCCAATATACGCTGTTTGCCCAGGCCTCTATACAGGCCTGTGGTGTTAAGAGGGCAGAACTGGACCACGTTTGAATCCATGTTTGGGCCAAGTTTGGCCCACATTTGGCCCAAGTGTGGACCACGTTTGGCCCACGTTTGACCCAAGTTTGGACCATGTGTGGACCATGTTTGGATCCACATTTGGACCACGTTTGTCTCACATTTGGCTTATGTTTGGCCCACATTTGGACCACATTTGGACCAATATTCACGATAATTTCCTGAGGCATAGGGGCGGGTTGTCGGTTGGCAGAGGGTGTTTGTTTCTTGGAAGGAGAATTGTCTGGGATGGAGATTAGCCTGTGGAGGTCAGCCACTAATAGGACAATGTGGACTAATTGTGACTAGCAGCCATAAAACAGTTCCCACATGTCTTTCTATTGTCCAGATCTCCAGATAAGTTTTGTATCTACAAGTATTATATTTTGTACTCCCACTTTTGATAAGGCCATCCATAATTATAACTCCGTTTCCTGTAACCCGACCGACCCGCTAAAAACGGTGTGACCCGATTTTTTTTATTGCAATTTCGTTTACATTTTTTTTAATTTATTTTTCAATTTAGTGCGACAGTGGGTTAAAAGGGTTAATATAATCTCTGGCCCTAAATGGCATACATGTTCATACAACAACACATACAGCAATTGACATACTTTTATTGCAAGACTTGCAATATTGAAGTTAAAAATTATTAATATTAAAAAGGTGCAATATTTTAACACTTACAAATTCAATATGTCATGTGACAGAAAAAAAAAGAAATTGCCTACCGACCGACCCACTTCTAAAATTCTGGGTCGGGTTACAGGAAACAAACAATTTTTTAAGGACGGCCTGATCAACGCAGACTCTGCTGAAATAAGCGCGTAAAAAAAATACACCAATATGCAGCTTATCTGGAGCTTCGATTATCTCAGTAAAATACACCAATATGCCAGCTTAATCTGGAGCTTCGATTAATCTCATGTAAAATACACCAATATGGCAGCTTATCACTGGAGCTTCTATTATCTCCAGTAAAATACACCAAATCATGCGCTTAATCTGGAGCTTCGATTATCTCAGTAAAATACACCAATATGCAGCTTATCTGGAGCTTCGATTATCTCAGTAAAATACACCAATATGCAGCTTATCTGGAGCTTCGATTATCTCAGTAAAATACACCAATATGCAGCTTATCTGGAGCTTCGATTATCTCAGTAAAATACACCAATATGCAGCTTATCTGGAGCTTCGATTATCTCAGTAAAATACACCAATATGCAGCTTATCTGGAGCTTCGATTATCTCAGTTTATTTTTGTGATATAAATTGGGTCATGCACGATGGCGAAACCTGTTTCTTTGTGGCTGCGACTGGAGGAATTATAGGGTTCAGTGGCCAGTCTGGCTCCTGATCTGTGACTGGAGGGAGGAATGGGGCCTATGGCATTTGTGGCCAGTCTGACTCGTGATATGTTAACCCTCAATACGCGGGAGACGAAAATTGTCGTCTGCTGTTTTTCATTTTTGTCTTAATTCTTCACAAAAAACCTGTTTTAACAGCACATGATAATGGAGACGATTCTCATGCACTGCCAAAACAGGTTTTTATCGAGAAATATTGAAAATTAAACATTTCCAGCAGACGACAAAAAAGGTCATTCCTCCAGTCACAGGCACATACCACTTCTGAACAGCCCTGTAGTCTATTTCACCAACATTGCAAAGTATACTTATCTAGCAAAGTAATTACTTTTGAGTGAGAAATTTTCAATTTTAGGATAATTTTATCAATTTTTATTACACTGAATTTATTACATTATCACAGCCATTTTGGCTGTGATAATGTAATAAATTCAGTATAATAATTCTGCATACTTTTAATCATCAAATATATGCAGTTGTAAGTTCTATATGACATAATGCATTTTGGGGAAAAATAAATGATTGCTCCCTCAAAGTATACTTTGCTAGAAAAGTATACTTTGCAATAATTCCAGCACAAAAATATTTACACAGTTCCCTAACATTTGATTGGTCCATGGCAAGTCTCTGTCCAAAATTTATTTCCCAGTAAACTCCCATGCCGAACTACTTTCCGTAACCGTCGGGCGCAGTTAAAATAATTCTTAAGAAAACGGAAAATAAACACATTTTCTTGATGAATGTATTTCAAATGCTGGAATTATAAGGAATGAATGGCCTTTTTGTTGAATTTATCGGGGATATAAACTTGGAAAAGTCGCGGGAATACTGGACGAGGCCTTCCGGCCTTCGTCCAGTATTCCCGCGACTTTTCCAAGTTTATACCCCGATAAATTCCACAAAAAGGCCATTCATTCCTATAATGTTGGTGAAATCGGCTACTGATGACGAAGCCTCATACTTTTTCATCTCCTTTGTAAGATGTGAACTGTAACTGACGATGAATTCATTGATTGGCGAACAGTGTGGACCCTGATCAGACTGCGCTGTGCATGGGAACACTATCTGAACCTATCTGAACCTACGTTGATCATGCGGTTAATTTAAGTTTTGTCAGATCGCCATCCAAGCGATTTTGTAATATAATTTATCACTGTTAGACATAGTAAATTGGCACTACATATTTGTGTCCAACCACAAGAAAAGGGAACTTATTGACATTGTAGTCGCAGATCAGCGTCCCGTGAATCCATTCAATCTGATCCAGATCTACACTGTTTGCAACTGAGGTCGGAAACGAGCCTAAATCTGTTCATAAAAACGTTAATATTAGAATGTGTTAACTGGCAAGTCGCTATAATGATGAAAAGTCAATAAGCAGTTTTTTGTAGCAACTGCTATTAGCGACTGCTATTAGCTAACATGTCAGTGCACTGCATTTATAGGATAATGACTTCTGGAGAAGAGTTCACCAAAATTGCTAAGCATACTTATTTTACTTTGAGGGAGTAATCATTTATTTTTCCCGAAATGCCTTATTTCATATAGAACTACCGTAACGACTGCATATATTTGATGATTAAAAGTATGCAGAATTATTATACTGAATTTATTACATTATCACAGCCAAAAAATAATAATATTTATCCTTAAATTGAAAATTTCTCCCTCAAAGTGTACTTATCAAGATAAGTATACTTTGCAATTTTGGTGAAATTGGCATCTGGAGAAGAAGATAGATTGGGATTTTGCATCTGTTCAAAAGCAAAGATGTGAAAGTGAAAAGGTGTAACGTCCCAACAAATGCTAAGGTCATACAGAGACAAGGCCTCAGTTACAAAAGTGCAAGTGAATGGGTTTAATTTCCCAGCAACAGCTAAGGTCATATGTAGGCATGGGACCTCGGTTTCAAGTCTCATCCAAAAGACCAACCTCAGTTTCAAGTCTCATCCAAAAGACCAACCTCAGTTTGAAGTCTCATCCGAAAGACCAACCTCAGTTTGAAGTCTCATCCAAAAGACCAACTTCAGTTTCAAGTCTCATCCGAAAGACCAACATCCGAAAGACCAACCTCAGTTTCAAGTCTCATCCAAAAGACCAACCTCAGTTTGAAGTCTCATCCGAAAGACCAACCTCAGTTTGAAGTCTCATCCAAAAGACCAACTTCAGTTTCAAGTCTCATCCGAAAGACCAACCTCGGTTTGAAGTCTCATCCGAAAGAGCAACCTCGGTTTGAAGTCTCATCCTAAAAGACAAACCTTGGTTTGAAGTCTCATCCGAAAGACCAACTTCCAAAAGTGTCACATCAATGGATGAATACTGCCCTCCCAAGTCAAACTATGATGCTATGCTGACCCTGTGCAATCATCCCCACCTGGGGATGATTGCACAGGGTCAGCATAGCAAAGCTAGCATCATAGTGCAGATACTGCAGTTTAACAGATACTGCAGTTTGACTTGGGAGGGCAGAATACACCACATGGGGTGATTCTTTATTGTAGCTGTGGCTGTGAGTGAGGAATGGGACTTAAGGGATTTATGACCAGTGTAGCTCCTGATCAAATAGCACACTCCTGTAGCTTGATAACAATCTATATTGCTTGTTAGAAGTTTCATTGATGGAATGGCGAACAGTGCAGATCCTGATCAGACTGCGGATGCACAGGCTGATCTGGATCTACACTGGTCGCAAAACCCGTAAGCCCCATTTCCCCAGTCTTAACCACAAATAAGAATTTCATATCTATGACCAGGATTGAACTAGCAAACCTTGGCATTGAAGACCAATGCTCTATCCACCAGGCTATCAAGCCAGCCCTATTGTTCAATGTAACTCTACAAAACTTTTGTACCGTCCCATAGAAACTAAATTGCTACCCCGTTTTTGTGAAATCTAAAATGGATGCCACTTAGCGTTTACGAGAAACTAATTCCTGGATAAAGGTCTTGTGCTGAAACGTCAGAAAAGTAGTTTGCTGGTTTTTGCGGAATTGTTCAACATATCGTATTATTGCGGAAAGCTTACAAAGCATTGCAGTAACTCTTCAAAACACCTGTACCGTCCATAGCAATAAGTGTTACTGCCCGCATTAACAGGCCAGAGTCCTGAATACTTACCGTAATGCTATCGATGGGCGGTACAGGAGTTTTGAAGTACAGAGTTACTGCACACATTAACAGGCCAATGTCCTCAAGCCATAGGACCTCTGGCGAGAGTACGCTGGCCTGTTAGCTAATAGCACATGGTAGGTTAATGACTCCTTAGCACAACAAGAAAAAATACCGAACAATTAACAAGTATTGCCACAAAATGATACAACATGGACATTGGCACAATTAAAACCATGACTATGATTATGTACCTGGAATGCCAATATCCTCCCAATTCCAGGACAATGGCCTTGGTAAACGGTATTACAAATGGTTAATCCAGATGGTTGCGATCCTTATGATGAGCCGCCCCTCCCCAACCCCCATGTTTCCGTAAAATCTGTTATTTCGTTTAAAAGATAATGATGAGATATCGACTAAAAATCATGTCAAACATAACGTAACAATTTTTTTGATACCACATGATCTTTTGATACCACATTATCTTACAATGGAACCTATTGAAAACGAACACCATGGGAGTTCCCAGGGAACTCCCAGGGTGTCCGATTTAGAGAGGTTCCATTACAATCTATTATTCCTGCCACTAAATCAACTAAAGGAAGCAAAGAGCATTAGAGAATATCAGGCTGGTGTCTTTTGATATTAATTTTATTAGACAAGGCTAGGAAACGTATAGGAATTCCTACCGTTTCCGAGCCGAATCTGATAAACTTTATCAAAAGACACTAGCATGGTATTCTATTTATCAGGTAAGGTCATTTAAGTCTCAGGTCCAACAAGTTTGATCCCGTATTTAACCTGCGAGCATTAGAGAATACCAGGATAGTGTATTTTAATATCAAGTTTATCAGACAAGACTAGGAATTCCGACCGTTTCTGAGCAGAGCCTTATGAATTTGCCAGTCAAGCCATCAGAGTAGTAGAAACAAGCCCCGTTTTATCGGACTGTGCCACAATTGTTTTGTCTTGTAATTTGGCAGTCAGCTTTTGGGCTGGCTGGCAGATAAATATGTGGCCGAGACTGGAGAAATCTGGCTTGTGGATTTTGCGACAGGTGTAGACTCAGACTGGCATGCTTATCCGCATGATCAGGGTCTGTTTGCAATTTGGTCTGTGCAACACCCCAACGTTCTTCTAACGAACGGTACAGGGGGTTGTTGCACTAAACTTTGTACGACTAACATGTTTGTAAGTGAAAAATTATGATAGTCTGTAAAGTTCACATTGACAATGTTTTCTTGTAAACAATTGTTGGATTTACATCAATTGAAATTTCCAGACGATCCTAAATTTGAACGTACACAAACATTTTAGTCATATGAAGTTTAGTGAAACGGGCCCCAGATCCATATGGACTTTGTGACCAGTGTTAACCCTTAGAATGCGGGAACCGAAAATAGTCGTCTGCTGTTAATTCATATTTTGTCTTTTCTCTCAGTAAAAACATGGTTTGGCAGCATTTTAGAATCATTTCCATTTGCCAAACCAAGTTTTTTACGAGAAAAATGGAAAATAACAAATATTCAGCAGACATAAATTAATTCAGCATTGTAAGGGTTAAAAACCGAGATCAGACAGATGCATACCATATTTATGCTAATAGTAGCCCTCTCTCTAATAGGAGACCTCGCCTCCCGTATTTGCATTCTACACCTGTTATTTTCACATACAAAAGCATGTGAAAATAACATATTTTGATCCTATTTCCACGCTTCGATCCCCATGAATTGCATAGCCCCAAAAGGGCGTTTATTAGAATAAATATGCTAAGCATTTATGTATTTATGGATACGTAGGCTGGTCTGGGTGTTCACTGGTCACACAGCCATATAAAGCCTCATTTCTCTTGTCTAGTCTGGGTTTACACTTAAGCCCTATTTCTCCAGTTATAACCACATGTGGCCGTGACTGGAGAAATGGGGCTTACTGTATTTGTGACGAGTGTAGCTCCTGGTCAAATAGCACACTCTTGTAGCCTGACAACGATCTATATTCCTTGTTAGAAGAATGGCGAACAGTGCAGATCCTGATAAATTTGCAGATGCACAGGCGGATCTGGATCTACACTGGTCGCAAAACCATAAGCCCCATTTCTCCAGTCGCAGCCATATATCATGTATCTCTGTTGGACATTCATGTGCATGATTGCAAAACACAGTCATATCTTGGAATACTTGTATATTTTAATTACTGTGGAACTTATCTAAACTTGACATCTTGTGGTCATATGCACAGGATGCACCGACTGACCTGGATCTACACTGGTCGCAAATCCCAGAAGCCCGATTTCTCCAGTTACGGCCACATATGAGAGTCTTATCAGTCTTGATCTGTGAGAGCATCAACAGCCAATTCTCATCCAGATACGAGAATCTATAGCAGGTGTGGAGTGGGGAAAACATGTCTATGGTGGGAGGTGAATCGGTAGCCAGAGATTTGAACTTGTTATTCACAGGTTGTTTGATGTCCGGTCAACATCCAGAAATCCAAGAAAAAGTGAATGGGTTTAAAGGTACATGCCCACTTAGTAGGCGGCACAAATGCACATCATCTGAAACATTTTCTGGCAAAATAAACATTTATTCACCATTACCCCACATGTTGATTTTCATTATTATACATTTTACATCAGAAGTAAATTTCCACACTGATACCAGAGGCGATAAACGTATTTCCTTAAAATGTTAACGGACATAACTATTTATTCCTATAACAAACATTTTGTGCCTACTGAGTGGGCATGTACCTTTAACGTCCCAAAACAGCTATAGACGGGCCTCAAAAAAATCTGATCTTATTTCTGATGAGCTCCTTCAGACAGTCATTTATCTCAGGTAATAATGTATGTTCATGATCGCATAGCGAACAATCGTGAAAAATCGCACAACTTCTTAGATACAAAATCACATGGCAAGTCTCATATTGGATGCCACATATGCAGCTCTACTGTCTGTTTCACGAAAGCTGCCCAAATTTTACAGCCATATAAACAAATCAAAAACCATATTTTTTTTGATTGTATAAAATTAAAGGAAAATTTAAGAATGAGCCTTCTTTTTATTTAGTGAAATTTGGTCAAATATTGATTTTATTGCGAAAACAAAATTTCCCCATGTTAAATCCCCATAGACATCTTCACGGAGTGAAGATGTCTATGGGGGTTTAACATGGGGAAATTTTTTAGAATTTCAGAAATACTGGACCGATTTTTAAAATTTAACTTTTGTTTTCTTAGTTAGATCATTTCCAAGTCATCTAGCCAGGTTTCGGAGTCAATTTCCAAAAAATTTTGTTTTTTGTCTCCTCCCACACTTCCTTACCACTTTTTCCCCCATGTTAAATTCCCATAGACAAATCAATTTTTCGTAATAAAACCAATATTTGACCGAATTTCACGAAATAAAAAGAAGGCTCATTCTTAAATTTTCCTTTAATTTAACATTATCGAAAAAAATATTGTTTTTGAATTGTTTATATGGCCGCAAAATTTGGGCAGTTTTCGTGAAACAGACAGTAAGACTATGCACCAGCCTGATCCCACAATAATATTGCAAAACAGCAACTCTCATAAAACGGAAGAACATAAACAGGACACAACGTGTGATAACGTGGGTGCAATACCC
Organism: Conchocele bisecta; assembly: GCA_029237695.1. Taxonomy (NCBI): domain Eukaryota; kingdom Metazoa; phylum Mollusca; class Bivalvia; order Lucinida; family Thyasiridae; genus Conchocele; species Conchocele bisecta. Next base: position 64,465,404 of record CM055280.1, read on the forward strand.
ACGTTATCACACGTGGAGTGAGTGAGTGAATAGGGTTTAACGTCCGCTTTTCTGACATAGAGGTACAAGCCTCAGGGAGTCTACACGCAGACGGGTCAACGGGGTCGTGTCCCGTATCCACCTGTCCGAGGGGGGTAAATCCCAACTTCAGAACTCAATATTTACAATCAAAATATATATTCAGTCCTGAAATTAGAACAACCTGATCTGGTGCCAGGCCCTCGCCACACCAGCATCATTTATCCCATCCCCTAAAAGTAATAGGATTAGCACTAATCTTACTTTTATATATGGGGCATAGCCCGACTCAACTCTCACATACAAGAAAGCCAAAAATGTACATGAGGGCCAAATCCGGTATAGTGGGTTCCGGAAAGTATGAACCCAATCGTTAAGCCAGTTTAGTCGCCTTTTACGACAAGCAATGGCTACTGCAGCACTATTCTCAGGATCAGTTGATCCCACCCCGGTGCCTGCACGGGGCTATCACACGTGGAGTCCTGTTTATGTTCTTATCAAGATATTCACTGAAAATAGCTTTGAATTTCGAAAAAAATGTCGGTAAATGTTTGATAGCCAGCGAAAGGTTAGCTGAAAATAAATCTCAAGTATGTGCAATCTAATGTGAGTATTACTGTTTAACTCTTTGCATGCTGGGAAACTTGTGGGCTATAAAAATAGTTCAAAACTAGCTAGCGGACAAAAAATCATCATATTTTCTTGTATTTCTTCCCGTAAATATCATGAATATGTCTTGGAATTTCATTAGAATTGAGTCCTAATGAAATTTCATGACATATTTACAGAGAGAAATAAAACATATACCGGTACTCGTTTGGCGGATATTTTCGCCGCTAGCATGCAAAGAGTTAAACCCTCACTTATCCCCAGAAAATATTGTGAAACCTTTGGTACACATGCATCAACGGAATAAAACCATGGGTTGTTGCATTTATTGTAGTATGAACTAGATGGCTGCGGCCCACATGTAGCGCCCGCCGAGGCTGTGACAGTATAAGTAAGTGAATGGGTTTAACGTCCCAGCCATATAGAGACGGGTTTTGATCTTTAACTCTTTACATGCTAGAGGTGAAAATATTCGCCAAACGAATTAGGATTATATGTTTTATTTCTCTCTGTAAATATGTCTTGAAATTTCATTAGAATCGAGTCCTGAGGACTCGATTCTAATGAAATTCCAAGACATATTCATGATATTTACGGGGAGAAATACAAGATGAATTTTTGTCAGCAAGTTTTGAACTATTTATAGCCCACAAGTTTCCCAGCATGCAAAGAGTTAACCAAAGACTTTAACTTACAATTTACATTACATATAATGTCATGCATTGGGATATTGACACCAAAATACCTTGATCGTCTCATGCACAATAATCTGCACCCCAAAATATATTGTCAAAAACAAATGCAAAGCGCCACACCCGACAATCTATCATAATCTATCACTTGCACAGTTGCACCGTGAGCTCTCGATATACTGCCAAAACGTTGATGCAAATATTATCCAGAAAGTTACCGTTTTTTTCGAACAGAAATACACACCATTAACATGATTAACTGCCCAGCAAGACTTATCAGCGGTTTTAACAACCTGAGCAGTATCTGCTGTAGATAATATTAACCACTTATTTAATTCCTATACTGAAGAACAGTTTGTGCCTATTGAGTGGGCATGTACCTTTAACCACGATATGTATATAAATATATTTGTGGCAAAACAGATTACCGTAATAACCCTAAATATTCAGACACCAGTTATTTTCAAAATAAATTCTATCCGACTATACTATTATTGTACAGAGCCCCCAGGGGACGTATAATTCCTTTTTTTATTAATTTTTTCCCACGAAATAACAATTTGTTCCCACAAATTAACAATTAGTTCCCTAAATTTAACAATTTGTTCCCACGAAATAACAATTCGTTCCTGTGGGAACGAATTGTTAATTCGTGGGAACAAATTGTTAATTTGAGGGAATGAATTGTTAAATTGAGGGAACAAATTGTCATTTTGTGGGATCGAATTGTTAATTTTAGAGAACAAATTTTTAAATTGAGGAACAAATTGTTAAATTGAGGGAACAAATTGTTATTTAGTGGGAAAGAATTCATAAAAAAAAATCCATGTCCCCTACGGGGCTCCATAAGGGATGACTATGTGCCCTGAATTATTTTTGGATATATAAAAACAGACTGGGTGATGTCTGTCGGAACTATAGATGGTCGCTGCCCGCATGTCGGGCCAGCCGAGGCTTTGATAGTATACTTTAACCCATTACAGATGGGATACACTTTTAGTAGTATGAACCTTTCGAGAGAAAAATATCCCTATTTTCTTTATATCCTTTGGAAAGTATATGTTGTTACCACTCATTTGAACTGTCTCAATGAGACGGTTCAAATGAGTGGTAACAACATATACCTTTATCGATGAATGAACAAAATAATGAGATTTTTTCAACAAAAATCGGAGTATCCTCAGCATGCCCCCGCTCTCGGTTTTTGTTGAAAAAATCTCATTATTATGTTCAGAGTATCCTCAGCATGAAATGGGTTAAAGACTTTACCAAAACAAAAACTTTAACCAAAAAATTTAACCAAAAACTTTAACCCGGAATACGTACGTACGTACATGTGCCAACTATATTGTGCTGTCCGCAAGTGGGCGCGACAAAAAACGGAGGGATCAAAATACTATTGAAGTAGTTTATCAGGACTATGACCAGCAATGTTCCCACAGTGTTCCGGTAATACAGTCCAATGCCCTACCACTAGACTATATAGCTATAGGTGTAAAAACTGATCAAATATTCACGCTTAGCTGGAGCCCTGGGGAAATGTCATTTCATTATTATTTTGTTATCTTTCAACAGGCTATCAGTTAGCAAGGGTGTGGGAAATGGGGGGTGGGGGGTGGGGCATAAAAACTGACCAAACATTCATACTTATCTGGAGCGCTGAGATGTCATTTCTTTTATATTTAATATTTTGCCATCTCGTCAAGCTATCAGTCAGCATGGGTGGGTGGGGGATGGGGATGGTGAGGGATGGGTGTGGCGGGGGATTGGGGGGGGGGGGGGTGGGGTGGGGATAAAACAGAACAAACATTCACGCTTATCTGCAGCCCTGGGGAAAATGTTATTTCTTTATTATTTTGTTTGCTATCTTTCAACAGGCTATCAGTCATTTATAGCTGCTCCTCCTAATGATCATGATAAGACATGTGGCGTTAGCTCACAGAAAACATTTCTTACAATCACTGCGACCAGCGTAGCTCCAGATCAGACTGTGTGCGCAGTTGCGCAACTGCGCAGTCTGATCTGGGGCTACACTGTTCGAATAATTTAGTTAACAAGACATTTTTATGCTACTGGAGTAATTTTCATCTGATCGATGGCTGTTCGACTATGTCAGTATTATAGTGGGTGGTCACAGGTCAGAGACGGAATTAGGTCCACTTTGTTTGCCGGTGCAATCAGCAGCTGAATTATGAATTTGGTGCAAAATTCATTGCCCTCTGATGACCCATGTTATCTGTTAGCAGAGTGTGATTAAAGTATATATCTCAGTACTTTCAGCCTTTGCCTATATTTTTATATAAGCCACGCCAACAAATCATTCTTTCTATATACATTATAATGCTCCTCAAAAGTATATAGAGATAGATACCTGGGGGCCGTTTCATTAAAGTTTGTACGACTAAAATGTTTGTAAGTGCAAAATTATGATAGTCTGTAAATTTCACATTAACAATGTTTTCTTGAAAACAATTATTGGATTTACATTTATTGAGCATATGCTCAATAAATATAAATGCATCAATTGAAATTTCCAGACGATCCTAAATTTGCACTTATGAACATTTTATATGTACGAAGTTTAGTGAAACGGGCCCCAGGCTAGTTTATTTTGATATCAAGTTTGTCATGCAAGGCTAGGAAACGTGGAGGAATTTTTTGTCATTTCACTGAAGCTATTAGGTAAAGTCATGTCACGTCGTTTGACCAATGAAACGTCAGTTTTCAATTTGTTGTAACCCGGATATTTGTATCAGGTCAATGTCTGATACAGCAATATGTTATCAGTCAGCCCAACACAAAGCTCATGCCCTGATAAAATATGATTATGCCATCGTGATCACACTTTATTAGCTGAATTTATGATAATATTTTTGTCTCATATTGTATAATATTCTCTCAATAACAAAAAAGTGAAGTATGAACGTCAACGCCCTGCAGATTATTACTATAATTCAGTACGTGAAATGGAAATTTATATTGTTGTGTAGCGATATAGTGCAATCTATTTAATGCATATAAAGCGGAAAAAATGCATCTAATACTTTTGAGATATTACAAATAGGACTCTGCGAAAAAAAGCTAAACATCAGCAGTTATTTGTTCCAGATATGAGAAACGCGGCCATGTGATTTTGTACCGTCGGACATCTGCGTAATTTCATTAAATACGTTTACAAAATTTACAATATTTTTCATAAATAAAGTCAAAATTTTACAAGATATTCCGCATGTATATTCTGCATGTACTCTGAAAATGTCCGAAGGTACAAAATCACATGGAGAATGCCACATGTGGCAGGTTTAGATTACACTATGTCTTTATACACAACCTGTTACAAACTGTATCGCTCACATGGGCAGATTCAGGGGGGGGGGGGAGGGGGGGGCGGACTCGGCGCGCGCCCCCCCTAAAATTGGCCGAGTAAAGATTTTTTACAAGTTACAAGGCACGTTTCTACGTTCGCGTTGTGAATTTATTGTTTATTGGGGTTTTTTCCAAAATGCGCCAGAACGCAGAAAATGCGATGTAGATTTCAAAAAAAATTCCCCGGACCCCCCTATGCAAGTTACGCCCCCCCCAACCCGAAATCCTGGATCCGCGCCTGGCTCACACGTAGCCTCACAAAACGGGGCTTATTCTATATACAATAGAACCTCTCTAAACCAGACACACAGGCAGTTTCTGTATCCTTAATTGTATGGGTTCCATTTTCTTCTATCTCTCATGATAATGCCTGTTCATGTTTGCAAAGCACACCCGCATGCATTGATGTATTCATATGTCTAATTGACAGTGGAACCACTCAATACCTGGGGGATGCCCCAGGGTGTCCGGTTTTGTGAGGTTCCACTGTATGTACCGGTATCGCTATAATAACACAACTCAGAATGATCAACTGCCTGATTTACAGTGAAACTTCTCTGAACCGGATACCCTGGGACAAATCTTGGTATTTCATTAGAATTGTCTCCAAGGAGACAATTCTAATGAAATGCCAAGATAGGTCCACAGGGTGTCCGGTTTAGAGAAGTTCCACTGTATCTACCGGTATCGCTATAAGGTCATAAATGAAATGTATATCTACTTGTCATAGTATTGCTTTACTATTACCGTTTGTGACCGAAGACTGCGGATCTTGGTCAGACGCCACACACTGATCAGGATCTACTCTGGTCATAAAGGTCATAAACCCAATTGCCCAAGTCTGTTATAAATATGCTACGATAATTTGACCCAGATAATCATAATAATTATTCCACTAACCCTCTCACAGTATGAAATACAGTTTGACACAATAATTATTTAAGTTCAGCAAATTAACATGTCTCGCACAGCACATATCCGAGTATCGAGTATCGTGTTATCACGATTACCGTAATAACCCTAAATATTCAGACACAATTTGCTTTGGGAAACCCCTTTGGGTTTCCCAAAGTAAATTGTATCTAAATACATTGTTATTGTGATGAAACCAGTACTGCCATATTAACCCTAAATATTGGCATGTTCACTGTTGTGGGAAACCATATATTTTTATTTGTTTTACCAAATAAATGGTGTCCGAATATTTAGTGTTATCACGATTACTACACAATTTCCATATGTGACCTATATCCTTTCCAGGGCAATGAAAAATTAAGTTTTTCTCTGTGACCTATTTCATTTATTTCTCCACATACCTGTATATATAATTAATTGGTGTTACACATTTTCACTTGACCTTTAAACACCTACTGATTTATATCCCAGTAAACTCCCACGCCAAACTACTTTCCGTAACCGTGAGGCGCAGTTAAAATAATTCTTAAGAAAACGGAAAATAAACACATTTTCTTGATGAATTTATTTCAAATGCTGGAATTATAAGGAAGGCATTTTTTTGTGGAATTTATCGGGGATATAAACTTGGAAAAGTCGCGGGAATACTGAACGAGGCCTTCCGGCCTTCGTCCAGTATTCCCGCGACTTTTCCAAGTTTGTACCCCGATAAATTCCACAACAATGCCATTCACGTGCGGGTATGAATGTTTTTAAATATTTTTATTTTTGTTATTTCTAAATGAAAGTATATGTTGTGACCACTCATTTGAACCGTCTCGACGAGATGGTTCAAATGGTGGTCACGACATATACATCTAAGCACATATAAAGAAAATATTTAGAAGATAAATTCCACAAAAAGGCCATTCATTCCTATATTAAACACCTACTGATGCCTTCCCCCACACTGAATATGAAACAGGCACAGAGGGGGGATTAGACCGGCAAAAATTCAAAGAGGTGTGAATTAGATAAACTTTTGTTGGGAGGATGAGGTGATGGTGGTCATTGGCAAATTAGACGCCCACAAGTCTGTCAGTATTGCCATTTAATTCAGAAAAACACGACCCCCTCAACTGTCAGGAATTAGATTTTCATTTTATAACTACTTTTCTACTGCCTAGGGGCTTGCTTTCATCAAATAAAAACTTTTGAGGAGGGTGACTTTTGTTATTGACGAAAAAATACTTACAATTACATATATTTTTTAATTTAATGTGTTTAATAGACAAAAGTTTGTCGGCAACAAAACGTGGATCAGACAAGAATATGGATAGGTAACATTGTAATATATCTCAAACCATCCTGCCTATTTTTGACTACAAAGCACAAACATATGTCATTAACCCTTACAATGCTGAATTAATTTGTGTCGTCTGCTGAATATTTTTTATTTTTCCATTGGAAATGATTCTAAAATGCTGTCAAAGCATGTTTTTGATAAGAAACATGGAAAATAAAACATAAACAACAGATGACAAATTTTAATTCAGCACTGTAAGGGTTAATATGGAAAGGTTACACTGAATATGTCTGAAACCATCTTGTCTATTTTTGACTAAAAAGCACAAACATATGTCATTAAATGCTCATAAATTACACTGTCAAACATCTCTAAACCGGACACCCGGGGGACCTCCCAGGGTGTCCGGTTTAAAGATGCTCCACTCCGTTGCACTATAGTGTCATATCAAAAATACAATACATTTCATAACTGAACACAATAACGCATCACACAAGACGACGACATTTCATCATAACGATTCTCCCGATACCTTATCCCACGGCATTTTCTTTGATTCCTCCAATGGCGTCGACTTGTTAGATGTGAGTGATGAAGCAGAATCCCCCATTGTAGCGGCAAAGACACGAATCCCTCACTATGAAATTATCCTCTAAAAAGATTGTTCCTCATTTTCTCGGCAAAGCCGATAGAAATTGGACTTCATGAATAGCTTTGGCACATTCCACCACCATGCCGTTTAATGTATATAGCTGGCCTCTAGTAATGCTGGGATATGTTCAATATTTGCCTCTGTACCGCTCAACATGCCTATAGTCTGTTTCACACTTGCAATACATTATTAGACTGTTTATAGTCTGTTTCACATGAGCAACGGATTATTATACTTGGAAGGTATTGCTTAACCCTTCGAACGCAGGAAACGAAAATTGTCGTCTGCTGTTGTTTTACATATTGCCTTATTTCTCAATAAAAATATGGTTTGACAGCACTTCAGAATCATTTCCAATGGAAATGATTCTGAAGTGCTGTCAAAGCATGTTGTAAATTATTCGAAAGTGCTGTCAAAGCATGTTTTTGATGATAAAAATGGAAAATAGAAACAGCAGACGACAAAAAATTAAGATAACGGTGTATGGGTTAACATGTTTATGGTCTGTTTCACACAAGCAATATATTATTCCAAGGTACAGTGGAACCTCTCTAAACCGTAGACCAAGAACATACGTGTGATCTTATTTTTGACGAGTTTCTTTGTCATTTAATTCTCAGGTGATAATATCTGTTTGTGATCGCATAGCACACAAATATGGCCCAGAATGATGAAATTTATGATTTACAGTGAAACCTCGCTAAACCGGACACCCTGGGGACCTCCCAAGGTGTCCAGTTTAGCGAGGTTTCACTGTAGTAAGCAAGGGATTATTAGAGAGTTCCGAGGTATTGCTCAAGATGCAATATATAGTCTGTTTCATGTGGACAATGTATTATGAGGCTAACAATGTAATACGCAATGTTATTACTTAGATATCAATTTTTGCCTAGAAATTGCCTGTATTTGCCTACAGCAATAACATACACAGTCCAGGCTGATACGGCGTGTTTTCCAGTCTGATACTGAAACTTCTAGTCTGATACTGCCATTTCTAGTCGGATACCGTCGTTACTAGTCTGATACTGCTGTTTCCATTCCGATACCGTGTCTCGAGCGCGTATTAAACCAGTTCCTTTGGGCATGCGCATTGCGTATGTTTACTTTATCGGCTGCGTAAATTTTGACAGATGCCGGGAATTTAAATTTGTAGGCTCTGTATTTCATTATTCAATCATGGATAACGGTATAGATTTTAATATAGGATTATCACAACTGCCGGATGATTGATATTGAAATTGATATCTAAGTAATCTAAGTAATAAAGACGTTAATACGTGTCTTGTTTGATATCGGCCTAGGTATCGTCCCTCGGTAACTTGTTATCAGCCTGAGACCTTCACCAAGTTACCTCGGGCCGATATCAAACAAGCCACGTATTAACCTCTAAGTATTAGAGCTTTCAACGTTATAAGCAATAGATTATTTCACACAAGCAATAGATTATTAGACTTCTACCGTATGAATAGGCTGTTTTGCATGAGCAATGGCCGCGGGTTTTCAAGGCCTTTGAGCCAATTGGGACCCTTAAAGGTATATGCCCACTCAATAGGCATACAATGTTCTTTATAGGAATTAAATAAGTGTATAATTGTGTCACTATTCCACCAGTTCTAAAGATTCTGAGTGGCCGCTAAACAGATATAATCATTTAATAATATTTATTTTACTGATAGTGATGCGAGTTGGTATCAGGCTATTTTCATATGCAAATGAGGCATGGTATTTTTTAATTATTTATACTAATTAAATGCGTCACCTGAAAAAATAATATTTTCGACAGATTATAAAACATGATAATTGCACATCAAAAAATGAATACAGAGTATAAATAGTAATGTCAGTTAACATTTGAGGAAACATGGTTATCGTCCCTGATATCAGTGTGGAAAGTCACGTCTGATATAAAATGTATAATAATTCCAATCAATATGTGGGGTAATGGCGCAGCAAATGTCTCAGATGATGTCTCTGATATAAAGAACATTTAGTGCCTACTGAGCGGGCATGTACCTTTAAATCAAGCAACAACAACAACAACTAGAAACCGCAGTTGGAATGATGAACAGACAGCGTTACAATTAACAGACAGATTGCTCTTCGAAATAAACTAAGTGATCATCACGTTGGTAGAAAGCGATTACTACGAAAGACTAACAGGAAATAGTTAAATACACATTAGTTACACAAACAATGATGGAAAGTGGGTCAGAACGTTTCATACATCTATTACTCTATTACAGCTATTATAGGAATGAATGGCCTTTTTGTGGAATTTATCGGGGTATAAACTTGGAAAAGTCGCGGGAATACTGGACGAAGGCCGGAAGGTTCGGCGTGGGAGTTTACTGGGATATAAACTTTGGACAGAGACTTGCTGCGGGCCAATCAAATGTTAGGGAATTGTGTAAATATTTTTGTTCTGTAATTATTACTCCGAATATCCAGCCAAATACTTCTCAGAAAAACAATGTAACACATGCATGCCCGTACAATAACCAGCCTTACTGCATGATTATCCGGTTAGATTCCCTCAAAAAAACAATGTTCGTTCTGCAATTTGCCTCACGATATGAATATCCAGAAAAATTATGCTATCTTCCTCACTACATTGTGTGAATATTCAGGTAAATTCCGCTCGGAATATGCAACTAAAGTCTGTTTATGTAACAATCTGCCTTAGTTCAACAGTATCCGGCAAAGCTATCATTTCGTAATCTGCCTTACTTACTTACTACAGTGCATGAATATCCAGACAAATTATGCTCAGAAATGGAGGTACAGTGGAACCGCTCTAAACCGGACACCCTGGGAACCTCCCAGGGTGTCCGGTTTAGAGAGTTTCCACTGTAATTCCAATGTAAGAGCACTCAAACTGCCTGTATGCATTGCAATCACGAACACTGATAAACATTAGCGATATTTGACAGCGAAATTGGTCATAAATTAATACATTGATGTCGCCTTCATTCTACAATCTGCCTTGTTACATTGCACGAAATGCCATGAATATCCAGCCAAATTCCATGTGAAAACAATGCAACATAAATATGTTCATTCTGTGATCAGCCTCACTACATTAATTGATTGATTATTCAGGCAAATTCCGCTCGGAATATGCAACAAAAGTCTGTTTATGTAACAATCTGCCTTATATTAGTTCAACAGTATCCGGCAAAGCTATCATTCCGTAATCTGCCTTGCTTACTACATTACATGAATATCCATGCAAATTCCACTCGGAAAACAATGTAACCAAACACTGTAACAATCTACCTTATTTCAAGAATATCCGGTCACACTATATACCGGTACAATTGCTCCGAAAATACAACCAAAATCTGTTTACGTAACAATATGCTTTCTATGAAGAAAATCCGGTCAAATTTCCAGAAATAAATGATGTTACAAGCTTGTGAAATTTCAGGACTCACGTACAGACTTTCAGCATCATTTTCAGATAATACGTACATCTAATAAATCATTTTGATAACTATAACATGTATGCAGATAAGGAATATGTGGCTGTGACTGGAGAAATGGGGCTTATGGGTTTTGCGACCAGTGTAGATCCAGATAAGCCTGTGCGTCCGCACAGTCTGATCAGGATCTGCACTGTTCGCCATTCCATCAATAAAACACCCGTCATGCTTCAAATCAGCAATACAGGTCGTTAACAGTCTACATGAGTGTGCTACTTGATCAGGAGTTACACCGGTCATAAATCCCATTTATCCCGTCAACACAGTGCGTATGTGCCGTGAAACACGTGGCCGTGAAACATTTTTGATATCCAGTCAATACTATTTTTGCATTTTACAGCAATTTGTAGGTGTTGACGGGATAAATAGAATAGTAGGTTAGTGCCGTGAATGGGAAAACATATCTGGCGCGGCACGGAAACGGGATGTGCTCGGCAGAGCCTCGCCCATCCCGTTTCCTGAGCCTTGCCAGATATTTTTTCCCATTCACGGCACTAACCTACTATTCTCTATCTATTTTCCTTATTTCTGAACTAAAGTATATGTTGTGACCACTCATTTGAACCGTCTCGGCGAGACGGTTCAAATGAGTGGTCACAACATATACTTCTGATGAGAAATAAAGAAATTCTTGAACCTTGCCGGATATTTTTTCCCATTCACGGCACTAACCTATTATTCTCTATAAGCCCCATTTCTCCAGTCACAGCCACATATATCTCCATGTTCTGACAGTATATCTTCTATATTCCTGCGGCTGACAGGTGTAATTATTTCACCTGTCACGTATAATTGCCTGACCAATGAATGATCGATTGGCAACAGGTAGAGTTAGGAACAGTCAAACTCCCGCCAAATTGGGCACCAACGGAAATAGGGCATTACAACGTCCAAGATGAAAAGTGAAAGGGTTTAATATCCCAGCAACAGTTAAGGTCATGTAGAAATGGGAGCTTTTGGTTTAAAGTATCATCTGAAAGACCAGTGGGATGAAAATACTATGAAATATTGTTTTCATAACTGACCGAAACTAACTGAGACTGACTGATAGACTAACCAACTGCCCAACCAACCACCCGCCCGCGCCCGCCCGCCCGCCCACCGCCCGCCCGCCAGACCGACTTTGTTTATTGATTACTTGATTGATTGTTTGATTGACTGATCAATTGATTGATTTAATGCTCGATACATTTTTTATGCATGTTCAACGACAAGGTGTGATACAGTCACGACCACTGAAACTACAACTCAAATAAGACACCTGGCACCAAATCAGGATATTGTGATGGTACAAGATCTATAATTAATTGGAAATGTTTTAGCTCCACAAAACTGCCAATGGTAGAAACCTCAATAACATTAACGTGGTTCATGAATGCTGCATTGTCATGTCCATATCATTAAGTGTAAACACCCCCAATAAAGATTTGCCAGCATCGGCTGTCAGTGCAAATGTTATGAGAAATTTCAATTTTGCACTTTAATACACACTTCTCAGTCGTACAAAGGTTAGTGAAACGGCCACAGTTTAGTCACAGACTGTGTAAGCTGTGTGTCTCAGGCATAAGGTTTGTCAGCCAACCGCCCCGTTCTACAATACCCCGCCCATGATAACATCATCCCAAACAGCTGTTTCATGGCATTCCAGAGTCTGCCAGTCTGCAACGCCTTTCATTATTATCCCATTCAATTCCAGATAACCTGGATGACGACAACGTCTGTTCATGATTGCAAAACACAAAAACATATGAGATTTTTCCTGAATTACAGTAGAACCCCTCTCTGAACTGGACTCATGGAACACTCCTGTTTATTTAATTTTGACGTATTTCACAATTATTTCTCACTGATGTCTGTTCATGATTGCAAAGCACACAAATCAGTCCTGGATTCCACTTTTACAGTGGAACCTAACAAAACCGGACACCCTGGGTTTTTCCCTGGGTTTTTCCCAGGGTGTCCGGTTTTGTTAGGTTCCACTGTAGTCTCAAAAGGTTTTCTGGCATTCCAGATTGAACCAATCTTCCAACAGTTTTTATTACCCTGTTCCATCACCGATAGAATGTATTAATTGCACCTCATCAATTGTGTACATTTTTCAATTTTCTGTGATTTTTTATCAATGGATATTTGCGATTTCTATTTCCTTTCCATTGCAATAAATATGTTTCTTAATGAGAGTACTACAAAAGCACTCCAACTCAGATGGAAACACAAATTTATGTAACACCTGGTCGCCCACAGGTGTTACATAAATGTGTATGCATGTTACTACGGAGCCCCGCATGGGACGTAGAATTATTTTCTTTATTAATTCGTTCCCACAAAATAATAATTTGTTCCTTCCCTGTTGCCAAATTCGTTCCCATGAATGAACAATTTGTTCCCTCAATGTAACAATTTGTTTCCACAAAATAACAATTCGTTCCCACGGGAACAAATTATTTTGTGGGAACGAATTGTTATATCGTGGGAACAAATTGTTAATTTGATGGAACGAATTGTTAAATTAAGGGAACAAATTGTCATTTTGTGGGAACGAATTGTTAATTCGAGGGATCAAATTGTGAAATCGTGGGGGAACGAATTGTTAATTCAATGGAACAAATTGTTAAATTGAGGGAACAAATTGTTATTTCGTGGGAACGAATTAATAAAAAATAATCCATGTCCCCTACACTGGGCTTCTTATGTTGGCGAGGGAATTAATTTGTGTCGTCTGCTCATTATTTTTTATTTTTCCATTTTTCTCATCAAAAACTTGGTTTGGCAGCACTTTAGAATCATTTCCAATGGAAATGATTCTAAAATGCTGCCAAACCATGTTTTTACTGAGAGAAAAGACAAAATATGAATTATCAGCAGACGACTATTTACGGTCCCCGCATTCTAAGGGTTAAAGACTCGCAGATACAGAGAATCTTACATGAATGATGATTTAATATGATATTTATTAAACAGGTTTACTGATTTCATAAGAAACGAGGCTATGACCAGTTTCATATGAAATAAGTAAACTCATGGATTACATATGATATACAGAGAATCTTACGTGAATAATGATTTAATATGATATTTAAATCAATCAACGAGTTTAATAAGTATCATATTAAATCAACACAAATGTTAGGTTCTATTTATTGCATAAGCACAATGAACCATTGAACTGTCTTAAAAATTTCATGTAGAAACAAGCAGAAGAAACTGTTCCTATGTCTAAAAGCATACCTATTCCAGATATAATTGGCTAATTAACACCGGCAAATAATAACCATAAACCGAAGTGTGGAAGAGATAAAAACACAAACATTTGCATGTGCTCGTAGGTGCAATGCCATTTTCTATGTAAGCTTCAATGGCGCCTGTTAACGATATAGTCGTAAAATCGAAAACAGAGCCACTTTTGTTGATTGTTTCAAGATTTTTATTACAAAACATCTTGCTCTATATATATATATCGTCACTTTCAATTACAGATGAATGAAAACCGATTCTAACAATGATAAGTTGGATCACTTTCCGTTATGTTGTTCCGAAGAATTATCACGTAACGAGCTTTGCATTGAACAAATTTAAAACAAGGACTTTGTTATCACTGAGCTAATCCCCTCGCTAGCAGCCTTAAAAATAAGAAAAGAAAAAAAGAAAGATTTTACCCATTTGCCTTGCAAACAAGGTCAACATTAGTCGTCAGTGACCTTGACCTTGGGCAGTCGGACGTAGGTCATGTGCAAAACAAAGCACCATCCTGGACACACATAGTGGCCAAATATTATCAAAATCGATGAAGCGGTTCATAATTTATTGAAAAATGAAAAGTGTTACTTATGCACGCACATACATACACAATGTACAAATATAAATTTCAGCTAGCAAACATAGATAAAAAAGGAAGAAAAATACTCTGATTAAACTTATTAAGTGGACATTCATGAACGGATTTAATACTTGGACAAGTCCCCCAATCAGTTTTCATATTAATTCCCCAGTAAACAGTGTAAAATAGCAACCACAGTGTGTTTCAAAATGTACCCGCACGCTGATGCTTAACAGAGAAAGAACTTGCTATGGCATTATGGGTAGAGCGCAGTGACATCTGGAGGCAGGGAAATGTCAGATAGGTTGCTTCCTACTTGACGGGAAACAATGTGATCGCGACAGTCCAATATCTTCCCAGAACTCCCAGTGGATGGACAGTCATGTTGGACAACACGTGATATAACGGCTCACTCACACTGTATACAGATAGAAACCAGAAACCAGCTTTTCTTTGCTATATAACTATATACGATACTCTAAAACATCTGATTGAGAGCACAATGTCCTGACCTGGTGCCAGGCACCCATAGCATTACTTGTCCCCTACTTGTGATGTAATAAATTACTTGGTCTGCTGCATGGATTACCCCTTATAACCCCACAGACCACAAAGCCAACATTTGCAAACACTGTAGATTCTGATGAGATGGCTCGTTACGAGCCATCTCATCAGGATCTGCAGTGTTTGTCATTATTTCTTCGAATTTTGAAACTACCCCTTTTATGATTAATACAATAGTCCAACGTTAACATGAAACATACCATTGTTATATATTTAGGGGTGAAAGGTTTTAATGTGTCGCTGACCGAATGTAAAACAGTGATAAACACCCCGATTTGCAGCCTGACCTACATTTGTCACGGAGGTTTGTTTGTTTGTTTATTGGTGTTTAACGGCCTGTCAACAGCTAAGTTCATTTAAGGATGGGCCAACAGGTTCCAGCGCGTAATTAAAATGCTGCATTTGGAGGAAAATCACAAAATCAGAATAATTAGAATAACCTGGGTCCTGGGGCCCGTTTCACTAAACTTTGTACGACTAAAATGTTCGTAAGTGCAAATTTAGGATCGTCTGGAAATTTCAATTGATGAATTTACATTTATTGAACATAGGCTGCATATTATGTTCAATAAATGTAAATCCAATCATTGTTTATAAGAAAACATTGTTAATGTGAAATTTACAGACTAATAATTTTGCACTTACAGACATTTTAGTTGTACGAAATTTAGTGAAATAGCCCCCGGGTCCATACCACACTAAATTTAGTCACTTGGCCCCTCACCCTAAAAGTAATAACGGTAGGATTACTCTTATAACAGGTATATTTCCAGATTCAACTCTCAAATACAAGAAAGCAGAAGACGTACTTGAGGGTAAAACCAGTAGCCTATTTCACCGACATTGCAAAGTATACTTTTCTATCAAAGTATACTTTGAGGGAGAAATTTTCAGTTTTAGGATAAATTTATTAATTTTTATTATACTGAATTTATTACATTATCACAGCCATTTTGGCTGTGATAATGTAATAAATTCAGTATACCGGTAATAATTCTGCATACGTTTAATCATCAAATATATGCAGTTGTTAGTTCTATATGAAATATAGATACAGTTAGTTCTATATGAAATATAGATACAATTAGACTATAACATGACCTCAACACACCAGTGGCCTATTTCTATTTCACCAACATTGCAAAGTATACTTTTTTAGCAAAGTATACTTTGAGGGAGAAATTTTCAATTTTAGGATAAATTTCTTAATTTTTATTATACTGAATTTATTACATTATCACATCCATTAATATAAATTCAGTATAATAATTCTGCATACTTTTAATCATCAAATAGATGCAGTCGTTAGTTCTATATATGCATGGCTACAGAGCCACTTAGCCCAATTCCTTAAAAGCAAGAGGATTATAAGAAGTACAACCGGATTCAACTCTCAAATAAAGGTGCATTCCGAATGCGACGAGCTAAGGCACTATTTCTCGGCCGTCGACTCGCATATAAAAGCTAAGCAGTCTGAGTGAAGAGAGGATGATCGATATTCAACATGAACAGAGAAGCAGTCAAGACAAACCATTCCGCGTATTGATTCGCATCAAAGCTAAAACGACAACATGATTGCAACACGCAAAGAACTGTCTCATAAACCAATAACGTGAATACAAAGTGAGCCAAATGATTCATTGGGTAATTGATTGGGTGATTGAGTGTGTGATTGATTGATTTGTTGATTGAATTGAGTGGTTGATTGATTGAGTGGGTGCTTTATTGAGTGTGTGATTGATTGGGTGATTGATTGAGTGGGTGCTTGATTGTTTGTGTGATTGATTGTGTGATTGATTGTGTGATTGATTGTGTGATTGATTGGGTGATTGATTGTGTGATTGATTGGGTGATTGATTGTGTGATTGATTGGGTGATTGATTTAGTGGGTGATTGAATGGTTGACTTATTATGTGATTGATTGATTGTGTGATTGATTGGTTGACTTATTATGTGATTGATTGTGTAAGTGGGTGATTGATTGAGTGATTGATTGGTTGATTTATTGGTTACTTGATTGATTGATTGATTCAATGGTGTTTATTGCGCAAAAATGTGTTGTAAAAAGCAATAATACAATATATCAAAAATCACAATACACTACTGTAATAAATGAGACAAAAAATTTAAACAAGAGGGCCATGATGGCCCTAACTCGCTCACCTGACTCCATGAACACCAGAGGAGAATGTGACATTGAGTTCATGTGTTTGAAAAAAATTGTGCTATTTTTAGACGGCAGCCATCTTGGATTAGCGATGACCTCCGTTTTAACAACTGAAAAGGCTTCACCCATGGACCATAACTGTGAAGTTTGGCCACCATGGGCCAAGCGGTTCGTGTGAAGAAGAATTTTGAAATCTCTAATAAAAGAACGACCTTTTGACCTTTCAGCGGCCATCTTGGATGACATGAACATCCAATTTCAACAAAAAATGTACCAGAGTGATCGCCTCTCTGATAACTTCAATTTGATATAGACATGACCATATTCGGTCAAAAATGAAATTTGACACCATGGGTCAGGCCCATTTTTGACCCTGGGGTCACCATTTTAACAACTTTGAAAGAGCATTGTACATCGATCATTCCTACCAAGATTCGTCGAAATCCGGCTGGCGGTTAAGGTTAGAAGACACCAAATGGTGCGAAACCGCCCAGGGTGTATGCAAAAGTAGTCCGGTATAAAAAAATAGTGCGGGTGTTTTGAGGTCACAGACACCGTTTTGCTTGCAAATCTTGATCCATTACTACCCAGTTTCACTTGAGGAACATTTTGGGGTGCCTTTAACACCAGTTTTCAACATATTTGTAGCATTTAAAAGAAAACACTGAACCTGTTGGTCACTTGATGTACACGGAGTTTCCGTGGCCAACAAATGTACACAATATTGGAGGATATGACAAGGTTGGATTTTTCTTTCTTAGGAGTAAGTGAACCTATTGTTTAGTTCATGCAGAACCAGTACAGACTGGCTGCAGTCATGTACAAGTGGGTCCCACAACATCCATACGATAGTGAAAGTAGGAGAGACTGGCCTTATTGGATGGCATTCGGTTAAATTATATAGTAAAACTATTTGGTGGTGTCTAACCTATAAGGTGTGCCTAGGCCCTATGTGAGATATGTTTTTTTGTAGAATTTGAAGTTGGAAGTTTATGTTTCTTGTAGCTATGTCTCTGGGAACATAATTTAAAGTTACTGCGACAAGAGTAATCGAGCGGACTCCGCGATGCAACACATTTGTTCTTTTTGTATCGCAGACGGACAGTATCGCTTCAAAACTTCTAAAATCTTGATTTCTCAGCTTTATTTAGTCAAATATAATAAACCAGTGTATGCAAATTACCTGTAGGTGATTGGGCTTGGAATGTGACAGTAATATACACCAAAACAGTCATTATAGTGTGTTTTTCTCTCTTTTTTTTCATTGATTATTGGCTTCCTGATGGACAATTAAGAAGTTCGGGGGGGGGAAAAGTGGCGCGACATCGCGACGCTGTTCCAAAATTTGCCAAAATTAGGCGTAAGTGTATTGTTTTCGCATATTGGTATAGTACCAATACACAGTACTCAAAAAACATTGTTTTTCCTTTCCTCCTGCGTCATAAAGCAAATTTCTTGACTGACCGTTCCAAGCCAGTACCCTTTTGTCTGTCGACCATTCCAGAGTGGCATACATGTTGGTATAGTTTCAGTGATGAGTCTTTATATGTAGAATGGTTAGCTATAACACTATTTAGGGTAATGTTATGTGATTTTATGGAGATTTGTGCTTTTAATTCATCATCTATTAAAATTCCCCATAGTTCTGTAGTAAGCTCAATTTAAGGCAGAATGTGGACAGTCATCATGGTGGAGTTACATAGCTGCTGTGTGACAACCATTTGAGATATTTGCTCCAAACTTGGTACTGTATCCAGGAATAGAAGCTAGTTTTGAATAGTGAATATTGTAGAATGAGTTGTAGTGGGACCGGTACACTTAGGTTAGAAGACACCAAATGGTGCGAAACCGCCCAGGTGTATGCAAAAGTAGTCCGGTATAAAAAATAGTGCGGGTGTGAGGTCACAGACACCGTTTGCTTGCAAATCTTGATCCATTACTACCCAGTTTCACTTGAGGAACATTTTGGGTGCCTTTAACACCAGTTTTCAACATATTTGTAGCATTTAAAAGAAAACACTGAACCTGTTGGTCACTTGATGTACACGGTAGTTTCCGTGGCCAACAAATGTACACAATATTGGAGGATATGACAAGGTTGGATTTTTCTTTCTTAGGAGTAAGTGAACCTATTGTTTAGTTCATGCAGAACCAGTACAGACTGGCTGCAGGTCATGTACAAGTGGGTCCCACAACATCCATACGAATAGTGAAAGTAGGAGAGACTGGCCTTATTGGATGGCATTCGGTTAAATTATATAGTAAAACTATTTGGTGGTGTCTAACCTTAATGAGAAAAATATTTTTTAAGGATTTGTGCTATTTTTAGACGGCGGCCATCTTGGATTAGCAACGACCTCCGTTTTAACAAATCTGAAAAGGCTTCACCCACGGACCATAACTGTGAAGTTTGGCCACCATGGGCCAAGCGGTTCGTGTGAAGAAGAATTTTGAAATCTCTAATAAAAGAACGACCTTTTGACCTTTCGGCGGCCATCTTGGATGACATGACCATCCAATTTCGACAAATAATGTACCAGAGTGATCGCCTCTTTGATACCTTCAATTTGATATAGACATGACCATATTCGGTCAATATTAAATTTCACCCCAATTTGACCCCACGGGCTACGCCCATTTTTGACCCCGGGGTCACCATTTTAACAAATTTGAAAGAGCATTGTACATCGATCATTCTAACCAAGTTTCGTCAAAATCCGGCTAGCGGTTCATGAGAAGAAGATTTTTTAGGAATTTATGCTATTTTTAGATGGCGGCCATCTTGGATTAGCGATGACCTCCATTTTAACAAATCTTAAAAGGCTTCACCCATGGACTATAACTGTGAAGTTTGGCTACCATGGGCCAAGCGGTTCATGTGAAGAAGAATTTTGAAATCTATAATAAAAGAAGGACCTTTTGACCTTTCGGTGGCCATCTTGGATGACATAACCATCCGATTTCGACAAATGCACCAGAGTGATCGCCTCGTTGATACCTTCGATTTGATATATAACATGACCATATTCGGTCAAAAATAAAATTTAACCCCATTTTGACCCCACCGGCCACACCCATTTTTGACCCTGGGGTCACCATTTTAACAACTTTGAAAGAGCATTGTACATCGATCATTCCTACGAAGTTTTGTCGAAATCCGGTTGGCGGTTCTTGAGAAGAAGATTTTTGAAGAATTTGTGCTATTTTAGACGGTGGCCATCTTGGATTACGTAATAACGTCATTTTAACAATTTTCTAATCCCCCTACCACAACCATGAAGTTTAGTGACTATAGGCCCAATGGTTACCGAGGAGAAGACGTTTGATAATGTTCACGGACGGACGGACGGACGGACGGACGGACGACGGACGACAGACACATTGCGGTAACAATAGCTCACATGAGCTTCGCTCAGGTGAGCTAAAAAAACATGTTAGGGTATCTGTGTAACTTCAATGAATAATTCTGCGCTTATGCAATAACTAGAATCCAATGAATAATTATGTGCTTATGCAATAAATAGAAACCAATGAATAATTCTGTGCTTACGCAATAAATATGACCTAATATCTGTGTTGATTTAACGCTTTCAACACCACAGTCCTGTATAGTGGTATTGGCAAAAAGTCTTGATCCAAATGAGCAGGCTAATTTTCATATTTAAAAAAATCATAAATGGACTAGTCTGAAAATCATTTTGTGATGATTTATGTGGTTGGAAAATTAACATATCAAAATCCATTCCATTTACTTAGGGGTGAAAGACTTAATGTGAGCCAGTGTGCATACCAGTCACTGTGGCATAGTGGATAAGGCACCTGTCTCGCAACTGGGAGGTCGCAGGTTCGAGCCTTTGTTCGGACTGATGTGGTAATTAGTTAAATTTAACCCTTTCACCCCTAATTAACTGGAATGGATTTTCAGACATTAATTTTCTAAGTGTCACACAATGATTTTCAGACTAGTTCATTTATGAAATGGGGGTGTTTTTGTTCTCAAAGATATCACAATTACTTGAAAAAAGTTCAGATCCTGATGAGACAGCTCGTCACGAGCCGGCTCATCTGGATCTACACTTTTTTGCCAATGTCACTATACAGGCTGGTGGTGTTGAAAGAGTTAATTGGTACCAATTGCCTTCCTGCTGGGTGCCTGGCATAAAGGATAAGAATTAGATTAGGAATTAAGTACTGATTGTTTGATAGAATGTCTCACAAGTCAAATATGACAGACTATTTAAATAGGGGTGACAAACAAACTTTTTTATGTGTAGCGATACAAAGTTACAAAGTTGGTGCTGCTGAGTCGACAACATCCTGATATGCTACCAGGTCCCCGCCTCACCACCCACAACCAGATTTATCAATAAGCAAAGGCAAATGGACCCCCCAGGGTGGCAGGGTTTGAGAGGTACCACTGTACAGTTATCCATTATCGGCTGCAAAATGCATTAACAACTAAATCGACTAGCGTACAAGACGAAGAAGACTACATAAAATATTGTGGAATCATTAAGGAGTCAGTGGCTTCTCATAAACGAGCGTTAATGTGACCAATATACAGACATGAAAGAATAAGTACATCATGGCCGTTGCTAGCTACAATAATTCGCCTCCGATACGAGAGCTATGGGGCGATGTAGCAATTTTGTTTCTAGGCCGTTGCCTGCAAAAGGAACATGACAATGTTTGCGAACAGCGTAGGCCCTGTCAACGTTTGCGAACAGCATAGACCCAGACCAGATCCGCGCAGTCTGATCAGGGCCTATGCTGTTCTCTATCCAGTCCAAGCGTTCTAGATGCATGTTCCATTATTGAACACATTTATGACTAAGAGACATAAGCCCAGAGCTCCAGTTAAGGTGCGTAATACGGGGACAAATTTCTTATTTCTCTATCAAAAATGGCATGTTGGGAGTGCTTTAGAATCGTCTCAATGAGACGATTCTAAAGGACTCCAAACTTGCCATTTTTGGTGAAGAAATAAGAAAGTTTCACCACAAATTGAACAAATTACGCACCTTAACTGGAGCTCTGAAGCCCTTGTAATTATTAGTCATGGTGATTCACGTATAATATTCAAAGACAGAATTCCTACTGGTAAATCTGTTGAGCTGTAAATAGCCAATAGAACACAACCCGGAAATGTGATTATCTTTTCCTCACAAGACCAATGTGTGAAATATATTTGTTCAGCAGATATTCAGATAACAATCAGATTTTCTTTTCAGATCAACTGATAATTCCCAATTTCTTGGCGAATTCCTTAAAATACTAAGAGGCACCATTTGAACCATCAGATGTAGTTCCCAAACAGTGATCAGCTTGTGATTGGTTGGCAAAATTATTGATTGATTGATTGATTGATTGAAGAATATTGTTTAATGAAGTCTATATTTGACCAGTGTGATTTTACTGAAATGATTGAAAGATTGAGAAGCCATGTGCTTTGCAATCATGAACATACATTATCATCAGATGTAAAAGACAGTGACTTAGCCCCCTTCTTCCACTGACCCCTTTAATTCAACCACGGGAACGGTTCAAAATGTCATATCCTGAAAATGGTTAAACAAACATATTTATTTCACCCACAAATGCGTAACAGTGTGCTTCCCATGTTGAAACATTAGTATTTTTCTGCAATTATCAGGAACCTTAAATCCTGATTTCAGGATATATCCGGAAAATTCCCACCCTGTTCAACAAAACACTGTTTCTGGGTGCCCAGTTTAGCTACATTCTACTGTAGCAACTAAATCTAGCTAGAGCAGACGGGGGCCATCTTGAATTACAATTGAATGGCAGTGTAACAGCTTTCGACGGCAAACTAATCCAACAGAAAGATCCAATATTAGTGCCTTTTAAAGCTAAAGTCCCACACATAACAGGGGGCCGTTTCACTAAACTTTGTATGACTAAAATGTTCGTAAGTGCAAATTTAGGATCGTCTGGAAATTTCAGTTGATGGATTTATATTTATTGCGCATAGGCTGCTGCATATGCAGCCTATGCTGCATATGCAGCCTATGCTCAATAAATGTAAATCCAATAATTGCTTACAAGAAAACATTGATAATGTGAAATTTACAGACTATCACATTTTAGTCGTACAAAGTTTAGTGAAATGGCGGCCCCCAGGTTATAACATAGGGAGGCATATATTTTTGTCCATTCTTTAGATATGACACTTCTGGCAAAATAAACATTCATTCACCATTACTCGACGTATTAATTGGCATTATTATACTTTTTATATAAAACTGATACCAGGGGCGATAACCGTGTTTCTTTAAAATGTTGACGGAAATTACTATTTATTGTCTGCATTTAATGTTTTCAGGCGATGCATTTAATAATAATTATGTATAAATAATTTAAAAATGTCATGCCTCATTTGCATATGATAGCCTGATACCACCGCGAGTCACTATCAGTAAAATAAATATTACTAAATAATTATGTCTGTATAGCGGGCACTCGTAAGTTTTAAAACTGGTGGAATAGTTACACAAATATACACTTATTTAATTCCTATAAAGAACAGTTTATGCCTCCCAGATGGGACCCCAACTTTAAGTTCATCAGCGTGACACCAGATCAGTCCAAGTTTTCCGTATAAATCAATGTAGAAATATGAATCGGATAACCCGTGTAGATAATATATAATATATATCTGTACTGATCTCCAATGAAATAATAACTGGCATCGTTAAATGAAGATAATCACCTCACTGGCAGCTTGGGCCCGGTTGTTCAAAACACCAGTTAGCTTAACGGACTGTTAAATCCTTAACGGACTGTTAAATCCTTAACTGAATGATTAAAATCTCTGTTAAAACAGAGATTTTAACCATTCAGTTAAGGATTTAACAGTCCGTTAAGCTAACGGATGTTTTGAGCAACCGGGCCCAGGATAATAAAAAAAACAAAAAAAAAACATTTTTGCTTTACAAACAAGGTGGACACATAAGTCCTCAATGACCTCGGATGCGGGTCAACGCGGGTCAACAAAGCAACATCCCTAGACACACAATGGCCAAATATTATCAAAATCGGTGAATCGATTCGTGGTTTATTGAAAAAAGAAAGGTGTTAGTAACGTACGTACATAGACAAATATATACAACACTATATCCCCTCTTGCCTATTGCTGAGGGGATAACTCCCTCTTTTTTATATGAAGCAGAGCTCCAGATAAGGTGCGTATTGGCGTATTTTACGCAATTATTTTAGCTGAATGCGCATTGATTATCAAAAGTGGGAGTACAATATACGCACAGTAATGTGAAAATATGCATTGATTTTCAAATTGAGTAGTGACAATACTGTCATAAAGTTTAAAATTCACTAAGTTGAGCTGCAAAAAGCTTCAGCTCAAATAAGTGAATGTTTAAATTTGTTATATTTTTTTTTATCATTTTTGCTTTTTGAGCTCAAATAAGTGAACGTTTAAATTTGTTATATTTTTTTATCATTTGTTCCCTATTTAGTAATGAAGAAAATCAATAATCCATTTGTAAAAGTTAAATACACAATGATTTTGAAATCAGGGGGCATAGTACGTACGCTTGAGACACAAAGCTTATCTGGAGCACTGATGAAGTCTATTGGACAAAGCTACGAGACGTAGGAATTCCGAGGCTCGCCGGGGATTTCCTACAGATTCCGAGCTGAACCTGATCAACTTATTAATTATAAACCTGATATTTTAAAACCGTTTGTCTGGGTATTCTATTTATCTGGTGATGTGTGCAAAAGTCCACCTCCGAATAGTAATCACCTGCCTATGATAGCCACGCATTTGTTTCACCAATTAATTAAGTACTATATAAATGAACCTGTGAACAAAGACCACCTGTGAACAAAGGCCAGTGATTGGCCTTTATCCACAGGTTTGACAGAACTATGAAATACACAGGGTTACTTGTTTAAGTTGAAATTAACGCCGACTTGTTAAGTTACGTCATTACACTGATGTCATTTGTTAAGATCACATGACATTGTTGAACCAATGAAACGGCAGCGAATGTAGTTTTAGAATTTAGATTGACCATGAAATATTGTATCACTGTCAATCCCTGATATAGTTATTTGTTATCGGTCATAAAAACATGGTTTGTCAGCACATTAGAATCATTTCCATGTGGTATAAAAACCATTTCAACACTAGACCTCTTTAGAAGTGTTTGCAAACAGTGTAGATTCAGATGAGCCAGCTCGTAACGAGCCGTCTCATCAGGATCTGCACATTTTGCAAGTAATTTTTATATTTCTTATTAAAAAAAAAACATCCCCTTCTTATAAATGGACTAGTCCGAAAATCAGTATGTGACAATTTGACTGGTCGTAAAATTAACATATTGCAGTCCATTCCAGTTATTTAGGGTTGAAAGGGTTAAGCCACATAAGGTCCATTATGTTCCATAGCGGCCCTTTTCAGGTCGACGAGTATTGATTGCGACGGCCGTCACAGAATGAGACGGGATCGATGAAGAACCAACACGCATACACGGAAGCCGACAGATCTAAGACATCAAGATTCTAGAACAGACTCGCGAAGCAAGACGAACAAGTCGAATATACACGTGTGGCTGCGACTGGAGAAATGTGGCTTATGGGATTTGCGACCAGTGTAGATCCAGATCAGCCTGTGCATCCACACAGTCTGATCGGGATCTGCACTGTTCGCCATTCCATCAATGAAACATCCGTCATGCTTCTAACAAGCAATATTGATCGTACCCGGAGAGTAATATTTGATCAGGAGCTACACTGGCCACAAATACCATTAGCCCAATTTCTCAAGTCACGTCCACAAATGTGGACGTGGCTGTAGAAATGGGGCTTGCATGGAATTTGTGACCAGTGTGGCTCCTGTAGCCTATTTCACCAACATTGCAAAGTATACTTTTCTAGCAAAGTATACTTTGAGGGAGTAATCATTTATTTTCCCCGAAATGCATTATGTCATATAGAACTAACGACTGCATATATTTGATGATTAAAAGTATGCAGAATTATTATACTGAATTTATTACATTATCACAGCCAAAATGGCTGTGATAATGTAATAAATTCAGTATAATAAAAAACAATAAATTTATCCTAAAATTCAAAATTTCTCCCTCAAAGTATACATTGGTAGATAAGTATACTTTGCAATGTTGGTGAAATAGGCTACATATAGCAGGTCAGTGATTTTTCCTATCAAGTTTATCAGACAACGTCAAGAAACGAGTAGGAATTGCTTGGCTCGTTCATTGAAGTATTTTCATTGATGACGGACAATGTTCAAGACAACGCCAAGAGACCCATAAGTGCCCGTTATCTGAAAAGTGTACATATCAATGTCTATAATGGCAACATGTACACTGCACACTGCGGGAGCTTTGTATTGGCCAAATACGTAAGTACTGACTGATACCATCATGTCGTATCAGGTACTGACCTGAAACAATAATCCGGGTTACAACGAATTGAAAACTGACGTTTCATTGGTCCAACGTTGTCACATGATGCTACCGAATGACGTCAGTATAATGACGCAGCATAAACAAGTCTGCGTTCTTTTCAACGAAAACCATATCATAATTGCTCATTCTGTAGCGTAAAATGTTACCTGATGAATAGAATACCAGGCTAGTGTTTTTTTATATCAAGTTTATCGGTTCGGAAACGGTAGGAATTCCTCGGTGAGCCTCGGAATTCCTACGCGTTTCCTCGCCTTGTCTGTTAAACTTGATATCAACAAACACTAGCCTGGTATTCTCTATTTGTATGACATCCCAACTACCCGATACACATACAGATAACTAAATTGAGCACATTAATAACTTAATAACCATCTTTATTGGCGATCAGTAATTACCGATGCAGGGAATAAACAAAGTCCTCAGTCAAGTTATTCCGGCACAAAAACATGACTTAGGAATAGAATAATGGAAAGGAAAAATATTACTTTAGCCCGTTCACCCCTACGTAACTGGAATAGATTTTGATATGTTAGTTTTGCAAGCAATCCAATTGTCACAAAATGATTTTCAGACTAGTCCATTTATGAAAATGGGGTGGTTTTTTCTCTTCAAAAATATGAAAATTACTTGCAAAAAGTGCAGATCCTGATGAGACGGCTCGTCACGAGTAAAATATAGCAAATATAGTAAAATACGGAAGACCCTTTTACAGTCTTAACCCTCACACCGCTATCTTAAGTTTTTGTCGTCTGCTATTTATTTTCTATTTTCCATTTTTTAATCAAAAACATGCTTCGACATCACATTAGAATAATTTGCAACATGTTTTGACAACACTTCAGAATCATTTCCATTGGAAATGATCCTGAAGTGCTGTCAAACCATGTTTTCATTGAGAAATAAGGCAAGATATAAAAGCAACAGCAGACGACAATTCGATGGTCTAGTAACATAAGGTTGTAACTGCTATGCTAAAGCATAGCACTTAACGACCTAATGTTACTAGACCATCGAATTGTTGTGTGTAGCTGTCTAAGGGTTAACTTCATTTACTAACATTATGATATCGTTATCACTAAGCTAATCCCCTTGCTGGCAGCATTAACAATAACAATAAAAAAAATAAAAATGGGCCGTATGCAAGACAAAGCACCATCCCTGGACACACATTAATTGTGGCCAAATATTATCAAAATCAGTGAAATGATTCATGAGTTATTATATACGTATGCAAGCACAAGTGCATATGTACGTACACAGGCACATACACATCTACGCATGCACATACGTACATACATTGACTAGCCCTCTTGCCTATCGGGATACCAATATGCCTGATTTTACTCACCAACGACGAGTCGGGTGGCGGTGACGACGTTTTTTCTGAATCGCTTTTCACGTACGGACGGGCGGCTTCGGGATAATCATCCTGATCGACAGCCATACAGGAACAGAATTTGAGAAGAGGTAACTTTTTCCGAGCCTTCCTATGATGTTTCCTCATATCCATGGCAACCGTTTATATTGTAGCCACAACTGACCTGTCTCTTGTCTATCCACATGTTCGGGAACTTCTAACGTTTGTTCCGACAACTTTCGGTTTCACAGTGACTGATTGATTAACGTTTTATGTCCATTCAACAGCAATGTTATCATATAATATTAGACAGTAATGTACCTGTAGTATTGAATGATTGATTGATGAGTGCTTATGTCCGTTCAACAGCAAAGTTTTGGTTAGGAGAGGCTCATATACGTACATTCTTGAATGTATTTGTAGCCTATTTCACCAAAATTGCAAAGTATACTTTTCTAGCAAAGTATACTTTGAGGGAAAAAATTTCAATTTAAGAATAAATTTATTCATTTTTATTATACTGAATTTATTACATTATCACAACCATTTTGGCTGTGATAATGTAATAAATTCAGTATAATAATTATGCATAGTTTTAATCATCAAATATATGCAGTCGTTAGTTCTATATGAAAAAATGCATTTCGGGAAAAATAAATGATTTCTCCCTCAAAATATACTTTGCTGGGAAAGTATACTTTGCAATTTTGATATACATGTAATAGGCTACTGATCTTGTTCTTGAATGGACGTCCATTCAAGAACAAGACCAGACACCTCCAGGAATGTACGTATATGGGGGGAGCGCGAAAATTACAATAAAAAGTTTTACAATGATGATTTATAATAATGCAGCGATAATTTATGATCTAATTGTTACCCTTTCAACTCTTAGAGATCATAAAGGCAACATTGGCAAACACAGTAGATCCAGAAGAGCCTGCTTCAACCATCATAATTAGATCATACAGCCAACATTGGCAAACACAGTAGATCCAGAAGTGCCTGCTTCAACCATCATAATTAGATCATACAGCCAACATTGGCAAGCACAGTAGATCCAGAAGTGCCTGCTTCAACCATCATAATTAGATCATACAGCCAACATTGGCAAACACAGTAGATCCAGAAGTGCCTGCTTCAACCATCATAATTAGATCATACAGCCAACATTGGCAAACATAATCCAGAAGGCCTGCTTCAAACATCATAGATCTACAGCCAACATTGGCAAACACAGAGATCCATAAGTGCCTGCTTAACCATCATAATTAGATCATACAGTCAACATTGGCAAACACAGTAGATCCAGAAGTGCCTGCTTCAATCATCATAATTAGATCATACAGCCAACATTGGCAAGCACAGTAGATCCAGAAGAGCCTGCTTCAACCATCATAATTAGATCATACAGTCAACATTGGCAAACACAGTAGATCCAGAAGTGCCTGCTTCAACCATCATAATTAGATCATACAGCCAACATTGGCAAGCACAGTAGATCCAGAAGTGCCTGCTTCAACCATCATAATTAGATCATACAGCCAACATTGGCAAACACAGTAGATCCAGAAGTGCCTGCTTCAACCATCATAATTAGATCATACAGCCAACATTGGCAAGCACAGTAGATCCAGAAGTGCCTGCTTCAACCATCATAATTAGAGATCATAAAGCCAACATTGGCAAGCACAGTAGATCCAGTTGTTTGTTTGTTAGGGTTTAATGGCCTATCAACAGCTAAGGTCATGTAAGGCCGGGTCAATGGGTTTAGTACTAAATCCCATATATTACTTAATAATCCTGATCGGATGCCAGGTCCTTGCCACACCAGAATCACTTTACCCCCTCCCAAAAGCAGTAGGATCAATAATAATCTTACTACTTTTATAATGGGCAATTACCCAATTCAACTCGAAGTAAAATATGCATTGAATTTGAAATATGGGGGTATAATACTCTTTAGACACAAAACTTATCTGGAGCTCTGTCAATACAATGGAAATATAAACTACTGTATAATTTGTTCAATCAATTATTATACAATAATGTGCAAACACAAACCTACTTCCTAGTACATAACTCTCATTACATTTCATTATACTGAATTACATAAGCGTTATGGCGGAGTAGACTTTCCAAATGTGCGTTTGAAGCATTATTATTAGCCGATCTATTTATAGATCGGCTAATATATTGGTTATCCATCGAATTCTGAAAAAGTTTGTAGCAACACTTTTCTCCGCTATTCGGTAATCTACGAACGCGAATTTTTCTGTATCACTTCCAAATTGCATCAACCGATAAAGTTTGCATTTTTGGCAATTATCTCCGTTTAAAACTTTACTTATAGCCAAATAACACAATTTTGAATACGTAATGAGCTGAACGCCGGAAGAGATTTAACCCGGAAGTTATTGTTGTTGAAGTCCATAGTTGGCTCTAATGGCCATATACGCCAACATACGCCGATTATTGGGCTAATTTAAAGCTTTTATTTATTAAACAGAACAAGTTTCAGCCACGTATAATCGCGTAAAATGTGTTTATTCGGCTAATTTATAATCGACCTCGATCTGCTCAAAATCTCCTTACTAGCAACCCCAGCATTTTCGGGTTTATCCCAGCATCTCGGGTTTATCCTATTGGATCGCGTATGCGCGTCATTTGACGCTAGTTAATATTCACAAAATTTTCCACCAATCAAAACGAAGAATTGCCCTTCATAGCCAACTTTGATTTGTTTACGTATCATGCAGGGATGGCAGGGATGCATCCAGCACGCGCGATTGCGGCAATCCCCCTTAATTATTGTCAATGCCGCAAATTATTGATTGTCTTGCGCCCGACATCGCGTAAAAAATCACGGATGGTGCACATTAGGCCAATCTGGGCATGTGCCTGAATACCCAGGAGCTTGCGTCTATTTTTAGATGACACTGTAACCGCTAGATATATATAGCCCTGGTAGCTCCGTCCACTCGCGTGCTGCCACAGAATTCGGACAAACACACAGTGACTACAACTTTGTGTATTGCGGAGTGTAATTTGTAGATAAATAGAGCATACAGTACAGGTGTTACGCTGGAATATTTCGCAACATAATGGTGACAACAAAACATTGCTGCTATGGCATTGCTGCTATTGGATGGATTTGGGAACGGGTTTCCAAAACCTGCACAAAATCGAGAAAAATGTCAGCGCTGGGTACAGAACTGTGGTCGAAAATAGTTTACCATTGACAATGTTACCAGAGACACCTACATATGTTCGATGCACTTTACCCTGATTTGATCGGCTAATAACATCATGCTCTGCATGACTTTTCATTAATTTTGTTTACTGTCTACTCCGTGGAGAGTGACCTAAGAATTTTGCTCATACACACTTTATTAAGAAAGTTTATGGTAAAATTGTTGTGTCATATTGTAGAATTGTCTCTCAATAACAATATAGCGAAGTATGAACATCAACACCATGCATGTTTTTTCTACATTTTAGTGCTCGAAATGTAAATGCTATTCCGCAAACTTATACTGTACCTTGATTTTGGTGTAGCGATATATAGAGAATACCAGGCTAGTGTCTTTTGATGTCAAATTTATCAGGCAAGGCTAGGAAACGCGTAGGAATTCCTCGGCAAGCCTCGGAATTCCTACGCGTTTCCTAGCCTTGCCTAATAAACTTGATATCAAAATAAACTAGCCTGGTATTCTATTTATCAGGTAACGTTTCATGCTCGAAAATGACATTAGATGATGTCGTATTCTATGGACAGAACGCGGACTTGTTTCGTCACGTGACGTCATCCGACCTATGGAACATCAGTTTTCACTTTGTTGTAACCCGGATGTTTATATCAGGGCAATGCCTGATACAACAATATGTTATCAGTCAGTACGTATTCGGTCAATGCAGGGCAGGTTATCTGATAAAGTGCAACCTGTTGCCGATAAAGTGGAACACGTGCAGCTAACATGCAGAAACCAACAAACATCAGCAGTTTCAGTCAACACAGTGCGGAATATTATTGAAATATACCACTACTGATCAGCCCGTTTTAATCACGATATGACATAATAGTATGGAAACACAAATAAACATATTCACACCAACATGCCATCACCATGTTACACAATAACATGGAAATATAAACAAACACATCACCCGTTTCAAATAACATGGAAACACACACCAACATGCCATCACCATGTTACACGATAGCATGGAAACACGGTAACACATCAATCAACTGTCTAAATCAATATATTCACACAATAACATACATAGAAACACAAATCAACACATCACAGTTTCAAATATCATTTTAAATAATAACATGGACATTTTAAAATATAAACCAAAATTCCATCACCATGTTACACAATAACATGGAAACCGAAACAAACACATCACCGTTTCAAATAACAGCCTGTTTTAATCACAATATTACAAAATAGCATGGATGGAAACACAAACCAACACATCACCATTTCAAATATCATTTCAAATGATATCATGGAAAGAAAACCAAAATTCCATCACCATGTTACACAATAACATGGAAATATAAACAAACACATCACCCTTTTCAAATAACATATTCACAAGATAACATGGAAACACACACCAACATGTCATCACCATGTTACATGATAGCATGGGAACATGATCACACACCAACTGTTTTAATCAACATATGCACACAATAACATACATTGAAGCACAAACCAAAACATCAAATGTTTTAATCGACATATTCACACAATAATACATGCATACTAGCTGCATGTTTTCCCCTTTAGGTTGGACTTTATCGCTACACCACGCTACACAGTAAAATGTGCGTAATAGTATTTACACTTCGCGCACTAAAATATAGAACAAACCTGCAGGGTGTTGACGTTCATACTTCGCTATTTTGTTATTGAGAGACAATTCTACCATATGGCACACAAATATTACAATAAACTTACCTAATAAAGTGTGTATTAGCAAAATTCTCGACGAAGTAGAAAGTAAACAAAGAACGCTTCAAACGCACATTTGGAAAGACTGCTCCGTCATAACTGTTATGTAATGCAGTGTAATGAAATGTAATTAGAGCTATGTACTCAGAACTAACTAACACACCAACTGTTTAAATCAACATATTCACAGAGCTGCTGCGTATTTGCTTAAATACCCAATTAAAATTGCCAAAACCCCAATTGAAATCAGAAGTAGCGAGCATCAAAAAGCAATAACAAATGTGTGGTACCTTTATCATGCTACAAAAAACAATAAACAGACCACAAATATAGCAAATTTTCTTATTTTTCCATGAAAACACATCTTGGTATTTCATTAGAATTGTCTCCAAGGAGACAATTCTAATGAAATACCAAGATGTGTTTTCATTTAGAAGCAAACTATTCAATAAGTGCGGTCTGCTGATGGGTAAACAGTAGTGTGATTCTATTTTACACAATTACAATTTTCAAATACCCAATTGCTTCAGAAATGATGGGAGTGACAATACTCAATTACTAATTCCTTATCTGGAGCACTGAGCAACACAAGCTTATCAGCTACAACATTACACAGTAACATATGCATAAAACTATCTGAATGCCTAACAACTAACAGATACCAAATCATATCGCAACACCGAAACATATCGCGAAGTCTGGCAACAATATGGCTGGCGAAAATCCAAGCCATTAAACAAACAGCGACATAATAACAAACACAAACCCATCAGCTGTTTTGATCAACATATCCCAGCACCTCATAGATAAAATATCCAAAACCTCACTGGTAGCATACCCAATATCCGAACTCTCACAGATAGAAGATACAATATCCGAAAAGTAGCTCATAATAAAATCTCCACGCATACAAATTTGACACAGTTCCCTCGAATCAGCTGTTGGGAATATGTTGCATTAATCCATTTCATGATCAAAGTTGAAAACACGGAAAAGCTGGAATATTTTTCTTACTTCTCACCAAAAGTATATGTTGTTACCACTCATCTGAACCGTCTCGTCGAGACGGTTCAGATGAGTAGTAATAAGATACACTTTCGTTGAGAAATGAAGAAAACAGAAAAACTTGTTGATAAACTTTATTTTATTTCTGTCCAGAAACTATATGTTGTCGCCACTCATTTGAACCGCCTCGTCGATACGGTCCAAATGTGTGGCGACAACAGATACTTTCGTTGAGAAATAAAGAAAATCGGTAAAACATTTTTGGTAAATATGGAATCAGAATAAATATGAAACGGGTTAATTCACCAAGTTTCTGCTATGAATCAGAACTGTCAAGGTCAATCCATTATAATAATCTAGTCCTGTGAGGACTAGGTTTCCTGACAATCTCATTGATATTTCCCAATACTGATTGGACGCCTCGCACAGTGCTCCAGATAAGGTATAAAGAATCGTAGGATAAGATATAGAGAATCGTAGGATAAGATATAGAGGTGGTAGGACAAGATATAAAGGATTGTAGAAGATATCGAGAACTGTAGGTTAGTATCGCGAATAGGAAGGAAAGCATGTCTGTCTATATTCTACTTAACTCGTACATTGCTGAATTAAATTTAGTCGTCTGCCAATTATTTTATAGTTTCCATATTTCTCAACAAAAATATGGTTTGGCAGCAGTTTAGAATCATTTCCAATGGAAATGATTCTAACATGCTGTCAAACCATATATTTATGGAAGAAGAAGACAAAATATGAAACAACAGCAGATGAAATGTTTGCGGTTCCCGCCTTCTAAGAGTTAAGGACATATGGGACCTTTGACCATCATATGATTCAAACATATTTGCTTCATAAATGTGACGGGATAAATGTATAAAATATATGTGAATATGCCTTGTTAACTCTTTGCATGCTGGGAAACTTGTGGGCTATAAATAGTTCAAAACTAGCGGACAAAAATTCATCATATTTTCTTGTATTTCTCCCCGTAAATATCATGAATATGTCTTGGAATTTCATTAGAATTGAGTCCTGAGGACTCAATTCTAATGAAATTTCAAGACATATTCACAGAGAGAAATAAAACATACACTCCTAATTCGTTTGGCGGATATTTTCGCCGCTAGCACGCAAAGAGTTAATGTATACTATACGGCACATGGAGTGGCCAAGTCGGCCATCTTTGTGTGTTCAAGAAATCAGCCAGTTTCACTTCTTCTGGCGTTTGTATCTGGAGCTCTGCTATCTTTCAGTGGCGAAAGCAGGACGAAAATACTATAAAAGTATTTTTCTCGCCAAAGGCGGGGATTTAACCCACGACCTCCGGTGTTGAAGTCAAATGCTTTACCGTCACACTATCAAGCCTTACGTGCCAGGGTTTCAAAGTCTCACCCAAAAGACCAGTGGGATGGAAATACTATGAAAGTATATTTCTTGCCAAAGGCAGCTTAGGGCTTGACCCCATGATCTCCGGTATGAAATACAATGTTCTACCATTAGACTATCAACCTATATCTCCCTAGCCATGGAATTGAATACAAATGCAAGTTTTAACCCATGGGGAGCATTTTTCTCGTAAAAAACTAACAAATTATTTTATTTATGCACAGAAGTATATGTTGTTACCACTCATTTGAACCGTCTCGCCGAGATGGTTCAAATGAGTGGTAACAACATATACTGTGGAGAAGAAATTAAAAAAATGTCGAATTTCTTTTTTACTACCAGCACCTATTATGGGTTAATACTGTGTTAAGATCATAGAGCAATAAACTAACGTCTTGTTGCCGTGATATAGACGGACGGAACGCCGCGAATAAATCTATGCTCATTACCAGTCGACGGTTCTGCAGTGAATAAACGATGGCATACTGGTACGTTTGTTACACAGATTTAATCCGTTTTCTTCCGATGTATTGAGCTTTATTCACCGCTCCTATCAATGTCTTAAAGGCCCCATGTCAACGATATGTGCATCAAGTGAAGAAATAGATCAGTAAAAATAATTTCATTGTAGATTTGCATCATATTTCTGAACCCAATTGTACATATTAATTGCCCGAAAAACATCAATGTTTTGTTTGATTAATTGAATGGTGTTTAGTTCAATGGCCTGTCAACAGCTATGGTCATTTCAGGCCGGGTTAACGGAGTCAAATGCTTGTGAAACACATGTGAATTTGATCAAATAAAATGATTTGCTTGATTGATATGTATCATTAACAGTCCATAAAGTCAAACATGGCACTTATTGAATACATGTGACAGCATGTGAGATACAATGCCTTTAACCCTTTTTACCCCCTAAGTAACTGGTATTTTGATATTTTGATATGTTAAATTTCCTACCAATCCAATGTCACAGAATGATTTTCCATTTATGAAAAGGGGGCATTTTTTGTTCTCAAAAATATGAAAATTACTTGCAAAAAGTGCAGATCCTGGTGAGACGGAGCCGGCTCATCTGGATCTACACTATTGGCCAATACCACTATACAGGCCTGTGGTGTTGAAAGGGTTAATGTCAATGTGACAGTCATGTAGAGCCAAGTCACCTAGGCCCACACTGTACGTATTCCATTCTCACGAAACATCATATTAATCCACACATTTCACATGGGATACCGATTAATTCTAACATTTTTTTTCTATTTTCTTCATACCTCAATGAAAGCATAAATAACCAACGTTTGTTTTTCTATTTTCTACATTTTTCAATGAAAGCATAAAACGTTTGTTTTCTTCTATTTTCTGCATTTCTTAATGAAAGCATAAATAGTCAACATTTTTTTTTTATATTTTCTTAATTTTTCACTGAAAGTATGTGTTGTTACCAATGTCATGATGAGACGAGACGAGACGGTTCAAATGTGCGGTAACAACATACACGGTTAGTGAAAAATAAAAAAAAAATCCATGAGAAAAAACCATATCTTCAACATGAAATGGATTAATGATTATTTCTCGCATCAGAATTTACCGTCACAACCATTGGATCAATGCGTAAAAATGGGGTAAAAACCAGTTGAGATATTTGTACCTGGTGGTCATCCAATATACCAATTGAAAGACATGGTTATAAAAACATATAGGTCAAAAATGTACATGGAATGTTTATGAAACTGTCTCGCTGTTTATGCAATTCAGCCTGAGTGAACGTTAAATATTTTCTGTACAACATTATCTGTTGCAGCTGTTGGGTCTGGGATCCTCTGACATGTAGATAAATATTTGGTTACCACTCGATCAGGGGCCTGTAATTTCACTATGACTGAAATGTTTGTAAGTGCAAATTTATGATCGTCTGGAAATTTCAATTTGATGAATTTACATTTATTGAGCATAGGCTGCATATGCAGCCTATGCTCAATAAATTTAAATCCATCAATTGTTTACATGAAAACATTTGTTAATGTGAAATTTACAGACTATCATAATTTTGCACTTACCAACATTTTAGTCATACAAATTTAAACTTTATTGGATGGAATTTCATCAAACAATTTTTTTTGGGGTGGGGGGGGGTGGGGGTGGGGGGGAAAGACTTTTATGTTATTGATGAAAAAGTACCTATAATTAAATATTTGTTAGATTTAATGTGTTAAATAGCCAAAAGTTTGTCAGCAGCAAAACGTGGAAGAGACAGTGATTCAAATATGTTAATTGCGACTTGGTTCTCATTTCACCACATATATCCAGTCAATTAACCCATTACGTATATAATACACCTCGACGGGTACATTTTTTAAAAATATTTTATTTTTATTTTTGTTATTTCTCAATGAAAGTATATGTTATGACCACTCACAGAAAGAAAATATTCAAGATTTTCCACACACAAAACATGAAATGGGTTAATGATTACGTCCACAGCTCTGTCGACATTTCTAATTAAAATTCAACAATTCTGACCCGGTTCCAAAATTCATTTCTTTCTTTTTTTTTTTAGCTTATATTTAACAGCGGCACTGGCTCTAGGACCTTGCATGCCGACTCCCAAGAATGGGAGAAAGAATGCTACAGTATTTATAGTTTCCACTGGCAAAATTCTTCAGAATGAAACGAAACCAATGTTCACATGTACGGGTATAAGTTTTTTTAAATATTTTATTTTTGTTATTTCTATATGAAAGTATATGTTGTGACCACTCATTTGAACCGTCTCGACGAGACGGTTCAAATGGTGGTCACGACATATACTTCTAAGCACGTATTAAGAAAATATTTAGAATTTAGAACACAAGTTACCGAGACGACACACCTATTAGTGAGTTTTAGAAACTTGTAACTCACCAATATTTTGCAGGAAATTGATGTTAAAACAACATTTCAAGTTCAGTATTATCTTTATTAGAATCTCCATCTGTGAACTAAACCTTCTGGGGTTTCCAGGATGAAGTAAATAAACTTAATTATGTATAGACAGATTTGTAACTGTCGACATGTTCCATGTTTCACCCTTCCCAAATGTTTTTATTTGATGAAATTCTAAATATTCATTTTATTGGGAAAAAAAATTAAATTCTTACGGGAATTTAACATCGGAGATAAAGATATTTTTTTAAAATTAATTTTGGAATTTATTCCTACGGGAATTTAACATCGGAGATAAAAAGACATTTTTTTAAAAATTAATTATGGAATTTGTGGATCAATTTTCAAAGTCGAACTTTTGTTTTCTTTTCTACACTCCTTTCTTTTCTTCTCCATCTCTTTTCATGACTTCATAGTGTTATATCCAAGTTAATACCCCGATAAATTCCACAGAAATGCCATTCATTCCTATAATAAATATTTTCTTTATATGTGCTTAGATGTATATGTCGTGACCACCATTTGAACCGTCTCGTCGAGACGGTTCAAATGAGTGGTCACAACATATACTTTCATTTATAAATAACAAAAATAAAAATAAAATATTTAAAAACATTCATACCCGCACATGAATGGCATTGTTGTGGAATTTATCGGGGTATAAACTTGGAAAAGTCGCGGGAATACTGGACGAAGGCCGGAAGGCCTCGTCCAGTATTCCCGCGACTTTTCCAAGTTTATATCCCCGATAAATTCAACAAAAAGGCCATTCATTACTTATAATTCCAGCATTTTAAATAAATTCATCAAGAAAATGTGTTTATTTTCCGTTTTCTTAAGAATTATTTTAACTGCGCCTGACGGTTACAGAAAGTAGTTCGGCATGGAGTTTACTGGGATATAAATTTTGGACGGAGACTTGCAACGGACCAATCAAATGTTAGGGAATTGTGTAAATATTTTTGTACTGGAATTATAGTGTTATATCCAAATTTGTGCTATAAATAATAGAGTTATAGCGTGGGGTTGAAGTGTAAAGGGATAAATAATAAAAGACGTGCTTTGAAGTTTCTGGCAAATTAAACGAAAATCTGACTGGAAATTAAGGTAATGATTCAGCACCTTACATTATCTACCATACCTGTATGTGGCTGTGACTGGAGAAATTGTGAAGCTTATGGGCTTTTAGCTATAATAATTCGCCTCCGAGAGGTATGGAACGGGGTAGCAATTTTGTTTCTAATGGGTTTTGTGATAGTTTGTGATACATTAGCCCAATCCTGCAGCCTGATAACAATCTATATTGGTATTGATGGAATTGACGGATGCACAGGCTGATCTGGATCTACACTGTGGCTGTGACTGAAGAAATAGGGCCAATGGGTTGTGCGACCAATGTAGATCCAGATCAGCCTGTGCAATAGCAGTCTGATCTAGATCTGCACTGATCGCCATTCCATCAATGAAACACATTTATCTTTTGATGTGCAATGAGCATACTTTATAATCTGTCGAAAATATTATTTTTGCAGGTGACGCATTTAATTAGTAAAAATAATTAAAAAATATCATGCGTCATTTGCATATGAAAATAGCCTGATACCACTAGTTTATACGCAGGTTTCATAGTGGAACCCTGGGATGTTAACCCATTAAATACGGGATACACTTATAGTAGTATGAAACTTTTTAGGGGGGAAAATCCTATTTTCTTCATTTCATCTCGAAAGTATATGTTGTTACCACTCATTTGAACCGTCTCGACGAGACGGTTCAAATGAGTGGTAACAACATATACCTTTATGGAGAAATAAACAAAAGAATGAGATTTTTCCAATAAAAATTATTGTATCCTTAGACTGAAATGGGTTAAGAGAGGTTCCAATGCAGGATTCATAGTGAAACCTCTCTAAACCTGGGGGCATCCCAGGGTGTCCAGTTTATAGAGGTTCCACTGTACATAGATAATGGGCGGATTTCAACAGACAAGTACCAGGTTCACAGGTCTATTACAACCAAATGGCAGCAGAGAACAGATTAATCACCATCTGCCAGTCCGAGTCAACTTGACTGATGACATTAACCAAGGTGTATGATCACGTGGTACTAACAACAACAACAACAAGTACCGATTCAAAGTACGTATTCTTTTATCGTGTCCTTATTACGTAACGGATTTTGATGAAATATGGCGCATCAAACGCGTCTTGTTAACCCTTTCAACACCACAGACCTCTATAGAGACAATGTTTGCAAACAGTGCAGATCCAGATGAGCCGGCTCGTAACGAGCCGTCTCATCAGGATCTCCACTGTTTGTTAATAATTTTAAACGTCGTACAGATTACCCTTTTAGAAGAATGGGATAATTTGAATGAACAAAATTAATGAAATAGCGTGAAACATTGGCATGGAACATCCTATTAAGTTACTTGGTGTTGAAAGGGTTAAGCTGCATTTGGTGGTCTCTTTATTTTCGCCCAAACTTCTGTCGTTTTTGCGAAGAATCGATTTCCGTGTCTCCGACATGGAAATTGATTCTTCGCAAAAACGACATAAGTCTGTGCCAAACTCCATAGACCACCATATGCAGCTCATGAAGACGCGTTTGCTGCGCCATATTTCATCAAAATCCGTTGCATATTTAGGAAACTATCAAATAATACTTACTTCGGAGTGGGCGACGTTGTTGTTGTTGTAACCACGTGATCATGCACCTTGATAACTATGACCAAGGCATCGACACAAAGAGACATGATGGAGAACCAGGCCTTGGAAGAGTTCAACATCGAGGTAACAGCTAAGCTAACGCACCTTATCTGGAGCTCTCGGTTATAATCAGAATATGAACACAAGCGTAATGTGAAATTTACAGACTATCATAATTTTGCACTTTTTACGATTTTACATCGTACAAAGTTTAGTGAAACGGGTCCCAGGCCTTGGAAGAGTTCAACATCGTAGTAACAGCTAAGCTCAAAAGAGACGGGCCATGTGGTTTTGTACCAAAGAAGATTTACAATGTCTTATGAAACATATTAACAAAATTTACGATATCTTCCGTGAAATTGAAAGTTGGCAAAATATTCAGAACAAATGTAGAGTTAAATTCCGCATTTGCTATGAAATTTTGCCATCTTTCAAAGTCATTTAAAGACAATATCTCAGTTTCTTTAAATACATTTCATGAAATATCTTCATGGGGGCAAAATCACATGTTTGGTCTCATATGGAGATGAGAGCTTGATTTCAAGCCTCAGCCAAATAAGCTGGAAGTATGGACCACCAGACCACACCCATCCCTACCTCAATTTAAAGTCTCATCCAAACGAACAGTGGCACGGAAATACTATGGAAGTATTTGTTCATGACGATGGCGGTTATTGAACCCACAATCCCTGGTATTGCAGTCCAAGGCTGTACCACCAGACCACAACCAGTTTCCACTTGGTTTCAAGTCTCATCCTAAAGACCAGGGGCCCGTTTCACTAAACTTCGTACGACTAAAATGTTCGTAAGTGCAAATTTAGGATCGTCTGCAAATTTCAATTGATGAATTTACATTTATTGAGCATAGGCTGCTTATGCAGCCTATGCTCAATAAATGTAAATCCAATGATTGTTTACAAGAAAATATTGCTAATGTGAAATATACAGACTATCATAATTTTTCACTTTATACGAACATTTTAGTCGTACAAAGTTTAGTGAAATGGGCCTCAGTGGGTTGT
This sequence comes from Conchocele bisecta, assembly GCA_029237695.1. NCBI lineage: Eukaryota > Metazoa > Mollusca > Bivalvia > Lucinida > Thyasiridae > Conchocele > Conchocele bisecta. The sequence continues at coordinate 64,507,823 of CM055280.1, forward strand.
TGTTGGTGTTAATAACGGCCAATCAACAGCTAAGGTCATTTAAGGCTGGATCAATGGGTTTATTACTAAATCCCATATATTACCTGTACAAGTACATGTACATGTTCAAGTACATATACAAATGGGGGGAAAATACCAAAATCAGGACTGAATATTGACAATAACAAAACTATATATTCAGCCCTGAAATCAGAATAATCCTGATCTGATGCCAGGTCCTCGCCACACCAGAATCACTTGGCCCCTCCCAAAAGCAGTAATCTTACTACTTTTATAATGGGCAATAACCAAATTCAACTCCCAGGCAACAAAAGAGCCAAAGATAAAAATGTACCTGAGGGCCAAACCAGGCAAATCATGATTCCTATAAGGAGGAACCCCTAGTACTGATAATTTACGCCGTCTCATTCGCCCGACCACCACCCACCCAGTGTGATTGAAATACCATGAAAGTAGTTGTAACTTCATACTAGGGTCATACTAGGGTGAGGATTGAACTCACTACCTCCGGTATTGAAGTGCAATGCTCTATGTTTATAATATCAAGGCATCACTCGAAGCACCAGAAATGACCAAAGTCAGAATCATCACAAACATCCTAGGACACTTGAAAATGTGGCCGGTCGGCACACAAATGCCCGCAGTGGCAGATTGGAGAAACTGCGGCAAACATCCTAACTGAACCTACACATCGCGACACACACATGGATGGACACACACACACACACACACACGCACACACAACCCTGCATCACCGATAGTGCGAGGACATTGTTCTCTCCATTGTTCCGAAATTGGACCAAATTTTCCGGTTATTTTTCTTATTTCTTCACGAAAAATGGCAAGTTGGAATTGCTTTAGTAAAGCACTCCCAACTTGCCAATTTTGGCGAAGAAATAACGAAAGTCTCCCCAAAGTTGATCAAATTACGCACCTTGACTGGAGCCCTTATAAGTCAGAAATAAAAAATGACTAACATGTAGAAATGGACAAAAGCAGTGCAGCTAGGGGTACCAGGGGCGGATCCACCATTTGGGGAGGGGGGGGGGTGGTTGTTTAGTTGTGAAGGTAACTCTTGCAATGTACCTCCCTCCAGATCCGCACCTGGGTACCAGCAAATTACAACATACCAGAATAGCTAAATCTGTTCATTACGGCCCAATAAAGCGTGCTAATATTAAGCACAAAGTATGAGAAATGGACAAAATGCCAGTAACTATATGACTGCTGTCTGTACCAATAAGTTCCGACCTATATCCTGGTCTATGTGAAGTGGAACAAGAAAATGTAGCCTGCCGGCAGACAATGCCACCAATGTGAAGTGGAACAAGAAAATGTAGCCTATCGGCAGACAATGCCACCAGTGGCAGATTAGGGAAACTACGGCACACTTCTTAACTCATTTCATGCTGAGGATACACCATTTTGTTTGTGGAAAATCCTAAATATTATACTTATATGAGCTCAGAAATATATGTTGTGACCACCATTTGAACCATCTCAGCGAGACGGTTCAAATGAGTGGTCACAACATATATTTTCATTGAGAAATAACAAAAATAAAAATAAAATATTTTAAAAATTTCATACCCATAAAGGTGTATTCCGAATATATTCTGGGTTAACCAGAAATGTTTTCTTTAAATGTGCTTAGAATTATTTGGTTTGTAGGTGTTTTTAACGGCCTATCAACAACGAAGCCGAGCAAACGGGTTCGATCCCGCATGTAATCTGCTGCATTGCGGGGAAAAACCCAAAATCAGAATGGAATAAATATATATTCAGCCCTGAAATTAGAATAACCTGACTTGGTGCCAGGTCCATACCACACCAAAGTCACTTGGCCCTTCCCCTAAAATATATATGGGCCGCACCATACGAAAACCGGGCTTAATGACAACGTCGTGAAAAGCGACAAATGACGTTGGAAAAACGACCATTCAAATTGTCTAACGTCGCCGTAAAATTTCACATTTTGCCATCACATTTACGTTTGCGGGTGTAAGTTAAATTGAGTGGGAGTAGAAAACGGAAAGTGATAAATTATTGAAACTTTCACCAATATGTTCCGTGATGACTTGTATGTCAGTGCACATATTATGACGTCATTATGTGACGTCACATACTTATGACGTTATTGAACGAGAAACCATGTTTGACGTTATGGCCATGGTGTCGCGGAAAAATATTTTACTAAGGATACAACATGAGTTACTCGCAACATAAATGACTTAGCCATGTTTGAGGCGCTGAACATTGTCCCCTAACTTTTGTTCTTTGGCATTGTCACTCTGTTTCGTTGTTTGTCCTTATGAATCTAAAATGGTGAACGCATAATTTAATTGGCCACATCTCAGCGATGTCATCGCTTACGCTGCACTTTGATTGCTAAATAATCTTAAATATGAACAACCTATTGTATGCCAACCGATCTTGCCATCTATAATCTTGGTAAATTGCGACTTTCGACCAATTCTAGCCAGTACTTGGCAAATGATATGCCATTTAGTATACCGGGTGCCACTCATTTTATCATAAACGGAGGTAGAAATGCAGCTATTATGACATATATATCCCTTGTTTGTATAGAATTTGGCGAAACAAATGCATCAAAATTTCTCTAATAAATTCAGAATCAGTGATTTTAATGCTTCAACCGATCTCATAGTTCACGCACAATGATCCATCAACCAACACTTTTACTTTGTGTCACAACATTTGAAAACGTCACTTTTGGACTTCCATTTCTGGCAAATCCCTTCGCGCATTCCCGTCCACCGTCTCTCTGACTATATCGCTCGCAAATTGCCATCCCGGTGGTGCACTTTCACCAAATACATTTCTCATCATCATCATCATCATCATCATCTCGTCTTTATGTATGCGTTACGATGCAGTATTTAATAGCACATTTTAGTTCTTCTGGCATGTTATCATGAGACAGAGCAGGCAATCGTTAAACTATGTAATTTCCTGTCATGACGTCACATATTTCAAAACATGTCGCGTATGAAACATTAAATAATGTAGCTATCATTTCCTAAGATTTATTTGAGCCAACAACAAACAACTCGCAAGCCCTTCTCAATCCGCGTACATTCTAAAATATGCATACAAAATTACGATATTTGGGTCGCAATCCAAAACATGACGTTACCATAGCTACTGCAACACTGGCCATGAACATTATTTTCATACTTGGGTTAATGGTAAATGATATCCAAATTTGGTTGAAATGCGATAATAGATGACACAACGATGGGACTTGTCTGGGTATTTTATAAACACCACTCACATAAGCCGTTGATAAACACGTCGTATTTTCGACGACATTGATCTAAAACGTTATATACGTTTTTACCACGCGTCATAAAAATACGTATAAAATGAAAAATAATTGGGATAAATTGATAATTTTTGCGGCATATGACCTTTAAAAGATGTATAATGCAGAATATGTAAACAAGTAAAAACTGAAAAAAATTGTCATTAAGCCCGGTTTTCGCATGGCGCGGCTCATATGTAATAGATCTAGTTCACATATTGAATTTTTAATAAATTACTTATTGTTTACCTAGCCCAGTCACGAAGCTCTGCCCTTAAAGGTGATATCAAATCGCTATACTAGTATGTGATTGGCGGTACGACACAACGTGAGAGCGTGAATGGGCGTCTCGTGAACTGATGACAACAAGACATAAAATCAGTTCTAAATATAGTGATGAACATTTGATTATTAATTTAAAACATATTGGCGAAAGCGTCGCAATATGCGATTAATTGAGACGAAATGCCATTCTTTCATTGGTCGACAAACTAGGGTAAACAATAAATGTCGGTTAGAACTAAACAGGGCTCCAGATAAGGAATTCGTAATTGAGTATTGTCACTCCATAATTTCTGAAGCAATTGGGTATTTCAACATTTTAATTGGGTAAAATAAAATCAAATTACTACTGTTGACACATCAACAGACAGCAATTATTGAATAGTTTGCTTCTACATGAAAACATGTCTTGGCATTTCATTAGAATTGTCTCCTTGGAGACAATTCTAATGAAATACCAAGATGTGTTTTCATGGAAAATAAGAAAAATATGCTATATTATTGGTCTGTTTCTGGTTTTCTGCAGCATGATATGCTTTATATTTTATTGCTTTTTGATACTCGCTACTTCTGATTTCAATTGTTTTTTTTGGCAATTTTAATTGGGTATTTAAGAAAATACGCAGGTTATCTGGAGCTCTGACTAAAGGAATTTCATATCCCCTATATATGTCGCTGTTAGAGCTAAAGGGAGATAATTTCCCCATCAATATTGGTTGGTGGTCATTGACAAACAAATGTACTTCCACAGCCAATGTTGGGGAACTGATGTTGTTAGCAATGTATTGATTTCTGAATCGGTAGATATTGCGGGGAAGTGACACGGAGGCAAATTTTATACGGAATGCCGGTGTCGAGGCATTTCTGGTCTTGTAACCAGTGTAGAGTGTAGATCCAGATCAAACAAAGAGGCAAATTTTATTCTGTTTGTTTATTGGTGTTTAACGACCTATCAACAGCTAAGGTCATTTAAGACCCGGCCAACGGATTCGATCCCGCATTTAACCTGCTGCATTGGAGGGAAAATCCTATAATGAGAACGGAACATTTACATTGAAATAAATATACATTCAGCCCTGAAATTAGAATAACCTGACCTGGTGCCAGGTCCATACCACACTGAAGTAACTTGGCCATAATCGTATATATTACTCATATAAGGATAACAGGATTCAACTGTCACATACAAAAACGCCAAAGACGTACATGAGGGCCAAACCAGGTCTCCGGTCTGGATTCTGGTACGGATGAATCCCGATCGTTAAATTACCCATCGCATGCTCCCACCTGCCATTTTACTCTGTGAATCGGAATTCCGGTATCGAGGCATTGCTGGTCTTGCAACCAGTGTAGACCCAGATCCATTTTACTCTGTGAATCGGAATTCCGGTATCGAGGCATTGCTGGTCTTGCAACCCAGATCTGGGTCTACACTGGTTGCTATGACAATAATACAATGACAAGATACAGACTTGATTGATGGTAAGCATTGATTGATTGGGAGTTTATGTCTGTTCGACAGAAAAAAGGGATGGGTTGTGGCCTAGGAGTTAGAACACCTGACTTCCAATCCTGAGGTTGTGGGTTCAAACCTCGTCTAGGACATCAAACAACACTTCATAGTATTTCCATCCCACTGGTCTGTCGGATGAGACTTTAAACTGTGGTCCTGTCTCTATGTGACCTTAGCTGTTGCTGGGACGTTAAACGTTACACTTTCACTTTTTCTTTCGACATAAAAGTCATATATAGATTATATTAGAATGTAGAGGTGTATGCGGTGGTGGTGGGACAGTGTTGGCTAACTAACAATCAGCACTAAATTTACGATACAAAATTCCAGCACTAAACCACAGTATCCTGATCCAGCATCAGGCACTCTTACTGCTACACCAGATCAGTTGGCCCCAGGGGTGAATCCCCTATTAAGGTTTACCATTAACCCTTTTCATGCTGAGGATACGCCATTATGTTTGCGGAAAATGGTGAACAGTGCAGATCCCGATCAGACTGTGCGGATGCCAGAGCTCCAGATCAGCTTTGTGTCTAAAGCGTACTATACCCCCTGATTTCAAAATCATTGCGTATTTTACTTTTACACATGGGTTATTATTTTTTTTTCATTGCTTTTTGGGGAACAAAATGATAAAAAAATAACAAATTTAAACATTCACTTAATTGAGCTGCAAAAAGCAAACACTGTTTGCTTTTTGCAGCTCAACTAAGTGAAGTTTCAACTTTATGACAGTATTTTCACTACTCAATTTGAAAATCAATGCGTATTTTCACATTGCTGTGCGTATTTTGTACTCCCTCTTTTGATAATCAATGCGTATCTAGCTGAAATAATTGCGTAAAATACGCCAATACGCAGCTTATCTGGAGCTCTTGAATGCTGATCTGGATCTACACTGGTCGCAAAACCATGGCGCTTATGACATTTGCAACTATTTAACCCATTTCATGCTGAGGATACTCCGATTTTTGTTGAAAAAATCTCATTATTTTGTTCATTCATCGATAAAGGTATATGTTGTTACCACTCATTTGAACCGTCTCGTTGAGACGGTTCAAATGAGTGGTAACAACATATACTTTCGAAAGGATATAAAGAAAATAGGGATATTTTTCTCTCAAAAGGTTCATACTACTAAAAGTGTATCCCGTCTGTAATGGGTTAAGTTCCTGATCTTCACACTTGAGAAGCCTTATAATAATATAACATGATGGGTGTTTTACCAACTGAATGGCGATCAGTGCACTGGTTGCCAATAGTTGCAAGTGCCCCATTTCTCCAGTCGCAACCACATAATTATATTATGAGTGCATGCCAAATAAATTAACTGTTCTACATCAATAAAATGTAGGTTAGGCCTAAAAAAAAGTCTTGTGGTGCGGGCAATCTGACCCTGCCTATGTATATGCCGCCGACTCTATACTTTATTGGCCGTTTAAAAATAAAAAAATGTTCTTTTTCGATCCTTTGTGTGCTTAAGGCGTCCTTTTTGTACTTTAGGCGCTTGTCTTCCGTGCGCCTGCAGCAATAACAACAACAATAAGTACCAAATATTGAACACAGTCCACATATTGGCGCATACAGCTGTCTAGTAGTATAAAAAAAAGAAGAAGAGACAAACCATGTTTTTATTGAGAAATAAGGCAAGGTATAAAAGCAACAGCAGACAACAATTGTTGTGAGTAGAGGTCTAAGAGTTAAATATTAGTGTTAAATTTGTCAGTAAAATGAATAAACTTGAGTTATTATATGGAAAAGTTTGAAGTCACGGATGTATGCAGCACAATCCGACTGTTATATGCCCTGCCATTGCACGCCTCCACCCCATTTGATGTAGGGGCATATCAAACAATACTGATTGTCGAGGTTTGCTTGAGGAGGTGCCATGCACATATTTAACATAAACAGACTAAAATTTGAGCTGCAGCTTGGGCATGGAATCAGCATGATGTAGTAGAAAAGTGTGAAAAAAACGAGCAAGTTAACTATTTGCATGCTAGCGGTGAAAATATCCACCAAACAAATTAGGAGTATATGTTTTATTTCTCTCTGTAAATATGTCTTGAAATTTCATTAGAATTGAGTCCCCTCAGGACTCAATTCTAATGAAATTCCAAGACATATTCATGATATTTACACACAAGGAGAAATAAAAGAAACTAGAGCAGCTGAAGCTGCATCAACGGTTTGAGGCTTGATGTACTGACAAACGTACACTGGCAAAGTGATTAGAAGACATTGCCAATGACGAAAACATATGAAACTCAAAATTGATGCAATTCCAATGAAATTGAAAAAATAAAGTTTTGTATTTTCAGAATCGCTTGACTATCCTAAGCATTTTTCATTATATAACGTTCTACGAAATGTGTACCGTTTAATTACCCCCTAGTCTGACATTGAAGTTGAGACGATTCTAAAGCACTTACAGCATGTCAGTTCGTATATAAAACCAGTGTCTGATACAGCCCACCATACCTGTCTGGCCTCCACCTCGAAGTTTTTGTCAGCTGTACACACTGTTCTAGGCGGTTAAGTTTATATGCTCGTTCTCAAACTTCAAATGTATGTAGCTCGCGCATTGAGCAGATAGCTAAAAAAAACTACCAGCGAACCGGAGATAGAGAATTTTATTGGCTTTTTAATAAAAAATATTTGAAATCGGTTGAATAATAAGGAAGTTATGACCATTTCAATTTTTTTTTATTTTTTTTTTAAAACTTCAAATGCCTACAACTCTCTCATTTGGGCAGATAGCCAAAAACTACCAGCGAAACGGAGATAGAGAATTTTGTTGGCTTTTTAATGCAAAAAAAATATTTGAAATCGGTTAGTATAATAAAAAAGTTATGACCATTTCAAATTTGAAAAATTGAAAAAAAACGTCCAAGTTTGAAAGACAATAGAATCAGAACTATTCAAGCCATTGCTCTGAAAAATATCATCTTCTGTGCGGATGAATGTCCCGCGTGACGCTGTCAAAAAATTATGTTTGCTGAGATTACTGTACAAATTGGAAACTGTTTTCAAAGACCACCCGTTAAAATTAAAATAAAATAAAAATCTGAAATTGTTGATTTTTTTCATTTTTCTCAATTTCACATGTCTATAGCTCTCTCATTTGAGCAGATAGCCAAACATTGTCAGCGAAGCGAAGATAGAGAATTCTCGCAGCTTTACAATTCAAAAAGAATTTTTGAAATCGGTTGGAAAATAAGGAAGTTATAGGGAATTATACGATATATGACGTCACTTCCGGTTTCGTAAAAGTGACGTCATGAGAATTCTGAAAATTGCGTTATTCTCGTCTCACTGTTGATGCGAATCGGTATACAAAATTTGAAGTCGATCCGACCAGCGGTTTGGGCTGTAGTCTCGACGGCTGAATAAAAAGAAAAAAAAGAAAAAGAAAAAAAAAACCAACGAAAACAAAAGGTTTGAGGAATCAAATTCCTCAAACCTAAATATGATGATTTTTTTGTCCGCAGGTTTTGAACTATTTATAGCCCACAAGTTTCCCAGCATGCAAAGAGTTCAAAAGGCGATTAATGTTTCCACATGAAAGGGGAGATGAACATACATGTGTGAAGTATCAGAATGATTGGTTGAAAACTGTTTGAGGATTTCATTACAAAAACTTGGCACTCCATTATGCAGAAAAGTGTGGAAAAATGACTTAAGTTAAAAACGTGATATTTTTGTCAAAAATAATTTTTCGGCGTGAAAAGGGGAGGTGCACATCTGCAATATGTTTAGACAGATGGACAAGATGGATGGATGGACGCACATACCGAAAGATGACAACGGGTGTATAAAAAAGGCTATCCTCCCCACCTATTTTTTTTCTGGAACGTTGCATGTAACACAGGTTTTTTTCGGCCTTAAGCTACCAGGTTTGTCATCTGAAGCTGTTACGTTGTATTTATAATTACATTCAGAGTATGCTTACAGGCAAATACTTTTGTAAAACTAATTTCTTTCCTTGAATAAAGGCTTAGCTATTATTCAAGGTCACAAACATGTGTGTGCCAGTCGTTTTTATAACTCTTTGCAAGCTAGCGGCATGCTAATGAAATTCCAAGACATATTCACGATATTTACGGGGAGAAATACAAGAAAATATGATGAATTTTTGTCCGCTAGTTTTGAACTATTTATAGCCCACAAGTTTCCCAGCATGCAAAGAGTTAAACTATCCATAATATCGTCAAAACACAATTGTTTAACTACTAGTTGCCGTGTATATTATCCGCAAATGACGAAGCTAAAGAAACAGGAAGAAGATTACTTTAACCCTTACACTGCTGAATTAAATGGTGTCGTCTGCTGTTTATTTTTTATGTTCCATTTTTCTCATAAAAAAACATGTTTTGACAGCACTTTAGAATCATTTCCAATGGAAATGATTCTAAAGTGCTGTCAAACCATGTTTTTATTGAGAGAAAAGACAAAATAAGAAACAATTCGTTCCCACAAAATAACAATTTGTGGGAACGAATTGTTAAATTGAGGGAACGAATTGTTAAATCGTGGGAACAAATAGTTATATCATGGGAACAAATTGCTAATTCGAGGGAACGAATTGTTAAATTGAGGGAACAAATTGTTATTTCGTGAGAACAAATTAATAAAAAAAAAATCTGTGTTCCCTGCGGGGCGAGGCTCCTTAGATTTCAGATATTTTGGCATACAGGCTTATTCAGCCACTATTTGCTTGTATCTCATTTTCACCTCATATGTTAACCTTGACATTGACAGGCTCTCTAGACACATACCAATGGCAGATTACATGTTATGTTTTTTGTAAGCAGTTAAAACAACATTAGCCAATATGATAAGCCACGATGAGGCGATGAACTGACAGTAATGTGCTACATGAATCGCCATTATACACACTTTAACACAGCTTGTATCGCTCGCTGAATCTTAAAATACATTTTGATTATTTTACAAATCAGTATGTAGGTTGATTGGTCGAGACTGAGCTGTGCTCAGTCTTGTTCAATCACACTGCCTGATTTGACCTGTGTTGTAAGTTTAAGACACTATACACACACATTAACCCTTTGTTTCACCCCTAAGTAACTATAATGGATTTTACAACCAAAACAAGTGTTACAAAATGATTTTTAGACTACCGGTAATCCATTTATAAAGAGGTCGGGGGGGGGGGGGGTGTTTTCGTTCTCAAAAATGTGAAAATTACTTGTAAAAAGTGCAGAGCCTGATGAGACGGCTTGTCATGAGCGGGCTCATCTGAATCTACACTGTTTGTCAATACCACTATACAGGCCTGTGGTGTTGAAAGGGTTAAATCAAGGGTTAACACAGTTTTTATCCCTGAAAGTTAAAATAAATTTTGACTTGTACAAATCAGTTTGTACTCAGCTTGAAATCTGGACGTCTGATTGGCCGAAACAATGACACACCTGGTTAAAGATGTACAGTATAGGAATGAATGGCCTTTTCCTGGAATTTATAGGGGTATAAACTAAGGCTTCGTCCAGTATTCCCGCGACTTTTCCAAGTTTATATCCCCGATAAATTCCACAAAAAGGCCATTCATTCCTTATAATTCCAGCATTTGAAATAAATTCATCAAGAAAATGTGTTTATTTTCCGTTTTCTAAGAATTATTTTAACTGCGCCTCACGGTTACGGAAAGTAGTTTGGCGTGGGAGTTTACTGGGATATAAATTTTGGACAGATACTTGCTACGGGCCAATCAAATGTTAGGGAATTGTGTAAATATTTTTGTGCTGGAATTATTCTCAGATAATCACACCCCTGATTAGAGCTGAGCTCAGCCTCAGACAATTTTACTGCCAGATTTCAAGCACGAACATGGAGAATGTGCTCAGAAAAGTTTTATCAACACACGTCCTGATACAGGTTGCTAAGGCAACATAAATGCAATGAAAACACAAAATTGAACACTGTAGGTCCTGATCAGGTTGGTCGCAAACTCAATAAGCCCTTTTTGTCATGGCTCATCACTTTTTCACATTTGATGCGACATAACAAAGATGAGAAGAATAAGATAAAGTTTTGCACTCATTTCTTAAAATTCATACTCAAAATCAGGCAGTGTGATTGGCCGAGACTGAGCACAGCTCAGTGTCGACCAATCAGACTTCCTGAATTTGAGCATGAGAACGCCACACATACTCATAAAGTAATATAACCACTAGTATAGACCAGTGTAGCCCCAGATCAGTTCGCACACTTGTAGCATATTTATTATAATAGTAGCCCCCTCTCACCCCTCCCATATTTTCAGTAAAAAATATCTTATTTTCACATAGTAAGGTTATTTCCAACATCAAAATGCCCATATCTTTCACAATTATAAATGTACAAACTAGTTCAGAAATGTGTATAGTCCAGTGGACATTTATTAGAAAGTGAAAGTGAATGGGTTTAACGTCCCAACAACAGCTAAGGTCATATAGAGATGGGACCACAATTTAACCCTTACACCGCTATCTTAATTTTTTATTTTCTATTTTCCATTTTTATCATCAAAAACGTGCTTTGACAGCACCTTAGAATAATTTACAACGTGCTTTGACAGCACTTTAGAATCATTTCCATTGGAAATGATTCTGATGTGCTGTCAAACCATGTTTTTATTGAGAAACAAGGCAAGATATAAAAGCAACAGCAGACGACAATTGTTGTGTGTAGCGGTCTAAGGGTAAAAGTCTCATTCGACAGATCAGTGGGATGGAAATACTATGCAAGTATTTTTGATGCCTAAGGCGAGGTTTGAACCCACAACCTCCGGATTGGAAGTCAGGTGTTCTAACCCCTAGGCCACGACCCACCCCACATTTATTAGAATTAATACGGTACATCGTGCCAGTATATGCTCTACATCTGAAACTTCCAGCATCAAAGTGCCTAGGCACAGGACATTCTATTGAACATGGAATTATCATAACTCTACAACACACCACCAACATATGTTAACCCTTAGACAGCTACTCACATCAATTGTCGTCTGCTGTTGCTTTTATATCTTATTTCTCAATAAAAACATGGTTTGACAGCACTTCAGAATCATTTCCAATGGAAATGATTCTAAAGTGCTGTCAAACCATGTTTTTGATGATAAAAATGGAAAATGGAAAATAAACAGCAGACGACAAAAAAATTAAGATACCGGTCTAAGGGTTAATCTCCTATCTAGGTTGATTTGAGTTCGAAACTAGACCAGTCTGTCCCATTTCTAGGTCGGTCGGCAACTATTGCAGACAATAACCAGAAAATTCGTGAATTAGAAGCATATTTCGACAACTTCTAAACTGGGAACTAGGGCCAGTTCGAGAGTCAATATCTTGTGACGAGGAATGTCTATGTAAATGAATATTGATTATTCCAGTGTCTGCCGCCAGAACAATTACCGTAACAACAATAAATATTCGGACACAATTTATTCTAGAAAACACATATAAATATCTGGTTTCCCACAACGAAGAGTATTCCAATGTATAGGGATGGTATTGTTGAATTGATTAATCGCAATAATAATATATTTGGGATACAATTTGTTTTGGGAAACACCTATAAAATAGGGGTTTCCCCCACAACAAATTGTGTCCAAATATTTAGGGTTATTACGGTCTATAGGAACCGTAACTCTTGGTATCGTAAACAGGAAACAACATCCTACAGTGCATGTACATCGAGTCCTAGAAATAGTGCAAGGACAATAACTCTGCATCACTGGATATTTCATGGATGAATACGCTTGCAAGAGTTATCATTCTTGTCGTATTAATTACCGGGTACTGATTCTCAGAAATATTCCAAGGACTATAACTCTGCTTAACTGAATGATTCATGGACAAATATGCAGTAGTTGTCTTTCATCGCTTAGTAACACTTTTAGCACAGCAGCTTTTAACCCTTTGAACCCGAAATCCCGCTATATCGGTTTATGCAAAAAGTGCAGATCCAGATGAGCCGGCTCGTAACGAGCCGTCTCATCAGGATCTGCACTTTTTGCAAGTAATTTTCATATTTCTTAGAACAAAAACACCCCCTTTTCATAAATGGACGAGTCTGAAAATCATTTTGTGACCATTGGATTGGTCGGAACATTAGCATATCACAGTCCATTTCAGTTCCTTAGGGTTGAAAGGGTTAATCCTTTACACGAAGAAAACATATTTTGACAGCGCTTGTGCTGACTAAAATACGCTAAAAACGGCTGACGACAATATCTGGTTGCTACCATTTAATGGTTGAATACATATTTACACAAATGTTTTTGTATAAACACCCATGAAACGTCTCGTAAATAAAAATACTTGTTTATACCATATTATTGCCTTATTTGTTTTATAATATAGAAATCTTACCTTTTCAGTGAATTCGTGCCATTTTCTTCATGAAGATGCAAAGGCTTACGGTATATATTTACCCATAATGCTTGTACATGCATGGCTGAAATCTAGTATCGCAAGTAAATCGTACACTGCATAATAATACATGAATAATGCTTAGAAAATTGTCGTCTGCTGTTGTTTTATATTTTGTCTTATTTCTTAATAAAATCATGATTTGATAACCCTTTAGAACCATTTCCATTGGAAATGATTCTAAAGTGTTGTCAAACCATGTTTTGATTGAGAAAAATGGAAAATAGAATACAAGCAGCAGACGACAAATTTTTTTTTCAGCATTGTAGGGGTTGAAAATCAAACATCAAAACCAGGCTTGCCATTTCTCACGTATCATGCAAGAGATTGCCAGTTTTCAGTTTACATAACATCACCTTACGAAGTCGAAGGTGCGCCAACACCATAAACACACTTTTTACAATTTTTTAAGTCCGAAATAATCCACGACCCGGGGGTCAAATCAAAAATCGAAATTCACTTTGCGCATCTGCACACCCTAAGTAAGCCACATACAAAATGTCAAGTCTCTCGCTATTATGGTTTAAACGTTTTACTTCTTACAAAAAACCCTGACAGACGGACATACATCTTTTACCTCTATTCGGGAATGATAGCAAAATCTCTGGCATTCAACTTGAAGAATTATTGCAAGTAAAATAAATTACAAATGGACATGTACACAGACATGTGATTAGATGGTCCAGTTCTCCATAATTATGCGACTCACCATGACGAAAAGGAGCTTATCATATTTTGACCAGTGTACAGGGTTCCAAATAAGCTTTGTGTTAAAAGAGTATTATACCAACTGATTTAAAATTTAATGCGGATTTGATTGTTGAAAATGGATTACTGAAGTTATCATATGTTTCTCCGAAATAAGATAGGGAACACATTAAATGAGCAAGCATACAGTAACACACAGTTGAAAATAACTGATTTGAGCTGAAAAAAAGCAAACAGTGTTTGCTTTTTTTCAGCTCAAATAAGTGAATTTTCAACTTTATTGCAGCATTTTTTGCTGATCAATTCGAAAAGTAATGGGTATTTTTATGTTATTGTGCATATTTTATATTTCCTCTTTTGAACATTAATACGTATTGAGCTAAAATAAATGTGTAAAACACATCTCTACATGTCATATCTGTGTAGGTTTTCAGTGCTCCAGATAAGGAATTAGTAATTGACTATTGTCACTCCATCATATCTGAAGCAATTGGGTATTTCAAAATTTTAATTAGGTGAATAAAATCACACTATTGTTTACACATCAGCAGACAGCAATTATTGAATAATTTGCTTCTAAATGAAAACATGTCTTGGTATTTCATTAGAATTGTCTCCTTGGAGACAATTCTAATGAAATACCAAGATGTGTTTTCAAGGAAAAATATGCTATATTTGTGGTTTGTTTATTGTTTTCTGTAGCATGATAAAGATACCACACATTTTTCATTGCTTTTTGATACTCACGACTTCTGATTTCAATTGGGTTTTTGGCAATTTCAATTGGGTATTTAAGCAAATACGCAGCTTATCTGGAGCTCTGGGTTTTGATCAGAATATGAACACAAGCTAACTGATCAACTGGTTGCAAGAACCAATAAGCTCCATTTTCCCATGGCGAGTCGCGTTTTAATGGACTGGTCAACATACAAGGCTGTGACTGGAGAAACGGGGCTTATGTCATTTGTGACCAGTGTAGTTTCTGACCAGTAGCCTATTTCATCAACATTGCAAAGTATACTTTACTAGCAAAGTATACTTTGAGGGAGTAATCATTTATTTTTCCTGAAATGCATTATTTCATATAGAACTAACAAATGCATATATTTCATGATTAAAAGTATGCAGAATTATTATACTGAATTTATTACATTATCACAGCCATTAAATGGCTGTGATAATGTAATAAATTCAGTATAATAAAAATTAATAAATTTTTCAAAAAATTGAAAATTTCTCCCTCAAAGTATACTTTGCTACTAAAGTATACTTTGCAATGTTGATGAAATAGGCTACAGATATCGCAGTCTCCTGCAACTTGATATGGATTTAGACCCTGATCAGACTGTCTTGATACAAATGCTTGTTTAGATCTACACGGGTCACAGTATCATATGTAATCCCGTCACAGCCACAAATGAGACAATTAAACCATGTGACTTTGTACCCAAGATAATGTACGATATCTCATGAAAAATATTTTCAAAATTTAGGATATTTTCCGTTAATGACGTCGAAAGTTGACGAAATGCAGAATATAAATTTTCTGTAAATTACGTCGAAAGTTGACAAAATGTTCAAAGACATCGAAAGTTGACGAAATTATCAGAGCAAATGCAGAATAACTATTTCTGTAATTGATGTCAAAGGTTTACAAAGTGTTCAGAGTAAAGGTGGATATGATTTGTCAACTTTCGACGTCATTTGCGGAAAATACCACAGATTCTATTTCTCATGCAAAATTGCACATCTTCTTAGGTACAAAATCGCATGGCTTAATTGTCTCATATAGCACTAAATATCCTGAAAGCAAGAAAATTAACAGACAGATATAAAATAGAGCACTTGGCAGTCTGCACCTGAAAAATGTATCTAGGAGAATATATACAGGTTAACCCTTAGAATGCGGGAACCGAAAATAGTCCTCTGCTGTTAATTCATATTTTGTCTTTTCTCTCAGTAAAAACATGGTTTGGCAGCATTTTAGAATCCATTGGAAATGATTCTAAAGTGCTGCCAAACCAAGTTTTTGATGAGAAAAATTAAAAATATTAAAGGTACATTCCCACTCAGAAGGCACGTGTTCTTTATAGGAATTAAATAAGTGTACAATTCTGTCACTATTCGAACAGTTCTAAAAATTACACGAGTGCCCGCTGTACAGATATAATCATTGAGTATTATTTAGTTTACTTATAGTGACGCGCGGTGGTATCCGGATGTTTTCATATGCAAATGAGGCATGATATTTTTTAATTATTTATACAAATTAAATGCGTCACCTAAAAAATAGTATTTTCGACAGACTATAAAGTATGATCATTGCACATCAAAAAATAAATGCAGAGAATAAATAGTAATTTCCGTTAACATTTTAAGGAAACACGGTTATCGCCCCTCATATCAGTATGGAAATTTACGACCGATATAAAATGTATAATGCCAATCAATGCGTGGGGTAATGGTGAATGAATGTTTATTTTGCCAGAAAATGTGACAGATGATGTCTCTGATATAAAGAACATTTTGCCTACTGAGTGGGCATGTACCTTTAATATACTGTTGTGTGAATGACACAGGTGGCTGTGACTGGAGAAACAACACTTATGGGTTTTGCGACCAGCGTCACTCCTGATCAGCCTGTGCATCCGCACAGTCTGATCAGGAGCTGCACTGTTCGCTATTTCATCAATGGAGTAATGATGCATATTGCATCGTTATCAGGCTACAGGAGCGCTATTTGATCAGCTGATATGCATCGTTCACCATTCCATCAATGGAACACCCATCATGCTTCAAGCAAGCAATATGTTTAAGTTAATGTTCACATATTGGATTTTTAAGGAATTAAATGCGAGGGAGCGCTTAACTATTTATAGTTCAACCAAATTTTAATATGCATCTCCCATCGGATTATTGATTTTCCATTTCCTGTCGAACAATTAATAATTAAATCTGGTAAAATATAACTTATAAGGGTAAGATCTTGCAATATGTAAATAAGTGTAGCCCGATACTGGCCAGCGATTGGCTTAGATAGTAGGGAGAACTATACACATCAATATCAGGCTACAGGAGCGTGCTATTTGATCAGGCGCTACACTGGTCACAAACCGCATAAGCCCCAATTCTCCAGTCACAGCCACAAAATTAATGTCTGTTCCACGTTTTGCTGCCGACGAACTTTTGGCTATTAAACACAGTAAATCTAAAAAATATTTTAAAAGTAAGTACTTTTTTATCAATAACAAAAAAGTCACCCTCCCCAAAACATTTTATTTGATGAAATTCCATGAAGGATCAAAAAACTATTTTTTTTGGAAATTGACTCCCCATGTTAAATTCCCACAGGAAAATCGTTTTTTTCGCAATAAAATCAATATTAATTTTTTTTGGGGTGGGTGATTTCTTTGTTATTGATAAAAAAGTAGTTACTTTTAAATAATTTTTAGATTTAATGTGCTTAATAGCCAAAAGTTCGTCGGCAGCAAAACGTGGAACAGACAGTAGTTTGTTTTCCACACTGATGTTCGCTAATCAAGCAAGAAATCAACAGATGCAATGTGCAGTTTTGGAAACGTATCACAATGTTAATGATGCACGGCAATATAAAGAGGAATGATATATGTTAGTTCCGATATTAAAGATTCCAAAGACAAAACCCTGATAGTAAATCAACCATATGCCCCCATGTCATTAACCCTTAGTGTGCAGAAACTGAAAATAGTTGTCTGCTGATAATTCATATTTCTTCTTTTCTCTCAGTAAAAGCATGGTTTGGCAGCATTTTAGAATCATTTCCAAATCTAAAGTGCTGCCAAACCAAGTTTTTGATGAGAAAAATGGAAAAAATATTCAGCAGACGACACAAGATTTTATTTGTATTTTCTTTATTTATCAATGAAAGTGTATGGTGTCACCATTCATTTGTTTTGTTTGTTTGTTGGGGTTTAACGGCCTATCAACAGCTAAGGTCATTTAAGGCCGGGTCAATGGGTTTAGTACTAAATCCCATATTTACCTGTTCAAGTACATGTACATGTTCAAGTACATGGACAAATGGACCATTCATTTGTTCAAATGGTTGTCAGAAAATATCATTTTTAGCAGAAAAAATAATTCTATTTTTTCTTAAACATTTTTCTCATTTCTTGACGAAACTGTATGTTGTGACTACCATTTGAACCGTCTCATTGAGACAGTTCAAATGAGTGGTCACACCTTACACTTTCATTGATATGTGGTCACAACATATACTTTCGAGGAGAAGTAATTATTTAGGATTTTCCACAAGCAAAATGGTAGATCATATAAAAGTTTACTTGTGGAAAATTCTAAATATTTTAAAATGGTCATATTGTTAGAATGCAATGGATTACAATTTTAAATTCACAACGGGTTCAAAATACGCTAAATGATCCAAATAGACGCAACACACTCCATTTTTAATTTCGTTTTTGTAGGAAAATTCTAAATATTTTAACCCTTAGATCGCTACACACAAAAATTGTCGTCTGCTGTTGCTTTTATATATTTCCTTATTTCTCAATAAAAACATGGTTTGACAGCACTTCAGAATCATTTCCATCGGAAATGATTCTGAAGTGCTGTCAAAGCATGTTGTAAATTATTCTAAAATGCTGTCAAAGCATGTTTTTGATGATAACAATGGAAAATAGAAAATAAACAGCAGACCACAAAAAATTAAGATAGCGGTGTAAGGGTTAACCCTTTCAACACCACAGACCTCTATAGAGACAATGTTTGCAAACAGTGCAGATCCAGATGAGCCGGCTCGTAACGAGCCGTCTCATCAGGATCTCCACTGTTTGTTAATAGTTAATGGTTAATAGTTGAAAAAATTACCCTTTCTGAAGAATGGAATAGCCTGAAAATTTGAATGGACCAATGAAATAGCATGAAACAGTGGCATGGAACAGCCCATTAAGTTACTTGGTGTTGAAAGGGTTAATACTGTATATCATCAGAACGATTTGCTTAAAATTATAAATTCACCATGGATTCAAAATACACCAAATAGACTCTACCCACTCTATTTTCATTTCATCCTTCCTGCATTTGACTACGACACTCAAATCCAAACAACAGTCAATAACCACAACTCTTACCTTCAAAATGCCAGTAGTCTCTCTCTGCATTATCTCCCCTGGCTGGCCCTCGCGTATTGGGACGTTTCCTCGCTCGATTTTATTGGCACTCAGCTTACGTACGGGATTTGTTAACCATTTTTTGAAGCTACTGCTTCGTCGTTTGGCAACGGGCGAAGTTCCCGGACCTCCGGACATGTTTAAGTTCGCGAGAGATGCGCTTGGGCTCGCGTCTGGTGACTCTAAAACACAGGAATGAGTTGTGGAGTATTATTATTTAACCCTTTCAACACTACAGTCCACTATAGCGGTGTTTGCATAAAGTGTAGATCCAGATGAGCCGTCTCCTGGCATAGAAGTGGGAAATGTGTCAAGAATTGCGGTTGTGAAATGGGGCTTATGGGATGTGTTACCAGTGTAGCTCTTGGTAAAAAAGCATACTCATGTAGCCTGATAACAATCCATATTGCTCGTTAGAGGGTGTTTCATTGAGGGAATGGCGAACAGTGCAGGTCCTGATCAGACTGTGCAGATGCACAGGCTGATCTGGATCTACACTGGTCGCAAAACACTTAAGCTGATCACACTGCTCTACACTTGTCTTGCTTCTAACTAACAAGCAATATGCGAATGTGCTCAGAGCGCCAGTTAAGGTGCGTAATTTGGAGGTAAATTTCTTATTTCTCCCATCTGGATCTACACTAGTCGCAAAAGCCATACGCCCCATTTCTCCAGTCACAGACACACTTTAGTAACAGGCCATTTAAACAAATTTATTACTTATATGTGTGGCTGTGACTGGGGAAATGGGGCTTATGGGCTTTGCAACCAGTGTAGATCCAGATCAGCATGTGCATCCGCACAGTCTGACCAGGATCTGCACTATCCGCTGTTGCACGAAGTTAAATTTTAACATTTCGTCTACAGCATTTTCTCGCTGAGATGGAGTTATCCATGTAGCAATGCCCAAATATGGATGTACATGATAAAATACCCAGATAAGTCACAAAAGTGAATGGGTTTAACGTCCCAGCAACAGCTAAGGTCACATAGAGACAGGGCCCCACAGTTGTAAAGCCTCATCCGACAGACCAGTAGCCTATTTCACCAACATTGCAAAGTATACTTATCTAGCAAAGTATACTTTGAGGGAGAAATTTTCAACTGAAGGATAAATTTATTACTTTTTATTATACTGAATTTATTACATTATCACAGCCACTTTGTCTGTGATAATGTAATAAATTCAGTATAATAATTCTGCATACTTTTAATCATCAAATATATGCAGTCGTTAGTTCTATATGAAATAATGCATTTCGGGAAAAATAAATGATTACTCCCTCAAAGTATACTTTGCTAGATAAGTATACTTTGCAATTTTGATGAAATCGGCTACAGTTGGATGGAAACGCTACGTAAGTATTGTATTGTTTAGTAGGGTGAGGATTGATTCAAACTCACAACCTCCGGTATTGAAGTCCATTGCCATATTTCCAACGCCACGACCCATCCCAGATAAGCGAAAAGGTCACAACAATGTAGATAACCTTATCATTTAGACATAATAGTAATACTTCTATATCACCATGATCAAAACAATAAAAATGCATCTATATCACCATGATCAAAACACTTTACTCTTTGCATGCTAGCGTTGAAAATAACATTCAACAAATTTTGAGTATGTTTCTTATCTCTCTCTGTAAATATGTCTTGGAATCTCATTAGAATTGCGTCCTTCGGACTCAATTCTAATGTAATTCCAAGACATATTCAAGATGTTTATTGGGAGAAATAACAGAAAATATAATGAATTGTCTCAGATTTTTTAACTATTTATAGACCATAAATTTCCCAGCATGCCAAGAGTTAACACTTACAACGCAGACTTAAATGTTGTCTGCTGTTTATTTTCTGTTTTCTGTTGTTTTTTCCCCCAACAAAAACTTGCTTTAGGATCCCTTTAGAATCATTTCTAACTGTTGCCAAAGCATGTTTTATTGAGCATTTCGACAAACAATGAAAACATAATTTGAATAAAAACATGTGTTTATTGACAACAAGAAATGTGGCCTGTCGCATACGATTGCCCCCCCCCCCCCTCCCCACCCAAAGTTACAAGCACATTTATGAAGGTCAAAAGGCCAATGTCATATTAAGGGCAGTGTTTATGTGTGGCATTTGTCCACAAGTTTGATGTATTGAAATATTAAAGTATTCCATCAAGGGATATAGAAGTTTTGACAGAAATGAGAAACACCGGCGAACTTCTTAAAGTGGAAAAAAGTTCAAAGTTGTCAAGGTCAAAGTCGAAGAGCAGCATGGAGGTGTGGCATTTGTCCACAAGTATCCTGTGTTGAAATATTTAAGTAATGCTTCATGCAATATCGAAGTTAAGACAGAATTGAGAAACTCCGGTGAACTTCTTAATGTGGGTTGTTGTCAAGGTCAAAAGGTCAAGGTCATATTACGGGCAGCATGGATGTGCGGCATTTGTTCACAGGTATACTGTGTTGAAATATTTAAGTAATCCTTCAAGGGATATAGAATTATAGAATTTATAATAGAATTTAATAGTTATAATAGAATTTTGAAACTCCAGCGAACTTTTTAATTTGGGAAAAAGTTCAAAGTTGTGAAGGTCCTGTTAAGGGCAGCATAGATGTGTAGCATTTGTCCACAGGTATACTGTGTGGAAATATTTAAGTAATCCTTCAAGGAATATAGAAGTTATAACAGAATTTGGAAACTCTGGCGAACTTCTTAATGTGACGGACAGACGGAAACATGAACACACAGCCCAAACACTATATGCCTCTGGCTCTACCGAGACCGGGGGCATAACAAACACTACCGGGACAGGAAGGCATAAAAACTACAAAATATGAACACATCATTTCAATGAAAACACACTTTGGCAGCACTTCAGAATAATGTCCAATAAATTGCTAAAGCATGTCCTTATTGAGAAAGACAACAAAATATGAATACGTCATTTCAATAAAAAAACATACTTTGTCAGCAGTTTAGAATCATTTCCAATGGAAATTATTCTAAACTACTGCCAAAGTATGTTTTCATTGAGAAAGACAGAAACAGCGGATGTCAATTTTTCATTCACTTCTCGCATTCTAAGGGATAATGTGACGTAAACGCAGACATGAATATCAAAATTGCTACTTACCACACAGCAGTCTAGGATGTTTTGGCTAAATATAGTGCAGTAATATATTGACAAACACAATACACTGACAACCTAAATGACAAATGGCATCTTGTAACATTTGTTTCAAGAATGTTCAGTGTGATTATCGGCAAATGCAGGCAAGTTACCGAAAATTGCTTAGTTTCTTAAGTAATTCTCAACACGAGCCGACTGTATATTTTACCAAATTACGAGATCTGATCTATACGCAAACTAGAAACATATTTTTGAATTTGTGAGGTGAAACAACGGCGTAATGTCAATACATTCACCTGCGTTATCATCTAACGTCACAAGATAACAACATTTTCAAGTGTTTGTTTAAACTGAGGGAATTAGAAACACACATAATTATCATCTATGCGGTTTTTGTGTGTTTGTTTGACACAAGTTTATGTTTGAGAAACTGTTACAAAAACTTCAAAAGATAAACGGACGGACAGACGGGGCAAAACCTATAGGGGCCCTAAATATGTGTACATAAAAACTATATATATATCCAGCCCTGAAATTAGAACTAGAGCAAGTGGGCGGGAGCTCATGGATACCCCCGGTCACTGCCTGGTGTTAGGCAGACGGACAAATAAACGTAAAGGTGAAAACTATGTACCCCCCCCCCCCACGACATACTACGTAATGCTGTGAAATTTATATCATAATTTTGCACTTACAAACATTTTTAGTTGTACAAAATTTAGTGAAATGGCCCCCAGATATTTTGATTCAACCCACGTTGATCCAGCCTAAAATGACCAGCTGTTCAAGCCACTGAACACCATTTTATCCCGTCAACTATGTCGCTACTAGACGTGAAAAGCAGGTACGTGTATTTTTTCTCGTTCACGTCTAGTAGATATGTCATTATGTATGACGTTACGTCATTATGTGAATGACGTAACACGATAATCTTGTCGCTTCAGAAGACAAACTTATGACGCCACAAATGCATTTTTAGAGACATTTGAACAACATTGATGTGGTTAACGGGATAAATAGAATATTATTATAGTGTCATGAACGTGAATAAATATCTGACTCGGCTCGAAATCAGGATGTGCTCGGCAAGCCTCGCCCATCCTGATTTCTCAGCCTCGACAGATATTTATTCACGTTCATGACACTATACTAATATTCTCTATATACACAGAAACAAACATCTAACTAATTCATCTAGCAAACGTGTCAGATTCACGGTTTGTCGGATCTAGATCTGTTTTCTATCATCTGCCAGTTAAATTAAATACAAAACTTTGTACACACCTGTTTATATATATAGTTCGCCGTGACTGAAAAAATGGGGCTTATGGGTTTTGCAACCAGATCAGGAAACTGCGGTAAGCAGGAGAAATATTTTGAATTGGCATTTTCATTATACATTTACTGGTAAGGAGATTTAACTGTGGCATTTCCTTATTTCTTGTTGCTACCAAATTTCAAATGAAATTCCAATTAGAGACACTAATTTAATTAATTTAATAAAATAATTTAGTAACAATCCATTGAACTACATGTTTATAATACTGAAATTTTCAATATTATTACAAATCACCAAATGCCTTTAACCCATTTCAGTCTAAGGTTACGATAATTTTTGTTGAACAAATCTCATTATTTTGTTTATTTCTCCATAAAGATATATGTTGTTACCACTCATTTGAACCGTCTCGTCAAGACGGTTCAAATGAGTGTTAACAACATATAATTTCGAGATGACAAAAGAAAATAGGATTTTTTCCCCCAAAAAGGTTTCATACCCTTGGTATGGTGTTCAATTAATACAGTTGATGGGCCATTCAGGAGTTAATCGATGTGCCTTAATTAAACTGAACAGCCTTTTCACAGAGTGTAATGTAACCATAACAACACAGTGATACAATGAGTTGTCATGGTGACATTCAACACCATGACAATGCAGTGTTTAATGTCACCATGGCAACATAGTGTTTAATGTCACCATGACAGCGCAGTGTTTAATATCACCATGATAACAGTGTTTAATGTCACCATGACAACACAGTGTTTAATGACACCATGACAACACGGTGTATAATGTCACCATGAAAACACAGTGTTTAATATCACCATGACAATGTAGTGTTTAATGTCACCATGACAACACATTGTATCATGTCACCATAACAACACAGTATTTAATGTCACCATGACAACACAGTATGTAATGTCACCATGACAACACAGTGTATAATGTCACCATAACAACACAGTGTTTAATGTCACCATGACAACACAGTGTATACTGTCACCATGACAACACAGTGTTTAATGTCACCATGACAACACAGTGTATAATGTCACCATGACAATGCAGTGTATAATGTCACCATGGCAACACATAGTTTAATGTCACCATGATAACACAGTGTTTAATGTCACCATGACAACGCAGTGTATAATGTCACCATGACAACACAGTGTTTAATGTCACCATGACAACGCAGTGTATAATGTCACCATGGCAACACATAGTTTAATGTCACCACGACAGCACAGTGTATAATGTCACCATGTCAATGCAGTGTTTAATGTCACCATGACAACACAGTGTTTAATGTCACTATGACAGCGCCGTGTATAATGTCACCATGACAACACAATGTTTAATGTCACCATGACAGCACTGTGTTGAATGTCGCCATGACAACACAGCGCTTAATGTCACCATGACAACACAGTCTTTAATATCACCCTGACCACACAGTGTTTAATGTCACCATGACAACAAAGTGTTTAATGTCACAATGACAACACAGTGTTTAATATCACTATGACAGCGCCGTGTTTAATGTGACCAAGACAACACAATGTTTACATGGCAGCAAAAATTCCAAAAGGTATATATTGTGATGTCAATCTTGACCGTAATGAACCGTTTGAACCAGAAAGCCCGCTATAGTGGTTTACGCAAACAGTGCAGATCCAGATGAGCAGTCTCGTATCGAGTCGTCTGATCATATTCTGCACTTTTTGTAAGTAATTTTCACATTTTTGAGAACAAAAACACCCCCTTTTCATAAATGTACTAGTCTGAAAATCATTCTGTGACGGTGGGATTGGTTGCAAAATTAAGAGATCAAAATCCATTCCAGTTTCTTAGGGGTGAAAGAGTTGATGTAACCTATGTGTACTCTCTCTATCAGAGTGTATGTGTACAACTGTGAGGATTATGGATTATGGAATATGTGGCCAGTCCCCCGCCCCCTTATTCGATTGTGCACATTTAACCCTTTCACCCCTAATTAACTGAAATGCATTTTGATATGCTAATTTTGCAACCAATCCAACCGTCAAAAAATTATTTTCAGACTAGTCCAGTTATGAAAAGGGGGTGTTTTTCTTCTTAAAAATATGAAAATTACTTGCGAAAAGTGTGTATCCTGATCAGTGAGACGGCTCGTCACGAGCCGTCTCATCTGGATCTACACTGTTTGCCAATACCATGATAGCGGCCTGTGGTGTTGAAAGGGTTAAGTCAGATACAGACATACAGTTTGATCATCCACAGTCTGATCAGGGTCTGCACTGGTCGCAAATGCCATAAGCCCCATTTCCCGGGTCACAGCATGGAATTATACTGCTTGTTGGAACCTAACAGGTATACCACTTAACCCATTTAATACAGATGGGATACACTTTTAGCAGTATGAACCTTTTGAGAGAAAAATATCCCTATTTTCTTTATATCCTTTCAAAAGTATATGTTGTTACCACTCATTTGAACCGTCTCAACGAGACGGTTCAAATGAGTGGTAACAACATATACCTTTATCGATGAATGAACAAAATAATGAGATTTTTTTCAAAAAAAATCATAGTATCCTTAGGCTGAAATGGGTTAATTGACTGAATGATTTGTACTGCTTGTTAGAAGCTTAACGGATATATCACCGACTTGAGTGAGCGGAGAACAGTACAGACCCTGCTCAGCGTCTACACATTGGTATTAAACAGTACCGACCATGATCGGGGTCTACACTGTGATCGTAAAGGCGATAAGCCCCTATTTCTCCAGTCACAGCCACAGATCTTGTAGCTCAATAACTGGTGCAACACTTTAACCCTTAGCCTGCTGATCGCGAAAACTGTCGTCTGCTGTTGCTTTATTTTTTGCCCTGTTTCTAAATAAAAACATGGTTTGACAGCACTTTAGAATCATTTCCAATGGAAATGATTCTAGAGTGCTGTCACAGCATGTTTTTGATGAGAAAAATCGAAAATAAAACATAAACAGCAGACGACAACATTTCATTCAGCAGGCTAAGGGTTAAGTGCTTTAACAGATTGTGATAGTTGTTTTTCCCCATCATGTCGAATGATACTGGAATAATCACCGAAGGGATAGAGATCAGAATCTATATATATATGACTTAATAGCATAAATGAACCTTAACAGCGTAATAACACATCGTATTGCCTAACATAGTGTATTAAAGGTCATAATCCACTAGTGTACTATATTGGATTTAGTACTAAACTCATGGACCCGGCCTTAAATGACCTTAGCTGTTGATAGGCCGTTAAACCCCAACAAACACTGCAAGTTTTATGGGAATGATACGTTTTCCAATGCATTTGTCAGTTTGTTGACAACATCAGTAGCCTATTTCATCAAAATTGCAAAGTATACTTTTCCAGCAAAGTATACTTTTACTCTAAGGGAGAAATCATTTATTTTTCCCGAAATGCATTTTTTCATATAGAACTATAGCGACTGCATAATTTTATTTGATGATTAAAAGTATGCCGAATTATTATACTGAATTTATTACAAAATGGCTGTGATAATGTAATAAATTCAGCATAATAAAAATTAATAAATTTATCTTTAAATTGAAAATTTCTCCCTCGAAGTATACTTTGCTAGATAAGTATACTTTGCAAGTTTGATGATATCGGCTACTGATCATCAGGAAACAAACCATTCACACATTACAGGCCTGTAGCCAGACCTGTTTGAAAAGGGGGGTCGTTTCGAAGGCCCAAGGGGGGTCTAAAAAAGTGGACCTCGAGGCTAAAAAAGTGGACCTCGGGGCTGGGCGGGGGGGTCGTCCGACCGCTCCGACCCCCCCCCCCCCCACCTGGCTACGAGCCTGCATTACAACTCCCACCTGAGTGTCTCTGGGTGATATATATAGTCTCTGGGCCGACACAATGAAACTAACATCATTGGGGCTGCCCACAGGGAAAAGGGACCTTACAGCATTTTTTCAACAATTGTAGATCCTCATCCTCTTGCACAGTTCTGCTGACCAGTCTAGCTCCTGATCAAATAGCGCACTAATATATATTGCTTGTTAGAAAAGAAGAAAAACAAACTTTAACATGTTTGCCTTACAAATTTGCCTTACAAACAAGGTGAACAAAAGTCCTCAGTGACCTTGACATTGGGCAGTCGAACATGTGTCATATGCAAAACAAAGTACCATCCCTAGACGCACATTGTGATCAAATATTATCAAAATCGGTGAAGCGGTTAACGAGTTATAGAAAAAAGAAAAAACTTTAACAGTTTTGCCTTACAAACAAGCTGAACATAAGCCACCGTCAGTAACCTGACCTTGAGCGGTCGGACGAGAGTCGACCTTGAGCGGTCGGACGAGAGTCGTGTAAAAAACAAAGCACCATTCCTGGATACACATGGAGGCCAAATATTATCAAAATCAGTGAAGCGGTTCATCAGATATTGAAAAATGAAAGGTGTTACTAGTGTACGCAGGTACGTACATACATGGACTAACGCATACATGCACTTTGCAATTTTGGTGATATTGGTTGCATATATCATAGAAGCCCAGCAGGATCCAGCGCTCCAGATAAGGAATTAGTAATTGAGTATTGTCACTCCATCATTTCTGAAGCAATTGGGTATTTCAAATATTAATTGGGTAAAATAGAATCACACAACTGTTTACACATCAGCAGACCGCACTCATTGAATAGTTTGCTTCTAAATGAAAACACATCTTGGTATTTCATTAGAATTGTCTCCTTGGAGACAATTCTAATGAAATACCAAGATGTGTTTTCATGGAAAAATAAGAAAATATGCTATATTTGTGGTCTGTTTATTGTTTTCTGTAGCATGATAAAGATACCACAAATTTTTCATTGCTTTTTGATACTCCCTACTTCTGATTTCAATTGTTTTTGTGGCAATTTCAATTGGGTATTTACGCAAATACGCACCTTATCTGGAGCTCTGATCATCCATTGCTACAGTGTTGACAGATTTTATAAGAGCGGTTTTTCCATTAATTGGCCGTCATATTTTCAGAGCTATTTTTAGTCTTTATTCTCCAGCCGCACAAGTTTTATTGTGCGAATCAGAAAGCATTGCCATATATAATTAGCGGTAATTGCCTTGCCAAGCCTCGATCTCGCCACTGATCACTTGTTCGATCACTGCTTTCTGTTACGTACAGGCGACACAGATTTTTTCCAGATTTTTCTGATAGAAATAACAAGAGTGATGAAGGTCACACTATATAGCTATACGACCTTCGAGGCATGGTCAGTTAACCTGTTCACCCCTAAGTAACTGACATGGACTATTTCATGTTAACTTTTGAGATGTTTACGCATAAAAGGGGATGATTTTGTAAACATTAAATAATACCCACAAATGGTTCAGATCTTGATGAGACAGCTTGTTATGACTATATCTCACTTTTCACTAAAGTAAGCGAGACAAAAAAGTGTCGGTTTTTTTTCATATGCAAATTCCTACAACACGCGTTAACGAATGTTCACAGTGCCAATGTCTCACCTTCAAATTCCAGGCTAGTCCTTGACCCTGGAGCCAGTAACCTTGGTATCGGCTTCAAGGTCGCCGTGGGAACAAGGCCTTGGCAACTGTCGGCACCGTCACCTGGCAGCGTCCTCACATAGCACCAATTTGGTTGCCCCGGTGACAGATCTACGACCTCCACCTGTTGACCTTTGTGCACGGTGATCTCGGTGTTGCCGGCAGCAACGAAATCATCAACGACGATGGTGGTATCGGCCTGAAAGTAGAACCAGGAAATACTTAGGTATTGGACTAAAGATGGGCTTAACCCTTAGCATGCTGGGAAACTTGTGGGCTATAAATAGTTCAAAAATAGCGGACAAGAAATCATCATATTTTCTTTTATTTCTCCCTGTAAATATCATGAATATGTCTTGGAATTTCATTAGAAATGAGTCCGGAGGACTCAATTCTGATGAAATTCCAAAACATATCTACAGAGTGAAATAAAAAAAAATACTTCTAATTTGGTGGCTGTTATTTTCACCGCCAGCATGCAAATACTTAAATATGGCGTAGCAAGAAGTTGATGTATATAAACTGTGTCTCGGGTGAATGTAGACACGATGTTTACAGTGTAGAATCACAATAACTTCTATTATGGAGATTTGACTCAACCGACGCCCACTGCGGAACAAGTAGTCTGTAATCTAGACAGTTCTAGAGGATAATTTCACAGAGAACGCGGCAATATGTGGTTGTGACTGGAGAAATGGGGCTTATGGGTTTTGCGACCAGATCAGCTTGTGCATTCTGGCATAAAAATGATGTATTTTAGAACAAATTGTACCGATTTACCCACAAACATATCGGTCACGTGACTAATGATATGTCACGCCGACTTCCAGAATAAGCCCCATTTCACCAATCACAGACAGATATTACGAAGAAATTGACGGGATACAATTATAGTACATGTAGTATGAAACTTTTCAGGGGGAAAAAATCCTATTTTCTTTATTTCATCTCGAAAGTATATGTTGTTACCACTCATTTGAACCGTCTCGACGAGACGGTTCAAATGAGTGGTAACAACATATCCTTTATGGAGAAATAAACATAATAATGAGATTTTTTCAACAAAAATGATTGTATCCTTAGACAGAAATTGGTTAAACAACCTGCCAAAGTCGTCTATATAATCCATGACATTTCTAGAGGATAAGTTTGTCGAGAGCATAAAGGCAATATAGGTTTACAACAGTCACGGTCATTACTTTCCCTAGGTCTGGTAATACAGCAGCCATATTAGGGTTGGCAGAGCCGTAAAAGTTCTGTTCTGCTATGACACGACCACACCGACATGTACACTATATGAATGCGCTACAAGAAACTTGAATATTTGTGTGTCTAGTAATTGTTTTTTCTTTTTTTAATATTTGTGTTTGCGGTACTGTGTTGCAAAGTATGTGCTTATAACAAGCTTATAATCCTATTTTCTGTATTTCATCTCGAAAGTATATGTTGTTACCACTCATTTGAACCGTCTCGGCAAGACGGTTCAAATGAGTGGTAACAACATATACCTTTATGGAGAAATAAACAAAATAATGATATTTTTTCAACAAAAATTATTGTATCCTTAAGTATGTGCTTATAACAAGCAGTGACAAAGATAACAGCTTTCCTGGTAAACCCTAAGCAACCAAACTTCCATCCTGATATTACATGACATGACCACATCAACATGTCATGTACACAATATATAATGCAGGAAACATGAATATTTGTGTTTGTAGCATAATATTTGGTTAAACAATCACCAAAGACAACCGCTATCCTGGTGGTTTACCCTATGCCACCCAGGGGCGGATCTGGAGGGTGGGTTCCGGGGTTGTAAAATATGTTATTTTCACATACAAAAGCCAATGTTTTAAATGGCTTTTGTATGTTAAAATAACATATTTAGAATGCAAATATGGGAGGGGGGCTACTATTAGAGAGGGGCCTAAATTTGCTACGTTTTCACCTGCCTGTAATCAAAATTCTGCAATCATATATGGCAGTGATTGGGGAAATGGGGATTATGGCATTTGCAATCAGTTTAGACCAAGACCAGCCTGTGCAGTCTGGTTAACTCTGCACTGTTCAGGGTTTTCCAGAGTTTGGGAAACAAGTAACCACAAATGTCATAAGCCCCATTTCTCCAATAACAGATCAGAATCTAGATTGGCCACAAATGCCATAAAGCTCGTATCTCCAGTCACAGATCAGCAGCTAGACTGGCCACAAAGGCCATAAGCCCCATTTCTCACGTTACCACTAGATATTGGATCTTGATTTACCACAAATGCCATAAGCCCCATTTGTCCAGTCACAGCCAAATATAGCATATTGACTGACCACAAATGCCATAAGCCCCATTTCTCAAGTCACAGTCACATACAGGATCTTGACTGACCACAAAGCTTTAAAGCCCCATTTCTCCTGTCACAGCGATGTATATTGATTACATCCAGACCTGTAGCAGAGAAGATGGATGTCATAGACCAATCGTAATGATCGCCGATGCCACGCGTAAACTTTGCCATTTATATTATTTATTTTCAGGAAAAATATCAAGACCTTTTGAAGATGAAACAAGAAATGCGTCTGTCGAACGCGGATGCCACCTGCAGCATATTTGAGAAACTGTGACAAAGTGGTTAGCCGAAAAGTGTGACGGACGGACGGATGGACGGATGTTCTTACAGTACTATACTTATGTGGCTTATCACATGTTAAATATTAGCCACATAAAACCATTTTTAGCCACATAAAAGGATTTTTTAGGTGGCTAATTGTAACCAACCCTATCCTTTACCAAGTCCATAACCCTGTGGGGCTAGCCACATAAGTACCCTAATGTGTGCCCGGACGGACAGACGGACAGACGGACGGACGGACGGACGGACGGACGAACTTACATTTCGGACCTTAGGGGGTACTTGCTATATAAAAGATCAAAGGAAATACCCCGTAAGACACAATAGGCTTACGGGGTACGGATTAAGTTCCATTGTGTTCTAACCCTAACCCATTGTCTTAGACCACGCCCCCTACCCCATAAGTACCCTAATGTGTGCCCGGACGGACGGACGGACGGACGGACAGACGGACGGTCCAAACACTATATGCCACCCGTTTCTTCGAAACCCGGTGGCTAAAAAAATAGCAAATTACCACATTATGATGACATTTTAAGTGTTGCCATATCTACCGTATTTATGCTGATAATTATTGCATATTTTTGGGAATCAAAAATTCATTATTGCATTACACAACAAGGAACATTCTATTTTTAAATTCATATCGTATGTGAAACTATTTTTACTGAACATTTTTGTCATAAGCTTTTTGAATGCGGGAACCGAAAATAGTCGTCTGCTGATAATTCATATTCTGTCTTTTCCCACAGTAAAAACATGGTTTGGCAGCATTTTAGAATCATTTCCATTGGAAATGATTCTAAAGTGCAGCCAAACCAAGTTTTTGATGAGAAAAATGGAAAAATAAAAAATATTCAGCAGACGACACAAATTAATTCAGCACTGTAAGGGTTAACCCTATTTGAAGTGTATTAGGATGCGTTCTATACCTGATCGTGCTTTGATTCAAAGCAATGGAATATATTTATAGGTTATTTCATTTGTATGTGGATGATATATGCACGAGTTCTGCAGCTCCTAATGTCTTGCGCGGCGGAAAAAGTGGCATATATCCACATACAAATCAAATAACCTTTTTATTTTTAAGTATCATTCGCAATTTATATGCGATGCAAAAAATATACAAACTGTAATTAAAATAAACAAATTAGCGGTGATTTAGAAGGAACTACTTTGCGAGGTGAAGCGTAATTCCGGTACTGAATAAGTAAAACATATACATGAACACTGCCTCATTACTGTATCCTATACGACACATGGAGTGGTCAGCTCGGCCAACTTTGTGTGTTCCAGCCATCAGCCAGTCCTGGCTTTTCTATGTATGATTAGGTACATTACATCATATGTTCTACTTCACATTTTCAGTTCTTTGTCAAACGCCGAAGAGGTTCAACTGGCTGATGGCTGGAGCGCAGAAAGATGGTCAAGTTGAGTTGATCACTCCATGTGCCACATAGGATACAGTAACTAGGCAAATTGTTCACATATATGTTATACATATATTCCATCACATTTACGAAGCAATTATCTTTGAATCAAAGGATGATCAGTGGGTCCTTAACTCTTTGCATGCTGGGAAATTTGTGGGCTATAAATAGTTCAAAAATAGCAGATGACAATTCATTATATTTTCTTTTATTTCTCCTTATAAATGTCATGAATATGTCTTGGAATTTCATTAGAATTGTGTCCGGAGGACACAATTCTTATGAAATTTCTAGACATATTTACAGAGAGTAATCAAACATATACATGTACTCCTAATTCGTTTGGCGGATATTTTCGTCGCTAACATGCAAAGAGTTAACCCTTACTAAGCTGAATTATATTTGGTCGTCTGCTGGAAATGTTTTATTTTCAATATTTTTCGATAAAAACCTGTTTTGACAGCGCATGAGAATTGTCTCCACTGGAGACGATTCTCATGTGCTGCCAAAACAGGTTTTTTGTTAAGAATTAAGGCAAAAATGAAAAACAAACAGCAGACAACAATTTTCGTCTCCCGCGTAGCGGGGGTTAAAGTATATTATAACACTGTTCAAAGGACATAAAACCAATGATAACAATTGAAATTATTGATTTATTGCGGTTTTACCTCCGTTCAACGACATGGTCAACAACTTCAGAACAATTGAATGGGTCAGTGGTAGAAGGGGGCTAACTCCATGAGGGAAATGGCTTCATTACGACACAGCCCCTTCTTCATAAATAAACTGTAAACCATCCATGCATTTAGTCCCCTTCTGCAACTGATCCATTCAATTCATCTTGACTGTAACCAATCCACGCCGTTAGTCCCCATCTTCAACCGACCTGTACAATTTATTTTGACCATAAGCCATCCATGATGAGTTAGTCCCCTTCTTCCATTGACCCGTACAATTTATCGCGACTGTAAACCATCCACGGAGTTACCCCCTTCTTCCAATGATCTGTTGTTCTATTTATCGCGACTGTAAACCATCCACAAAGTTAGTCCCCTTCTGTCAGTGATCTGTTGTTCTATTTATCACGACTGTAAACCATGCGACCTGTCTGGGATTTGCCTGATACATTGTCATTATGTGACAACGCACGAACAATGGTCTTTTGTAGGACAAACTGACGTTAATGACAACGACGATGGTGGTTATGATGATGATGATGTTGATGATGATGGTGGTGGTGGTTATGATGTTGATGATGGCGATGATGATGGTGGTAGTGGTCGTGTTGGTTATGATGTTGATGATGGTGGTAGTGGTGATGATGGTGAGTTGGTAGTGATGCTGATGATAGTGAAAGTGAAGATGATGATGTTGGTGTTGGTGATGTGATGGCAGGGATTCCGCTGGGGAAAATAAAAAAATCGCCACTTCAAAAAAAATAAAACAATTGGTGATAAAAAATTACAATTTTCGAACAAAAAATCAAAAAAAAAGAAAAAAGATGTGATGTTGATGGTGATGTTGATGGTGTTAATAAAAACAAAAAATATGATGAAGGTATTAAAGATGGTGGTAATGTGGATAATGATAAAGATGGTTATAAAATTGATGATGATGTTGATGGCGCAGAATGATAATGGTGAAAAATATGATGATGACGATATTAAACATGATGGCCACTATAATGATGATGATATTAAAGATGATGGTGATGATGATGACATTGGATAATGATTTGGGTAGTGATGTTGATGATCATGATCATGATTATGAGGTGATGTTGAAAATAAAAACAATGATGATGGTAAAACATTTAACATGTCTAGACATACACTGGTAACAAAAGCATCTGGATTCTTAATCCCATAATGCGTCTCAAATACTTTACGATAATAGGCCCAGAGCTCCAGTTAAGGTGCGTAATTTGGAGGTAAATTTCTTATTTCTCCATCAAAAATGGCAAGTTGGGAGTGCTTTAGAATCGTCTCAATGAGACGACTCTAAAGCACTCCCAACTTGCCATTTTTGATGAAGAAATAAAACAAATTCACCCCAAGTTGGTCAAATTACGCACCTTAACTGGAGCTCTGAATAAGCCGTTACCCGCACTTTAGAAAATCAGTAAAAAGCGTCGCCATATATAGCACATATCAGATCAGCAATAAACGTCTCCCTGCTAATAGTGTGTTGGTAAAATGTGTCGATATATAATAACACTTGCATGACCAGTGGACGTATAATGCCTTTAAAAGTATGGACGCTGTCGAATGGCTTTTCTGCTTCATTACGACACAGCCAGACATGATAGGTCGATCGTGGCTGGGCAGGGTTTGGGCATCGGGACATACTGTGCATATATAGTGATGATTAAATATGATATTTATTAACCCTTTCACCCCTAAGTAACTGGAATGGATTTTGATATGTAAATTTTTCAACCAATCCAATGGTCACAAAATGATTTTCAGACTACCGGTAGTCCATTTATGAAAAAAAATGGATGTTTTTGCTCTCAAAAATATGAAAATTACTTGCAAAAAGTGCAGATCCTGATGAGATGGCTCGTCACGAGCTGGCTCATCTGGATCTACACTTTTTGCCGATACCACCATACAGGCCTGTGGTGTTGAAAGTGTACGAGTTTATTGATTTCATAAGAAACGAGGCTATGCCAAATTTCTTATGAAATCAGGCAATGAGTTTGATAAATATCATATTAAATCAACACAAATGTTTCATTCTATTTATTGCATAAGCATTATACATTGAAGATGTACTGGTCATCTATCAGGTTTCATGTAGCGGCCTAATTTGCATATTTATTACACTAGTGTATTATGATGGTTAATACATTGTGTTATTACACTGTTAACCCATTACATTCGGAATACACCTTTATGGGTATGTAGGGAGCGGGTGGAGGATATATCAAGGGTCTCGGTTCGGAATCGTTCCACTGTCAATTAAGTCGTACATGTAGAGCAGTAGTACAGCCAAACCAATCCAAACACAATCCAGCATATATGCTTTCTAGCGTGTCTGGCTTAGAGAGGTTTCACTGTATGTTAGAAGCATTGTCAAAAGTCCAGATCCTGAATGATGAATAGCGTAAACCTAAATCCGACTGCATTGATTAGAATCAGGAGCTACACTTGTCACTAACAATTTTCTCCCATCATAATCAAGTAAATGTAATTAGGCTGATTTTACGTCTTGATTATGGAAGAAAATCTCGAAAATTAACCCATTTCAGTGTAAGGACATGATAATTTATTGATTTATTTTTTTAGATTTTTTTTATTTCTCCATAAAAGTATATGTTGTTACCACTCATTTGAACCGTCTCGTTGAGACGGTTAAAATGAGTGGTAACAACATATACATTCAAGATGAAATAAAGAAAATAGGATTTTTTTTCCCTCAAAAGTTTCAAGCTACTATATAATTATATCTCGTCTCTAAAAGGTTAAGCTGACTTTACGTCTTCAAGGAGTTCAAGGAGTGAAGATTAACCAAATTCTCCCGAAGGTTAGATGATTTTTGCTCAAATCTTGCAGATCAAAGTCAATCATATGGGTGTAGAAACATGGGACACAGATGCCCCCACTGGCAGCATGTATCTTGAAAATTAACCCATTTCAGTGTAAGGAGGATACAATAAGTTTTGTTTTCTCAATAAAAGTATATGTTGTTACCACTCATTTGAAACGTCTCGTTCAAATTAGTGGCAACAACATAGACATTCAAGATGAAATAAAGAAAATAAAGATTTTGTTCTCAATTTTTTTTACTATATAGTTGTATCTCATCTCTAATAGGTTAAGCTGACTTTACATCTTGAATGAGTTCAAGGAGAGAAGATTAGGCAAATTCTCCGAAGGTTAGATGATTTTTGCTCAAATCTTGAGATTAAAGTCAATCATATAGATGTGGAAAGGAAGAGTCCATGGGACATAGATGCCCCCACTGGCAGCATGTACCATACACTCGCAGTGCCAACTACCTGCAATGTTTATTATCACATGTTCAGGCTTGCGACAGAAACGGTAGGAATTCCTCAGTGAGCCTCGGAATTCCTACGTGTTTCCTAGCCTTACCTGATAAACTTGATATCAAACAACACTAGCATCGTATAATTATGTACATGACAATGTAAGACTATCAAGTTCATCAGTATCGTCTCAGAAACGGTAGGAATTCCTTGGCGAGCCTTAGAATTCCTAAACGTTTCCTAGCCAAGCTTGCTAAACTTGATATCAAAGACACTAGCCTGGTATTCGCTCTATCTATATGTATGTTCCAGTCAGGCACGCCTCAGAAACGGTAGGAAATCCTCAGCCTGATCGAGCCTTCTTATGCATAGCCTAGTCTGGTCTGATAAACATCAAAAGATGGTATTCTCCATGTAGGTCTGTCTATGTATGGTTCTGTTCAGGTTTGGCTCAGAACAGTAGGAATTCCTCGACGAGCCTTGGAATTCCTACACATTTCCTAGCCTTGCCTGATAAATTTGATATAAAAATACACTAGCCTGATATTCACTCAATCTGTATATGAGCCGCGCCATGCGAAAAGCGGGCTTAATGACAAAATTTTCAGTTTTTACTTTTTCACGTATTCTGAATTGTACATCTTTTAAAAGCCATGCCCGCCAAAATTATCAATGTATCCCAATTATTTTTCATTTTAGAAGTATTTTTATGACGAGTGGTAAAAACTTATATGACGTTTTAGATGAATGACGTTGAAATTACGACGTTTTTATCAACGGCGTATACAAGGGGTGTTGATAAAATACCCGGATAAGTCCTATAGATATGTCATCTTTTATCGCATGTCAACCAAATTTGGATATCTCGTAGCCTTTCCAAGTGTTTCCCATTAGGCCAAGACAAGGTATGAAAATAATGTTTATTGCAGTTGCTATTAATGTAACGTCATGTTTTGGATAGCGGAGCTGCATTGCAATCACTGATTCTGAATCTATTAGAGAGATTTTGATGCATTTGTTTTGCCAAATTCAATACAAACCAGGATTATATATGTCATTATATAGATGCGTGTCTACCTCCGTTTATGATAACATGAGTGACATTAAATGGCATATCATTCGCTAAGTACTGGATATAATTGTTCAAAAGTGTCTCAATTTACCGAGATAATAGATGGTAATATCGTTGGCATACACTAGGTTGTTCATATTTAAGATTATTTAGGATTCAAGGTGCAGTGTAAGCGAGAGACTTCGCTGATATGTAGCCAGTTAAATTATGCGTTCACCATTTTAAATTCATAAGTATAACCAACAAAAAAGAGTGACAATGTCAAAGAACGACAGTTAGGCGACAATGCACAGCGCCTGAAGCATTTCTAAGTCATTGATGCTGCGAGGAACTCGTGCAAGTATCCTTGCTATAATATTTTGTCACGACATCATGGCCATAACGTCAAACATGTATTCACGTTCAGTGACGTCACAAGTACTTGACGTCAAGTCATGACGTCATAATATGTGTACTAAGGTGCAAGGCATCGCGTCTCATATTAGTGAAAGTTTCAGTAAGTTATAATTTTCCATTTTCTGTTCACACTTAATGTTAACTGACACCAGTAAACGTAAATGGGACGGCAAAATGTGAACTTTTACAGCGACGCTGCAAACGTCATTTTTCCGACGTCGTTTACCGCTTTTCATGACGTTGTCATTAAGCCCGGTTTTCGTATGGCGCGGCCCATATGTATGTTCCAGTCAGGCACGCCTCAGAAATGGTAAGAATTCCTCAGCCTGAGGCTTGGAATTCCTATGCATTTCCTAGTCTTGCCTGATAAACTTGATATCAAAAGATGGTATAGCCTGGTATTCACCATGTAGGTCTGTCTATTTATGATTCTGTTCAGGTTTGGCTCAGAACAGTAGGAATTCCTCGGCGAGCCTCGGAATTCCTACATGTTTCCTAGCCTTGCCTGATAAATTTGATATAAAAAGACACTAGCCTGGTATTCTCTATATCTATATATGTATGTTCGAGTTCAGGCACAGCTCAGAAACAGTAGGACACATTCCTTGGCGAGCCTTGGAATTCCTATGAATTTCTTAGCCTTGCCTGATAAACTTGATATCAAAAGATGGTATAGCCTGGTATTCTCCATGTAGGTCTGTCTCTGTATGTTTCTGTTCAGGTTTGGCGAGCCTCAAAATTCCTAAGCGTTTCCTAGCCTTGCCCGATAAACTTGATATCAAAAGACAGTAGCCTGATATTCTCTATTTACTAAGCACATCGTACCGGGCATAATGGAGCAATTTCCCCGCGTCTCCTAATGGTAATCACGGTGTGATTATGAATTTGTGTCTCCAATCTCGGAGAATTCTAAATGATTATTAGTCGCTACAGAACGTTGGTTCTAGTAAACACCCCAAGGCCACCGCAACTATTTAACCCATTTCAGCCGAAGGATACTATGATTTTTGTTGAAAAAATCTCATTATTTTGTTCATTCATCGATAAAGGTATATGTTGTTACCACTCATTTGAACCGTCTCGTTGAGACGGTTCAAATGAGTGGTAACAACATATACTTTCGAAAGGACATAAAGAAAATAGGGATATTTTTCTCTCAAAAGGTTCATACTACTAAAAGCGTATCCTGTCTGTAATGGGTTAATTTAACCTATTACATGTGGAATACATCTTTACGGGTATGATTGTTTTTAAATGTTTTATTTTTGTTAAATGTTTTATTTTTATTTTTGTTACTTCTCAATGAAAGTATATGTTGCGACCACTCATTTGAACCGTCTCGACGAGACGGTTCAAATGGTGGTCGCAACATATACTTCTGAGCACATAGAAGGAAAATATTTAGAATTTTCCGCAACCATAAATTAACCATTATCTCTCAACACATGTTATGGCAGATAACCATTAACAGGTATCTAAAA
This sequence comes from Conchocele bisecta, assembly GCA_029237695.1. Lineage (NCBI taxonomy): Eukaryota > Metazoa > Mollusca > Bivalvia > Lucinida > Thyasiridae > Conchocele > Conchocele bisecta. Next base: position 64,548,216 of record CM055280.1, read on the forward strand.
TATATATATTTTTTTTTCTCATTTCTCAATGAAAGTATATGTTATTACCACTCATTTGAACCTTCTCTGCACAAAAGTGCGTACACATGCACACACGGACACTCGGACGTCATTGTGATGACTACGTCTAGATTCCTGCAAGTGCGCTTGACACCCAGATGGCTGCAGCCCGCATGTCGCGCCCAATGAGGCTCTGATAGTATACCGAAAAACTTACACTAAAAACTTCAACCAAAAACTTTAACCCAGACGCACTTCGTACATACGTACGCCAATGTGGCGAGTATATCATGCTGTCCGCAAGCGGGCGCGACAAAAATGGTGAGTTTGATATAGGTCGATCATAAAATACCGAGAGCGGGGGGGGGGCATGCTGAGGATACTCCGATTTTTGTTGAAAAAATCTCATTATTTTGTTCATTCATCGATAAAGGTATATGTTGTTACCACTCATTTGAACCGTCTCGTTGAGACGGTTCAAATGAGTGGTAACAACATATACTTTCGAAAGGATATAAAGAAAATAGGGATATTTTTCTCTCAAAAGGTTCATACTACTAAAAGTGTATCCCGTCTGTAATCGGTTAACATATAAACAAAGGCATAGATATTACATGTAAAAAGCTAATCCGGGTGTAATGATACGCAAGCCTAACGATACGGTGTGTATCAGGTTACGATGTGTATCACGATACTTGGGTCACGATACGGTTCATCTCGCGATACTAGTATACCTCCTTCACAAAATACATTTTCAATGTTCCATATCTACGCGATATAAAGCATGAAACCGAACCAAAAATGGTTCCAGACCGATGGATTTGTTAATGTATATTCTTTCAATAATTTAATTTTAGTATTTGTGCAGGATACCCGACAATAACGTCTATTTATAGCGTAATTTGGATTCCAAAGAGTAGTATATAAGAGTCACAATGATACCATCACCCTCTGGAAGGCACCGGCTACGCGCGGCACCCCCCACCACATGGTGGTATCATTGGTGACTCTTATATACTACTACCGCGAGACCATATATTTATGACATGAGAAGATACACCCTATTAGAGATAAAAATCCCTATGTTATACTCAGTATATATATACAACATAATGGTTCTAGTTAAGTGTGCGTGGTTGAAGACGGGTAGTCACGAGGTGTCATCGCACCAGTATTTACGAATATTGCAAACATCACCGTGCATGGATGCGAAGAGGTTCCGTTTCGCCTCGCCCATGTCGGCATTGTGGGGTAGGGACCAAAGCCGAGTCATTGCTATGTCCACCATGCGGTGGCACTCAGGCTACTCATCGAATGGCTAACAAGGGATTACGTGCTCGCAAGTATTATCGTTTAGTAATAATTCAAATCGGAAAGTCAGTTAGAAAGATAGAACAGATCTAATAAGTCACGGTGTTTCTACAGCATTAAAACACTGTAAAAAAACATTATCAAACTAATTTTATAAAATTGGAAATTGAACAGAAAAACAACTACCAATATTATTAGAGAAAATGGATAATACAATACAATTGGAATTGAAAGTTTTTATAATGACTGTGTTTGAAGAAGTTTACGAAGCTTACGGGGGTTATGATCCTGTATATTAACTATAAAATGAGAACACTAGGCGATATCGAATACATGAAATACCAGCGTAATTTATTACACTCCGATAAAAACGTTGCATTTACAATATTATACCGGCAATTATGTCAACTATACAAGAGGCAAATACAAACATTAAGACGGATAATGCGTATCGGATATGAAACTAAGGTGTATTATATAAAATTATTAAAACCCAACGATTCGTTTACGAATGTACATTTCTACGATATCGCTTATAAAGATATGTATATTATTGAACAGAACTAATTAATTTATGTTGTAATCACAACACCAAGCAGACGACAATGTTCCAATTACACGAGTTATGAAAATGTAAATTAGGTGTCCCACCTTACACGTATATTAAGTGTCCATTTATAGAGAGGTTTACACGATTTCGTCTTCCAGGATGGAAAATAAACACACTGTAATATATATTACACACACGGTTATTTATAGCCTTATCGATGGTATGTAAACGGGCTATCGATTTACACAGGTGGTGTGTACACAGTTTATAAACACTTAGTGAGGGTTATATAGTTCACAAATTTCCTGGATGGTTCGTTATTTAATTTTGTAAAAATATTTATAATTTAAAGCTGAACACCCCCTATTATATAGAAAACATATTAATTAATATAATAAAATAATAATTAATTAATAAATAATTTTTTTTTTTAATTTCACCAGCAAAGTTAGGTTTATATACTAAGAAATAAACACAGTTCAGTGTCGGGACGCCGGCATTAATATCTCAACAGTGAGATAAGTTTCGCCACATGTACTTCACTCTGGCCGTTCTGCACATTATAGCGGATGGAGGTAACGATGAGGTGGGGTGGACCCAGAAGGGTTTTGCTGGCGCGGGTTCGAGCCTCGGTGGGACCTAAAACTTTTTTTCTTTTCTTTTTTCTTTTTAAATTGTTAATAATTTCCTAAAATTAATTAATAAATTGTTTACTGCACCAATATAATTAATTTTATAATAAATTTAAAGAAAATTATAAAATTAATTATTTAATAAAAATATTAATTTCCTCCGACTTTATCTCCAAGTTTTACCCTAAATTTATCCCAATCAGTACACTCAAGCTTTGGCATGGTGGCGCGTGCTTTGATTCTAATATCATTTTTTAATTTTTCATATCTCCCCATTTCTTCCACTACGGATTCAAACTCTAAATTTTATATTTTCTTATCGGCCAACGCTTTGGACACTATAACGTCGATGCTATTTTTCTTAGACCTGGCGAGAATGGATATTCTATCATGTTTTCTACATTTTTTCTCGAGTTTTCCACCCGACGCCCCTAATTACCTATACAAAGTATTCCAGATAAAACGGTAATTCCACTCAAAACCCCTGCAAGTGGAACCGTTACAATTGTAGATAGCGTTGCAGCAGTTCCCGCACCACTCATTACAGATAAACTTGCCAGAACCGTACTAGATGCTTCAGCATATTCGCCGCGCGCTTATATTTTTTAGCGTGTCTTTTTCTATTTCTATATTCTCTAACTAAAATATCCTGCATAGCGACGATATTATTCAACCTAAAATCTGAACTTCTTTCGTTAATTGTACACAGTGTTGATGGAGTGGTATTGACAATTGGATACCGTGTTGATGGAGTGGTATTGACAATTGGAAGCGGTGATTCGTTCATGATTTTCAATATATTAGTATTTACAAATTAAGTTCAATTAACAATGAGACAATAGTGGAAGAACTCTCTGGGTCACCGATTTTCGTAACAAAGTTAATAACACTACCTTCGGAAAGTCTAATTCGATCATAACCGGCGAACGAAACCACCGTCGAACTATCTCCAGCGATTTTAGTGACTCCAACCCCCCCCCCCCCCCGTTCTTCCCCATCTACTACAAGATTTATCGTGACCCACAGGTTTACCACTAGCATTAACCGAGCAGACCGCCATTCGGATAACTGTACCTGCAGCTGTCATGGCGTATCCCCCACATTTATTACTCGCTTTGGCACCGAACGAATATTCATAGTGCCCCTCAACCAATGGGCCCCGCTTCTCAGCCCAAACTGTTATGGCACGTTTTGGCGTTTTCATTGTTTGCACCAATCCGGCAAGCCCCTCGATAGAGATATGGGCCTCAGTACGAATCTTATAAGAGGCCTCCTCAAGAGCTTTGGTCGCGGCTCTACGATCATGTTTCAGTTTATCGGAAACTTCGGTTATCTTTCCGTCTAGTTCGGTAAGTGCCGCTTCTCTGCTGAGAGAGTCCTCTAAGCGCAACGCATCAATAAGCCTCCGTTTAATGGTCGCCTAGGGCTGGTGGCCTTCTAGGGCTTTCTCAATACCCGACGGGCCTCTTTTGAAATTCGGTTTATTTTTTACCCGTCTAGTTCAGCAACCGCCGCTTCTCTGATGAGAGAGTCCTCTGAGCGCAACACCTCATAAGCCTTCGCAAGGGCGGGTGGCTGGTGGTCTTCTCGGGCTTTCTCAATACCAGTTCGGACCCCCTCAACACCCAACCGGGCCTCTTTTTGAAATTCAGTTATTTTTCCGTCTAGTTCAGCAACCGCCGCTTCTCTGATGAGAGAGTCCTCTGAGCGCAACAACACCCCATAAACCTCCGTAATGTCCGCCTGGTGGTCTTCTCGGGCTTTCTCAATACCCGTTCGGACCCCCTCAACCCCCAACCGGGCCTCCTTTCGAAATTCGGTTATTTTTTCGTCTAGTTCAGTAAGTGCCGCTTCTCTGTTGAGAGAGTCCTCTGAGCGTAACGCCCAATAAGCTCCGCCCATAAGCCGCAATGGCCTCCTTGTGGTCTTCTCGGACCCCCTCAACCCCCGACCTGGTCTCTTTCAGAAATTCGGCTATTTTTCCGTCTAGTTCAGTAAGTGTCGCTTCTCTGCTGAGAGTCCTCTAAGCGCAACGCATCATAAGCCTCCGAAATGGCCTCCGCAAGGTTCACCTGGTGGTCTTCTCGGACTTTATCAATACCCGACCTGGTCTCTTTTCGAAATTTGGTTATTTTTTTGTCTAGTTCAGTAAGTACCGCTTCTCTGATGAGAGAGTCCTCTAAGCGCAACGCACCATAAGCCTCCGTAAGGTCCGCCTGGTGGTCTTCTCGGGCTTTCTCAATACCCGACCTGGCCTCTTTTCAAATTTGGTTATTTTTTTGTCTAGTTCGGTAAGTGCCGCTTCTCTGATGAGAGAGTCCTCTAAGCGCAACGTATCATAACCCTCCATAAGGGCCGCCTGGTGGTCTTCTCGGACTTTATCAATATCCGACCTGCTCTCTTTTCGAAATTTGGTTATTTTCCCGTCTAGTTCGGTAAGTGTCGCTTCACTGATGAGAGAGTCCTTTAAGAGCAATGCATCATAAGCCTCCGTAAGGTCCGCCTGGTGGTCTTCTCGGACTTCAATCCCCAACCGGGCCTCTTTTTGAAATTTGGTTATTTTTTCACCTAGTTTGTTTAGTTCCGTATGCGTTTCTTCACGACTTTGTGTATTCACAGCCAGGGCATATTCTCTAAGTTGTGATAGTAGACTCTTGTGAATCTCGTCCGTGGCCACCGATATAGTTCTATTGATCAAGGCCTTTGTTTTTTGGGTAGTTAAAAAGTCGCCCTCTGTCGGGATGAATCCCCCTTCTGTCGGTTCCAAATTCTTTCGAATTTGTCACCCAATCGGAAGAACTACCTGGTCCGTATATACTCATTTTCAATCATGTTGATAATATATATATATAAATTACGAACATGCGTTTAATTCTAAATAATTTTCTTAAAATTAATTAATTTGAAATTTCTAGGACAGACCGAAATCAGGTAATCGTTCTTCAACTCTCGCCCTTTATCATCAAGAATAGAAATCTTCAACTCGTGGATGTGTCCCGATTCCAAAACTTTCATCTCGGGGTGTGGGAAGTCTAAGGTCACAGTCTCCCCAAAGAAACAGTCGCTGGCGGGCACGGTTTTCAGTAATGTGCTGGGACTGCCGTCTACCGTGTTGTACGATGTGTTCACCCGATCCAGGTGTACCCCGAGAGTTTTCGTGACGGCGAAGTTTACTGGGGTATCGCCGCGGTGCTCTCCCACGGGGAAGACAAAGTTCAACGGGAACTTAAACCCTTCATCCTCGTTGTAAGGGGGTGCAAATTTAAATCCTAACATTGAGGCCAACCCCGGGGAGATCCTTAATTTTTTTTCAGCGGACAATGTCGCATGCCCCGTGGCTTTTGTGACTGCGAGAGGGGGGGCTATATCAGGCATATTCGTCGCGATTAAAGCTTGGACATCTCCGAAACCCCAAAGGCCAGGAAGTAATACGGCAGTTGTTTCCCCAAGGCGTCTCGCTACATTTGTACGATCGGGGTTATTGATAATATCTAAAAAATCTCCAACATCTCCGGAATAGATAGCCTCGAACGTTTCAACGTTTTTCAACCCGACCGTGAACGTGATTGATCTAAGGCCTACCCGGCGTTGTCCGCAGCAGTTGTCTATTAATTTTTGAAGTTCACAACTCCCTTTTTGAACATTAGTGATAGTAGCAAACATAATAATATCTTTCAATGGATACCAAAGCATTTAGCTTTAATTCTAACGCAAAGTACGCGGTCGGTGGTAAATACACGCAAAAAGACGTTGTTAACCGCCTTGTACACCCAACCGTAACGGTTAGACCAGACAGGGGCTTTGCAACCAATTTCCCTAACATCTTTGAACAATATAGGCTGCCCAAGATTGAGGCGGTAAACGGGTGGAAAGCAACACCTATGCAGTTTTGGCAGAACCAAATAAATTTCGCTGTATGATGCGCAACAGCCGGGTGTGGAGTTTCACATAAAGACCATCTGACATCCAAGAATGTCATACTCCGAAGTGTCTACAACTTTCACGTGTATTATACTATTAGGAGGATTCTCAAAGAACTAGGTATTTCACTACCTCAAGACGACGCCTGGGATCCCATTTCCAACGCATATGACCGTATGGCGTTTGAAAGACTGTAACGAATTTAACGTTTCAAAAGACGCGGACTGGAGACAGAAAGCATTTCCTCCCAGCACCGGCCTCTGGGGACGTTTCTCATTCGGGGCCAGTCCGGGAAATTGGACTCGAGACTGAATTTTTTAGACACGATCACTCCGGCGACCACATCGGTTCAGTCCGGTAACGCCGGGAATTTTAGACCCCGTGACGATGACTTTCAGGGCCGGAAGTGTCTGGAGTAGTCAGCAACTGTTGGTGGTTGTTATTTTCTTGTAAAATGTTACCTCCGAAATGGGCCTCACGTCGATTACAAATACATGCAGCTTGCTGAGGTTCAGAACGCGTAGGGGTACATTTATGTTAGATAAGGGTCAAGTCGTTCACGCAGGCCGGGGTTTACTCAGCGTCAACGACTATCCATTCGCACTTACGTTCTGGGCCATCCTCGGCGCACAGAAGCAAACTCGCAGTTCTATACTGGGCACAAGGGAAACAGCGTTTGATGCACAAAAACAAATCTTGGCACTTGTAGAGGACGACATCATCAGCTAGGGTGGACCATGGAGAAGGCGATCCAAAAGAAATTATCAAGACGTTTTATTGCAGATGCCAGCACTCCAGTAGACTATGTATTTATTGGAATAGGTCTTTATATGGCGCCGAGCAATATGATACTACTGAGACGACCCGGTTGACGGTTACAATAATCAGATCGTAATCGCCACCGCCACATCAAAAAATCGGCCACAACGGTAACGTGAACACGGATATCATCAAGCGCACCCCCAACATGATCGGGCGCGGAGTTGTAAGTGGAACCGATTTCATAAAACCCCCAAAACACAAAATGGATACACATCCCTCAACACAATCGGGATTGAAGTTGAACCCAGTACCCCCAATTCATAAATTGGATGCACCATCGAGTTCCCCCAATCCAATCATCAACAATGTTGAAATTGGAACAGGAGCGGAAACACCAATCGAGATTGGAAGCACAACACACGAGGAGGAGAAATTAGGGCTCGTCGTCGCCCTCGTGGCGTTCGGACTACTCGCGCTTTGGTTTTTGGTTTTTAGGAACTCTCTGGCGAAGAATAGTAGGAGACCGGCGATTGCCACGATTAAAGCCCAAGTATTTTTAGCGAGCCATCCGGCCGTTTTTGATAATATAGATAGCAAGTAAGAAACGATACTTCCGATCAGTCCAGGTAGCGCGGCAGCCGCCTTTTCGGCTAATTTAGCCAGGAGACTGGCGAGGGCTTTTAGTCGTTTCTTTACCCACTCCTTGGCTCCGCCGGATGGGTGGTGGTGGTGTGGGTGCTGGCGCGGGTGGTAGCGCCGCACCACCAGTGAAAGCTAGAACTATGGTCGATATAGTCATGCCAATAGCAACGAGGATGCTTGCTATCGTGACACCCTGCTCTCTGAACAGAGAGCGAAGACGCTCACCGAGTGTTGTCTCCTCGTGCAGAACCCTCGAGATTGTTTCGCGGATCCGACTTATTTGGGTGCGGAGAGCCTCACGGTTAGTCGATGCAGCCTGCAAGCGAGCTTCTCTTTCGTCCCGCAACGACCGCAGGCGTTCGGTGATCCGCTCGGTAGATTCTCTATCGCCACCAGCTTCCTCCAGTTTTCTTTCTTCTAGCGCGATATGTTCATCCAGCGATGAGAGTTTGGCGAGGTTAAGGACCAGTTCGCCCCGGACCGTATAACCTTATCGAGGCCCCGGAGTTCGCGAAGAGGTAACAGTGGGTCATCGTTGAGTATTTCGTTTTCGCTGAACGTGGTCTCCATCGTGTTAATAGCGTCGGTGGCTTCTCGAGGGAGCTCGCTGAGCTCGACCGTTTCTATCGCAGAGGCCGTTATCGCCATCGTTTCGTCAGTAGACTGTAGGGCCTCTACAGCGCGGGTAGGCATAATTGGTTTACCCCTCTTCCAATCTGTGAAGCCTAGTTCGTTCCTTATGAGTTGGGTACCGCCCGGGTTTCCTACAATGGTGCTCAGTGCTAGGGGTTTACCGGTCCTCGTGTTGACTATTGGGATATTTGATGCTGCTTTTAGTCGCAATCTACCGTTCAGATCAAATTTGAACTTGGAGTAGTCGCGACCGACAGATGGGACCAGACCTTTTTCTGCCAAACTGTTGTAGTAGTCGTCTACAGCTCCCTCGAGTAATTCCCGACTTTGACTAGTAGTAGCGCCACCTAATTCCCCCGATTGCGATTGGATTGGAACTGGAGGCTGTATCAAGGGTGTTTCGTTATCGTTATCATCATCTATGTCATCATCATCCTCATCGACGTAATCGTCTCTGCCGATTTTATCCATGTCAATATCGTAATCAGCCATCTTTATAACTTTCTTAAAATTAATTATGTATTAAAGACAAAACCATACGGGTTTAATATAGTTTCACTAAATTATGTCTTCCGAGTCAATACGGTCGCAAACTCAATCCATACCGCAGACTGCGTGAGCCCCTCAGGGCAAAAGGCGTGAGACAGAGTGTCGTTATTACGAACAACCCATCGACGATCGACCAGAACCAGCAGCTCTTGGTCCGCTTCCCCAACCTCGGAGCTAACGACGTCATTATGCCGGGGACTGTTCGCCTCGCTTTCACTATTTCGCTGACGTCGACGGACGAGGACCGAACCATCGTTCAGAACCTGGGTCGCGTCATCGTCAAGAAGACCATGATAAAGATTTCTGGTAATGAGGTGATGTCGATCGATGACAGCGACGTCTACCATTGTTATCAGGACCTATGGAAGACGGCGCAAGAGCGCGAAAACGCCGTCTATCAGGGTATTGACACCAGCAAAAATAAGAACGTAACCAAACTTAGAATCGGGGCTGGTAACAAGGCAGATAACAACGCGAGCGACAACGCGGTCGCGGGCGCTTACAGCAACCGCTTCTACATCCCGCTCGACTTTGAGTTGCTGGAGAGTCACATGCCCTACTATCAGAGTGCTTTGGCTGACCGCCTCGAATACGAACTAACGTTCAACGACTACGGCCGAGTTCTCATAGCCACCGACATGTTATCGACGTATACAATCGATAATGTTTCGCTGGAGTACGACATGGTCACGATGCCAGAACTCGCACGATTGATCAGAACCCAGTACGCCGGGCGCGTTGCCATACTTTACGACCGAGTTCTTCGCCATCGCAAGATGACGAAAGACAAAGGCGACACATTGTGGAATATTAATGTCAACATACCCGCCCGCTCGATGAAAGGTATACTGATGTTGTTCGAGGATGCTCGGTTCGCGTTCGGTGCTAGAAAAACAGACAAATTCTGTAACCCCAAAATCACGAAGGTAGAGGTGACGATCGAGAGAGTACCCAATCAACTCTACAGCGCGGGTCTTCGCGCGCACCAGCAGTGGGACGAAGTAAGAAAGCAGTTTGCTGCCGGCTCTAAGCGCTCTCCGGAGGTTGCAGCGGTTGCCAAAGACCTGCATCTCTCTGCCGTCTCCCTCGCGGAGTTCCTGAATACCAAATACACGTTATGGCTAGACATGCGAGCCAGCGATGACGACCAAATACACGGCAGCGGACGCCAAGTTGAGAACGCTAGTGAGGGTGTGACGATCCAGATAACCAAAGAGGCGGATGGAGCTGGCACATTGAACGTGTACTTATATATAATTACAGACGCACAACTCAACATCGAAGATGGTCGATACGTCTCAGCACTCTACTGATTTAATTAATTTTAAGAAAATTAGCAATCATTCTAACGATTTATTAATTAATAATTTTGAAAAAAATAAGAAAATTAGCAATCAATACCAATTCACGGTTGGAGATGCCCACTCTGCCATAATATGTGGGCAGACAGGATGTGGAAAAACGGTTTTTCATCCTAGACTTGCTCGAGGGCTCCTACCGCGATGCCTTTCGTCACATTGTGATCCTGTGTCCCACTGTGCGGCACAACGATACTTATCAGCAGCGCCCGTGGATATGGACCGACCCTGAGGTATACGTTATTGACCACGGTGATAGGCTTCACGATTGGCTGCGTGGTTTATACCAAAGATTCCAGGGTGAGCCCACCCTATACGTGATTGACGATTGCTCGGCCAAGGCGGCGATGACCAAAAAGAAGGACATGCTCTCCGAACTTGCATTTTCTGGCCGCCATGCTAGGCAAAGCGTATGGATATCCACTCAAAAGTACAACGCCGTCCTCAAGGATCTGCGCGAGCAAACGAAATGGGACGCCCTCTTTCACTGCAAGGACCGAGACTCATTCGATGACTGTCTTCGAGAGAATGACGTTATCCCAACGCGCGAGGAGCGCCTGGCCGAGGTTCGACAGATGCTTTCGGAAACTAAGCACGCCAAGCTTTTGCTAAAGACTGATCAACCAACTGCTTACGAAGTTATCAATTAATTTTATAATTAATTAGCAATTACTTAACGCTCATTAGTAATTGCCGAGTAAATGCTTAACAATACTTAGCAATTGCTGAACAATGCTGAACAAATGCTGAACAATGCTGAACAAATGCTTAACAAATGTTGAACAAATGCTGAACAATGGTTAACAATGTTAACAATTTGGTGCTCCGCTGCGAGCTTTGTTGCGAGCATAATGGTGATCATAAGTATCGGGTGGTGCGCTTGGCAATATGTTAAAGTGATGAGAATAGTTAAATTAATTTTAAGAAAATTAGCAATAATGAACTGCGACAAACTTCTCGATCAGCTAATGGAAGAAACCTCAACTCCGACTGCCAACATCCTGAAAGATAATGAAACATCAACTCCGACAGAGCAATCGGGATCAACTCCAACTCCAACGGCGGTTGGTATTGGGTTGAGTGCAACGACTCCGAATGAAAATGAAAATGCGGCGCGACGAGAGTGGCTAGCTGCGCTGGTTGCTGGGGGACAATCGGAGCATTATCTCGGTAGGCGTCTCTCAGTTTTTCAGGTGGATAAGATGTCAGATGCGGAGATCGATAAAATGTATGCGCGATACGAATCTAGGTTAGGTGCGGAGATGACAAAAACTCTTGGATAGGCGGCTATTCATTTGTACGCAACCGCCGTTAGTATACTTCTCCCTATACCAAACACCGCGGGATTGATTGGCGATCTAGAGACTGACCCTTTTATAGGTCACACTCTTAGAACAGCCTGCTGCTCAATTTATCACAAGTTTGGAATGTACTTGGCTCCGCTGACAACTGCGTTGACCACGGGTAAACACTGTCAATTTGGACATATATGCCCACGAACAATAAGCCCTAATATTAATATCATAAATGATGACACAAGACACACCTGCGAGAGTGACGGAACAGCAATCTCCACCAGCGTTGGGGATTGTTCCAACCCAATCGAACCCGATTGCAGCACTTCCAACTCCGATTGATCCTCCAACCCAATCGCGATTGGAGTTGGGGGTTGCACGACATAAAAACCCAAAAAGGCAGGCAGCTGGGAGGGCGGCGGCTGCCACCCTCCGAAAAGTTAAACAAGAATATAAAATACTCGCCGAGCTTCGAGAGGCTAAACAGTCGTTGCAATCGGGGACGGAGACAGCAAAACACCTGAAGACAGAGCAATCGGGTTCAACAGTGTTGAGTACAACAACACCCCCAAGTTCACGAATTGGAAGCACACTCAACACCCAATCGAGGTTGGGCGAATCCGATTGAACCCCAATTCACGAATTGGAGTTGGGTTGTTGGTGGTGGTCTGGCAGTTGTTGGTGTCCCTGTGCGTGTGGAAATACCCCCTATTACACCAATCCTTATCGAAAAAACAACCAGCCAGTGTTCGAAGAAAGTTACGAAACACCAATCGCGATTGGATGCGCCCCATTTAAACATTGATCGCGACCCCTTTTATATGCAATAATTATAATATCAACAATGGCTGAACAAGATGGTAAAATGTTAGTGAATTGCTTTATCACGCCGTGGTGATATCGGTTTCAGTATCGGGTATGCTCGACTATCAAAGGATGGCCCTAGGAGGGTCCGCTCCCAAATTGGACTTTACTGTGAGAGACATAGGGCTCGCGACCTTAGATGTAGCGGCCGCAGTTTGGACCCGAGATTATCTAGTTAAAGCTGGAATTCTACCCATTAATATATGGAAATAAATGGCTTCAATCGCAGTAATAGTAGGTGGTGCGCTTGTAAACGCATTGGCGTTCAGTGGTAGAAACTTTATATTCTCTAAAATGAGAAGCTCGAACGTGGATGAGGAGCGCAAGCGTCACGATTTAGCTGTAGAACAACTCAATAGCGCAAAGGAAGCATGGTCGAAAAAACGAACCGCCCATCTGGACTGGGTCAACGAAGAGCTTCGCCGCGAAAATCACGCCGCACAAACTTTTCAGAACGTTGAAGAAGCCAACCGCGAGTACGCGCTGGCATATCCACACAAAAGTCTCGATCCAATTGATCGCGAGCCCCAACTTTCAGATTTCTATGTACCGTCAGAGCCCCAAAAAGACCGCGAGATCGCGTTCATCGTCGTGGGTATGGGTGTGGTGGGTATCGCCGGCTACTATATCCAATCGAGATTTTAAATTAATTATTTTAAATAATTTATTTTATAAAAATATATATACCGTATTCGTGCGATTATAAGTCGCAATGATGTATATGTCGCACCCCTATTTTCACTCCAAAATCTGGGGGAAAAAGTCTACATGGGTCTATAAGACGCCCTCAATTTTCTAAAAAAAAAATGAAACAAAAACAAAAAAAATTGCAGAGTTGTAGTTGTTGTTGTTTATAAATACCAGGCGCTGTTTTTTTGGTCACTCACAAGCTTCGTACCCTGGACGTTTCGGACCAATAGAATTAATTGCCAAGTTGTTGTTAATGTTATTTAATACTAATTCCCCGCGCTGTTTTCTGATTTTGTGAGATTATTGTGCAACAGCAATACGGTTAAATGGCTCTAAAAAGTGCCGTTTGAGCAAGTTTGGACATATATAGAGGTACTGTTCAAAATGCGATAGAAAAACAAAATCGGTGGTTATTTAACAAAACTGTCGTTTAGAAATCTCTCAATCAACACCAATCATACACTCAAATTAAAAAAAAAATCGCGAGTTTTTCTCACAAGAAAACAAATCTGACCACTTCACACGGAAATGGCTTGCCGAAAATTTAGTAATTGACTTTGACACACTGAGATTAAAGGTGGCAATAAGGCAGTTCTCAGTTTTCTCACCTTTCAAAATAACTGGCAAACACCGCAAATTACACATTGTCAACACATGGAAACCCTTCTCGTCTATAATCGAAGCCCACTGTACATATTGTAGACACAGATCAGCTTGTAAATCAATGTGCATTCCCAATAATAAATATATACTATATAGACCATTAACTCGGAACTTCAGTCATTTGCGTGTTCCCGATACAGGGCCGTAACGAATATGGGGTGAACTGGTTAGGGTACGAACATGCCATTTTAAAAATAGGCTAAATCAGCAAACTGGATCTGATCTTGGTATACACTGTTCGCCTTCGGTATAGAAAATGTGTACTGAATGTGACACAGGGCCGGAACGAGTAAGGCGCGAGTAAGGCGCGAACTGTTTAGAATACGAATCCATTTTTCCAATACCGGATTTTACCCCAAAAACTAACAACAACAACAAATATAGGAACGCATTTTATTGTTTTGATTTTTGGTCGTTTATTTCAATATTTCGGATGGAAAAAAATGCTCATGTATCTACATGTATTTATAAGACAAGACGCAGGGGCTTTCTGGGATACAAATCTGAGGGGAAAAAATGCGTCTTATAATCGCACGAATACGGTATAAAACGATGTCAGTTGACAAACTTTATTTTGCTATGATTGATGTAGGCTGGCGCAAGGGGTATGATTCGTCTGGCCCGAGATTCTCTCGAGACGTGGCGCGAGGACGAAAAAGCGGCCACACTTTTCGCAAAGCGGATGTTATATACCTCCACCAATCCTGGGGGATTGGATTTTCCCAAGTTCCTTCAGAACTTAACCCCCAATCGCGATTGTACTTCCAACAAAGGTTTATTATTATCGACGCAGTTACCGGACGATCTGGCGAGGGCATGTTGGAGATTGTCCGATATATTAGAATACTTCGCATACGATGAACACACGCAAACTTGATACCAAACTATCGGTTCGTCTAGCGCGCAAGCTAGCAAACACATACTACAGCCCCCGCGGCTACTGGAAGGGACTCGCGGCCATCAAGAACCTCGCGGCGGCGACCAAGGTTTCAGAAAACGCTGTCAAGGAATGGCTCAAGAAGCAGGCCATTTGGCAGATCTATTTACCCGCGCCTCACAATATTCCGCGCCCGAAATTCGACGTGCCGGTGCCGAACCAAGTTCACCAAGCGGATCTCCTGTTTCTCCCTCAACGATCGCGTCGGTCGCAAGACGTACAAGTACGCACTGACAATCGTTGACGTAGCGAGTCGTTATAAGGGGGCTGAGCCGTTGGCCACTAAAGAGTCTAAGGAGGTGGCGAGGCTCTCTCCCGAATATATAAGAGGAGTCCTCTCAAATGCCGAATCTTCTCCAGGTCGATCCCGGCCGCGAGTTCATGGGCGTGGTCTCTCATCTATTGTCTAAGCACGACGTTTCTGTTCTGTCAGACGCGGCCACGTCAACATCCACCGGGACCAGGGGATCGTGGAGCGTTTCAATCGAACCCTGGCTGAGAGACTGTTCGGACACCAATACGCTAAAGAACTTGTAGACCCCTCATTCGCGATCGACCGAGTGGGTGGCCAGACTGCCCGCCGTGGTCTCCGCACTGAACGGAGAGGTGACCAGATTGATAGGTAAGAAGCCTGTAGATGCTATCAAGTTTAAAAGGGTGACGAGCAAGCCCTCTGCCGTCTCGCGCGGGCGACCCGTTGGTTTAGAGGAGCAACGGCTTCCATCGGATATTGACGTCAGGTACCTCTATCAACCGGGAGAGCTCGAAGGTGGCAGCCGCCGCGCGACTGATCTCGTGTGGTCTCTCAATGTATATCATCTAGATCGATCTATTACCAAACCTGATGAGCCCGTGCTCTACTATTTGGATGATGGGCCATCTCGAGGGTTTGTTCGCGAAGAACTTCTTATGGTGCCTTCTGACACCCAGCTACCCCCGATCGTCAGAGTCTTTAGTATTCTCTCCTTTTTTAAGAGTTCTCTTTTCTTTTCTTTTTTTACCTATCCTATAGGCTCGGTGTGTAACCCGTCTTCCATCACTCTCCTCTTGTCGTAGTACGCCGACAACCCCAACTTTTCCTGCTTGTACGTCTTAATCACCCCGTTAATCATTCGGAATCCCCTGTTCTCCGCCATATCCCCACCCCCTTCGAGAGCACTCTTATACCTTCCCCAAGTCAGATCGTTAGATCTCTTCGACATCCCCTTGGACGAGTGCTTAGATTTTCCACCACCACTCACGTAGTAACACTTGCTACACAGAGCGATGGCTCTATCCCCTTCGAATTCCAGCTTGAACAGTCCCGGAGTTCTGTTGCTCCACACGTCCCACGCCAACCACTCGGTCTTCTCCTTATTAAACTTTCTCTTCATATTCTTTCTCACCACCGCCGCCAGCGTCTTCTCCGACAGCGCGAAGTACATGCTGTCAGTGTCTATCTGTATCAGTTCGAAATCTCCACGATCCACATAGTTGTCCAAGAAATCGTAGTAGAACTCCAGCATCCGGAGCTTGGCCAACTGGTAGACCGCTATGCCACACTGAAACGGTCTGTTGATCACCACTCGAGTCTTCCTGCTCGATATCTCGTAAGCCTCCCCAATCTCCTGCAGGTCTTCGAACCACGCCGACCTCAGTGCCCGGTCGACAGTCTTCTCATCCTTCGTATATGTGGTGTTCAGGTGTCTCTCTTGTGCCTCTATCAGCTTGCCACAACACGCGTTGCCAACCAGTTTGAATATCTCCGCCAACACCGCCTTGCTCTTGTCGACGTCCCCCGTCCGTATGGCAGCGGTGACCTCTTTAACGAACCATTGAAACGGTTTGCCGGGCGTGTAGTCAATCACCCTATGCACCGCCTTGACGATCAGACCGTGCTCCAGATACCACTTTAGCAGTGGGAGTATATGATCATCTTCTTGGCGGACATTGCCCCCACGAGCTTTCTCTGTCCTTCGACTCTTTTCCTCCCGGTCCCGGCCAGGTAGTCCTTCATGTGCTGTGGAACCTCGTTCTCATCGACTTCTCGATTAACGAACAGCGGTGACATTTCCGTAGAACTTGTCCTCAAACGTTTCCGGGACCTCTATATCCAACTCCGCAAATCCGAACCATCCACTTTTCACTCCTGACCTTCCTCACGAAACAGTCTATATACGACTGTCTTTCCGGGTCGTCACACGTCCATATCTGCTCCTCACCACACGGCATGTCCTTCGACAGAGTAGATAGGTACAGAGCATTGGCATCGTACCCCAGCACCGCCTTGCACATCTTCTCCTCCCGACTCCCCACCTGACCCCTGATCGTTGACCTTCCAGCCTCGGCGTATCTGGAGAATACTATGGACGGACCACCGACCAATCCCTGCTTCATCATCTCGTAAGTTTCAGACTTCAGCGACCATAGCTAGGGCGTGTCCGCCTTCCCATCGATCGACCCACGGAGTAGGTACTGAAGGGATACACAGGGCAGAGACACAGCATCCTTGAGTATGTCCACTCCTCTTCCCCTGTAGAACTCAGTCATTTTAGTCAGAGCCTCCAGGAACGGTCCTACATCCAAGTCGTTGTAGTGTTGCAACCATTCCTTGAACGTCTTCATCCCATTTTCTCGGAATACCTTCTTACACTCTTTCCACTCGAACAACGACAGTAGGAACTCACCCTTCAACTTCGAGTACCACTCGGGATAGTCTGGCAGCCCCGGATGGTCGAGCTTGTCCGCGCTATCGAACCACTCGTACGGAAAGTGAGACTTTACCGTTTTACAGTCGTACGCCTTAACCCACCTGTCGTACGTGGTACCGGGTCCCAGATACTGGATGATGTCGAGAAATCTAAACTCCGGGGTAAACAGAAACATCGTCGTGCTGGCTCTCTTTCCGACCATCACCTTATTCACGGTGGCCGCCAACTTCTCTACAAAGTACTGCTTGATGAGGTTCAGGTCGTACCTACTACAGTTGAACCCCACCACCGGGACTTGGTCAATCCAAGAGATAATCTTTGCTTGCTGAGACTTCGATAACATATCTATGTCGGCCGGCAGATACTTCTTCCTAACCCCCTCCCTGATTGCCTTGCCTCTCATCTGCAGCTCAGTCACGAACTTCTCGACTAGCGTTTCGGGATCTCGTTCGCATATGTGTGTGATCCCTTCATGCATCGTATCCCCCAACGACACCGATATAGGAACGTGCTCGACCTCGAATGTCAGGTCTTTGGTGGGTCGCGTGGTTTTTGACTTGTCGTCGTAGACTATCTGGTGAGGGTACAGAGTCGTCTCCTCCTCGCGTGGCGATTGTGGATAGTAGGTATTCACCTCATTCAACCACTCGCACTCCCACATCACCACCAGCTCGTAACCCGCCTTCCTTATCTTGGCGTCTTGAATTTTCGTCCTCTTGTACAGCGATCTCGCGTTACCTCTCATGCAATGCCTCGGACACCCGTGCCTGTAGCAGCCGTGAAACTGAAACACGGTCTCGGTCTCGTGACAGTAACCGTCGACCGGATCACCGGCCACCCACCTCTCACCACCGTGACCGCAGTCGGCATGATGTATGTGCTTTCCCACCCTCTCCTCTTCTCTGCTCAACCATTGAATCGACCTCACACTCGCTGACCCCTTGGGATAGAACGCCTTCTCGTAGGCTGACTGCGGTCTCTCTACCCTCTTACCTGGACATGTCACCACGGTCTTCCCACCCATGCAGGTGGTCGCGTGCCTGTGCATGTTACACGACTTTGTGAACCGTTGTTGACATCCGGTGCACCCGTACTCGTTCGTCATCTTGCGGAGGTTCGTTATGAGGAAAGAGTGACCTCCAAACATTCCTATCGTCATTGTCTTCCCCCCAACCACGTCATAATTTGCCGGAACCTTCATGAGGTACCACACTCCATCGGCGGTGGGCTCGTAAACGCGAATACCCAGCTTGAAATGCTCTTCGACCTTCTTAATATCGTCCAGGGGGATTCCCTGGCTACCCGGTCCGTTATCATGCCCGAGGTATTCGCGAGCCAGAGCTCGTGCCTTCTCACAACAGCGGTCTGGTCTCCCTCCACGTTGGATGGCTATGCACCTAAACAGACACAAGTAGTCGTCGTACGTGTCGACGGAATACATTCCCTTTTTCTGTCTTAACCAGTCTGGGAGTTTTCCCGCTCCCATGAGAAGTTGTGCGTCGATGATCATCTTCACCTCGACCGATATCCAACGAACGAAGGTCCATTTTGTGTTTGGTATATCAACTTTGTCGATGTCCATTCGACCTTTCTCTCTATCGGATATCCAACTCTCCGCTTTGGAAATCTCGTTTATCCACGGACTGCCCTTTGATTGTTTGTGATAGATCATCGTTTCGTCGGTCTCGATGTTCCTAATACGATAAGAGCACGAATACCTCAGATAGCATGCCGTGGTCATCTCTGGGCGAATTTTATTCATTATTTGATTAGCGATCTCCCCGTTTACCCCCCTCTCGAAAGTCCATACTATCTTCCTCCTACCCCTATCAACAGTTTCCCTAACTTCGGCTTCTTCGGCGAGAATCCTGGGACCCTCCTCCACCAAAGCTCTGGCGATATCTCTCCTCTTCTTGGGAGGTCTCCCCACCAACCCTTGATAAATCTTATTGTAGTACCCGCCTTGTATAGGGGTTTTCTACGTGCGCTGGGATCTTCTTTTACACGCTGCGCGTAAGTGGTGGCGCGCAGACTGGCCGTCGTCTCGTTCTCCAATTTCTCGGAGCGTTTTCGGGTCGGCGGGCAGTCGTCAGGTCGAAACCGCACGCCGCAGCCTCTCCTCGTAGACGACGGCTCGCGCGTCACTTATCCTATCTGCTATATCTTTCTTGAGTCTCAAACCTCTTAGGGAAATTCCCCAACTCTTAGCTTGCTCTCTCATTTGCTTTATGGTAGGCATTATACTGAGTATAACCAATAGATTTTTATCTTCAATAGGGTGTAAGTTTTATATTTTATTTGTAATATAATGTATGACAGATTGTTTGTAATATACTTAGTATAACTTATGGATAACTTGTCTTTAATAGGGTGTCAGTTTATATTTGTGAACGATTGCTGTAAAATACTGAGTATAACTTATGGATTTCTTATCTTTAATAGGGTGTCAGTTTATATTTTATTTGTAATAAATGTATGACAGATTGTTGTAATATACTTAGTATAAACCTTATGGATAACTTGTCTTTAATAGGGTGTCAGTTTATATTTGTGACAGATTGCTGTAATATACTGAGTATAACTTATGGATTTCTATCTTTAATAGGGTGTCAGTTGTTATTTTATTTGTAATAAAAGTATGACAGATTGTTGTATATATATACTGAGTATAACATAGGGATTTTTATCTCTAATAGGGTGTATCTTCTCATGTCATAAATATATGGTCTCGCGGTAGTAGTATATAAGAGTCACCAATGATACCACCATGTGGTGGGGGGTGCCGCGCGTAGCCGGTGCCTTCCAGAGGGTGATGGTATCATTGTGACTCTTATATACTACTCAAAGAATTAAATTGTAAAAAAAGTATTGAATCGAATATCAGTGTCGTGCATCGTGAAAATATTGCGGTGCGTCAACTATTTGGTGGATTGTTACACCCCTAATCATTAGAATGAAGTTCTATAATGAAATTACTGGACATATTTACAGAGAGAAATAAGAAAAATAATCTTAAGTTACAGAGCTCCAGATAAGCTGCGTATTTGCGTAAATACCCAATTAAAATTGCCAAAAACCCAATTGAAATCAGAAGTAGCGAGTATCAAAAAGCAATTACAATTTTGTGGTTCATTTATCATGCTGCAGAAAACAATAAATAGACCACAAATATAGCATATTTTTCTTATTTTCCATGAAAACACATCTTGTTATTTCATTAGAATTATCTCCAAGGAGACAATTCTAATGAAATGCCAAGACATGTTTTCATTTCGAAGCAAACTATTCAATAATTGCTGCCTGTTGATGTGTAAACAGGAGTGTGATTTTATTTTACCCAATTAAAATTTAGAAATACCCAATTGCTTCAGAAATGATCGAGTGAAAATACTCAATTACAGCTGAATCTCGTTATCTCGATATCGTTTATCTCGATATACCTGTTTATCTCGATATACGTCCCAGGTCCCGGCAGAATTCCCTATATATATCGTATATTTTACTCCTGATAACTCGATATCGGATATGTCGATATATCGGTTTAGTCGAAGTGGAAATCGAGTCCCAGTAGTATGTTATACCTTCACATTTGTATTCTGATATGTCGATGCGAAACTTAAGCACCCGGCGCCACCAAGTCTGAATCAGCGTCTATAGAAACCAAAGACACCGCCGCCACTAAAATGCATTTAAAGTTGCATGACCAGTTAAAGCAGTGCACTTAAAACCATAATTAATCAATTAAACTTAATGTGATATCAAATCTCTCTTAACAGAAAATGAATTAAACGGTGTAGCAATAAGTAAATTGTCGGTTAATTACGAAAACAGCTTAGAATAAACTCAAGCCGCGATTTATGAAAATACAGAAACAAAGTAAAGAAGCATTTCTGAAGTGATTTTGTTCAGATTTTTTTTTCGACAAATTTGGTGAATTGTTATCTCGAAGTTCGGATATGTCGATATATTTTCATCAGTTCATTCGACTTCGAGATAACGAAAATGACATGTACTAATTCCTTATCTGGAGCCGGGTGTATTTTCACCACCAGCATGCAAATTAAATGTACTCTTATATATCATCAATATGTCGTGAAATTCAATTCTAATAAAGTGTCCGAGTAAAATAATACCAATTTGTTGGCTGTTATTTTCATCGCTAGCATGCAGAGAATTAAGTGCACTCTTTTATACCAACAATAATGTCTCGACATTTCATTAGAATTGAGTCCTCAGGACTCGGATTCTAATGAAATTCTGAGACATATCTACAGAGATAAATAAGAAAAATAATCATAATGTGATGGCTGCGATTTTCACCGCCAGCATGCACAGAATTAAATGCACTCTTTTATATCAACAATAATGTATCGACAGACTCAATTCTAATGAAATTCCAAGACATATTTACAGAGAGAAATAAGAAAAATATTCCTAATTTGATTGCTGCTATTTTCACCGCTAGCATGCAAAGAATTACATGTACTCTTATACCCCCCAGTATACGGTTAACAGTGTTATACGTCTTGATCAGATTGAGCGAGCAGTCAAAGAGGATTTATTTTCTGGTCTGATTTTATGCCGATAACATCAAATCAAATCAGCATTACACCGGGAGTCTAATTATTGCCAGTTGATTTCCTTGAGTATGGGGAATTGGGGATCGTAGCTAGTTATCTCCCTTTGCAAATCTATTTACAGACTTTCGGTCCTATAATTTTAGTGTTATTTCTTACTGAATAACTTGCAAAAGTAAAGACTGCAAACAGGGTAGACCCAGATCAGACTGCACATCTGTGCAGTCTGATCTGGGTCTACACTGATTGCAATACAATCAAGAAGTGTGAAAATATGAATCTGGCAAATAATGCACTTCCGGATCAGATTGTGTAGATATGTAGGATGATCTGGATCAACACTCGTAGAAAACACTATACTGGCTTCTTATATTATAGGAATGAATGGCCTTTTTGTGGAATTTAGCGGGGTATAATCTTGGAAAAGTCGCGGGAACACTGGACGAAGCGATAAAAAATTACAATTTTGGAAAAAAAAAAAGAAGATTTTTTTTCGAAAATTGAAATATTTTAAGGCCTTGTCCAGTATTACCGCGACTTTTCCAAGTTTATATCCCCGATAAATTCCACAAAAAGGCCATTCATTCCTTATAATTCCAGCATTTTAAATAAATTCATCACGAAAATGTGTTTATTTTCCGTTTTCTTAGGAATTATTTTAACTGCGCCTCACGGTTACGGAAAGTAGTTTAGCGTGGGAGTTTACTGGGATATAAATTTTGGACAGAGACTTGCTACGGGCCAATCAAATGTTAGGGAATTGTGTAAATAGTTTTGTGCTGGAATTATAAGTAATTAGGTCATAAAATATACAAGTTGGACCGGATTTCTATAAATAAATTCAAAGGGAAATAACTACCTACGATCCCCCATTGCGATGAGTCTGTGATTATGAAATTCTCGAAGCGAGCGAGTCGGTGAATTTGACCCGAGCTATGCGGAAGATTCTCACTATCCTTCAATCTTGAGCGCAACAAGATGGGAAATCCGATATTTATGTACCTATATGGGTGAAAATAGAAACAACCCAGCAGTCCTAGTATTGTCATATACTTCAATTAAACCTTTATTAGGCTACAAAAAATTAATGTTTAGATTCTCATCCATATTTTGGGGAAAAATGGGGCGGGGACACTTTTTTTTTTATTTTTCATTTTTTATTTTCAGGCAATAATATAACGAGGTGTTTAACGGCAAGGCGCAGTTGCGTGCAATAGTGTTTAGTAATAACATGTTCATATTGAAGTATTGCTAATCTCGAGGGGGCGGGTTCCGGGGTTGCTGTATTGCGCTACGTAAAGCACTCAGATAAAAAGCTGTGGGATCGGTATAATACGCGGCCGCATCATTCTCGTAAATTTTACCAAATGTTTTTTAATTAAAAAAACAAATATATATATTTTTTGGTTTTGTTTTTTTAAATAAAAAACCCTTGGGCGGGCCGTTTTATTAGGGGCGGGCGGGGATGAGAAACATTAATTTTTTGTAGCCATAGCGGTCCTAGTATTGTCATATATCTTCAATTAAACCACTTTACACAGGGCCATGATGAAAACACGTTTTTATTTTTTATAGTATTTTTTTTTTTAATCCTGATATGACCCTACGTCAAAAGGGAGAATTCCACCAATTCTAACATCAAGGAGTTCCCACAATACAGTGTAACAGGGCTCCAGATAAGAAATTAGTAATTGAGTATTGTCACTCCATCATTTCTGAAGCAATTGGGTATTTCAAAATTTTAACTGGGTAAAATAAAATCACTACTGTTTACACATCAACAGACATCAATTATTGAATAGTTTGCTTCAAAATGAAAACATGTCTTGACATTTCATTAGAATTGTCTCCTTGGAGACAATTCTAATGAAATACCAAGATGTGTTTTCATGGAAAATAAGAAAAATATGCTATATTTGTGGTCAGTTTATTGTTTTCTGCAGTATGATAAAGATACCACAAAATATTTATTACTTTTTGATACTCTCTACTTCTGATTTCAATTGAGTTTTTGGCATTTACGCAAATACGTAGCTTATCTGGAGCTCTGCAGTGAAACCTCTTTAAACCAGACATCCTGGGAGTTCATCCCAGAAAACCATAATTATGACTTCAGACAGACATCTGGGCCCGGTTGTTCAAAACACCAGTTAGCTTAACGGATTGTTAAATCCTTAACGGACTGTTAAATCCTTAACTGAATGGTTAAAATCTCTGTTAAAACAGAGATTTTAACCATTCAGTTAAGGATTTAACAGTCCGTTAAGCTAACGGATGTTTTGAACAACCGGGCCCTGGCCTTCTAAAAAAAGCTCCTCATATGTTGCATATGCTATCATTTTCATTTAACACGGGATACAATTATAGTAGTATGAAACATATTAGGGGGAAAAAATCTTATTTTCTTTATTTCATCTCGAAAGTATATGTTGTTACCACTCATTTGAACCGTCTCGACGAGACGGTTCAAATGAGTGGTAACAACATATCCCTTTATGGAGATATAAACAAAATAATGAGATTTTTTTCAACAATGGGAATGATAGAAATTGTTGATGACAATGGTAACTCCAGACAGACATCTGACCTTCTAAAAAAGATGTGGGCGAGGCAGAAATTGTCTGTAAATGAGGTTAAGAGAATAGAAATCTTCATAGCAAATGTGGAATGGAATGGAATGGAATGGTGCTTAACGGCCCATCAACACAAAAGAGTATCATTTAGGGCCAAGCAATGTAGATGAAGAATAAAAATAATAGTAAAATAGTATGCTAGATGTGGAATAGAATTTATTCGAACTTTATTAACGGAAAATATCGCAGATTTCGTGAGATATCGCACATGTTCTTAGGTACAAAATCACATGGCGTGTCTCATTTGTCATGTTGAAAGATCTTGTACTACAGTGGAACCTCTCCAGCCCATTATCGGTCGGATACACTTGGTACTGAAATGTGGCTGTGACATTTTAGGGGGAAAAAATCCTATTTTTTTTTATTTCATATCAAAAGTGTATGTTGGTGCCACTCATTTGAACCGTCTCGACGAGACGGTTCAAATGAGTGGTAAAAACATATATCTTTATGGAGAAATAAACAAAATAGGATTTTTTCCCCCTAAAATGTCCCCCTAAAATTTGTGGGATTGTCATGTTGAAAGATCTTATACTACAGTGGAACCTCTCCAGCCCATTATCGGTCGGATACACTTGGTACTGAAATTTGGCTGTGACATTTTAGGGGAAAAAAATCCTATTTGTTTTATTTCATATCAAAAGTGTATGTTGGTGCCACTCATTTGAACCGTCTCGACGAGACGGTTCAAATGAGTGGTAACAACATATAGCTTTATGGAGAAATAAACAAAATAGGATTTGTTACCCCTAAAATGTCGGATACACTTGGAACTGAAATGTGGCTGTGACTGGAGAAATGAGGCTTATGGGATTTGTGACCAGAGTAGCTCCTCATATGTTGCATATGCTATCATTTTCATTTAACACGGGATACAATTATAGTAGTATGAAACATTTTAGGGGGAAAAAATCCTATTTTCTTTATTTCATATCAAAAGTGTATGTTGTTGCCACTCATTTGACGGTTCAAATGAGTGGTAACAACATATACCTTTATGGAGAAATAAACAAAATAATGAGATCTTTTCCAACAAAAATGATCATATCATAATAAATAGACTGAAATGGGTAACAGTTACCATTCAGGTCATCTCGTGGGTTCCCCCATTACCCACCCAAAGTGTATTTTGTTACCATTCAGTTGAACCGTCTCAAATGTTCCCGTGACTGGAGAACTGGGGCTCATGGCATTTGTGGCCAGTCCATCTCCTGAACCGTGACTGACGAAATTGGTGTTATAGCGTTTGTGGCCAGTCCATCTCATGTAGTCGATTTCATCAACATTGCAAAGTATACTTTAGTAGCAAAGTATACTTTGAGGGAGAAATTTTCAATGTTATGATAAATTTATTAATTTTTATTATACTTAACTTATTACATTATCACAGCCAATTTGGCTGTGATAATGTAATAAATTCAGTATAATAATTCTGCATACTTTTAATCATCAAATATATGCAGTCGTTAGTTCTATATGACATAATGCATTTCGGGGAAAATAAATGATTACTCCCTCAAAGTATACTTTGCTAGAAAAGTATACTTTGCAATGTTGGTGAAATTGGCTACATGTTTTTTCCTAACCTCCAGGCCACAAATCCCAAAATCAGACCGGAATGTTTACATAGAAAAAAATAAATTCAGAAACTGTCATATACAAATAGATAACCAGCAGAAGAGCCCTACTGAACAGATAGCAGTGAGGAATACAAAACCTCATACAGGTGTACAGATACATATCTTAACCCTTTCCCTGTTTTGCGATATTTCGACTCATCCAAATCGAAAACATCTGAATAAAAGAATCAAATGCTGGGTCAAATGATGGTTAAATTATCTGATAAAGTAGAAAACATTGTGGGAAAAGGAGAAATTGCTTGTTACAAGCAATTTCTCCTTTTCCCACAATGTTTTCTAAAGACATCTTCTGCAGAGGCGTGAAAAGTCATCTCTATCAGGGAAAGGGTTAAGCACCCTTTATCTCTTTAATATTCCAATAAATATGTCCATTTATATTACAAAGATATTAATCATTTACAGCGAAAGACATAAAAAGTGCGAACCAATGTGATTGGTTGATCAATTAATGCCAAAGGTCATAAAGATGGATATAACCCAATTCCATCCAGGTTATTGATATAAACATCTTTATCCCATTTCTACGGAAGCCCATTAGGGCCACTTCACTTTTTTTTTATTTCTATTTATTCAAGATCATTTCTTGAATTTTCGAGATCTTTTCTTGAATTTTCAAGTCTTTGTCTTGAATTTTCGAGATCTTTTCTTGAATTTTCGAGATACTTTCTTGAATTTTCGAGATTTTTTCTTGAATTTTCGAGATCTTTTCTTGAATTTTCGAGATACTTTCTCGCATACAGAGTACATGCAGAATTCTTGAAAATTAAAGAAAAGATCTTGAAAATTCGAGAAAAGAACTTGAAAATTCAAGAAAAGATCTCGAAAATTCAAGAAAGTATCTTGAAAATTCAAGAAAAGATCTCGAAAATTCAAGAACTTCAATAAATGGAAATAAAAAAAAAGTGAAGTGGCTAACGGGTTTCCGTACATTTCTGTATTTCATCTCAAACATATACATTGTTAAAACTTGTTTGAGGTGGACTAGGTACTGTAATAACCCTATATATTTTGACCCAATTTATCTTCAATTAACTCTTTGCATGCTGGGAAACTTGTGGGCTATAAATAGTTCAAGTGAGTGAATAGGGTTTAACGTCCGCTTTTCTGACATAGAGGTACAAGCCTCAGGGAGTCTACACGCAGACGGGTCAACGGGGTCGTGTCCCGTATCCACCTGTCCTGATCTGGTGCCAGGCCCTTGCCACACCAGCATCATTTATCCCATCCCCTAAAAGTAATAGGATTAGCGCTAATCTTACTTTCATATATGGGGCATAGCCTGACTCAACTCTCACATACAAGAAAGCCAAAAATGTACATGAGGGCCAAATCCGGTATAGTGGGTTCCGGAAAGTATGAACCCAATAGTTAAGCCAGTTTAGTCGCCTTTTACGACAAGCAATGGCTACTGTATAAATAGTTCAAAACTAGCGGACAAAAATTCATCATATTATCTTTTATTTCTCCTTGTAAATATCATGAATATGTCTTTGAATTTCATTAGAATTGAGTCCTGAGGACTCAATTCTAATGAAATTCAAAGACATATTTACAGAGAGAAATAAAACATATAGTCCTAATTTGTTTGGCGAATATTTTTATACTCCTAATTTGTTTGGCAGATATATTCACCGCTAGCAAGCATGCAAAGAGTTAAACCACTTTACACAGGGCCATGATGAAAAGTTTTTATTTTTTATACTGTTTTTTAAAACAAACCCTGATATGCCCCTTTAACCCTTACACTGCTATACAATGTATTAATTATTTGTCGGCTGCTGTTAATTGTCGTCTGTATTTGTCGTCTGCTAATTATTTGTCGGCTATTTTCAATTTTTATCATCAAAAACATGCTTTGACAGCACTTTAGAATAATTTACAACATGCGTTGACAGCACTTTAGAATCACTTCCCGTTGGAAATGATTCTGAAGTGCTGTCAAACCATGTTTTTATTGAGAAATAAGGCAAGATATAAAAGCAACAGCAGAAGACAATTGTTGTGTGTAGCGGTCTAAGGGTTAACCCTGAGAATGCGGGGAACCGAAAATAGTCGTCTGATGATAATTCATATTTTGTCTTTTCTCTCAGTAAAAACATGGTTTGGCAGCATTTTAGAATCATTTCCATTGGAAATGATTCTAAAGTGCTGCCAAACCAAGTTTTTGATGAGAAAAATGGAAAAATAAAAAATATTCAGCAGCTGACACAAATTAATTCAGCCTTGTAAGGGTTAAATGTTTATGTCAGCAAAATGGGTTATAATGTTGATATGGCACAGATGGAGAGATAGCATTTCCCATCACAAGTAACTTCACTCCAACAAAAACAGGCTATGATAATAACCATGACACATGAATGGGAATCACGTGTATGAATCTGGAGCATATTAACCCTTACAATGCTGAATAGAAATTTGACGGCTGCTGTTTATTTTTTATGTTCCATTTTTCTCATCAAAAAGTTGGTTTGGCAGCACTTTAGAATCATTTCCAACAGAAATGATTCTAAAATGCTGCCAAACCATGTTTTTACTGAGAGAAAAGATAAAATATGAATTATCAGCAGACGACTATTTTCGGTTCCCACATTCTAAGGCCATTAACCCTTACACCGCCACACACAAAATTGTCTACTGTTGCTTTTATATGTTGCCTTATTTCTCCATAAAAACATGCTTTAACAGCACTTCAGAATCATTTCCAATGGAAATGTTTCTGAAGGGCTGTCAAAGCATGTTGTAAATTATTCTAAAGTGCTGTCAAAGCATGTTTTTGATGATAAACATTAAAAATAGAAAATAAACAGCAGACGACAAAAAATTAAGATAGCGGTGTAAGGGTTAAATATGAATCTGGAGAATATCAACCCTTACACCGCTATCTTAATTTTTTGTCGGCCACTGTTAATTTTATATTTTCCATTTTTACCATCAAAAACATGCTTTGACAGCATTTTAGAATAATTTACATGCTTTGACAGCACTTTAGAATCACTTCCATTGGAAAGTGCTGTCAAACCATGTTTTTATTGAGAAATAAGACAAGATATACTAGAAATGTGGCCTGTCGGCACACGAATGCCCCCGCTGGCAGCCAAAGAAAACGAGGCATATTTGATTATAAGCCATTTACCCGAGCGTTAAGGTTTTGAACGCACCTTGACCCTGGGCTTAGTGGGGGCGGGACGAATGTGGATTTGTCACAGGGCGGTAGAGGACCATTGTAGCAATGCGTGTGTGAAATGTGAAGCAGATCCGAGCAAGGAAACACAAATTATAAGCAATTTAACTGAATGTTAAGGTTTCAAACGCACCAAGTCTGTGACCTTGACCCTGTGCTTAGCGGGGGCAGGATGAATGTGGATTTGTCACAGGGCGGTAGAGGACCATTGGAGCAATGCGTGTGTGAAAGTTAGTGTAGGATTGAGAAACGCGCACGTAGATTTGTCCCAAAGTGGCAAGTAAACAATTAAAGTGGAAAAGGTGAAGGTCAAAGGTGAAGGTCGAAGTAATGGGTGGTGGAGTGTGTAAGGCATGTTCATATGTATCATGTGTATAAATATTTAAGCGATTGGCAAAAGTATTGAGAAGTTATTGTAGGATTGAGAAACGTGCACGTAGATTTGTCCCAAAGTGCTAAGTAAACAAAGTAGAAAAGGTCAAGGTCGAAGTACTGGGTGGTGGAGTGTGTAGGGCATGTTCATATGTATCATGTGTATAAATATTTAAGCGATTGGCAAAAGTATTGAGAAGTTAGTGTAGGATTGAGAAACGTGCTCGTAGATTTGTCCCAAAGTGCCAAGCAAACATTTAAAGTGGAAAAGGTCAAGGCCAAAGGTCAAGGTCGAAGTACTGGGGGGTGGAGTGTGTAAGGCATGTTCATATGTATCACGTGTATAAATATTGACATAATATGTGAAGCCATGTAGAAGTTACTAAAGAATATGGTAATATCGGGACGTATGGATGGACGGACGGACGGACGGGACGGACGTACGGACGGACGGACGCCGGTAACACTATATGCCCCCATACCTTTCGGTAGCGGGGGCATAAAAAGCAAAAGCAGGCAGCAATTGTTGTGTGTAGCGGTTTAAGGGTTAAACATATGGGCCAGTATTATGTGGCTGTGACTGGAGAAATGGGGTTGATGGCTTTTGTGACCAGTGTAACTCTTGATCAAATAACACTCATATAAAAATTATGTTGATAACGATCTACAAGGCTTAATAGAAGCATGACGGTCGTTTCATTGATGGAATCGCAAACAGTTTGTTTTGTTTGTTTGTTGGTGTTTAACGGCCTATCAACAGCTAAGGTCATGTAAGGCCAGGCAAACTGGTTCGATCCCATTTTAACCTGCATCCCAAAATCTGAACAGAATATTTGCATTGAGAAAAAAATATATTCAGCCCTGAAATAAGAATAACTTGACCTGAGGCCCGTTTCATACAACTAAAATGTTCGTAAGTGCAAATTTTGCATCGTCTGGAAATTGCAATTGATGAATTTACATTTATTGAGCATAGGCTGCATATGCAGCCTATGCTCAATAAATGTAAATCCAGTAATTGTTAACAAGAAAACATTGTTAATTTGAAATTTATAGATCATCATAATTTTGCCCTTACAAGTAGTATTTTAGTCGTACAAAGTTTAGTGAAACGGCCCCCTGGTGCCAGGTCCATACCACACCAAAGTCACTCGATGGTTCAGGTTGGACACAAGCTTGAATCATAACAAATTCCAACACTTCTATTAATCGAAACGTAAATATTTTGTTGGAAACTCACACGCCTGTTTGAGAATTATGATTATTTTGCTGAAATACATAGAACATTAAAGGTACATGCCCACTCAGTAGACACACAATGTTCTTTATAGGAATTAAATAGTATAATTGTGTCACTATTCCACCAGTTCTAAAGATTACGAGTGCCCGCTATACAGATATAATCATTTAGTAATATTTATTTTACTGACAGTGACGCGCGGTGTTATCAGGCTATTTTCATATGTAAATGAGGCATGGTAGTTTTTAATTATTTATACTAATTAAATGCGTCACCTGGAAAAATAATATTTTCAACAGATTATAAAGTATGATAATTGCACATCAAAAAATAAATACAGAGTAATGTCCAATGCAATGTCCGTTAACATTTTAAGGAAACACGGTTATCGCCCCTGATATCAGTGTGGAAAGTTACGTCCGATATAAAATGTATAATAATGACAATCAATATGTGGGATAATGGTGAATGAATGTTTATTTTGCCTGAAAATGTCTGATGGTGTCTCTGATATAAAGAACATTTTGTGCTACTGAGTGGGCATGTACCTTTAATATGCAAAGTAGAAATTCCTTTCCGAGCCTCGGAATTCCTACTCAATGCCAGTCTTGCTGGATGATATAAACAGACACTATGTTGCCATCAAGGCGAGTCAAGGCTAGGGAACAGTAGACTTTCGTTGGGTAATATCAACAGACACTTGCCTGGTATTCTCTATAGCTAGTGGGTAGTAATAGCTCACCTTGACCTTGCGCGACTTATGTTGGCGCCAATGGGCAAGTCGCACCATCATTAGACTCAAACTCTGGAATGCCATGGCGGCGCCGTCGTCGTCGGCAACTCCTTTAATCCCCGGAGTCACACCCGTAAATCCATGTTTTATTTATCACTCATTGATGGGTAATTTATTGCAGTTAATACGGTATCGAGTAATCCAGAGATTCGCGGAATTAGAATTGGAATTTGGAATTATTCCGCGTTAATCCATCTCTGTGTAGAATATATTTATGGAGAGCACTGGAAATTGGAGGTGACCGCGATAATTTGTTGTGCTTTCAGTTAAATCCCATGACTTATAAATCCAATGACGGACATGATATTGTGTTTACCTTAGCTGTAACATATATATTAACCAATTACAAACATAATACACCTTTACAGGTACGAAAATTAAAAAAGTATTTTTGTTTTTGGTTATTTCTCAATGAAAGTATATGTTGTGACCACTCATTTGAACCGTCTCGATGAGACGGTTCAAATGAGTGGTCACAACATATACTTTGGTTCAGAAATAAGGAAAATAGATAGAGAATAGTAGGTTAGTGCCGTGTACATTTAACCAATTACAATCGTAATACACCTTTACAGGTACGAAAATTAATTTTTTATTTTTTTTTTGTTATTTCTCAATGAAAGTATATGTTGTGACCACTCATTTGAACCGTCTCGATGAGACGGTTCAAATGGTGGTCACAACATATACATCGAAGCACATATAAAAAATATATTCCAGATTTTACACAAACAAAAAGCTGTATTCTCAGCATTAAATGGGTTAAGTAACACTTTCAATCAACTTTGCAGACTTCTATGCCAATGTTAGCAAACAGTGTAGAGCCAGATGAGTCGGCTCATAACGAGACGGTTCAAATAATGGTCACGACATATACTTCTGAGAAAATATTACGAAAATATTCAGGATTTTCCACAAACAAAATGGTGTATCCTCAGCATGAAGTATTTTTAAGAACAATTAATCACTTATAATTAAACCAATTACATACGGAATACACCTGATACACTTGATAAGGTAAACAAAACAACAACAAACCATGATTGCATTACAGGCATTATGAAACTTTGCCACATGAACAGATTGACAAGACAACAGAACTGGATTATAATTTACGAATCGTGAAACACCAATGTATATGTATACATATGAAGATTCAATCATTTAGACCACACCATTAGCGACCACAGTGCAATAAAACGACACTAAAATGCAGCTATGAATATGTAACTAGAAATAAATATTGACAACCTGTGGCCAATGTCCGACGTTAATATCCACACCAGAATGACCGAATTTGCATATTTACTAATTTTCCCATGAATATTCATAACTGCAACAAATGACGTTTATGTTGAAGAAGAAAAACATCGCAGTGAAACTCTATGCATGCTAGCGGTGAAAATATCCGCCAAACGAATTAGGAGTATATTTTTTATTTCTCTCTGTAAATATGTCTTGGAATTTCATTAGAATTGAGTCCACAGGACTCAATTCTAATGAACTAATGAAATTCCAAGACATATTCATCATATTTACAAGGAGAAATAAAAATAAAATATGATGATTTTTGTCCGCTATTTTTGAACTATTTATAGCCCACAAATTTCCCAGCGTGCAAAGAGTTAACATCCCAACTCTAAGAGCCATTACAAAAACATAATACTTTCAAAAAATTAAAGACAGCATTAATTAACCCTTTCACCCCTAAGTAACTGGAATGGATTTTGATATGATTTTTCAACCAATCCAATAGTCACAAAATGATTTTCAGACTAGTCCATTTATGAAAAGGTGTTTTTTCGCTCTCAAAAAAAATAAAATGAAAATTACTTACAAAAAGTGCAGATCCTGATGAGACGGTTTGTTACGAGCCGGCTCATCTGGATCTGCACTGTTTGCAAACGCCGCTATAGCGGGCTTTCGGGTTCTCTGCATACTCACGATGAAAATAACAGCCAATACACATTAGGGTTATTTTTCTTATTACTCCCTGTAAATATGTCTTGGAATTCCATTAGAATTGCGTCCTCCGGACTCAATTCTAATGTAATTTCAAGACATATTCATAATTATAACAGGGAGAAATAAAAGAAAATGTAATTAATTGCCGTCCGCTATTTTTTAAAACTATTTATAGCCCACAATTATCCCACCATGCAAAGAGTTATGTGAACATTTATCAACCATTAAATGTTTGCATGCTGGGAAAAATCTCACTTTCCCTGTAAAATATTGCACCTTTAATGACAAGACTTCTAAATCAACTATTAATTAAATCATAAACATTAATTTACATGTATTTCCTTGTTCACTTCCTTGTACAGTGGAACCTCTCTAAATCGACACCCTGAGAGGTCCCCAGGGCAGAGCTCCAGTTAAGGTGCATAATTTGGAGGTAAGTTTCTTATTTCTCCATCAAAAATGGCAAGTTGGGAGTGCTTTAGAATCGCCTCAATGAGACGATTCTAAAGGACTCCCACAACTTGCCATTTTTGATGGAGAAATAAAACAAAGTTCACTCCAAGTTGGTCAAATGACGCACCTTAACTGGAGCTCTGCCCCAGGGTGTCTGGTTTAGAGAGGCTCCACTCTAAATCAGGCATATTGGTATGGTACCGCAAAACAGGTGGTTTGCGATCATGAACAGAAGGTGAGAGATGGCAATAAACACATAAAATTGAGCAGATATACATTGTATGGGTGTCCAGTTTAGAGGTCATACCGTATATCTTTATATGTCGTTATTTGTCCATTTCTTTCCACCAAATCAGATTGTTTTATTCTTCAATAAGTGGTCACAACATATACTTTCATTGACAAATAACAAAAATAACTATAATTGTGGCCTGTGGCCAAAGAAAACGAGGCACATTTAAAAACACTTAGCAGAGTTTAAAACGCATGTTTCGAACGCAATTCCATTCCATATTTGCTATGAAAATTTGTCAACTTTCGACTTCATTTACAGAAGTTAATTTACTGTGCATCTTCAAGACAGTATAGTGTATTTAATGTCGGAAACTTGTCTAAATGCATAATTTTCCCTCAAACATATCTAACCCAGAATAATACCAGGCCATAGTAAGTTCTTTCTCTGTTAACTGTCCGTGTGCATGTAGGTTTAGAGAGTGGTTCTATGAAAAAACAAACAAACCAATACTGCTATTTTACACGATGTACTGGTGAAGTAATATGAAAATTGATTTGGGACTTGTCCAAGTTCTAAATCCGTTCATGAATTTACATAGGAGTGATTTATTTAGCGGCAATTTAAATTTATGTTAAAAACTTCCTCAAATCCTTTGCAAACTGCAAAGGGATGAGGAAGTTTTTAACATAAATTTACATTTGTTTTTATTTGTAAGTAGGTTTAGGCCATCCGGGTGGATGCTTAACTCTTTGCATGCTAGCGGTGAAAATAACATCCAACAAGTTACAAGTACAGTGCAACCTCTGTACAACAGCCACCCATGGGAAGACGCAAAATTGGCTGTTGTAGAGAGGTGGCTGTTGTAAGGGAGGTTAATGCTGAATTCAATTTTGTCGTCCGCTGTTTATTTATTTTCTTCGATAATTCCCATCAAAAACATGCTTTGGCAACATTTTAGAATCATTTCCAATGGAAATGATTCTAAAATGCTGTCAAAACATGTTTTTATTGAGAAAGAAGGCAAACACAACAGCAAACGATAATGTTCGTGGTCAGCAGTCGAAGAGTTATGATACAGAGGAAATCATCCATTTGGGATATAAAATAGCGGCTGTTAAAGAGAGGGTGTTGTTGTAGAGAGGTGGCCATTCTGGGAGGTTCGACTGTATGTTTCTTATTTCACTCTCTAAATATGTCTTGGAATTTCATTAGAATTCCGTCCTCCGGACGCAATTCTAATGAAATTCCAAGACATATTCATGATATTGATAGTGAGAAATAATAGAACATACAACGAATTTTCGTCGCTATTTTGAACTATTTATATTCCACAAATTACCCAGCATGCAAAGAGTTAACAGAGAAAAAGAATGGCATGGCCTAAAGAAAATTGCGTGGAGATAACATTAACCGAATCTGAAGTAAATTTCATTAACTGTGATTACATTTGAAACACGCCCTACAGGGACATTAAAATTTCAAGATTAATTCCACAGAATTTTCTCATTTCTCCTCGGAAGTATTTCTTGTCACCACTCATTTGAACCGTCTTGAAAAGACCGTTCAAATGGTGGTGATAATATATACTTTTGAGAAAAAATAAGAAAATTATTCACTTTTTTCAAAGCAACAAAACAGATCATTTCCTCGTAATATATTTAAGCAACTCATCAGAAGCAAAGTTCATTAACAATGCTGAATTCATTGTTGTCATCTGCTATTTATTTATACCCACTTTTTGAAGAAAAATTGGGACTATTGTTTTCGTCACGGGTGTCCGTCTGTCTGTCCGTACATCCGTCTGTCCCTGATGTTTCTTGTAAGAAGTAAAACTTTTTAACCGTAATAGGTAGGGAGTTGAAACTTGGTGTGTGCCTTCCTTATGGTGTGTAGATGCGCAAAGTGATTCGACCCCCAGTCATGGATTATCTTCCCCCTTTTGACTTAGAATTTCCCAATTTTCCTTGAAAGAAGTAAAACTTTTTAACTGTAATATCTAATGACTTTAAACTTGGTATGTGCTTTCTGTATGGTGTGTAGATGTGCAAAGTGAATTTCGATTTTGATTCGACCCACAGAGTCATGGATTATCTCCCCCATTTTGACTTAGGATTTTAGGAAAAGTGGGTATGTTGCGATGGCATTTTTATTGTCCATCTTTCTCATCAAGAACATGGCTTTTCCAATGCAAATGATTCTAAATCGCTGCCAAACAACGTTTTTATTTATAAAAAAACATAAAACAAAAAACAACAGCAGACGAGAATTTTCGGTTCCCGCTTTTTTAAGGGTTAACTGAAGTGGATAGGCGGTATCGGAATTTCAAATATTTCCATAAACAGATTTCACCAACATATATAGTACTACTATAATTACAACTACTAAACAATAGACTGCTTGTTTTGAATCTCGGGGAAACAGCAACTGCATCGGAAGTGGCTGGTGAATAAATACTTCAGGTCGAAAAACACTAACCGTTAGACCGCTATCTTATTTTTTTGTCGTCTGCTGTTTATTTTCTATTTTCCATTTTTATCATTAAAAACATGCTTTGACAGCACTTTAGAATAATTTACAACATGCTTTGACAGCACTTTAGAATCATTTCCGTTGGAAATGATTCTGAAGTGCTGTCAAAACATGTTTTTATTGAGAAATAAGGCAAGATATAAACGCAACAGCAGACGACAATTGTTGTGAGTAGCGGTCTAAGGATTAATTACTTGCATCACTCACTCGCTCACTCGCGCACCTGTTCACAGACGAAATGTCGATCTTGACATAGATTGTCAGTCATATAATCGACAACAAAAACATGCAACGCACTTGATTTGCCAGTTTTCTGGCAACGTTAGTTCATTTGTATGCGTACATGTGCTGTAAACACATTATGTACCGTACGTATAAAATATATACGATTCAAGATATTTAAAGTCACTGGGTGTCAGATGAAACATATGTAAATAAAAT
The DNA here is from genome assembly GCA_029237695.1 of Conchocele bisecta. Taxonomy (NCBI): domain Eukaryota; kingdom Metazoa; phylum Mollusca; class Bivalvia; order Lucinida; family Thyasiridae; genus Conchocele; species Conchocele bisecta. Next base: position 64,585,772 of record CM055280.1, read on the forward strand.
ATATATTTTATTTTAATAGTAGATTAGTAGTGTCCTTTTTTTAATCCATATTCAATGAAAACTTCACAAAATTCGGATTTGTTAGTACAATTGGAAAATTATTAGCATCACATATGCTAGTTTTTGTGCTATTAGGGACAAACAAATTAATTTAATTTCAAATAAAAGGAAAGTTTTAACGCAAATCTTGGACAGACAGGCGAACAGATGAACAGACAAACATAAAAATTGATTGAGAATCTTGATGGAGTCAGACAAAACCAGACCTCAACTCGTTGCATCAACGTCACTTGTAGGTTTTGCGAACGGCTGAAATAATCGCCGACCATTATAATCAATCAATGACCAATGGTCGGTGTCGCGAGTACATTACCAAACACAATTACATCCGCATTGATTCACGTTGAGATCAGCTGACTTTGGATGCGACGTGATCAGCTGACTCGGGAATCTAGGTCATCTGTCACTTTCAAGGCTTCTGTTCATTATGCACCCTTAAGTTAGTTACGTTGCGAGGATACACAATTTTACTGACGGAAAATTCTAAATATCTTATTTATTTCTCATCGGAAATATATGTCATGATCACCATTGGAACCGTCTCATTGAGACGGTTCAAATGAGTGGTCACAACATATACTTTCAATGAGAAATAAAAAAAATAGAAATTAATTTTTTTAAAAATACAATATTTCACTGACACACAATTTCAAATAATTATTTTATATCTCATCAGAAGTATACATTGTGATCACCATTTGAACCGTCTTGTCAAGACGGTTCAAATGAGTGGTCACAACATATACTTTCGATGACAAACAAGGAAAAACAGAAAATAAAAATTTCTACATTTACCTAAAACTGAATTCCGAATGTAAATAACTAATTCATAAGCCTAATCACACTTTCCGAAGGTATTAGGTTAACAAACACCCACATTTCCAGAAACCATTATTCCACGTAAACAACCTAAGATTGTACATGTAAATATTTATTTAATGGAAACCACATCCAGCAAAATATATCTCCTGAACTGTATAATCCCAATGTACGTATGATGAGTATGTTACGGCAATAACGAGAGCTATGTCTGTGCTACTGATGACTGCTGCGAGGTTTATATAAATCTATATTAATTATAATGTTGCACAACAATCTCAGTTAGACCATGAAATGGATCTTTGTATAAATTCCAGATATAAACCAATAATATGTTGAATGTGTGGGTGAAAGTGAAAAACTAAAAGTGCTGATTCCGCATTTAACCTGCTGCATTGGAATATATTCAGCCCTGAAATTAGAATAACCTGACCTGGTGCCAGGTCCATATCATTTGATAACAAAACTTGAAAACGGTTTGAACCCGTTTTCAAACATTTACAAACAGGAAAAGAGGATTTGATTGACTATTGTTGTGTGTAGCGGTCTAAGGGTTAACTCTTTGCATGCTAGCGGCGAAAATATCCGCCAAACAAATTAGGACTATATGTTTTATTTCTGTCTGTAAATATGTCCTCGAATTTCATTAGAATTGAGTCCTGAGGACTCAATTCTAATGAAATATTAGAATTGAGTCCTCAGGACTCAATTCTAATGAAATTCCAAGACATATTCATGATATTTACAAGGAGAAATGAAAGGAAATATGATGAATTTTTGTCCGCTAGTTTTGAACTATTTATAGCCCACAAGTTTCCCAGCATGCAAAGAGTTAATTAGCTGTAATAGCAATTACAGTTAATTATTGTTGAAAGTTTCAACTTGAAACATTTGTAGCACATAGCAAGAATGCATGTACATTAGAACTACATGTATATCGCAGTTGTCTCTGTAATTTTGCAGAAACTAAATAGATCCATTTTGTGTAAATAATACCAGCATTCTATCCAAAAAAATATCAGAAAATTATTTTTTTAGAGAATTTGTGGCAAAAATAAACTAGAACTATATCACAGTTTTCTGTTGATATTTTGAGATATTTCGCAAAATATTTTTTATTTTTTTTTATTTATTTATTTTTGGTGAACAATACCAGCATCTCTCGACAATTTACAATAAATAAAACAGCCTATTGTCAAACCTAGTGACATAACCACAATACATAGAACTATATAACACTTTTCTCTGTACTTAATTTTGCAGGAAAAAAAAAAAAAAATAAATCCATTTTGTGAATAATATAATTCTCTACTTCAGCTGAAGATAAATAAATCCATTTTGTGTAAATAATACGAGCATCTACAGACAATTTACAAAAGCTATTACAACTATTGTTCGCACATTATCCGCACAAAGCAACGATAGGCCAGAAGTATATCACAGAGTGAGAGAGCAACAGCGCCAGGCAATCCAATACCTTCGCTGCCCACAGAATATAACCACTGCAAATATAACCAGGGGGGCATTTCACTAAATGTTCGCATGTGCAGATTTAGAAAAGTCTGTAAATTTCAATTAATGGATTTACATTTATTGAGCATAGGCTGCATAATTATGCAGCCAATGCTCAATACATGTAAATCCAATAATTGTTTACAACAACATATTGCGAATTTGAAATTTACAGACTATCACAATTTTGCACTTACGAACATTTTAGTCGCAAGAAGTTTAGTGAAACGGCCCCCAGACCTCCAGATAAGATTGCTTTGAAAAATCAAACTGAAAAAAGAACTTCTTAGACGTATCAAGTTTAGTGAAACGGGCCCCTGGTTGGAATCAAATGCATTCTTAAACAGAAAAAAGAAATTCTTAGCTGTACGAAGTTTAATGAAACGAGCCCCTGGTCGGAATCGAATGCATTTTAAATGCATTCGATTCTGACCAGGGGCCCGTTTCACTAAACTTTGTACAGCTAAGAATTTCTTTTTTCAGTTTGATTTTTCAAAGCAATCTTATCTGGAGGCCTGTTTCACTAAACTTCGTACAGCTAAGAATTTCTTTTTTCAGTTTGATTTTTCAAAGCAATCTTATCTGGAGGTCCGTTCGATTCCAACCAGGGGCCCGTTTTACTAACTTTCGTCCCACTAAGAAGTACTTAAGTGTAAAACTAAATTGTACAATGAAGTTTGCATTAGCAGCCGATTTTGGGAAATCCTTGGGAGGATTTGTTCCAATTTAGTGACCCCTACACAGGGATTCCGCTGGCGATCGCCACTTTCGCAATTGGCGATAAAAATAAACAATTGGCGATAAAAAATTACAATTTTCTGAAAAAAAGGAAAAAAAAGTGAAGTGGCGATTTTTTTATTTTCCCCAGCCGAATCCCTGACTACATGTAGGTGGAAAATGGTTGTTTCCAAGAGCGGTTAACGTGTGAATGGGATTTATACAAATATTCGTACGAACATTGTTGTCGTACGAGGTTTAGTGAAACGGGTCCCTGGTCTTGTATATTCTGAATAAGCACAACATGCAGAGCTCCAGATAAGCGTTGTGTCCAGAGAGTATTATACCGCCTGATTTCAAATTCAACACATATTTTACCGTTGCAAAATGGATTTATGAATTTATCCCATGTATTTCGATATAAAGAGAGAATAAATGAGCAAACAAAAAAAATATCGGAAAATCACTTATTTGCGTGGCACTGTTTGCTGCTTTTCGGATTAACCCTTAGACCGCTATCTTAAATTTTTGTCGTCTGCTGTTTATTTTCTATTGTCCATTTTTATCATCAAAAACATGCGTTGACAGCACTTTAGAATAATTAACAACATGCTTTGACAGCACTTCAGAATCATTTCCATTGGTGCTTTCAAAACATGTTTTTATTGAGAAATAAGGCAAGATATAAAAGCAACAGCAGACGACAATTGTTGTGTGTAGCGGTCTAAGGGTTAAATAAGTGAATGTTTAACTATATTAGACCATTTTCACACCTACATGTAAATTGGAAACTCAATAAATATTGTCAACAAATAATGAGTATTTCATACTCCCACGTTTGAAAATTTATGCATAATCAGCAAAAACTAGATTGGTCAGTAAGCGAGGCCCAGGTACCCCTAAAATATGTAAACATTTCCAATTGTGTGGGCTTGTGACCTTGTCTCTGGGCTTAGCGGGAGCGGCATGAACGTGAATTTGTCACAGGGTGGTAGAGGTCCATTGGAGCAATGCGTGTGTGAAATGTGAAGCAGATCCGAGAAAGGACAAAGAAGTTATAACCGATTCGTCAGATGTTAAGTTTTGTAAAGAGACTAACTATGTGACCTTGACCTCAAGATGAGCGGGAATTTGTCACAGCATGATAGTAGAGCCTTAGAGGAATGCATGCATAAAATATTAAGAATTTTTGATGAAAGAAATAGAAGTTATAACTTATTTCTCTGATGTTAAGTTTTGTAAAGAGACAAAGTATGTGACCTTGACCTTGGGATCAGCGGGAATTTGTCACAGCATGATAGTAGAGCCTTAGAGGAATGCATGCATGAAATATTAAGAATTTTTGATGAAAGAAATAGAAGTTATAACATATTTCTCTGATGTTAAGTTTTGTAAAGAGACAAAGTATGTGACCTTGACTTTGGGATCAGCGGTAATTTGTCACAGCATGATAGTAGAGCCTTAGAGGAATGCATGCATGAAATATTAAGAATTTTTATGAAAGAGGAAGGCACGAGTGAAATATTACAAATTTTCAATGAAGGAAATAGAAGTTATAACTTATTTCTCTGATGTTAAGTTTTGTAAAGAGACCAAGTATTTGACATTGACCTTGGGATAGCGGGGGTTGGACGGTCGTGGAATGGCACAGCATGGTAGTAGAGCCTTACAAAAATGCATGTGTGAAATATTAAGCATTTTCGATGAAGGAAATGGAAGATATAACACAGTTCTCTGATGTTAAGTTTTGTAAAGAGACCAAGTATTTTACATTGACCTTGGGATCAGTGGGGGTTGGACGGTCATGGATTTGGCACAGCATGGTAGTAGAGCCTTACAGGAATGCATGTGTGAAATATTAAGCATTTTAGATGAAGGAAATAGAAGTTATAACAATATTTCTCTGATGTTAAGTTTTGTAAAGAGACTAAGTATGTGACCTTGACCTTGGGATCAGCGGGGGTTGGACGGTCGTAAATTTGGCACAGCATGGTAGTAGAGCCTTACAGGAATGCATGAGTGAAATCTTAAGCATTTTAGATGAAAGAAATAGAAGTTATAACAATATTTCTCTGATGTTAAGTTTACGGACGCACGGACGCACGGACGCACAGACACACGCTCGGACGGACGGACGGACGGACGACGGACGGACGTTCTTACAAATGGATACTTATGTGGCTAACCGTCACCTTTTCCTTTGTTCATCCCTATTGTTCTGTAGCCACATTTTTAGCCACATAAAATCACGGAACAATAGAATATTACATAACCTATTGTTCTCCTAGCCACATATGTATCCATTTGTCAGCTCGGACGGACGGACGGACGGACAGACGGACAACCTGACTCTAGTATACCACCCCCCACAACTCGTTGCGGGGGGGGTTATAACTAGAAATATGGTCTGTCGATTCACTTAGGGTGATTTGAGAAACTTCCAAAAAACAAACGGATGGATAGACAGACAGACGGACAGACTGGGTGAAACCTCAGCGGGGGCCCTAATAAATCTGTTAAGTACACCAATCAGCGTCTTATCTGGAGCTTTGATAACCACTGAATGTAACCACTGGCCACAACAAAACTGACAAAAAAACCTACACCGAAGCCGTAGAAATTTCCAATAAAAGAGAAATTGGTTTCTACTGTCAAGGTCAGTCACTATCCAACTGAGGTGATGCCATGCATTAACCCTTAGACCGCTACTCACAACAATTGTCGTCTGCTGTTGTTTTTATATTTTGCCTTATTTCTCAATAAAAACATGGTTTGACAGCACTTCAGAATCATTTCCAATGTCAACCAATCAACCAACCAACCAAACCAACCAACTAAACAACCAACCAAGATCATTCATTCAATCAATCAATTAGAGAAAACACAAATATTAAATTGACACTCATGTATGTAAAATCTCTACAAATAAACTATGCACAGTCGAACCTGTTCTAAATGCCACCTCAGAATAGCAATTTGAATTACATGTCTATAGCAGCCACACTTCCCAAATATTCAATTACTGTACTATATAAAATAGCCTGTGAACAAAGACCACCTGTGAACAAAGGCCTGACTTATCTATTCTTATCACTGGCCTTTATTCACAGGTTTGACTGTATATCCGAGACCCAGTGCCTTTAAAGTCTTATCCGAAAAATGAAAATACTACGGAACTACTTTCCACGTCTAAGACGGAAATCGAACCCACAACATCCGGTACTGCAGTCCAATGCTCTACCATGTCATTAGGTAATGAACCCATCCCTACAAGTGCAAAAAGATGAGTCACAAAAACTTAAAGAGTACAAATAGGGAAAGGACAGATTTCAGGAAAAGACCGTGTCCCCAGCCCTATATTGGTTAAGTGTTACAACAGAGCTCCAGGTAAGGTGCGTAATTTGACCAACTTGGGGTGAAATTTTGTTATTTCTCCATCAAAAATGGCAAGTTGGAAGTCCTTTAGAATCGTCTCATTGAGACGATTCTAAAGCACTCCCAATTTGCCATTTTTGATGGAGAAATAAGAAACTTACCTCCAAATTACGCACCTTAACTGGAGCTCTGGCCATGTGCCACACACTTAACTTGTTCTCAGAAGACAAAAGGATTGACCTAATAAACGAGTTCTCGCGACTAACCTTTCAAAAGATAGCAACTTGCCAGTTACAATTAATTGCTCCGAGGATGCGGACGGAGATTCTTGCAAAGAAACCTAGATATTTGGACACAATTTGTTTTGGGAAACCCCTATTTTATAGGTCCAAATACGTCGTTATTGTGATAAACAAGTATTGTGATAAACAAGTAATGTACAACCATAGTAACTGCAGATACTGGGGCATTCTTTGCAATAAGAACTCGTATATTAAACCAATTCAGTCGAAGGATACAATAATTTTTGTTGAAAAAAATCTCATTATTTTGTTTATTTATCCATAAAGGTATATGTTGTTACCACTCATTTGAATCGTCTCATCAAGACGGTTCAGATGAGTGGTAACAACATATACTTTCGAGATGAAATAAAGAAAATAGGGATTTTTTCTCATGAAATTTTCATACTCTTATAATTGTATCCCGTCTTTAATGGGCTGAAGGTATGTAACACGGGTGTGGTATGGAATGAAAATATGGATGATGATAAGGAAGTATATGAAGTTTGAAGTCAATCTGACTTACTGTTGCAGAGATCTCGCGACAGTGTAGATCCAGATGAGCCGTAATTTTCATATTTTTTCGAGAAAAAACCCCACCTCCAATGTCTAAATCAACTAGTCTGAAAATCATTTTGTGACAATTGGATCGGTCGGAAAATTAACATATGAAAATCCATTCCAGTTATTTAGGGCTGAAATGGTTAAAACGAGTTTGAATTATGCCACCCTAGCAATCGGACCGCCTATCAGACAAACTTGCACTGAGACAATCTATCAATCATACAAGTGAAAATGGGTTTCACATCTCAGCAACAGCTGAGGTCATATATAGACGGGATGTCGGGAGGTCCTCAGAGTGGCCAGTTAACCCTCTCGGTGCCGACTTAAATTTTGTCGTCTGCTGTTTGTTGTTTAATTTCCATTTTTTATCAACAAAAACATGGTTTGGCAGCACTTTAGAATCATTTCCAACGGAAATGATTCTAAAGTGCTGTCAAACCATGTTTTTATTGAGAAATAATATAAAATTCAGACGACAATTTACAGTTCTGACACTTTTAAGTGTTAAGAGCGGTTCAACTGTATTCAGCTATATTTAAAAAAAATTTAATGCAAATAAAACGAATTTGATGTATGCCACCATGGCAATCGGACCAGACCGCCTATCAGACAAACTTGCAATGCATGAGACAATCAATCAATCAATCAATCAATCAATCAATCAATCAATCAATCAATCAATCAATCAATCCACACAGCTTGGGTATTGCCATTATTGACTCCAAAGCACTCTGCCAGAAATCCAATATAATTCATGTTCCCGCTAGATTTAACATCTACTAAAACCCCCACAGTAAATATTTACGCAGAATTTCACAATAGGTCACGCCATTAACGATACATGCAACGGAACAAACACACCCGCGTATTCAATGATGGTGGCTTGTTGCCTTTCATTAAAAGAATTGTTTCTAATCTCGGTACAAAACTCGTATTAAATGTTTACACGGGAAACCACAACAGACATTGTTCAACTGCCAGAACGCCATATGCCAATAAATGACCTTGTGCCAATATTAATGTATACAAGAGGCAGATTTGTTGTATTAAAGTGCATGTACATTGCTCTATTTCATCTGTCTATGGATCGCTATAAAAACAGTTCTTGCACAATGAAATACAATGAAACAGTGAAAGGGAATGGGTTTAACGTCCCAGCAGCAGTCAAGGTCATATAGAGACGGGACCTCAGTTTTAAAGTCTCATCCTAGGGTTGGGATTGCAGGCCCGTATGCAGAGGGGGTGCGACGGGTGTGTACGCACCCCCTTAACCCGTTCAACACCACAGGCCCGTATAGTGGTATTGACAAAAAGTGTAGATTCAGATGAGCCGGCTCGTCACGAGCCGTCTCATCAGGATCTGCACTTTTTGCAAGTAATGTTCATAATTTTGAGAACCAAAACACCTCATATTCATAAATGGACTGGTCTGAAAATCATTTTGTGATGATTGGAATGGGTTGCAAAATTATAACATATCAAAATCCATTCCAGTTATTTAGGGGTGAAATGGTTAATCTGCCGAGGTTTGTCCGTGAATGTGCAAAACAACAATGTTTAGCCCTTTGCGCCGTCGATAACGCACCCCCCTAAATTAATTCCTGAAGTCCAATGCTGCATCCCATAAAACCAGGACCCATCCAGTGGAACCTCTCTAAACTGGACACCCTTGGAGGTCCCCAGAAAGGCCTGTTAACCATTTCAGTGCTGAATTAAATTTTGTCGTCTGCTGTTTGTTGTTTAATTTCCATTTTTTCTCTCAACAAAAACATGGTTTGGCAGCACTTTAGAATCATTTCCAATGGAAATGATTCTAAAGTGCTGTCAAACCATGTTTTATTGAGAAAGAATACAAAATATTAAGCAACAGCAGACGAGAATTTTCGGTTCCTGCACTTTAATTATTAAGAGAGGTTCAACTGTACTGTGTAACTCAGATAACTCAATACAGTCTACACCCGTTTAATCTGTTTCTTTCTCATGCTCCGACAGTTAGAGTAAACGGGTGTAGCCTGTATATGCATATGTGATTTAGAATCATGTGAACAGAAAGTATAATTAGAGAACATTTCAGTAGATTTGGGTGTCGTGGGTGTCCACTTTAGAAAACAACTTATTACCATTTCTCTATATTATTTATCCAGCTCCAATTTAACTTATTACCATTTTCCTATATTATTTATCCAGCTCCAATTTATATTTTACCATTTTCATATACCGAAAAGAGTACATTTATGTATTTTCGGTAAAATTGCAAATTATAAATTTAACTGCACAATGGATTAATGCCAATGACACATAACAGAGCATCTTACATGAGTGATCATTTAATGTGATACATATTAAACAAGTTTACTAAAGCTATGCCGAGTTTCTTAATGAAATCAGTCAATGAGTCAATACCACATAAATACCACATGTTATTTATTGCATAAGTACACCATACATCAAAGCTCAACAGATTACCTAGAACATATTTTCAAAATCAACCTCATTTGCAAATTTATTACACTAGTGTATTATGATTTTTAATACACAGTTATTGCACTGTGAATATCAATTTAATGCAATAAAATGTGAAATTATAGATACTTTAGGCACAAACGTCATTAATGTACATATCACTCCGCATGCAAAAATTATTTACACATCCATCAAAATCCACGCCAAGGTTGATAGTATAACCAATTCCCCAGCATGTGCACAAATCTCTAATTTACACTCAAGCTCGAATAATCCAGTCAGACAGTTTGACTCTCGCAATCAAGATTCAAGAATTCAAATCTGCATAGAACCTATAAAACACAGAGCTCCAGATAAGGTGCGTAATTTGACCAACTTGGGATGAAATTTTGTTATTTCTTCATCAAAAATGGCAAGTTTGGAGTCCTTTAGAATCGTCTCATTGAGACGATTCTAAAGCACTCCCAACTTGCCATTTTTGATGGAGAAATAAGAAATTTACCTCCAAATTACGCACCTTAACTGGAGCTCTGAAAATACACTATATAACATAAAGCTATACGTTAACTCGCTAGTAAAAGTCTACATTTCGATACCGGCACAATAACGTATTGTTCGGAAATAATTCAAACCCGGCTTAGGTGAGTTTACTGGTGCAACCGAATCGGCCCTATCAATTAATTTACTTATTGATGCTGAAACCTGTGCCAAAATATGTGGACGGATGCCTGAGAAAAGTGGCATTACAAAGTTTGCGACCAGCGTAGCCCCAGATCAGACTGCACATCTGCGCAGTCTGATCAGGGCCTACGCTGTTTGCCAATCAGTCACTGAATTAGTTGTAACTTATAAACATAATCAAAATATGTGGACGGACGGCGGACGGACGGCCGGCTGGCCGGCTGGCCGAGAGAAGTGGCATTACGACGTTTGCGAGCAGCGTAGCCCCAGATCAGACTTTGCAGTCTGATCAGGTTCTACGCTGTTCGCCAATCAGTCACTGAATTAGCTGTAACCCATAACCATACCATGTGACTGTGCAGGATGATCTGGATCTGCAATTGTTACAAATGTCTTAACCCTTTCACCCCTAAGTATTCAACACCGACTTTTCCACGTTCATTTTCGGTTTTCCACTAACAAGACAATTTTAGAATTGAACAATACTCAAGAATACTGCAGATCATGATGAGACGGCTTGTTACGACGAGCCAGCTCATCTGGATGTACACTGTTTGCCTTCCCTATAGGCATCAAAAATACTTTCATGGTATTTCCATCCACACGCATTCGGCGTGTTTCAGCTTTCATCGGTCTATAACGACATATGAATAACAAGGCTTATAACTTTGGTCGGACACGGCCTCGTACCATAACAAAATAACATGTTTAAAATTGTAATTGCCTATGTATTTTTGCAGAATAACGATAATTCTCAAATGAACATATAAATTATATGTTATATTATAAATATTATGTTATATATAACATAAATTATATGGTAAAACGTGTAGATTCATAAAAATTATGAACTTTCAACTACAATATTGAAATTAGAGCCGTAAACACATTATTTCATTTGTTATGATAAGAGGTCTTGTCCGACCCAGGATAACCAGCTGTAATTCGATATTCTTTGCATAATTATATTCCAACTATTTCAGCAAGATAACAATCATTCTCAAAAGAACGTGTGAACTTTCCGCCAAAATATTTTTATTTCGAACGTTAATAAAATCGCGGAATTTGTTATGATATGAGGCCGTGTCCGACCAAAGTTATAAGCCTTGTTATTCGTTTGTAGTTATACCGATGAAAGCCGAAACACGCCGAATGTCTGTGTTTCCATCTGTCGGATGGGACTTTAAACTGTGGTCCCCGTCTCTATATGAGCTTAGTGCTGCGACATTACACCCCATTAATTCATTTAAAGTGCTTGCATATGCTGGCTTTATATTGTTAACCTTTCAACACCACAGACCTGTATAGTGGTATTGGCAAAACGTGTAGATCCAGATGAGCCGGATCGTGACGAGCCGTCTCATCAGAATCTACACTCTTTTGCAAGTAATTTTCACATTTTTGAGAGAGAAAAAACACACCCCTTTTTTCATAAATGAACTAGTCTGAAAATCATTTAGTGACGAGATTGGATTCGTTGCAAAATAAACATATCAAAATCCATTCCAGTACGTGGGGGTTTAATATGATTTAATATGATATTTATTAAACAACTGATTTCATAAGTTTGTTTGTTTGTTTGTTGGGGTTTAACAGCCTATCAACAGCTAAGGTCATTTAAGGCCAGGTGAATGGGTTTAGTACTAAATCCCATATAGTACAAATGGGGTGGGGTGGGGGGGGGGGGAGAATCCCAAAATCAGAACTGAATATTTACAATAAACAAGAAATGCGTCTGTCGAACGCGGATGCCACCTGCAGCATATTTGAGAAACTGTGACAAATTGGTTAACCGAAAAGTGTGATGGACGGACAGACGGACGGACGGACGGACGGACGGACGGACGGACGGACGGACACGGACGGACGGACGGACGGACGGACGGACGGACGGACAGACAGACAGACAGACGGACAGACGGACAGATGGACAGACGGACAGACGGTCCAAACACTATATGCCACCCGTTTCTTCGAAACCCGGTGGCTTAAAAATCTATATATTCAGAATAATCCTGATCTGACACACAAGAATCACTTGGCCCCCTCCCAAAAGCAGTAGGATCAGTAATACTCTTACCACTTTTATAATGGGCAATAACCCAACTCATTCAACTCCCAGGTAACAAAAGAGCCAAAGATATGTACCTGAGGGCCAAACCAGGCAAATCGTTCATAAGAAACGAGGCTGTGTTTCATAATCATATTAAAGTGTTATAGCTGTTAGATTACATTTATCGCATAAGCACAGTATCATACACTGAAGCTGTACTGAACATTGAACACGCTCTGTCATTTAAATATTTATTACACCAGTGTGTTATGGCATTTAATACACTGTGTTATTACGCAACTGTGTTATTACGCCACTGTGTTATTACGCCACTGTGTTATTATGCCACTGTGTTATTACACCACTGTGTTATTATGCCACTGTCTTATTACGCCACTGTCTTATTACGCCACTGTGTTATTACGCCACTGTGTTATCAGCACACTCCTGTAGCCTGATACATAGAGAATCTTGCACCTGTGATGATGTAATATGTTATGTATTAAACACGTTTACTGATTTCATAAGAAACTCGGCTCAGCCGAGTTTCTTATGAAATCAGTCAACGAGTAAATCAACGGCATTTAACACACTGTGTTATTACGCCACTGTGTTATTATGCCACTCACTGTGTTATTACGCCACTGTGTTATTATGCCACTCACTGTGTTATTACGCCACTGTGTTATCAGCACACTGTTGTAGCCTGATACATAGAGAATCTTGCACAAGTGATGATGTAATACATTATTTATTAAACACGTTTACTGATTTCATAAGAAACTCGGCTCAGCCGAGTTTCTTATGAAATCAGTCAATGAGTAAATCAACACAAATTATAGATTCTACTTATTGCATAAGCAAGGAAGCATCAATTGAAGCTGTACTGATCATATGTTTTTCTATATGATCTCATTTGCATATTTATTACACTAGTGTATTATGATTTTTATTACACTGTGTTATCACACAATGAATGCCCATTTTATGCACTAATGAGCTATATTGCTTGTTAGAAGCATGACGGGTGTTTCATTGATGGAATGGCAAACAGCAGGGTCCGTTTCACTAAACTTTGTACGATAAAAATATTTGTATGAAGATTTCTATAAATTCACTTAACACTTAACGGGTTTCTCAAATGCTACAATTTTGTAACTACGGGTTCATGTCATTAATTGTAGCACATCCACGAAAGATTTTCCAAAATCGAATGTCTTGTGGATTTCAATTTTGCACTTACAAACTTCTTAGTCGTACAATTAAAGTTTTAGTGAAACGGGCCCCAGGTGCACAGGACCTAGACTGGTCACAGAAACCCATAAGCCCCATTTCACCAGTCACAGCCACACATAGCAGCAGGAAGTGCACCGTTACATTGCTGGCATCGTACACAGAGACATTGCTGCGAATTACGTTTATGTTTACATATATACAACTCAATTACGCAAACTGCAGAAATATCCGTCTGCTATGAATTTACATTAGGTATTATATACCCTTACAATGCTGAATTCATTTGTGTCGTCTGCTGAAAATGTTTTATTTTCAATATTTCTCGACAAAAGTCAACGAGTAAATCAACGGCATTTAACACACTGTGTTATTACGCCACTGTGTTATTATGCCACTCACTGTGTTATTACGCCACTGTGTTATTATGCCACTCACTGTGTTATTACGCCACTGTGTTATCAGCACACTGTTGTAGCCTGATACATAGAGAATCTTGCACAAGTGATGATGTAATACATTATTTATTAAACACGTTTACTGATTTCATAAGAAACTCGGCTCAGCCGAGTTTCTTATGAAATCAGTCAATGAGTAAATCAACACAAATTATAGATTCTACTTATTGCATAAGCAAGGAAGCATCAATTGAAGCTGTACTGATCATATGTTTTCTATATCGATCTCATTTGCATATTTATTACACTAGTGTATTATGATTTTTATTACACTGTGTTATCACACAATGACTGCCCATTTTATGCACTAATGAGCTATATTGCTTGTTAGAAGCATGACGGGTGTTTCATTGATGGAATGGCAAACAGCAGGGTCCGTTTCACTAAACTTTGTACGATAAAAATATTTGTATGAAGATTTCTATAAATTCACTTAACACTTAACGGGTTTCTCAAATGCTACAATTTTGTAACTACGGGTTCATGTCATTAATTGTAGCACATACACGAAAGATTTTCCAAAATCGAATGTCTTGTGGATTTCAATTTTGCACTTACAAACTTCTTAGTCGTACAATTAAAGTTTTAGTGAAACGGGCCCCAGGTGCACAGGACCTAGACTGGTCACAGAACCCATAAGCCCCATTTCACCAGTCACAGCCACACATAGCAGCAGGAAGTGCACCGTTACATTGCTGGCATCGTACACAGAGACATTGCTGCGAATTACGTTTATGTTTACATATATACAACTCAATTACGCAAACTGCAGAAATATCCGTCTGCTATGAATTTACATTAGGTATTATATACCCTTACAATGCTGAATTCATTTGTGTCGTCTGCTGAAAATGTTTTATTTTCAATATTTCTCGACAAAGCCTGGTTTTGACAGCACATGAGAATCGTCTCCAGTGGAGACGATTCTCATGTGCTGTCAAAACCAGTTTTTTGTTAAGAATTAAAGCAAAAATGAAAAACAGCAGACGGCAATTTCTGTCAACAGCGTAGGAAGGCTTAACGCTGACAATGCTGAATTAATTTGTGTCATCTGCTGAATATTTTTTATTTTTCCATTTTTCTCATCAAAAACTTGGTTTGGCAGCACTTTAGAATCAATTCCAATGGAAATGATTCTAAACTGCTGCCAAACCATGTTTTTACTGAGAGAAAAGACAAAATATGAATTATCAACAGACGACTATTTTCGGTTTCCGCATTCTACCGGTTAACCGATATGCGATACGCGGTAACAAATCACGTCTTACTGAAGGAATTTGGTCGATTTGCTAATAAAGGGACTGTATGTTAGCAAGTAGCGGAACTCGCAACCAGCTAGCATAAATGTGCAATCTGATCAGGGTGTACACTATTCACCATTAAGAAACTAGTCAACTTCAGAAGTAACTAAAGCAAGTGAGCAGAGGCTCGCGGATACCCCGGCCGCTGCCTGGACCATCAAATAAAAACTTAATGGACGGAATGACGAAAACTATATACCCTTCGACATACTTCGATTGCTGGGAGTCCAAGGAGGTGTAGCCTTATTACTGCAAAGTTTTCCATTAAAACACAAGTACGTTGGACCTTCACACAAAATGATTCAGATTCAGCAAGATAGGTAGAAGTGCTCGTTTTCTCGTGAATACCACAACATTAAATCCATTGTCAAATGTTTTATAACACAGTTAAAATTGACCTTGGAATGGTGCATGTAATTGTCTGGTCATGTCTATCACACAATCTGTGACAATCGAGATAGATATTTTCTCGCCAGAGAGCAAACACGAAGGTCGATAATTTTCATTTTCCATAACAGATCTCTGACTTAGATTTATGTTGGTAGCGGCGAAACTTTTGTATCGTGCAGCATCGATTATAATGCTTGATTAGAATGACAACACGTTTCTGTGAATTCTGATCATCTATGCTCATCATTATAATTGTCGTCTGCTGTTGCTTAACATTTTGTATTATTTCTCAATAAAAACTTGGTTTGACAGCACCTTAGAATCATTTCCAATGGAAATGATTCTGAAGTGCTGTCAAAGCATGTTGTAAATTATTCCAAAGTGCTGTCAAAGCATGTTTTTGATGATAAAAATGGAAAATAGAAAATAAACAGCAGACGACAAAAAAATAAGATAGCGGTCTAAGGGTTAACGAGCCGTCTCATCAGGATCTGCACTTTTTGAAAGTAATTTTAATATTTTTTAGAACAAAAACACCCCCTTTTCATAAATGGACGAATCTGAAAATCATTTTGTGACCATTGGATTGGTCGGAACATTAGCATATCACAGTCCATTCCAGTTCCTTAGGGTTGAAAGGGTTAAACCTTTTCATGCTGAGGATATGCCATTATGTTTGCAGAAAATCCTAAACATTTTCCTTCTATGGGCTCAGAAGTATATGTCACGACCACTATTTGAACCATAACCCCACGTATTGATTGGCAGTATTAAACATTGTATATCAGAGGTAAATTTCCACACTGATATCAGGGGCGATAACCGCATTTCTTTAAACTGTTAACAAACATTACTGTATTTAATTTTTGATGTGCAATGATGTGACCTTCACCCTGGGCTTAGCGGGGGCGGGACGAATGTGGATTTGTCACAGGGCAGTAGAGGAGCATTGGAGCAATGCGTGTGTGAAATGTGAAGCAGATCCGAACAAGGAAACAGAAATTATAAGCCATTTACCCGAGCGATAAGGTTTCGGGACGGACGTTAAATTCCTACAAATGGATACTTATGTGACTAACCTAACCTTTTCCTTTGTTCATCCCTATTGTTATGTCGCCACATAAACCCATTTTTAGCCACATAAAATCACGGACCAATAGAATATTACATAACCTATTATTCTCCTAGCCACATATGTATCCATTTGTAATCTTGGACAGACATACGGATGCCGGTGTCATAGGAAATCTTCCCCCCTGAAAATCTTCCCCCCCGGGGGGGAACATTTTCAGGGTGCACCCCTGAAAATCTTCCCCCTGGGGGAAGATTTCCTAGGAAATCTTCCCCCCCGGGGGGGTATATTTCCTAGGAAATCTCACCCTGGAAATATTCCCCCCCACCAATTATTTTTTTTATTTTTATTTTTTATTTTTTATTATTGTTATTTTGTAGTCAAAAGCGTACTCAGTTGTGTCTTTATTGATCAAAATTCACTCCTAAACAAATATTGTGCTTTATATGTACCACACTATCAACCCCTATATGTACCACACTATCAACCCCCACCCGACATTATTTTATCTTCCATACACAAGTACATACAATATCATGAGGGGGGGGGGGGGGAGGAGGATTTCCTAGGAAATATTCCCCCCCACCCAACATATTTCATCTTCCATACACAAGTAACATACAATATCATGACGTGGGGGGGGGGGGAGGAAATTTCCTAGGAAAAATTCCCCCACCAACATTACTTTATCTTCCATACACATGTACATACTATATCATGACGTTTTGGGGGTGGGGGAGGATTTCCTAGGAAATATTCCCCCCTCCACCCAACATTATTTTATCTTCCATACACAAGTACTACAATATCCTGACGGGGGGGGGGGGATTTCCTAGGAAATCTTCCCCCCCACCCGACATTATTTTATCTTCCATATACATGTACATACAATATCATGACGGGGGGGGGGGAGGATTTCCTAGGAAATCTTCCCCCCCACCCAACATTATTTTATCTTCCATACACATGTACATACTATATCATGGCGTTGGGGGGGAGGATTTCCTAGGAAATCTTCCCCCCACCCGACATTATTTTATCTTCCATACACATGTACTACTATATCATGGCGTTGGGGGGGGGGAGGATTTCCTAGGAAATCTTCCCCCCCCCCCCACCCGACAATATTTTATCTTCCATACACAAGTACATACAATATCATGACGGGGGGGGGGGGGGGGGGAGGATTTCCTAGGAAATATTCCCCCCCACCCAACATTATTTTATCTGGGGGGGGAGGATTTCCTAGGAAATCTTCCCCCCCACCCAACATTATTTTATCTTCCATACACAAGTACATACAATATCATGACGTGGGGGGGAGGATTTCCTAGGAAATCTTCCCCCCCACCCGACATATTTTATTCTTCCATACACAAGTACATACAATATCATGAGGGGGGGGAGGATTTCCTAGGAAATATTCCCCCCCACCCAACAATAATATTTCATCTCCCATACACAAGTACATACAATATCATGACGTGGGGGGGGAGGATTTCCTAGGAAATATTCCCCCCCCCCCCACCCAACATTATTTTATCTTCCATACACAAGTACATACAATATCCTGACGGGGGGGGGGAGGATTTCCTAGGAAATATTCCCCCCCACCCAACATTATTTTATCTTCCATACACAAGTACATACAATATCCTGACGGGGGGGGGGAGGATTTCCTAGGAAATCTTCCCCCCCACCCGACATTATTTTATCTTCCATATACATGTACATACAATATCATGACGGGGGGGGGGGGGGGGGGGGAGGATTTATTTCCTAGGAAATATTCCCCCCCCTACCCACATTCATTTTATATCTGGGGGGGAGGATTTCCTAGGAAATCTTCCCCCCCACCCAACATTATTTTATCTTCCATACACAAGTACATACAATATCATGAGGGGGGGGGGGAGGATTTCCTAGGAAATATTCCCCCCCACCCAACATTATTTTATCTTCCATACACAAGTACATACAATATCCTGACGGGGGGGGAGGATTCCTAGGAAATATTCCCCCCCACCCAACATTATTTTATCTTCCATACACAAGTACATACAATATCCTGACGGGGGGGGGAGGATTTCCTAGGAAATCTTCCCCCCACCCGACATTATTTTATCTTCCATATACATGTACATACAATATCATGACGGGGGGGGGGGAGGATTTCCTAGGAAATATTCCCCCCCCACCCAACATTATTTTATCTGGGGGGGAGGATTTCCTAGGAAATCTTCCCCCCCACCCAACATTATTTTATCTTCCATACACATGTACATACTATATCATGGCGTTGGGGGGGGAGGATTTCCTAGGAAATCTTCCCCCCACCCACCCGACATTATTTTATCTTCCATACACATGTACATACAATATCATGGCGTTGGGGGGGGGAGGATTTCCTAGGAAATCTTCCCCCCCACCCGACATTATTTTATCTTCCATACACATGTACATACAATATCATGACGTTGGGGGGGGAGGATTTCCTAGGAAATCTTCCCCCCACCCGACAATATTTTATCTTCCATACACATGTACATACAATACATGACGGGGGGGGAGGATTTCCTAGGAAATATTCCCCCCCCACCCAACATTATTTTATCTGGGGGGGAGGATTTCCTAGGAAATCTTCCCCCCCACCCGACATTATTTTATCTTCCATACACATGTACATACTATATCATGGCGTTTGGGGGGGGGAGGATTTCCTAGGAAATCTTCCCCCCACCCGACATTATTTTATCTTCCATACACATGTACATACAATATCATGACGTTGGGGGGGGAGGATTTCCTAGGAAATCTTCCCCCCACCCGACATTATTTTATCTTCCATACACATGTACATACTATATCATGGCGTTGGGGGGGAAGATTTCCTAGGAAATCTTCCCCCCACCCGACGACATTTTATATCTTCCATACACATGTACATACAATATCATGACGTTGGGGGGGGAGGATTTCCTAGGAAATCTTCCCCCCACCCGACATTATTTATCTTCCATATACATGTACATACAATATCATGACGGGGGGGGGATTTCATAGGAAATATTCCCCCCACCCGACATTATTTTATCTTCCATACACATGTACATACAATATCATGACGTTGGGGGGGGAGGATTTCCTAGGAAATCTTCCCCCCACCCGACAATATTTTATCTTCCATACACATGTACATACAATATCATGACGGGGGGGGGAGGATTTCCTAGGAAATATTCCCCCCCCCCACCCAACATTATTTTATCTGGGGGGGGGGATTTCCTAGGAAATCTTCCCCCCCCCCCACCCGACATTATTTTATCTTCCATACACATGTACAACTATATCATGGCGTTGGGGGGGGGGAGGATTTCCTAGGAAATCTTCCCCCCACCCGACATTATTTTATCTTCCATACACATGTACATACAATATCATGACGTTGGGGGGGGAGGATTTCCTAGGAAATCTTCCCCCCACCCGACATTATTTTATCTTCCATACACATGTACATACTATATCATGGCGTTGGGGGGGAGGATTTCCTAGGAAATCTTCCCCCCACCCGACATATTTTATCTTCCATACACATGTACATACAATATCATGACGTTGGGGGGGGAGGATTTCCTAGAAATCTTCCCCCCACCCGACATTATTTTATCTTCCATATACATGTACATACAATACATGACGGGGGGGGGATTTCATAGGAAATATTCCCCCCCCACCCAACATATTATCTTCCATACACAAATACATACAATATCCTGACGTTGGGTGGGGGGGGGGTGGGGGGGGGGAGGATTTCCTAGGAAATCTTCCCCCCCACCCGACATTATTTTATTCTTCCATACACAAGTACATACAATATCATGAGGGGGGGCGGGGGGGGGGGGGGGGGGTGGAGGATTTCCTAGGATCTAGGACCTCACCCCCCCACCCAACATTATTTTATCTTCCATACACATGTACATACTATATCATGGCGTTGGGGGGGGGGGGGGAGGAGGTTTCCTAGGAAATCCTCCCCCCCCCCTCATGATATTGTATGTACTTGTGTATGGAAGATAAAATAATGTCGGGTGGGGGGGAAGATTTCCTAGGAAATCCTCCCCCCCCCCAACGTCAGGATATTGTATGTATTTGTGTATGGAAGATAAAATAATGTTGGGTGGGGGGGAATATTTCCTAGGAAATCCTCCCCCCCCACGTCATGATATAGTATGTACATGTGTATGGAAGATAAAATAATGTTGGGTGGGGGGGAATATTTCCTAGGAAATCCTCCCCCCCCCCATGATATTGTAAGTACTTGTGTATGGAAGATCAAATAATGTTGGGTGGGGGGGAATATTTCCTAGGAAATCCTCCCCCCCCCACGTCATGATATAGTATGTACATGTGTATGGAAGATAAAATAATGTTGGGTGGGGGGGAATATTTCCTAGGAAATCCTCCCCCCCCCCCCATGATATTGTAAGTACTTGTGTATGGAAGATCAAATAATGTCGGGTGGGGGGGAAGATTTCCTAGGAGATCCTCCCCCCCCCTCATGATATTGTAAGTACTGGTGTATGGAAGATCAAATAATGTCGGGTGGGGGGGAAGATTTCCTAGGAAATCCTCCCCCCCCCCACCGTCATAAAATTGTATGTACTTGTGTATGGAAGATAAAATAATGTTGGGTGGGGGGGAATATTTCCTAGGAAATCCTCCCCCCCCACGTCATGATATAGTATGTACATGTGTATGGAAGATAAAATAATGTTGGGTGGGGGGGAATATTTCCTAGGAAATCCTCCCCCCCCCCACGTCATGATATAGTATGTACATGTGTATGGAAGATAAAATAATGTTGGGTGGGGGGGAATATTTCCTAGGAAATCCTCCCCCCCCCCACCCCATGATATTGTAAGTACTTGTGTATGGAAGATCAAATAATGTCGGGTGGGGGGGAAGATTTCCTAGGAAATCCTCCCCCCCCCCACGTCATAAAATTGTATGTACTTGTGTATGGAAGATAAAATAATGTTGGGTGGGGGGGAATATTTCCTAGGAAATCCCCCCCCCCCCACCCCCCCCCCCCATGATATTGTAAGTACTTGTGTATGGAAGATCAAATAATGTCGGGTGGGGGGGAAGATTTCCTAGGAAATCCTCCCCCCCCACATCATGACATAGTATGTACATGTGTATGGAGGATAAAGTAATGTTGGGTGGGGGGGAAGATTTCCTAGGAAATCCTCCCCCACCCGTCATGATATTGTATGTACTTGTGTATGGAAGATAAAGTAATGTTGGGTGGGGGGGAAGATTTCCTAGGAAATACCCCCCCCCCCCCCTCATGATATTGTAAGTACTTGTGTATGGAAGATCAAATAATGTCGGGTGGGGGGAAGATTTCCTAGGAAATACCCCCCCCCCACCCCCCCCCCCCCCTCATGATATTGTAAGTACTTGTGTATGGAAGATCAAATAATGTCGGGTGGGGGGGAAGATTTCCTAGGAAATCCTCCCCCCCCCTCATGATATTGTAAGTACTGGTGTATGGAAGATCAAATAATGTCGGGTGGGGGGGAAGATTTCCTAGGAAATCCTCCCCCCCCCACGTCATAAAATTGTATGTACTTGTGTATGGAAGATAAAATAATGTTGGGTGGGGGGGAATATTTCCTAGGAAATCCCCCCCCCCCCCCATGATATTGTAAGTACTTGTGTATGGAAGATCAAATAATGTCGGGTGGGGGGGAAGATTTCCTAGGAAATCCTCCCCCCCCCACATCATGACATAGTATGTACATGTGTATGGAGGATAAAGTAATGTTGGGTGGGGGGGAAGATTTCCTAGGAAAATCCTCCCCCACCCGTCATGATATTGTATGTACTTGTGTATGGAAGATAATGTAATGTTGGGTGGGGGGGAAGATTTCCTAGAAATTTACCTGCAGGAAATACCCCCCCCCCCCCCCCCCCCCCCTCACATGATGATTGTCAAGTACTTGTGTATGGAAGATCAAATAATGTCGGGTGGGGGGGAAAATTTCCTAGGAAAGTACCCCCCCCCCCCCCCCCTCATGATATTGTAAGTACTTGTGTATGGAAGATCAAATAATGTCGGGTGGGGGAAGATTTCCTAGGAAATCCCCCCCCCCCCTGATGATATTGTAAGTACTGGTGTATGGAAGATCAAATAATGTCGGGTGGGGGGAGATTTGAAATTTCCCCCCCCCCCCCTTCCCCCCCCCCCCCAGTCAAGATATTGTATGTGTGACACACCAAATCCATAGTATATTTTTGTCAGGGAGATACAATTATGGAGACAATTATATTCACACCTACATATAGTACATTTGAATATGGATACAATATGCCTTTTAGTATTACTGCCCCAATCTATTTTATACATCACTTGATCATTTGTACATGTCCATTGACAACATCAGACATGTATTTTGGAAAACACATCAGTTTCTCTATATGTCAAACAATCTATTTATTTTTTACCTTGTGTGAATAAAACCGACCTTTAATATATATTGATCGTATTTTATAAATACATACATAAAATATTTCAGAATTGTTTAATATATGGATATAGCAAAATTTGTATGTAAATAGGTGGGGGGGAAGATTTTCAGGCGGGGGGGGGAGATTTCCTAGGATGAACCCTGAAAATCTTCCCCCCCGGGGGGGAAGATTTTCAGGGGGGGGGAGATTTCCTGTTACACCGGTAACACTATATGCCCCCCTCACCATTCGATGGCGGGGCATAATGAAACGACAAGTTTTGTTTCTCGCATTTTAAGATTTATTTTTCCAGAGACGGGAAGATCACTGTCAAACTATATGGATTTTTATCAGACTACAGGAGTGTGCCATTTGATCAGGAGCTACATTGCTGGTCACAAATTCCATAAGCCCCATTTCTCCAGTCAGAGCCACATATTTGTGTAAACTACCTACTGAAATGTAAGAAATATGATATATACAGGGCTCCAGATAAGGAATTAGTAATTGAGTATTGCCATTCAATCATTTCTGAAGAAATTGGGTATTTCAAAATTTTAATTCGGTAAAATAAAATCACACTACTGTTTACACATCAACAGACAGCAATTAGCGAATAGTTTGCTTCGAAATGAAAACATGTCTTGGCATTTCATTAGAATTGTCTCCTTGGAGACAATTCAAGATGTGTTTTCATGGAAAATAATGAAAATAAGCTATACTTGCAGTCTGTTTATTGTTTTCTGTAGCATGATAAAGCTACCACAAATTGCTTTTTGATACTCGCTACTGCTGATTTAAATTGGGTTTTTGGCAATTTTAATTGGGTATTTAAGCAAATGCGCAGCTTATCTGGAGCCCTGGAATATACGAATTCTTCTCCTTTGAATAATTTTTACCTGACATCACATAAGCAAAGAGATGATGATTATTTTCGGAATGTGCAGGGTTATTAGAAATGTGGCTGTGACTTGAGAAATGGGGGCTTGTGCGATTTTAACCGGGGTTGCTCTTGATCAAACGCCACACTCCTGTAGCCCGATAGCGATCTATATTCCTTGTTGGAAGCATGCCTGGTGTTTCATTGATGGAATGACGGTGGTGAACAGTGCAGATCCTGATCAGACTGTGCGGATGCACAGTCTGATCAGGATCTACACTGGTCGCAAAACCCGTCAGCCCCATTTCTCCAGTCACAGCCACAATTATGATCTAAAATGCAGTAAGTTACAGGCTGGTATTTCAGGGTAAGAAACCCAATATCCTCCCAATTATAATCTATAATTATTTACAATACAGGTACTCATAGTTGATTGTAAACGAGGAGTGTAACCTATAAATGCATGTTGTTAAACTGCTTGTAACTCATGTATTGTTTGTATATGACTATGTATGGAAATAAAAACTTAAAACTGTTCTAAAAAAAATAAAAACAAGAAATGCGTCTGTCGAACGCGGATGCCACCTGCAGCATATTTGAGAAACTGTGACAAAGTGGTTAACCGAAAAGTGAGACGGACTTATGTGGCTTATCACATGTTAAATATTAGCCACATAAAACGATTTTTAGCCACATAAAAGGATTTTTTAGGTGGCTAATTGTAACCAACCCTATCCTTTACCAAGTCCATAACCCTGTGGGGCTAGCCACATAAGTACCCTAATGTGTGCCTGGACGGACGGACGGACGGACGGACTGGACGGACGGACAGACGGACGGTCCAAACACTATATGCCACCCGTTTCTTCGAAAACCGGTGACATAAAAATATCCTTCCATTTTATCTCATTACACATAGAGAATACCAGGCTAGTGTCTTTTAACTCTTTGCATGCTGGGAAATTTATGGGCTATAAATAGTTCAAAAATAGCAGATGACAATACAATTTTCTTTTATTTCTCCATATAAATGTCATGAATATGTCTTGGAATTTCATTAGAATTGTGTCCAGAGGACACAACTCTAATGAAATTTCAAGACATATTTACAGAGAGAAATAAAACATATACTCCTAATTCGTTTGGCGGATATTTTCGCCGCTAGCATGCAAAGAGTTAATATCACGTTTATCGTTTAAGGCTAGGAAACGCGTAGGAAATTCGAGGCCTGCCTAGGAAATCCTACCGTATCCATGCCAAGCCTGACAAACTTATGTAGAGAATATACCAGTCTTTTGATATCAAGATTGTCAGGAAAGGCTACGAAAAGTCACCTACCATTTCCGAGCCAAGCCTGACAAATATGCTATGAAAAGACACTTACCTGGTGTTCTATTTATCAGGTAACATTTTGGGCTACAAAATGAGAACATATGACATGGTTTTCGTTGAAAAGAAGGCGGACTCGTTTCTGTTGCGTCGTTACACGGACGTCATTCGGTTACGTCATGTACGTCACTTGACCAATACAAGAATTCCGCCACGGAAGCGGTATCGCGCCTGCCGAGGCATTTGATAATAACTTTTAATGCATTTGCCTTACAAAAAAACCAGACGACGCGGAAGATGACGATGACGACAACAACGACGACGCGGACGACGGAAAAAGCGCCGACTATAGTCGCGCCTCTGCTAAAGCAAATGGCCATTTTGAATTTGTTGCAATCCAGAAGTGCGTTTATATCTAGTCAATGCAGAGTACGACAGTTTATTATCAGTCAGCGTGTATTAGGTCAATGCTAATGAGTTAATGGAGATACAGTCAAACCTGTGAAAAAAGGCCAGCCATGGGAAGAGACAAAGGTGGTTTTTATTTGCAGGGCCATTTATGCGTGGCTGCTATAGACAGGCAATTGCTTGTGCTAGGTGGTCGGTCTTCAGCACGGGTTCGACTGTATTTATCCCTCGCCGATAGGCAAGATGGGATATAGCGTTAATCGATGCATGTACGTACGTACGTACCGTATTTATTCTAATAAATGCCCCAGGGCTATGCAATCCTTTGGGAGAAAAAACATGGAAAATAGGAACAAAATATGTTATTTTCACATACAAAAGCCATTTAAAACAATGTTTTAAATGGCTTTTATATGTGAAAATAACATATATAGAATGCAAATATGGGAGGGGGGCTAGTATTAATATAAATACAGTACGTTAGTAACACCTTTCATTTGTTAATAACTTATGAACCACTCGACCGATTTTGATAATATTTGGCCACAATGTGTGTCTAGGCATGGTGCTTTGTTTTGCATATATGACCCACGTCCGACCGCCCAATGTCAAGGTCACTGAGAACTTCTTGTTTGTAAGGCAAATGCATTTTGTTCACTATCATCAAGGCTGCCAGCGAGGGGATTAGCTTAATGATAACGATGCCCTTGTTATATTATTGAATTACCCAAGCTCGCTGATAGACAGAAACATACACAATAACAGATTTGACATAAATAGACACAAAACAAGATTGGTCAATTGTTCCCGCCAGATCAGAAGTAAAACATCCTGCCTACGTACGCTGTATTCCCTGTAGTGGATTAACTTATTAACTCTTTGCATGCTGGGAAACTTGTGGGCTATAAATAGTTCAAAACTAGCGGACAAAAATTCGTCATATTTTCTTTTATTTCTCCTTGTAAATATCATGAATATGTCTTGGAATTTCATTAGAATTGAGTCCTGAGGACTCAATTCTAATGAAATTCCAAGACATATGTACAGAGAGAAATAAAACATATAGTCCTAATTTGTTTGGCGGATATTTTCGCCGCTAGCATGCAAAAACTGAGACAACTGGTGGAATAGTGACACAATTATACACTTGTTTAATTCCTATAAAGAACATTTGTGCCTACTGAGTGAGCATGTACCTTTAAAGTAGCACTAAAATCTAAAAAAAAGCTCTATTTTCCTCATTTCTTCTGATATACGACACAGAAAATAACTGGCATTGTGAATGCTAGTTTTTGTGCAGTCGATTGTTACTAGTTAACTTGTATTTATACTAACTCAACAAGTTTCAAGAATGCATGGGATAGTGGGATAATTTTACAAGAAAACAATGTTAACCCTTAGACCGCTACACACCACAATTGTCGTCTGCTGTTGCTTTATATCTTGCCTTATTTCTCAATAAAAACATGGTTTGACAGCACTTCAGAAGCATGTTGTAAATTATTCTAAAGTGCTGTCAAAGCATGTTTTTTGACGATAAAAATGGAAAATAGAAAATAAACAGCAGACTAAAAGTGTTATGTTTCACAAATTGTGCTTTCCTCTGCAAATTATCTCCCTTGTTTATAGAAGCAAATTAAAACCCAAAATACTTGGCGTTTTATCAAATAAAACAATAAACCACATCTGAGAAATCTGAGAAATCACATGAGACACAGGCCCTTTAACATCACGTAACCGAAAGACATTTTCAACAAAAGCTACAGAACTCTGGAACCCAGTAATTAGGTACAGCAGAACATTGACGGCGCTCAAAATTATCTTGCAGTGCTATTATAATTGTTTGTTTGTTTGTTTGTTGGGGTTTAACCGCCTATCAACAGCTACGGTCATGTAAGGCCAGGTCAAGGGGTTTAGTACTAAATCCCACATATTACCTGTACAAGTACATGTACATGTTCAAGTACATGTACAAATGGGGAGAAAATTAATCCCAAAATCTGAATATTTACAATAAAAAAAAAATATATATAAATATTCAGCCCTGAAATCAGAATAATCCTGATCTGATGCCAGGTCCTCGCCACACCAGAATCACTTGGCCCCCTCCCAAAAGAAGTAGGATCAGTAATAATCTTACTACTTTTATAATGGGCAAAAACCCAATTCAACTCCCAGGTAGCAAAAGAGCCAAATATAACTAGATTGGTCAGTAAGCGAGGCTTACGGAATACCCCCCGCGTGGGCCCAGGTACCCCTAAAATATGTACAAATTTCCAAGTGTGTGGGCTTGTGACCTTGACTCTGGGATTAGCGTGAGCGGCATGAACGTGAATTTGTCACAGGGTGGTAGAGGTCCATTGGAGCAATGAGTGTGTGAAATGTGAAGCAAATTCGAGCAAGGAAATAGAAGTTATAACCGATTTCTCTGATGTTAAGTTTTGTAAAGAGACTACCGTATAACCTCGAATTAACGCCCCCAGAGGCGTTACATTTTCAAAAAGGGGGGGGGGGAGGGGAGGGTTTATTTATCACAGGGTGATAGAGGTCCATTGGAGCAATGAGTGTGTGAAATGTGAAGCAGATCCGAGCAAGGAAATAGAAGTTATAACCGATTTCTCTGATGTTAAGTTTTGTAAAGAGACTACCGTATAACCTTGAATTACAAAAATTACATTTTACAAAAGGGGGAGGGGGGGGGGGAGGGGGGGGGGGTTTATTAGCCAGTAAAAAAAAGAAAAAGAAAAAGAAAAAAAACAAGAGGGCCATGATGGCCCTAATTCGCTCACCTGACTCCATGAACACCAGAGGAGAATGTGACATTGAGTTCATGTGACATTGAGTCCATGCCCATTTTTTAAGAATTTATGCTATTTTTAGACAGCGGCCATCTTGGATTAGCGATGACCTCCATTTTAACAAATCTGAAAAGGCTTCACCCATGGACCATAACTTTTAAGTTTGGCTACCATGGGCCAAGCGGTTCATGTGAAGAAGAATTTTGAAATCTCTAATAAAAGAACGACCTTTTGACATTTCGGCGGCCATCTTGGATGAAATAACAATCCGATTTGGACAAAAAATGTACCAGAGTGATCGCCTCATTGATACCTTCGATTTGATATAACATGACCATATTCGGTCAAAAATAAAATTTGACCCCACGGGCCACGCCCATTTTTGACCCCGGGGTCACCATTTTAACAACTTTGAAAGAGCATTGTACATCGATCATTCCTACCAAGTTTCGTCGAAATCCGGCTAGCGGTTCATGAGAAGAAGATTTTTTAAGAATTTCTGCTATTTTTAGACGGCGGCCATCTTGGATTAGCGATGACCTCCATTTTAACAAATCTGAAAAGGCTTCACACATGGACCATAACTTTTAAGTTTCGCTACCATGGGCCAAGCGGTTCATGTGAAGAAGAATTGTGAAATCTCTAATAAAAGAACGACCTTTTGACCTTTCGGCGGCCATCTTGGATGACATAACAATCCGATTTCGACAGAAAATGCACCAGAGTGATCACCTCATTGATACCTTCAATTTGATATATGACATGATCATATTCGTTCAAAAATAAAATTTCACCCCAATTTGACCCCACGGGCCACGCCCATTTTTGACCCCGGGGTCACCATTTTAACAACTTTGAAAGAGCAATGTACATCGATCATTCCTACCAAGTTTCGTCGAAATCCGGCAAGCCGTTCATGAGAAGAAGATTTTTTAAGAATTTATGCTATTTTTAGATGGCGGCCATCTTGGATTAGCGATGACCTCCATTTTAACAAATCTGAAAAGGCTTCACCCATGGACCATACTTTTAAGTTTGGCTACCATGGGCCAAGCGGTTCATGTGAAGAAGAATTTTGAAATCTCTAATAAAAGAACGGCCTTTTGACCTTTCGGCGGCCATCTTGGATGACATAACAATCCGATTTCGACAGAAAATGCACCAGAGTGATCGCCACATTGATACCTTCAATTTGATATATGACATGACCATATTCGGTCAAAAATAAAATTTGACCCCAATTAGACCCCATGGGCCACGTCCATTTTTGACCCCGGGGTCACCATTTTAACAACTTTGAAAGAGCAATGTACATCGATCATTCCTACCAAGTTTCGTCGAAATCCGGCAAGCGGTTCATGAGAAGAAGATTTTTTAAGAATTTATGCTATTTTTAGACAGCGGCCATCTTGGATTAGCGATGACCTCCATTTTAACAAATCTGAAAAGGCTTCACCCATGGACCATAACTTTTAAGTTTGGCTACCATGGGCCAAGCGGTTCATGTGAAGAATAATTTTAATGAAATCTCTAATAAAAGAACGACCTTTTGACATTTCGGCGGCCATCTTGGATGACATAACAATCCGATTTGGACAAAAAATGTACCAGAGTGATCGCCTCATTGATACCTTTCGATTTGATATATAACATGACCATATTCGGTCAAAAATAAAATTTGACCCCACGGGCCACGCCCATTTTTGACCCGGGGGGGGTCACCATTTTAACAACTTTGAAAGAGCATTGTACATCGATCATTCCTACCAAGTTTCGTCGAAATCCGGCTAGCGGTTCATGAGAAGAAGATTTTTTAAGAATTTTCTGCTATTTTTAGGCGGCGGCCATCTTGGATTTAGCGATGACCTCCATTTTAACAAATCTGAAAAGGCTTCACACATGGACCATAACTTTTAAGTTTCGCTACCATGGGCCAAGCGGTTCATGTGAAGAGAATTTTGAAATCTCTAATAAAAGAACGACCTTTTGACCTTTCGGCGGCCATCTTGGATGACATAACAATCGATTTCGACAGAAAATGCACCAGAGTGATCGCCACATTGATACCTTCAATTTGAATATATGACATGACCATATTCGGTCAAAAATAAAATTTGACCCCAATTAGACCCCATGGGCCACGTCCATTTTTGAACCGACGGGGTCACATTTTAACAACTTTGAAAGAGCAATGTACATCGATCATTACCTACAAGTTTCGTCGAAATCCGGCAAGCGGTTCATGAGAAGAAGATTTTTTTAAGATGTATGCTATTTTTAGACGGCGGCCATCTTGGATTAGTGATGACCTCCATTTTAACAAATCTGAAAAGGCTTCACCCATGGACCATAACTTTTAAGTTTCGCTACCATGGGCCAAGCGGTTCATGTGAAGAAGAATTTTGAAATCTCTAATAAAAGAACGACCTTTTGACCTTTCGGCGGCCATCTTGGATGACATAACAATCCAATTTCGAAAAAATATGCACCAGAGTGATCTCCTCATTGATACCTTCAACTTGATATATGAAATGACCATATTCAGTCAAAAAAAAAATTAGACCCCAATTTGACCCCACGGGCCACGCCCATTTTTGACCCCAGGGTCACCATTTTAACAACTTTGAAAGAGCAATGTACATCGATCATTCCTACCAAGTTTTGTCGAAATCCGGTTGGCGGTTCTTGAGAAGAAGATTTTTTAAGAATTTGTGCTATTTTTAGATGGCGGCCATCTTGAATTAAGTAATGATGTAATTTTTCACAATTTTGTAATCCCCCTACCTAAGGACCATGACCATGAAGTTTGGTGACTATAGGCCCAATGGTTACCGAGGAGAAGACCTTTGAAAATGTTCACGGACGACGACGACGGACGACGGACGACGAACGACGGACGACGGACGACGGACACATTGCGGTAACAATAGCTCACATGAGCTTCGCTCAGGTGAGCTAAAAAAGAAAAGACAATTACCAAGGACCGCCAATTTCAAACACGATTTTTTTTATTTTTTTTTTATTTATTTGGGTGGGGAGGGTGGGCGTTTATTAGCCATTAAAAAGAAAAAAAAAAAAAAAAGAAAAAAAAAAAATTACCAGGAAGGACCACCAATTTCAAACTAAGGATTTAAAGATTATTTGTGTTTGAAATTAGCGGTCATTGGTAAAAACAATTTTTTTCTGTTTTTTTTATTTGGGGGGGGGGGGGGGGGGGGGGGGACACGTTTATTAGCCAGTAAAAAAAAAAAAAAAAAAGGAAAAAAAAAAAAAAAAGAAAAAAAAAAAAAAGAAAAAAAGAAAATAAAATTATTTACCAAGGACCGCCAATTTCAAACACAAATAAGGATTTAAGGATTATTTGTGTTTGAAATTGGCGGTCACTGGTAAAAAAATTTTTTTTTTTTTATTATTTGGGGAGCGGAAGCGTTTATTAGGAGGGGGGCATTAAGTCGAGGTTATACGGTATGTATGTGACGTTGACCTCGAGATCAGCGGGGATTTGTCACAGCATATGAAATATTAAGTATTTTCAATGCAAGAAATAGAAGTTATAACATATTTCTCTGATGTTAAGTTTTGTAAAGAGACTAAGTATGTGACCTTGACCTTGGGATCAGCGGGGGTTGGACAGTCGTAGATTTGTGACAGCATGATAGTACAACCTTAGAGGAATGCACAAGTGAAATAACAAGAATTTTCAATGAAGGAAATAGAAGTTATAACTTATTTCTCTGATGTTAAGTTTTGTAAAGAGTATTTGACCTTGACATTGGGATCAGCGGGGGTTGGACGGTCATGGATTTTGCACAGCATGGTAGTAGCCTTACAGGAATGCATGTGTGAACTATTAAGCATTTTAGATGAAGGAAATAGAAGTTATAACAATATTTCTCTGATGTTAAGTTTTGTAAAGAGACTAAGTATTTGACCTTGACCTTGGTATCAGCGGGGGTTGGATGGTCGTGGATTTTGGCACAGCATGGTAGTAGAGCCTTACAGGAATGCATGTGTGAAATATTAAGCATTTTAGATGAAGGAAATAGAAGTTATAACAATATTTCTCTGATGTTAAGTTTTGTAAAGAGACTAAGTATTTGACCTTGACCTTGGGATCTGCGGGGGTTGGACGGTCGTGGATTTGGCACAGCATGGTAGTAGAGCCTTACAGGAATGCATGTGTGAAATATTAAGCATTTTAGATGAAGGAAATAGAAGTTATAACAATATTTCTCTGATGTTAAGTTTACGGACTAAGTAATTGACCTTGACCTTGGGATCTGCGGGGGTTGGACGGTCGTGGATTTGGCACAGCATGGTAGTAGAGCCTTACAGGAATGCATGTGTGAAATATCAAGCATTTTAGATGAAGGAAATAGAAGTTATAACAATATTTCTCTGATGTTAAGTTTACCCGGACGGACGGACGGACGGTCGGACGGACAACCTGACTCCAGTATACCCCCCCACAACTCGTTGCGGGGGGTATAAAAACGTACCTGAGGGCCAAACCAGGCAAATCGTGATTCCTATAAGGAGGAACCCCTACCGTTAATTTACGCCGTCGCATTCACCCAACCAACCACCCACGCTATTATAACTGAAACTTTGCAAGCATTGTTTGTTTGTTAGTTTATTAGTGTTTAACGGCCTATCAACAGCTATGGTCATGTAAGGCCAGGCAAACGGGTTCGATCCCATTTTAACCTGCTGCATTGGGGGGAAAATCCCAAAATCAGAACGGAATATTTACATCGAGAACAAATATATTCAGCCTCGAAAATAGAATAACCTGACCTGGTGCCAGGTCCATACCACATCAAGTCACTTGGCGCCTTCCCCTAAAATAGGATTACGAATATCGTAATACTCCCATAAGGGGTATAACCAGATTCAACTGTCACATACAAAATGCCAAAGACGTATGTGAGGGCCAAACCTGGTCTCCAGTCGGGATTCCGGTAAGGATGAACACAGATCGTTAAATTACCCATCGCGTGCTCCCACCTGCCACCCACATGAAAACATGTCCTGTAGTGGTCATATGATTGATTTACAGTGGAACCCCTCTAAACCGGACACCCTGGGGACCTCCCAGGGTGTCCGGTTTAGAGGTGTTCCACTGTACCAGTATTTATGTATCCCTCTAAGGTATTGAGATCAACCTTTGACTTATGTACGGTTATACAACTCCATAAACACAGCAAAATGCCGGCAACAACAAATTTTCATTTAGAAATACAGAAAATGGGGTGTTTGACATGTCACTTGTAATAATATTTGTTTTCCTAGAAAACCAGAATCTCAGAAGATAAATGGTAGAATTCATGAAAAAACGGTAGAATTCATGAAAACACGTGGGCCGGCTATAACATAGTAGAATCGTGTTCCAATGTCGCCTTGGTCCCCAGGAAACGTAAAACTGAATTAGCCAGATAGTAAACCCACCCACTCGCAGACTCTAATTCTCAATTGTCATCCGGTTTTACTCGGATTTCCACACATTCTCCTGCACATTCAATTATCGAAAGCACGCGCGCATTGTCACAGGATGTCGAGATGTAATTCAAAGAAACAGTGGTCCATGAATTAAATTTGAACCCTTTAAACGTGATAGTTTGTTTGTTTTGTTTGTTTATTGGTGTTTAACGGCCTATCAACAGCTAAGGTCATGTAAGGCCGGGCAAACGGGTTCGATCCCGTTTAAACCTGCTGCATTGAGGGGAAAATCCCAAAATCAGAACAGAATATTTACATCGAGAAAAAATATATTCAACCCTGAAATTAGAATAACCCGACCTGGTGCCAGGTCCATATCACACCAAAGTCACTTGGTCCCTTCAACTAAAATAGGATTACGAATTCAACGTGATAGACCGCTCGTGATTCAGTGATTCAGATGAGCTTGGTTTGTTACAGTCTGCGATATGCCTTTTATTCATGGAAATTCTGTTGAGATTTCTCATTTCACCAATTAGTTACTACCTATGAAGTTTGAACACTCCAGTAGCCTATTTCATCAACATGGCAAAGTATACTTTGAGGGAGTAATCATTTATTTTTCCTGAAATGCATTATTTCATATAGAACTAACAAATGCATATATTTCATGATTAAAAGTTTGTAGAATTATTATACTGAATTTATTACATTATCACAGCCAAATTGGCTGTGATAATGTAATAAATTCAGTATGATAAAAATTAATAACTTTATCATAAAATTGAAAATTTCTCCCTCAAAGTTTTTGCAATGTTGATGAAATAGGCTACAGAGCTGCAGATAAGTTTTGTATCTAAAGAGTATTATATCCCCAGATTTCAAATCCAGTGTGTATTTTACTTTTACAAATGTATGATTGGTTTTCTTCCTTATCAAATAGGGAACAAATGATAAAAAATAAAACAAACAAGAAATGCGTCTGTCGAACGCGGATATGCCACCTGCAGCATATTTGAGAAACTGTGACAAAGTGGTTAACCGAAAAGTGTGACGGACGGACAGACGGACAGACGGACGGACGTTCAAACATTTGGGAGTTATGAGCTTTTTGTTCTTTAAAAGATCAAAGGATTAGCTCCTAAAGATCAATGGAATTACGAGCTTACCGACTATAACAAAGGAATCCTTTGTTACTAACCCTTACCCTAAGCTCCTAAACCCCCGATGTTGGCCCGGACAGACGGACAGACGGACGGATGGTCCAAACACTATATGCCACCCGTTTCATCGAAACCCGGTGGCATAATTAAAAAATTCACTTATTTGAGCTTTGCTTTTTGCAGTTCAACTAAGTAAATCTTCAACTTGATGACAATATTTTCACGACTCAATTTGAAAATCAATGCATATATTCACATTGCTGTGAGTATTTTGTACTCCCACTTTTGATAATCAATGCATATTCTGCTAAGATAAGTGAGTAAACTACGCCAAGAAGCACCTTATCTGGAGTACTGATACACAAAGTAAGGAGTAAAGTGCCAGGGGGTATGTAAAAGTAGCCTGGTAGAAAAAGAAATGCAGATGTTTTGCGCCACAGAATCAATTTGCTTTCAAATTCTGATCCATTACTGTCCCTTCAATTGAGAAACACGTTGGAGTGTTTTTAACCCGTAGAATTCGGCAAACGAAAATAAATTGTCTGCTGTTGTGTTATATTTGATCGTCTTTCTCAATAAAAGCATGGTTTGACAGCACTTTAGAATCATTTCCAATGGAAATGATTCTAACGTGTTGTCAAAACAAGTTTTTGATAAGAAAAATCTGCTGTTGTGTTATATTTGATCGTCTTTCTAAATAAAAACATGGTTTGATCGACAGCACTTTAGAATTATTTCCAATGGAAATGATTCTAATGTATTGTCAAAACATGTTTTTGATCAGAAAAATGGAAAATAAATAGAAGACGACAATTTTCATTCAGGGCTCTAAGGGCTACCACAGTTTTAACCCTTTCTCTGATATAAAGAACATTTTGTGCCTACTGAGTGGGCATGTACCTTTAACCCTTTCAACACCACAGACCTCTATAGAGACAATGTTTGCAAACAGTGCAGATCCAGATGAGCCGGCTCGTAACGAGCCGTCTCATCAGGATCTCCACTGTTTGTTAATAATTTTAAACGTCGTACACATTACCCTTTTAGAAGAATGGGATAATTTGAATGAACAAAATTAATGAAATAGCGTGAAACATTGGCATGGAACATCCTATTAAGTTACTTGGTGTTGAAAGGGTTAAGTATATTTGCAGCATTAAAGAAAAGTAAGAAATCAGTAACACTGATGGAGAGTGTAAACAAAACAACCGTGTAACTTGTAAACAATACAATAACAAAAATAAGAGAAACTAGTCTCACAGCCTCCAGGACTTGTTGAAATCAAAGGACTGAACGTCCTGAAATTCTTCGCAGTATGAAATTGTGGAAGACACATAGGCTAACAATTAATCTAGAGTGGAAAGTGTTTTGCGAAAAATAAGTGTGGGAATTTGACAGTAGCAACAACAAGATAAAAATACATTTTTTGGAAAATCCAAAATAATAAATATATTTCTATTCTGAGACCTATTCTGAGGATTGTATTTGTGCACCGAACCATGGAGTTACGAATCACGAATAATCGAGTATGGTGGTTATTCGTCGCACCTTAGACTACGTAAACATGTGCAATAATATGAATTTAGCACAAAAAAAGCAAACAAAACATTTATCACACTGAAAAGGCAATCAAGCTAGGCTGTTAGAACTATTTTTTATGACGTAAGACTCATGTTTTTAAAAATTTCAACCCGCAAAATATGTGCTGCAACCGACATACTCATTTGCATAAAAGCTGTAAGACCTCAAATTTGGACGTTGGTTGTAAAATTCTTTATTAGCGCTCGAATAAAAACAAATGCCATTGTTATGAATGTCTGAATTAAATAGCTTCCAATTTGCCAACCTCATGCTAGCTATGAGAGAGTATTAGCAACTCTTTGCATGCTCAAATATTGTTTTCCGAGTACATAATAAAATGCAAACATTGCTATATTTGCTGCGACATGTTTCAGCAAGATCTGTGAGCCGTTACTGGAAGAAAATCTGCTAAAAAATTACATCAAACTCTTATACAATCTGAGCATACCATGAGTAACCAAATTTACAATCTATTTGCATGCTTTACATATACTCCTAATTTGTTTGGCGGGATATTTTCACCGCTAGCAATGAAAGAGTTAAACATGCCATGTACCAATCGGTTCAGCTACTTTCCAATTAAATCAACCAATCTGATATGACCCGTATCCCGCTATCGGATAACGTTTTAATGTCCGCACAATTGTCCATACACCAGTCTAGGCCTGAATGTGATCACACGAAACTGCGAGATTGACTGCAAAATGACAATTTATGTGTTAAAAACATTCCGACGTTTTATTCCTTAAATTATTTATCGAACAAATGTGTTCAGACCATTATTCTTTTCCAATATCTAAATGTGGAACAAATGCTGATTTGGAATCTCATTGCAGTAAAACAGCGTTATTTCTTAATATTAAAGCCGCTTGACACTCGGGTCAACCCTTACAATCAGCTTGTCAATGTCAGATGTATTACATTAAATAGGTGCAATATAACACAATAAATTCTGAAGATACACCATGTTAGAGACAGAAAATTTCAAATACAGCTGATTCTTATTTATTCGAACAGGTCTACGTCTCGCCGAGACAGTTCAACTGAGTGGTAACAACATATACTTTAATTGAGAAATAAAGAAAATATGAAAACAAATGTAAATTTTGATACCTGAATTAGTATCTCGCATGAAATGAGCTAAAACACTGACTAACCAGTGTTTGGTGTATCGCGAGGTTCCACTGTATTTTTTTTAGCATTTTTCTTATTTCTCACCAAAAGTATATGTTGTTACCACTCAGTTGAAACGGCGAGACGGTTCAACTGAGTGATAACAACATATACTTTAATTGAGAAATAAAGAAAATATAAACAAAAAATGTTGGTAAATTTTGGTAATAGGCTAAAACACTGACTAACCAGTGTCTGGTGTATCGAGGGTCTACTGTATTTGTTCACCAATTCGCCCATACAATACACCATTCATGTTTTCTTATCAGATGTGTCAGACTCTGGGTGAAGGTCACTTACACAAAGACCCCATGATACATAGCTTAAATGTCAATCAACATTTTTTCCGAGACAAACAACCGAAGACAATAATGAAACACGCACAAAAGTGGTTGAAATCTGATGGTCGCAATAAACAAGTCAAGAATCAGATGTTACTTGTGACGTTACAGTGTGGTCTGCGAATGTTTGGTTCCCTGTTAATTGTAAAAAGTGATGGGCGCATGCTTCATCATATCATCAGTGATAGCGCAGGGTACCAGACAAATCGCGGGTGAAATGGAAACAATATCGAGGGGTCAGATGGGGCCAGAATCGACGCGCAAAACGAAACGAAATCAGTTTAAGGGCCGGATTCCCCTCCCCGACCCTCCATCCCACACATACTGAAAAAAAAAATCATCGAATGTGCACAAATTGGAACCATCTCAAAACTGGTTTTCCGTTTTCCATTTTTCTTATTTCTCACCGTCGAGATGGTTCAACTGAGTGGTAACAACATATACTTATAAATAAAAAAATAAAGAAAACAGAAAAAAAATGTCAATGTGAGGAAACTGCAGGTAAATGTTGCGGTGAATGTCTGTATTACTTTCATACACACAGCATCATATATTGAAGCTGTTTGTCAATGACATTAACAGCCTCTCAATAACTAAGGTATTTCATATTATTAAAGGTTATTTACATTAAATATATGTATATATATATTCCACCATGAAATTAGTTTTTTAATGGCCTGCCAACAGCTCATGTCATGTTAGGCCACTGGTTAGTGGGGTGGAATTCCATATTCACCTGGGGCCCGTTTCACTAAACTTCGTACCAGTAAAATGTTCGTAAATGCAAACTTATGATCGCCCGTAAATTTCACATTAACAATGTTTTCTTGTAAATAATTATTGGATTTACATTTACCGAGCATAGGCTGCATATGCAGCCTATGCTCAATAAATGTAAATCCATCAATTGAAATTTCCAGACGATCTTAAATTTGCACTTACGAACATTTTAGTCGTACAAAGTTTAGTGAAACGGGCACCAGTACGGATGGGGGAAAATCCCGAAAGCAGAACTGAAGATTTACATATATTTACATTACAATATGATTTTTAATACACTGCTATCCTGTGACTATGAGGAGTTTGTGCGCTAATACATTTTCTGTTTGACTGCACAATACACGCATGAGACATGCCATGTGATTTTGCACCCAAGATGTGTGATTTTTCATAAAAAAATATATTAGAAAATGTGATATTTTTTCATCGTAAGTTGACAAAATGTTCACAGCAAATGCGGAATTCTGTTGAACATTTCGTCAACTTTTGAAAATATTGTAAATTTTCTAAATATCTTTCATGAAATATCGCACAACATCTAAGGTACAAACTCACACGGCGTGTCTCACATGTGCCATACATCGGTGCCATGAAGCATTATCTCTCTAGATAAGGAGTCGCAGTCGTTTGCTATTCATTGCATCATGGCCTTCCCATGCTAGAGGTCTGAGCGCATAATCCTTCGGCGGGCGATGTAGATTTATAATTAGCCGAGACCGCATTGATGGACGCCCCAACAAACAATGGCAGCAACGGCGGCCCGTCTTATCTTGCCACAGACAATGGTAAACGTGCAGATTGTTCACCCTTACAGTGCTGATGTAAAATTTGTCGTCTGCTGTTTATTATTAAATTTCAATTTCTATCAAGAAAAACATAGTTTGGCAGCACTTTAGAATCATTTCCAATGGAAATGATTCTAAATTGCTGCCAATCCATGTTTTTATTTAGAGAAAATACAAAATAAGAAACAACAGCAGAGGATTATTTTCGATTACCGCCCTTTTAACTCTTTGCATGCTGGGAAATTTGTGGACTATAAACATTTCAAAAATAGCAGATGACAATTCATTATATTTTCTTTTATTTCTCCTTATAAATGTCATGAATATGTCTTGGAATTTCATTAGAATTGTGTCCGGAGGACACAATTCTAATGAAATTTCAAGACATATTTACAGAGAGAATTAAGTGAGTGAGTGAATAGGGTTTAACGTCCGCTTTTCTGACATAGAGGTACAAGCCTCAGGGAGTCTACACGCAGACGGGTCAACGGGGTCGAGTCCCGTATCCACCTGTCCGAGGGGGGTAAATCCCAACTTCAGAACTCAATATTTACAATCAAAATATATATTCAGTCCTGAAATTAGAACAACCTGATCTGGTGCCAGGGCCTCGCCACACCAGCATCATTTATCCCATCCCCTAAAAGTAATAGGATTAGCGCTAATCTTACTTTTATATATGGGGCATAGCCTGACTCAACTCTCACATACAAGAAAGCCAAAAATGTACATGAGGGCCAAATCCGGTATAGTGGGTTCCGGAAAGTATGAACCCAATCGTTAAGCCAGTTTAGTCGCCTTTTACGACAAGCAATGGCTACTGCAGCACTATTCTCAGGATCAGTTGATCCCGCCCCGGTGCCTGCACGGGGCTTACAGAGAGAAATAAAACATACTCGTAATTCGTTTGGCGGATATTTTCGCCGCTAGCATGCAAAGAGTTAAGGGTCTAGAAACCTACTACGATTTAACCCTTACAATGCTGAATTAATTTTTGATGGCTACTGTTTATTTTCAATATACCATTTTTCACATCCAACGCATGCGCCATGGTCAGTGGGCTAAACTGAAACTGGTAGCTTAACCCTTTCCCCCCTTAGTAACTGGAATGGATTTCGATACGTTAATTTTGCAACCAATCCAATCGTCACAAAATGATTTTAAGGCAAGTCCATTTATGAAAAGGGGGTGTTTTTGTTCTGAAAAATATGCAAACTAGAAAATATGTTCAAAGAACACGGATGCCCCACATATCGCTTTGATAATAAACGAGGCAAAATTCCAAGTCCAAAAGGAGAGATAATCCATGATCTGGGTGTCAAATCAACAAACAAAATCAACTTCGCACATCTACTCATCATACGGAAGCTACATACCAAGTTTCAGGCCTGTAGAAGTTACAGTTCAAATGTTTTACGAATCACGGCAAAATTGCCAAATTCTAAGTCGAAAATGGGGAGATAATCCATGACCGGGGGTCAAATCAAACTTTGCGCCTCTACTCATCATAAGGAAGCTACATACCAAGTTTCAGGTCTGTAGCTATTACGGTTTACGAAAAACAAGGCAAAATTGCCAAAATTCTAGTCAAAAAGGGGGAGATAATCCATGACCGGAGGTCGAATCAAAAATTGAAATAAACTTTGCGCATCTACTCAACATAAGAAAGCTACAAACGAAGTTCCAGGGGCCTATTTCATCAACATTGCAAAGTATACTTTACTAGCAAAGTATACTTTGAGGGAGTAATCATTTATTTTTCCTGAAATGCATTATTTCATATAGAACTAACAAATGCATGTATTTCATGATTAAAAGTATGCAGAATTATTATACTGAATTTATTACATTATCACAGCCAAAATGGCTGTGATAATGTAATAAATTCAGTATAATAAAAATTAATAAATTTATCATAAAATTGAAAATTTCTCCCTCAAAGTATACTTTGCTACTAAAGTATACTTTGCAATGTTGATGAAACAGGCTACAGGTCTGTAGCTATTACGGTTTAAAAGTTTTGCGAGTCACAAGGACGGACGGACAAGGGTAACACTAAATGCCCCTCCACTATTGTTGTGGGGCATAAAAATGCAGATCCTGATGAGGCAGCTCGGCATGAAAGGGTTAAACAAGCCGACATGGAACCACAAACACAAAAGTGAAAGTGAATGAGTGTAGCGTCCCAGCAACAGCTAAGGTCATTTATAGATGGGACCTCGGTTTCAAGTCTCACACAAAAGACCAGTGAGATGGAAATACTATGAACATATTTTTGATGCCCAAGGCGAGGTTTGAACCCACAACCTCTGGTATTGAAATCCAGTACTCTAACCTCTCGGACACAACCCATCCATGCTACAGACACAAGCACAAAATGACCGCTACAGCTAGACTGGACAGAACTTCACTAAGGCCATTATTTCCATAACGTGTCAATCTTGGGTAATGCAGTGTTGCCGTAGCCGTTTGACATTTTTAGCCTGCAAGACGTAGATGCGATTGCTAACTGTGTAATCCTCGCTCTCGACAGCAAATCAACTTGGCATTATCGTGAATAGTGAATATTGAGTATAAAAGTGGCTGTGACGGGAGGAATGGGGATTATGGGTTTCGCAACCAGTGTAGATCCTGATCAGACTGTGCATCTGCAGTCTGATCAGGATCTACACTGTTCGCTATTCCATCAGTGAAACACCAGCCATGCTTCAAACAATGAAACGTGGCCGTGACTGGAGAAATAGGGCTTATGGGTTTTGTGACCAGTGTAGATCGAGATCAGCCTGAGTGTCCGCACAGTCTGATCAGGATCTGCACTGTTCGCCATTCCATCGATGAAACAACAGTCATGCGTCTAACAAACTATCAAATGTGGCTATGACTGGAAAATGGGGCTTATGGATTTAGTGTCGATCGAGATCAAGCCTGCGCATCCGCACATTCGGATCAGGATCTGCACTGTTCGATATTCCATCAGTGAAACATGCTTCTAACAAGCTATATGGATTGCTACCAGGCTACAGGAGTGAGCTATTCAATCAGGAGCTACACTGGTCACAAATCCCATAAGCCCCATTTCTCCAGTCACAGCCACAAATAAGCTTGCTCGCCTGCTGATACCTGCACATGCTTTTATATGAGGCTGGCTATGATAATACTATCAGTATGACAGCGCCGATTTTCGCCAACACTGATTTCCGTATATGACACCTAAAGTTGAATCAAATGAAATCCGCATAAGCTCTGTATGTTCTGTCTTCAATGATACCGATTTCGAAAATCAGTTGTAGATGACATTAACCCATTAAAGATGGGATACACCTATAGTAGTATGAAACTTTTTAGGGGGGGGGGGGGGGTCCTATTTTCTTCATTTCATCTCGAAAGTATATGTTGTTACCACTCATTTGAACCGTCTCGACGAGACGGTTCAAATGAGTGGTAACAACATATACCTTTATGGAGAAATAAACAAAAGAATGAGATTTTTCCAATAAAAATTATTGTATCCTTAGACTGAAATGGGTTAAAGGTTGACACAAATTCAGCCAGAGCTCATGTGACAATCAATTCTGTAGGAGTTCTGTATTTTCTGTTAACCCTTATTAGACCGCTACTCACAACAATTGTAGTCTTTTATATCTTGCCTTATTTCTCAATAAAAACATGGTTTGACAGCACTTCAGAATCATTTCCAATGGAAATGATTCTGAAGTGCTGTCAAAGCATGTTGTAAACTATTCTAAAGTGTTGTCAAAGCATGTTTTTGATGATAAAAATCGAAAATAGAAACAAAAAAATTAAGATAGCGGTCTAAGGGTTAAAGGTACATGTCCACTCAGAAGGCACAAAATGTTCTTTATAGGAATTAAATAAGTGCATAATTGTGTCACTATCCAACAAGTTCTAAAAATTACGAGTGCCCGCTATACACCATTACCCCACATATTGATTGGCATTATTATACATTTTATATCAGACGTAAATATCCATACTGATATCAGGGGCGATAACCATGTTTCCATAAAATGTTAACGGACATTACTATTTATTCTCTGTATATAGTTTTTGACGGGCAATGATCATACTTTATAATCTGTCGAAAATATTATTTTTTCAGGCGCGTCGTGTAAATAGCCCGATACCACCGCGA
This sequence comes from Conchocele bisecta, assembly GCA_029237695.1. Lineage (NCBI taxonomy): Eukaryota > Metazoa > Mollusca > Bivalvia > Lucinida > Thyasiridae > Conchocele > Conchocele bisecta. The sequence continues at coordinate 64,630,094 of CM055280.1, forward strand.
GTCACTATCAGTAAAATAAATATTACTAAATGATTATATCTGCATAGCTGGAACTCGCAATTTTTAGAATTTTTATCAGTAAAACATGATTTGACAGCTTTTTAGAATCATTTCTAAAGTGCTGCTAGACCAAAGAACAGATCATTTGCCATAATTATTCTATTAGACGTCTGGTTGTCTGTTAGAATCTGCCTGGTTGTCTGTTAGAATCTGCGTAGATCTTCAAGTTGTAGCAGCCATTCTCTATATTTCATTTAATTACTCAGCCCTATAGATTTTGTGGTTTTGTGCATTGTTGAGAGCTCCAGATAAGTGTAAATGTACATTTCACAATACTTTACACCGATTTAATGAATGAAGATACATGTACACATTTTTATATTGGAAAAAAATATTATTTTTCTTATTTCTCAATGCAAGTATATGTTGTTACCACTCAGTTGAACCGTCTCATCGAGACGGTTCAAATGAGTGGTAACAACATATATTTTTGGTGAGAAATAAAGAAAATGTAAAAATAATGTTTGGAAATTTTCGATGTTATTTACAGAAAAAGATGATCATTTTTTTCTGACCACATACAAGCACAAAATCATATGGTTACATACTTATGATACATATGAAGGAGGGGCAGAGCTCCAGATAAGGTGCGTATTGGCGTATTTTACGCAATTATTTTAGTTGAATACGCATTGATTATCAAAAGTGGGAGTACAAAATACGCACAGCTCACAGCAATGTGAAAATACGCATTGATTTTCAAATTGAGTAGTGAAAATACTGTCATAAAGTTGAAAAATCACTTAGTTGAGCTGCAAAAATCAAACAGGTTTGCAACTCAAATAAGTGAATGTTTAAATTTGTTATATTTTTTTATCATTTGTTCCCTATTTAGTAATGAAGAAAACCCATTTGTAAATGTAAACTACGCAATGATTTTGAAATTAGGGTGTATAGCACGCTTTAGACATAGCACTATGGCTTTCACTATCTATAGCAAAGAAAATAATAAATGAAAAAAGTCAGATAATGAAAAATAGAAGTTAAACATGATATATAGCAACATGGCATGTTAGTCTAAGCACGCTTTAGACACAAAGCTTATCTGTAGCCGATTTCATCAACATTGCAAAGTATACTTTCCTAGCAAAGTATACTTTGAGGGAGAAATTTTCAATTTTAGGATCAATTTATTAATTTTTATTATACTGAATTTATTACATTATCACAGCCAATTTTGGCTGTGATAATGTAATCAATTCAGTAAATAATTCTGCATAGTTTTAATCATCAAATATATGCAATCGTTAGTTCTGCATGAAATAATGCATTTCGGAAAAATCAATGATTGCTCCCTCAAAGTATACTTTGCTAGGAAAGCATACTTTGCAATCTTGGTGAAATAGGCTACTCCAGGAGCTCTGATTGTTTGCAAAATCTTTGAGAAATGGTTATTCGTCTAGACATATTTAGTTGTGTCTTGGATCCACACATGGGGGAAAAAGATGCAGCCCCAATTCTCATGGAATCGTGCCCCTAGAAAACAAGTTAATACGAATATATATTATAGGAATGAATGGCCTTTTTGTGGAATTTATCGGGTTATAAACTTGGAAAAGTTGCGGGAATACTGGACGAAGGCCGGAAGGCCTCGTCCAGTATTCCCGCGACTTTTCAAAGTTTATATCCCCGATAAATTCCACAAAAAGGCCATTCATTCCTTATAATTCCAGCATTTGAAATAAATTAATCAAGAAAATATGTTTATTTTCCGTTTTCTTAAGAATTATTTTAACTGCGCCTCACGGTTACGGAAAGTAGTTTGGCATGGAGTTTACTGGGATATAAATTCTGGACAGAGAATTGCTACGGGCCAATCAAATGTTAGGGAATCGTGTAAATATTTTTGTTCTGGAATTATTTGCTGATAAACAATTGAGACCATTTTCTGGCTACGTGAATTGTCTGATCGATACAAAACTTGTCATTGTCATCCCACGGACGAAATATGTATTTGACACGTGTCTACTCCACATCTGGCTAGATTCACACCCATGTACACATTTAAAACTACGGGCTCAGTTCAGAAATTATCTAATATTGAGCGGTACATTGACGGAAAACATGCTCTTTAATATGCCTCGAAAATCAGACATATTTTCCATAAATGACATTGAAAGGTGAAACGTTCGGAATTCATGTGGGATTGAAGTTTGTGCCATGTGGAGAATTGACATATACATCAAACTTAAGTCATATTTTCCATAAATGACAGTGAAAGTTGAAACAAAATTCAGATTAGAAAGTTTGATCATTCCACATCAAAAAATAAGTACAGAGAATAAATAGTAATGTCCGTTAACATTTTAAGGAAACACGGTTATCGCCCCTGATTATAAGTGAGGGAATTTATGTCTGATATAAAATGTATAATAATGCCAATCAATACGTGGAGTAATGGTGAATGAATGTTTATTTTACATGAAAATGTCTCAGATGATGTCTCTGATATAAAGAACATTTTGTGCCTACTGAGTGGGCATGTACCTTTAACCCTTTCAACACCACAGACCTCTATAGAGACAATGTTTGCAAACAGTGCAGATCCAGATGAGCTGGCTCGTAACGAGCCGTCTCATCAGGATCTCCACTGTTTGTTAATAATTTTAAACGTCGTACAGATTACCCTTTTAGAAGAATGGGATAATTTGAATGAACAAAATTAATGAAATAGCGTGAAACATTGGAATGGAACATCCTATTAAGTTACTTGGTGTTGAAAGGGTTAATAACTTGAAAACCTGACACAGTGCACGGACACAGGGTGATCAGAATTTACACGGTTACGGAGACGTATTATACACAGGTTAAAGTAACGGACCGAGGTCTATAAATACATTAAATATGCCTAAAAGCATCAATAAATGAAGAAAACAAAATATTTTTGTTTACCCCCTCCATCTAATCATTATAGGATAATGATTAGATGGAGGGGGTAAAAATAATTTTGTTTTGTTCTTCATTTATTGATGCTTTTAGGCATATTTAATGTATTTATAGACCTCGGTCCATTACTTCAACCTGTGGTATTATAGTGCTTGAATATCACATAAATAATATTTCTGATTACTATTAAATATTTGACGGTATCATGATAAGCATACAGTGTCTTAAGGTTGAGATTTGCAGACTGGCAGATTATCTCAGAGATGCCATTACAATGCTGAACTCGGTGACCAGGTCATATACAGGTTGTTTGGTCACCTGACTGATATGGCCATCACCTACTGGTAAAGTGGCAAAGCTATTTATAAAATAGGGATACTGTCTTCTGATTGGTCATATCTAAACTGCTGACCCAGGAAATACAGGTCTGTTGTGGTCGATCACATGACCAAGGGTTCCCTTCATTCATAATATTGCTTGTAGATTGTGTTTTTCATATTGAAATAATTGCAAATATTTCCTAAACGTACACAATTTGTAAACCCAGATTTTCACCATAGGTGTAACAGATATAGATGAGTCATATGCGACAGTGACTACAGTCTTGAACATGTCATTATTGTCTAAATCCTGAATTTGATCAGAATTCATCATATTATGCAAGAGACTGCCAGTTTCTATGAGAATGGAATGTTGACATTTGCTCTGAATGATACAGTACATTTGGTATGACATGAGAAATCATGAGAATTCATTATAAGTTTATACATATATTATGTTGAAATTTAAGTTATTTGCATTTAGAAGCTGGAAAACAAACACACATGTAGAGTTTGCAGGAATATTTCATGCAAGAAACCTGCCATTGTATGAATGCTGCATTTTCATTGGTTGATGGTTAGGGCTAACTGAGGTCACAGTCTGTTTTAGAGTTGAGTTGGATTTTAGACTTTAGAGACTAAACATTAGAAATTATCTGAGTTAAAATAAATAAATTATTCCCATTCGAACGCGACGCCGCTACTACAGACGCCATTTTCAAAGCATCTCAAACCTGACAGATCCGAAACGCTGACGCTGACGAAACGTCCGTAGGCGTAAATCTGATCAGCATTAATGATCGACGCTGTCTTGATATACATTATCATTAAATTTAACATTTCTACCGACTGTACCATAATGACCAGAGTGGGCCGAAACGTCTTGGCCCAAATGTTTACAAACTGACAGACAGTACAATCAAATCTGGCATTTGAGAGTAACGTCCCTTAGTTATGTTTTTGTTCAGATAACACTTGCCTCTATTAAACGCCCACCCTGGACTTCGGAGCCAGTGGTGATTCTCTATTAGAATCTTTACGGTATGTTGTTACCACTCATTTGAACCGTCTCGTCGAGACGGTTCAAATGAGTGGTAACAACATATACTTTCGAGATGAAATAAAGAAAATAGGATTTGGAGTTGGGTGTTATTACCCCTAGGCCACAACCCATACCGGGCGTCTATTAGAATCTTTATGGTAATTATGATTACTGATCTGTTCAGTTATTAGCATCAGTTTGTAGACGTTTTTTATGCGTGAACTAACTTTAACCCGTTCCCTGTTTTGCGATATTTCGACTCTTCCAAATCGAAAACATCTGAATAAAAGAAACAAATGCTGGGTCAAATGATGGTTAAATTATCTGATAGAGTAGAAAACATTGTGGGAAAAGGAGAAATTGCTTGTTACAAGCAATTTCTCCTTTTCCCACAATGTTTTCTAAAAGACATCTTCTGCAGAGGCGTGAAAAGTCGTTTCTATCAGGGAAAGGGTTAAGATACCAGTTTGTTTGTTTGTTTATTGTGTACCAGCCTCAACTGAATAATCAGCATTGATTGTGGGTGTTTAATAGAATAATTATGGTAACCAATCTGTTCTGTTCATTGGCACCCGTTTGGAGACGGTTTTTTTATGCGTGAACTAACTTTAAGATTGTTTGTTTGTTTATTGGTGTTTAACGGCATATCAACAGCTAAGGTCATGTACCAGCCGCAACTGACATTTTTTATGCATGAATTAATTTGAACAAACAAGCCGCGACTGGAAAACCAGCATTCCTTGAGGGTGATTAATAGAATAATTATGGTAAGTAATCTGTTCCATTCGTTGGCACCAGTTTGCAGACTTCTGTGTGAACGGATTATAACTCCATGTTCTACATTAATACCTGCACAGTGAAGGCAGCAAAAAGACAATTATGAATGTGACGGGAGAAATAGGGCTTATTGGTTTTGCGACCAGTGTAGATCCAGATCAGCCTGTGCATCCGCACAGTCTGATCAGGATCTGCACTGTTCGCGAATCCATCAATGAAACACCCGTCATGCTTCTAACAAGCAACACAGATCGTTATCACGTTACAGGAGCGTGTTATATGATCAGGAGCTCACTGGTCACAAATCCCATAAGCCACATTTCTCCAGTCACATCCACGATTATGGAAAGATGGCCTACAGCGGTGGACTTGGCCTAACGTACCTCACGGAAGAACCGGACTTAGTAATGGGGCTAATTGGCGCGTACTGCAATCAGTGTAGAAATAATTGGTTGTTTGATCAGGATTTTATATCCATTCAACAGCAAAGTTATATACCAGTACATGCAGCGCTCCAGTTAAGGTGCGTAATTTGATCAACTTTCGGGGAGACTTTCGTTATTTCTTCGCCAGAATTGGCAAGTTGGGAGTGCTTTAGAATCGTCTCGATGAGACGATTCTAAAGCAATCCCAACTTGCCATTTTTCGTGAAGAAATAAGAAAAATACCCGGAAAATTTGGTCCAATTACGCACCTCAACTGGATCTCTGAGTACATACAGACAGAAATGTACCTGTATGGACGATTGAGTGATTGAGGTTTTACATCCATTCAACAGCAAGGATGTAAAAACACCAACAGGAATGCACCTGTATGGGGGAGCAAAGCTTATTGAAAACTGGCTCAAATATCATTTGGAATATAAACTACGGTTTTATCCAAAACTGCCACATATAGTAATACAAGAAACGAGGCAAAGCCACGAAGGCCAGGTTTTTTCCAAGCATGGACACTTGGATAACATAATTATACCCACTTTTTGTAGACTAGATGGCCGTGGCCTGCATGTCGCGCCTTGGGGCGAGGCATGGACACTAAAAAAATAGATATAGTAGATGGAAAAACTTTAACGAAAAAACTTTAACCGGACACACGGACGTACGGACGGACGGACGTATGCCAAAATGTCGACGATATTGCGCTTTCCACAAGCGGGTGCGACAATGATGATAAACACCCATGTGAAGTATCAAGGTAATGGGTGAAGCAGTTGCAGAGACATAGTACACAAAAAAAAATTAACAAATAAATTCAAAGTAATTTGACCTTGACATTGCACACAGGGGCCGCACGGTTGGGGGTTAGAGTGAAAATATGGACGATGATAAACACCCATGTGAAGTTTCAAGGTAATGGGCGAAGCAGTTGCAGAGATATAGTATAACAAAAAAGTTTTAACCAAAAAATTTAACCAGATGTACGTTAAAAAGTTAACGTTGAAAATGGCTAAGTCAATTACGTAGAAATAATAGGTGAAGGTAAATAAATGGTCACATGTTGGATAGTTGTATGTGGTAGGCACCCCTTGGTTATGAAGCTGTGAAAGTTTGGTGGTCCTAGGTGGTACAGTACCAAAGAAATGGACTTAAACACGAAAACTTAACATTGTAAACGCGAAAAGTTAACATTGAAAATGGCTAAGTCGACTGCGCGGAAAAAATGGGTCAAGTTAAAAAAAAGTAACATGTTGGATAGTGATATGTGGTGGCCACCCCTTGATTATGAAGCTGTGAAAGTTTGGTGGTCCTAGGTGGTACAGTACCAAAGAAATGGACTTAAACACGAAAACTTAACATTGTAAACGCGAAAAGTTAACATTGAAAATGGCTAAGTCGACTGCGCGGAAAAAATGGGTCAAGTTAAAAAAAAAAGTAACATGTTGGATAGTGATATGTGGTGGGCACCCCTTGATTATGAAGCTGTGAAAGTTTCGTGGTCCTAGGTGGTACAGTAACAAAGAAATGGACTCAAACACGAAAACTTAACATTGATTGTGGACGCCGCCCACCGCCCGCCCGCCGCCCGCTCGCGCCCGCCCGCCCGCCCGGCTTTCGCCAATCCAATAGCCTGGATTTTTTTTAAAAAAACCTGGCTAATAAACTATGGCTTTATCCAAAACTTGCCCGATATAACTTGGAATATAACAATGGTTTTATCCAAAGCTGGCTCAAATAGTACTTGATATGTAAACCATGGTTTAATACAAAACTGGCTCAAATGTACGGAGCCCCACAGGGGACATGGATTTTTTTTATTAATTCGTTCCCACAAAATAACAATTTGTTCCCTCAATTTAACAATTTGTTCCCTCAAATTAACAATTCGTTCCAACGATATAAGAATTTGTTCCCTCGAATTAACAATTCAATCCCACGAAATGACAATACGTTCCCACAAATTAACAATTAGTTCCCACAAATTAAAAATTTAATTGTTCCCTCAATTTAACAATTCGTTGCCACGAAATAACAAATCATTCCCTCGAATTAACAATTCGTTCCCACGAAATGACAATTCGTTCCAACGAATTAACAATTAGTTTCTACGAATTAACAATTCGTTCCCTCAATTTAACAATTCGTTCCCAACGTTCGGAACGAATTAATAAAAAAGAAGAAGTCTACGTCCCCTGCGGGGCTCCGTGCATATGGCACTTGGAGAGTAAACAATTGTTTTATCCAATACTATCTCAAATAGTACTTTGAGTATAACCCATGGTTTTATCCAAAACTGGATCAAAATACAAACCATGGCTTTATCCAAAACTAGCTCAAACTAGGAAATGTGTTTATAGAACATGGAGGCCCCCACCTGCAGCGGTCAGAATATCAGTAACGATGTTAGAACATCGCCAATACAATGCAACACGTCATGGTCTACATTATCAATAGTATAACGGGACTAATTAACCCTTTCACCCCTAAGTAACTGGAATGGATTTTGATATGTTAATTTTGCACCCAATCCAATCGTCACAAAATGACTTTCAGACTAGTTCATTTATGAAAAGGGTGTGTTTTTGTTCTAAAAAATACGAAAATTACTTGCAAAAAGTGCAGATCCTGATGAGACGGCTCGCTACGAGCCGGCTCATCTGGATCTGCACTGTTTACAAACGCCGCTATAGCGGGATTTCGGGTTCTCTGCATACTCACGATGAAAATAACAGCCAATACACATTTCTTATTACTCTCTGTAAATATGTCATCTGGATCTACACGTTTTGCGAATACCACAATACAGGCCTGTGGTGTTGATTGGGTTGATTTACTTATTGATTGGCATTATGCGATTTAATGCCTTTTTAATAAGGTTTTGTAGTCACAGGTGATTGTCTAGAATTATTTGCCTTGGAAATGATCTAAATATGTTGGATGGAGAAATAGGACTTATGACATATTCAACCAGTGTAGAAAGTGAATCCCAGTTTGCTTTTTCGTCAGCTCAAAACAACAAATTTTCATTTTACTCCTCAATCAAGCCAGTCAATGAATATTTTCACAGGTTTTTGAGTATTTTGTACTCTCACGTGTGAAAAGCATGGCATACTCAGCTACGATACACACATAAAATACAGGAAATGTGGCTGTTACTGGAGAAATGATGCTTATGGCTTTTGCGACCAGTGTAGATCCATCAGCATCGGCGGTGTTCGCCATTCCTCACTGAAACACCCGTCACGCTTCCAACAAGTAACAGAGATCGACATCAGGCTACAAGAGTGTGCTTATTAGAAACAAAAACCCCATCTCTTTAACCCATTTCAGTCTAAGGATACTATGATTTTTGTTGAAAAAATCTCATTATTTTGTTCATTCATCGATAAAGGTATATGTTGTTACCACTCATTTGAACCGTCTCATCAAGACGGTTCAAATGAGTGGTTACAACATATACTTTCGAAAGGAAATAAAGAAAATAGGGATTTTTCTCTCTCAAAAGGTTCATACTACTAAAAGCGTATCCCGTCTGTAATGGGTTAATGTAACGCATGGAAGAGTGATTTTTGCAATCGGTCATCCGGCATGTTTGATAGGTTAGCAATATAAAATTGTCAAAGTTGTATCAATAAATTATTAATAAAGAACATACACTTGCAGAAATTGGTTATTTTACCGTGTCAATGTGTTTATCCGACATTTACATGTATATCTTGTAAATTTGAATGCCTCACTTCATTATGTTGAATGTTGAATGACAACAAGAGAAAAGATGGCTTTCATGGGAAAATGATTTCCCCGTACTATTATTTTTGGCAATTTACTAGTTCTACATCAAAGATTATTTGTTTAAAGGTATAAAATATATAGTTTACTAAATTTTGACAGACATGCAACAGGTTTGGTTATATGCACTTCGGCTGTTCACATTTTTTGAATGGGTCAAATTGTAGCCGTAGATAACATCAGAGGCAAATTATTGTAGCTATGTGCCTATGTGATCAGGCGTTACACTGGTCACAAATCCCATAAGCTGCATTTCTCCAGTCACAGCCACATCTATCAGCTCTGCAACCCATTAGGAATAGTCTGTATTGTTCTCACCTTAAACAAGGTCATGTGACATCATCCCCAAGGAGACGGGAAGAAACAATAAACACTCCAGGAAATGGACAAGTCTGTTCTGTCACAAACATAGTGGTCATAACTAACACGGCAGGTGTCCGTCGGCCATCGACAAATGCATGGACTCCATATAATATATTTCTACGTTCCCTGTGGGGCTCCATACTATGGAACCCCACAGGGGACGTAGAAATATATTTTTTATTAATTCGTTCCCACGAAATAACAATTTGTTCCCTGCATATGCAGCCTGTGCTCAATAAATGTAAATCCATCAATTGAAATTTCCAGACGATCTTAAATTTGCACTTACGAACATTTTAGTCGTACAAAGTTTAGTTAAATGGCCCCCTGATGATCAGGCTGTGAATAAGAATCACAATTGTGTCAGCAAAATATTCCTGAAGACGAAAATAAAAACTTCAGATCTGTCTTGGGCTGTAGGTCACAAATATAGCGGTTGTCGTTAAAAAGTAAATCACATTTTCGACCAGTATAGCCCAAGGTGTGATTGTGCAATCTGATCAGGGACTACACTGCTCGCTATTGACGAAAACAAAAATCTGAGCTTGGTATTTACACTGTATGCCACGCAGCGGTTGTCGGTTGTCAACATTGAATGAAGAAATTTAACTGGCCAAGAAATCGCTACTTTCTTTATTTCATATTGAAAGTATATGTTGTTACCACTCATTTGAACCGTCTCAATGAGACGGTTCAAACGAGTGGTAACAACATATGCCTTTATCGAGAAATAAAACAAAACTAGACATTATGTTTGTAAAACATGGATATGCTCCCTTAGCATACTGGATCTCAGCATACTGGATCTTGGATCTTAGCATACTGGATCCTGGATCTTAGCATACTGGATCTTAGCATACTGGATCTTAGCATACTGGATCCTGGATCATAGCATACTGGATATTAGCATACTGGATCCTGGATCTTAGCATACTGGATCCTGGATCTTAGCATACTGGATCCTGGATCTTAAGCATACTGGATCTTAGCATACTGGATCCTGGATCTTAGCATACTGGATCCGATACTAACTAAAGACCATGTAAAATAGAAAACTATATTTATATAAATTTCACAGTGATTTGAGAAAGTCTTACAAACATTTTGACTTAACAGACTTAAAGTGTTTCAGCACCTTTTCAAAGGTCACAAAGGTCAATGTCATGTCACTGGTGGTGCGAGTGCGTCACACATGTTCAGGAAAATGAGCTGTCCGAATATTAAAGCAATCGTTCAAGTATTATTGAAGATATTACATGATGGAGAAACTCTTACAAACTTTTTGTCTTTTCGACGTAAATGTACGGATGTACGTACGGACATACGGACCCCCGAGATCAACACAATATGCTATCTCATGGGGGGCATAATAATGAGATTTTTTCAACAAAAATTATTATTTATCCCGTCAACACAGTGCGTATGTGCCGTGAAACACGGTGCCGTGAAACATTTTTGATATCCTGTCAATACGACCTATTCACCGCGCATGAATATATGCGGTGACTGGGGTTACTTTTTTTGCATTTTAAAGCCATTTGTAGGTGTTAACGGGATAAATAGATTAGTAAGTTAGTGCCGTGAATGGGAAAAATATCTGGCGCGGCTCGGAAACGGGATGTGCTCGGCCGAGCCTCGCCCATCCCGTTTCCTAAGCCTTGCCAGATATTTTTTCCCATTCACGGCAATAACCTACTATTCTCTATCTATTTTCCTTATTTCTGAACCAAAGTATATGTTGTGACCACTCATTTGAACCGTCTCGGCAAGACGGTTCAAATGAGTGGTCACAACATATACTTCTGATGAGAAATAAAGAAATTCTTGAACCTTGCCGGATATTTTTTCCCATTCACGGCACTAACCTACTATTCTCTATATACTTAGGCTGAAATGGGTTAAGATAACACATACACATCCTATCTATGTACTGATAGGCTGTTCAAGAGGAAAGGCAGCACTCCAGATAAGCTATTTTACTTTTACAAATGGATAATTGATTTTCTTAATTACTAAAATATGAACAAATGATAAAAAATTATAACAAATTTAAACATTCACTTAATTGAGCTGCAAAAAGCTTTTTGCAGCTCAACTAAGTGAATTTTAGCTCAACTAAGTGAATTTTTAACTTTACGACAGTATTTTCACTACTCAATTTGAAAAATCAATGCGTATTCAGCTAAAATAATTGCGTAAAATATGTCAATACGCAACTTATCTGGAACCCTGTAAAGGCTCATCAAGCATTGTACCGGTCTAAAAATGAACAAGTCACATTTTGCCGTGACTGGAGAAATCAACGCCAACAGACTGACAGCTGTGACAGTATTATAGCCAGTGCAGGTAACAGACACCTATCTCAGCAGCTTGGTTTCACGAAACGCATAGACCAGTTTTATAATAGGTCACCGAAATCGCAAGTAACTAACACGGCCGTAGACACGACCACGGAAGCCATGGCGCGCCGTGGCACAATTTTGGCTCTAGAACGCAGGAAACAGCAGTTTGAGGGTCTTGGTTGATTTTTTGTTCTGGACCCCCGCCAGAGTCCCCCGCTCAATAGTCCGCCGTGGCATTATTTTATTCACCATTACGCTTAACTCCTAAAAGGCTAAATCTACGAGGACGGGGGGACATTCGCAGGTGTTGCTATTCAATTTTCCGGGGTATCTGCGCTTTATCGCGTCAAAATCGAGATATTAAATAAAGTATGGTCAGAAGTGGAGGATTTTTCTTACATGATTCAGTGCACCGCGTCCAAATAGCCGGTGCCTGTGACGTACCCTATCCAGCCACCGTGTATAAAATTATATGTCAAATGAACGGGGTCAGAAATTAACAGGGTCCAAAATCTCCGACATGCTACTGTCTGTTCCTCGTTTTGCTGCTGACAAACTTTTGGCTATTAAACATATCAAATCTAAAAACTATTTAATTGTAAGTACTTTTTCATCAGGAACAAGTCACCATCCGCCAAAAAAAATATTGATGAAATTCCATCAAATATGGATTTTATTGCGGAAGGTGACCAAAAGGGTCGAAAAATAAGTTTGTGAAATCGACTCTGAAACCTGGCGAGGTAGCTTGGAAATGATGTAAATAAGAAAGACCCCATTTTCTGTACAAGGAAGTCTCAAACTTAACATGAAATAGTCCATGACAGTAGCTTACAGATGAAAGGATTAAAAAATCTGTGACAAGTTGTATTATTGGCTGCATATCAAAATTTGTGGCTGTAACTGGAGAAATGGGGCTTATGTGTTTTGTGAACAGTGTAGATCCAGATCAGACTGTGCATCCGCACAGTCTGATCAGGATCTGCACTGTTCGCCATTCCACCAATGAACAATCGATCCATCATGCTAAATTACTTTTGCAAGGAATATAGCTAATTTTCAGGCTACAGGAGTGTGCTATTTAACCAGGAACTACACTGTTCACAAATCCCATAACCGCCGTTTCTCCAGTAACTGCCGCATTTAAGAATATTCTATAGATTCCCTCCTGCGATTTCCTGCTCCCCGCTCCACACGTCCGCCCAATCATGTTCCCAGCTATGAGAAACTATCCCCCAGGGTCAAGTTTAGATGAGAAAATAAAGCCCCTCCGGTCAGCTGCTGGTAAAGTGTCACGAATCACTACGGAAGTAATTCAATATATTTTACAAGAATTCTGTACAATACAACATGTTGCCTCGCCGCAAGGCATATTATTTCACGGAAATATGCAATATAATCTGTTCATGTATCCGTTGAATGTTTCGTGGATCTTTAACCCATTAAAGACGGGATACACTTATAGTAGTATGAAACATTTTAAGGGAACAAATCCTGTTTTCTTTATTTCATCTCGAAAGTATATGTTGTTTCCACTCATTTGAACCGTCTCGATGAGACGGTTCAAATGAGTGGTGACAACATATACCTCTATGGAGAAATAAACAGAATAATGAGATTTTTTCAACAAATATTATCGTATCCTTAGACTGAATTGTGTTAAAGGGGTATATCAGGATTTTTTGAAAAAAATAGTATCAAAAATAAAAACGTGTTTACATCATGGCCCTATTGTCGTGTTTTCAATTAAACCAGGCCATGACTAAAACACATTTTTATTTTTTTTATAGCATTTTTATTAGCAATCCTGTCACAGAACATGCTCCAAAAGGAACATATATCAGTATACATTTTTGTGTGAAATATTTGTCATGTGACCAAGGATAATTCTATATTTTTAATACTTAAAACATGCATATTTTCCTGCAAAACAAGCTCCAAAACTATAGTAAGCAGATATGGCACATTGCTGGCAATTTTAACATTGGGGTTTCGCGTTTTTTAATTGCGTATTTATGTAAATACGCAGCTTATCTGGAGCTCTGAAACTATCTATGTGACTGTGACTGGAGAAACTTATTGGTTTTGCGACCAGTGTAGATCCAGATCAGACTGTGCATCCGCACAGCCTGATCAGGATCTGCAATCCAGATCAGACTGTGCATCCGCACAGCCTGATCAGGATCTGCACTGTTCGTCATTCCATCAATCACACACATATTCATACTGACAACAAGCATTGCAGTTCGATATCAGGTGTAACGAACAGTGTAGATCCAGATCAGACTGTGCATCCATCCGCACAGTCTGATCAGGATCTGCAGTGTTCACCATTCTGTCAATCACACACCAGTCATGCTACCAACAGTTCGATATCAGGTGTAACGAAAAGTAGATCCAGATCAGACTGTGCATCCATCCGCAGTCTGATCAGGATCTGCACAGTTCACCATTTCGTCAATCACACACCAGTCATGCTACCAACAGTTCGATATCAGGTGTAACGAAAAGTGTAGATCCAGATCAGACTGTGCATCCATCCGCACAGTCTGATCAGGATCTGCACAGTTCACCATTTCGTCAATCACACACCAGTCATGCTACCAACAGTTCGATATCAGGTGTAACGAACAGTGTAGATCCAGATCAGACTGTGCATCCATCCGCACAGTCTGATCAGGATCTGCAGTGTTCACCATTCCGTCAATCACACACCAGTCATGCTACCAACAGTTCGATATCAGGTGTAACGAACAGTGTAGATCCAGATCAGACTGTGCATCCGCACAGTCTGATCAGGATCTGCACAGTTCACCATTCCATCAATGACACACCAGTCATGCTACCAACAGTTTGATATCAGGTGTACCAAAGTTGGGTAATCAGCCATCAGGTCCCTTTTGCAGAACTAACTGCACAAACTGTGCTGCTGTATCCTGAATGCATTTTTCTAACAGGTGAATCTAATAACACAATGCATGTAGCAATATTCCTATTGTGGTGGAAATCCATGCCAGACACACCTGATAAGAGGTATCAATTTTGGTATGCAACAGCTGTGCTGGTATGCTCACCTGGGGCCCGTTTCACTAAATTTTGTACGAAATAAAATGTTCGTAAGTGCAAAATTATGATAGTCTGTAAATTTCACATTAACAATGTTTTCTTGTAAATAAGTATTGTATTTACATTTATTGAGCATAAGCTGCATATGTAGCCTATGCTCAATACATGTAAATCCATCAATTGAAATTTACAGACGATATTAAATTTGCACTTGGACTACGCTGGAACTACTACGCTGGCCACCATATGTCGTCATTTTGTATCGAAGAACATGTGCGATTTTTCATGAAAAATATTTACAGAAACTGTGAATGTCTAAAGTGTAAATTCCGCATTTGCTATGAACATTTCGTCAACTTCCAACGTCACTTACAGAAAACATCATAAATTTTCTAACTATTTTTCATGAAATACCACACATCTTCTTAAGTACAAAATCACAAGGCTTGTCTCGTATATGACATTTGGTAACACGACTAGAATACAAAAATAATGACCATGTTCCACAGGTTCCAAAAGCAACGACACTCAACACTATGAAACCAATCTGCTAGAACATTTTCTGATCGGAACACATATACATGTGTGCAATGTATCCCGTCAACACAGTGCGTATGTGCCGTGAAACACGGTGCCGTGAAACATTTTTGATATCCAGTCAATACAATTTTTGCATTTAACAGCCATTTGTAGGTGTTGACAGGATAAATAGAATAGTAGGTTAGTGCCGTGAATGGGAAAAAATATCTGGCGCGGCACGGAAACGGGATGTGCTCGGCAGAGCCTCGCCCATCCCGTTTCCTGAGCCTTGCCAGATATTTTTTCCCATTCACGGCACTAACCTACTATTCTCTATCTATTTTCCTTATTTCTGAACCAAAGTATATGTTGTGACCACTCATTTGAACCGTCTCGGCGAGACGGTTCAAATGAGTGGTCACAACATATACTTCTGATGAGAAATAAAGAAATTCCTGAGCCTTGCCGGATATTTTTTCCCATTCACGGCACTAACCTACTATTCTCTATGTATATTTTTCAAATGGTTCGCCATCATGATGTTACACGTATCGACTGACGTCACCCTGATATAAACTTGTGGAAATGTGTTAATAATTTTAAAAGTCTGGGCTGATTTTGAAAATTTAACTTATTCTTGTAGTCATTTCCAGTTTGGTTTTGAACCAGATTTCCAAAATATTGGTCGTTTTTTACTTTAACTTGTCAAGATCAACTGACATTTTGACGGGCTTTACAGACAACATAGTCTCATGTTGTCTGTCAAGCCGACCAATTAACACGAGAAGCTTTTCTTAAGCTTGTTTTCCAATCCGACTTATCTTTTCTTGCACGCAGTAAAACAAATAAAATGAAAAATTGTTTGAATCAAACACAAAAAAATGTATCTGGGGTACAAAAAAAGTCTCATTTTGTCCATCAAGCCAGCCAATAAAAACGCGACAAATTCATCTGAGCTATGAGCTATAAGTTCCGATATGACCATGTTCCAGCGTGGCTATATAAACAACGTCCTACCTTGCCGCCACCGCTGCCACTGCTGTCCGATGTGGCCGTCGTTGCCGTGGAATTCATGGAACTAAGTGACCCGCGTCGGTCCATCGGAATATCCTCTAGTTCGCTGTCCAGATCCCTGAAATTGGAGTTTATATAATATAGAGGTTATTATACGAGTGATGATTAATATGTTACTTATTGAACTCATTTACTGATTTCATAAGAAACAGAAATCAGTCAATGAGTTTAATATATATTATAGGAATGAATGGCCTTTTTATGGAATTTATCGGGGTATAAACTTGGAAAAGTCGCGGGCCGGAATTCCAGCATTTGAAATAAATTCATCAAGAAAATGTGTTTATTTTCCGTTTTCTTAAGAATTATTTTAACTGCGCCTCACGGTTATGGAAAGTAGTTCGGCGTGGGAGTTTACTGGGATATACATTTTGGACAGAGACTTGCTACGGGCCAATCAAATGTTAGGGAATTGTGTAAATATTTTTGTGCTGGAATTATCATATTATATCCAACAAAATATATACAAAACCTCGTGAATATATTGATCACATGGGTGCGAAAAACCAATCAAAGATTGCCAACTACTGGGGGCATAGATTTTGGGCGGATCCTTGAACATGATTAGCTGTTTGTGTTTAAACACCTCATGAATATACATAGTGTCATAAGGGGGGCGGGGACAAAGTATGATAACCAATAAAACATCTAACTTACTGGTTCAATCATAGATGTTGAGCATTGAGCATGATTGGCTTATTCACCTCATGAATATACATCATCTCATTCCACTTACCGGCTCATTGGGGGCGTAGATTTTGGGCGGAGCCTTGAACATGATTGGCTGTTTGTGTTTGAATGCCTCATGAATATACACAATCCTTATCCCACTTACCGGCTCACTCTACTTGGGGCGTAGATTATGGGCGAAGCCTGAACATGATTGGCTGTTTTTGTTTGAATGCCTCACAAATATACATAATCCTTATCCCACTTACCGGCTCACTCTACTTGGGGCGTAGATCTTGGGCGAAGCCTGAACATGATTGGCTGTTTTTGTTTGAATGTCTCATGAATATACCGGTACATAATCCTTATCCCACTTACCGGCTCACTCTACTGGGGGCATAGATCTTAGTGAGGCCTTAAACATGATTGGCTGCTTGTGTTTGAACGCCTCATGAATATTCATCACATCATGAGGGTAACAAACTATGACAACATCCCACTTACCGGCTCACTCTGCTGGGGGCATAGATCTTGGGCGGAGCCTTGAAATTGATTGGCTGTTTGTGTTTGAACGCCTCATGAATATACATCATCCTCTCCTGGATGAGTTCGCGGAGTTTCTTCACCCATGCCTGCTTCGCCTCGAGGGTGTTCGTCTTTAGGACGATCTTGTACTCGGATATCGGGGCCCGCCCTGTCCACAGAGCGAACTTGGTCGAATCGCCTTCAATGTGCTCGGTGATGTTTATCTCCGATATCTGTAAATAGAACATGGGCGTGGTTAGACAAAATGCAAAGGCCATTTCTCTTGGTCGCAATGCCCTCGATGTGCTCCGTGATGATTATCTCAGATATTTATAAATAGAACATGGGTGTGGTTAAATAAAACGCAAAGAGCATTTCTCCATATTCCGTGTTCCGTAATGCAGATATCTATAAACAGAGCATGAGCATTATCAGAAAAAAGACAAAGGCCAGATAAAACCGTCAAGTGATGGGTGTTTTTATTTTATTGAATTAATTACGAACAGTGGCACTCCTGTGCTAGATGTGGGCTGCTCGTTCAAAGTGTAAATAGTTGAATATTGCAGAAAAAGTTAAGGTCATATAGAGACAGGATCTTGGTGATTTCCAAAGACCAGATAAAAACACACTGGCTGTTTGTGCAATGTCAATTGATCAGTTGGTCAGTTGGTTGGTTTCACTAAACTTTGTGCGACTAAAATGTTTGTAAGTGCAAAATTATCTTGTAAACAATTATTGGATTTACATTTATTGAGCATAGGCTGCATATGCAGCCGATGCTCAATAAATGTAAATCCATTAATTGAAATTTTCAGACGATCCTAAATTTGAACTTAAGAATATTTTAGTCGTTCGAAGTTTAGCGAAACGGCCCGCAGGTTTCTTCCGAAAGACCAGATAGAAATACACTGGCTGTTTGTGCAGCATTAGTTGATTAGATGTTTAGTTTACAACAATGATCTTTACGGCTAATCTAATGTTTTTGCAAGAATGTGCCGTTATCGAAGATGTTTACTCGCATCAAACTGATTCATACCTAACTCATGCTTACTTTGCCAAAATCTCACTGTCCCTGGGGTTCTGATATGAAGTATTTGTTGAATAAGAATTTGGAATATTTAGAGGTTTTTTGCTATAATATAATTTTCAGAACAATCGTGGATGTGTCATTCTTGCCTAGTAAGGTAAGTGTAAGGGTTGTTAAAGGTACATGCCCACTCAGTAGGCACAACATGAAGCCAATCAAAATTAAGCAGAACTGACACGTCTCCGTGTCTGGTTTAGAGAGGTTCGACTGTATGTACGTCATAAATGTAGAAACAAATCACACCACGGTCTTACGAGAAGTATACGAGATGAATGAGATATATACGACAAACGAAGTGCCATATTTCACGTCTAATAAGCAAGAAACTAGTTATAAATGACACAAACTGCGGAATAATCCCGACAGACAGCATGCATACTTGGCATACAACCATGCTCCAGATAAGCGGCGTATTAGCTTAAATACCCAATTAAAATCAGAAGTAGCGAGTATACAAAACCAATAAAAAATTTGTGGTACCTTTATCATGCTGCAGAAAACAATAAACAGACTACAAATATGGCGTATTTTTCTTATTTTCCATGAAAACACATCTTGGTTTTCATGAGAAGTGTCTCCAAGGAGACAATTCTAATGAAATGTCAAGACATGTTTTCATTTTGAAGCAAACTATTCAATAACTATCGTCTGTTGATATGTAAACAGTACTGTGATTTAATTTTACCCAATTACAATTTTGAAATACCCGATTGCTTCAGAAATAATGGAGTGACGATACTCAATTACTCATTTCTTATCTGGAGCCATGATACATATAGACAACTGGTTGAGAAAAATGACGTTACGACATTATCGGCCAGGGTAGCCCAACATGCATACTTGGCATTATGTGCCAGCGAATAATACAATGGGGGGTTATGACCTTTGCGACCAGAGTAGCCTAAGATCAGCCAGAGTATTCGATGTGTATATGTCTCCCATTCTCCATATCAGAGACACGTTTCGTTTTGATTCGGCTTATATTTAACTCTTTATTTCTCAATTAAAGTATATGTTGTTACCACTCATTTGAACCGTCTCGGTGAGACGGTTCAAATGAGTGGTGACAACATATACTTTTGGTGAGAAATAATAATTTTTTTTAATTTTTTTCATAAGAAAAATTGTGTTTTATCCACATAGGTTAATAATATCCATCTGATATGTTCAATGCAAGCATGAATGATTGTTCACTGACTAAATGGCGGATAGTGTAGACCGTGATCATAATTACAAGGATTACAAGAACCGTGCTGTGGCAGAAATTAATGTTATCATAAACAAGAAACGAGGCAAAGCCACGAAGGCCAGGTTTTTTCCAAGCATAGACACTTGGATAACATAATTATACCCACTTTTTGTAGACTAGATGGCCGTGGCCTGCATGTCGCGCCTTGGGGCGAGGCATGGACACTAAAAAAATAGATATAGTAGATGGAAAAAGTTTAACCAAAAACTTTAACCGGACACACGGACGAACGGACGGACGTATGCCAAAATGCCGACGATATCGCGCGTTCCGCAAGCAGGTGTGACAATGATGATAAACACCCATGTGAAGTATCAAGGTATTGGGTGAAGCAGTTGCAGAGATATAGTACACGAAAAAACTTTAACAAAAAAATTTAAAGTAATTTGAACTTGACATAGGGCACAGGATCGCGCGTTCCGCAAGCAGGTGCGACAATGATGATAAACACCCATGTGAAGTATGAAGGTATTGGGTGAAGCAGTTGCAGAGATATAGTACACGAAAAAACTTTAACAAAAAAAATTCAAAGTAATTTGACCTTGACATTAGGCACAGGATCGCGCTTTCCGCAAGCAGGTGCAACAATGATGATAAACACCCATGTGAAGTATGAAGGTATTGGGTGAAGCAGTTGCAGAGATATAGTACACGAAAAAACTTTAACAAAAAAATTCAAAGTAATTTGACCTTGACATTGGGCACAGGATCGCGCTTTCCGCAAGCAGGTGCGACAATGATGATAAACACCCATGTGAAGTATGAAGGTATTGGGTGAAGCAGTCGCAGAGATATAGTACACAAAAAAACTTTAACAAAAAAATTCAAAGTAATTTCACCTTGACATTGGGCACAGGATCGCGTGTTCCGCAAGCAGGTGCAACAATGATGATAAACACCCATGTGAAGTATGAAGGTATTGGGTGAAGCAGTTGCAGAGATATAGTACACGAAAAACTTTAACAAAAAATTCAAAGTAATTTGACCTTGACATTGGGCACAGGATCGCGCTTTCCGCAAGCAGGTGCGACAATGATGATAAACACCCATGTGAAGTATCAAGGTATTGGGTGAAGCAGTTGCAGAGATATAGTACACGAAAAAACTTTAACAAAAAAATTCAAAGTAATTTGACCTTGACATTGGGCACAGGATCGCGCTTTCCGCAAGCAGGTGTCGACAATGATGATAAACACCCATGTGAAGTATCAAGGTATTGGGTGAAGCAGTTGCAGAGATATAGTACACGAAAAAACTTTAACAAAAAAAT
Organism: Conchocele bisecta; assembly: GCA_029237695.1. NCBI lineage: Eukaryota > Metazoa > Mollusca > Bivalvia > Lucinida > Thyasiridae > Conchocele > Conchocele bisecta. The sequence goes on from CM055280.1 coordinate 64,651,566, forward strand.
TCAAAGTAATTTGAGACCTTGACATTGGGCACAGGATCGCGCTTTCCGCAAGCAGGTGCGACAATGATGATAAACACCCATGTGAAGTATCAAGGTATTGGGTGAAGCAGTTGCAGAGATATAGTACACGAAAAAACTTTAACAAAAAAATTCAAAGTAATTTGACCTTGCATTGGGCACAGGATCGCGCTTTCAGCAAGCAGGTGCGACAATGATGATAAACACCCATGTGAAGTATCAAAGGTGACTTGGGTGAGTGCAAGCAGGTTGCAGAGATATAGTAACATTTCAGAAAAAACTTTAAACAAAAAAATTCAAAGTAATTTGACCTTGACATTGGGCACAGGGGCCGCACGGTTGGGGGTTAGAATGAAAATATGGATGATGATAAACACCCATGTGAAGTTTCAAGGTAATGGGCGAAGCAGTTGCAGAGATATAGTATAAACGAAAAAGTTTTAACTTTTAACCAAAAAACTCTAACCAGACGTACGTTAAAAAGTTAACGTTGAAAATGGCTAAGTCAATTACGTAGAAATAATAGGTGAAGGTGAAAAAATTGTCACATGTTGGATAGTTGTATGTGGTAGGCACCCCTTGGTTATGAAGCTGTGAAAGTTTGGTGGTCCTAGGTGGTGGTACAGTACCAAAGAAATGGACTTAAACACGAAAACTTAACATTGTAAACGCGAAAACTTAACATTGAAAATGGCTAAGTCGACTGCGCGGAAAAAATGGGTGAAGTTAAAAAAAAGAGTAACATGTTGGATAGTGATATGTGGTGGCCACCCCTTGATTATGAAGCTGTGAAAGTTTGGTGGTCCTAGGTGGTACAGTACCAAAGAAATGGACTTAAACACGAAAACTTAACATTGTAAACGCGAAAACTTAACATTGAAAATGGCTAAGTCGACTACGCGGAAAAAATGGGTCAAGATAAAAAAAAAGTAACATGTTGGATAGTGATATGTGGTGGGCACCCCTTGATTATGAAGCTGTGAAAGTTTGGTGGTCCTAGGTGGTACAGTAACAAAGAAATGGACTCAAACACGAAAACTTAACATTGATTGTGGACGCCGCCCGGCGCCCGCCCGCCGCCCGCCCGCCGCCCGGCTTTCGCCAATCCAATAGCCTGGATTTTTTTTCAAAAAACCTGGCTAAAAATCGAGGACTTAACTCTTTGCGTGCTTAGGCGGTGAAAATATCCGCCAAACGAATTAGGAGTGTATGTTTTATTTCTCTCTGTAAATATGTCTTGAAATTTCATTAGAATTGAATCCTCAGGACTCAATTCTAATGAAATTCCAAGACATATTCATGATATTTACGGGGAGAAATACAAGAAAATATGATGAATTTTTGTCCGCTAGTTTTGAATTATTTATAGCCCACAGGTTTCCCAGCATGCAAAGAGTTAAAGGTGGAAATTGGCTCGGACACCTTCCATACCCGGGATATATAGCCCAGTAAAAAGGGCAGGCCGATGGTCGTCGGCCTGGTTTATATTTCCGAATTTTGATAAATCTTGCATTTATTCAGGCTCCAAAAGTGTGCTCCAAATATAGGAGAATCTATTTCTGAGACGCATGGTCTTTAACGCATTATAATCGAAACAGGCTTGCAGGTGTATGCAAAAGTTTGCATTTTTCTTATTTCTCATCGAAAGTATGTGTTGTGACCACTCATTTGAACCGTCTCGATGAGACGGTTCAAATGGTGGACACAATATTATATTCTGAGGAGAAATAATGAAATTATTTTAAATGTTCCGATAGTAAAATGGAGTATCTTTAGAATGTAATGGATACCACCAATTCTTCACTCAGAGCAGACTCACTTATGATGAAAATTGCGCTTTAATTAGATTATCAAGATAATCACTTTAAACAATTAAACCCACAGCGAATAAAATGTCGGCAATGATTGCATCTGAGGTGGTTGCCAAAAATGATTTTCAGAATTAATAGCATTCTACAGAAATAATGTTACATTTAACTCTTTGCATGCTGGGAAACTGGTGGGCTATAAATAGTTCAAAACTAGCGGACAAAAATTCATCATATTTTCTTGTATTTCTCCCCGTAAATATCATGAATATGTCTTGGAATTTCATTAGAATTGAGTCCTGAGGACTCAATTGTAATGAAATTTCAAGACATATTTACAGAGAGAAATAAAACATATACTCCTAATTCGTTTGGCGGATATTTTCGCCGCTAGCATGCAAAGAGTAATATATGTATGTAACATAATTTCTAGAGAATTTATTCAGAAATTCTGCATAAATTGTACAGATTTTAGAGCAACTTTGTTTCACTCAAATCATACACGTTACAACTTTGCTGTGTATACATCATTCTGATGTTCGCAATCAAATAATATATCGGGCTGTCGGCAAGCTAGAAACAAAATTGCTACCCTGCTCCATACCTTTTGCGAGGGTAGCAATTTAACCCCATCTTTTTGGTTATTTTACCGTGTTAAGATGTTTATCTGACATTTACCTGAATATCTTGTAAATTTGAAAGCTTCATTTCGTTATGTTGAATGTTGAACAACAACAAGATAATATATTATGTTATACATTATTATTTTTGGCAATTTACTAGTTCTACATCAAAGATTAGTTGTTTAAAGGTATGAAATATACAGTTTACTAAATGTTGACCTACATGCAACAAGATTTGGGTATGCACTTTAGTTGCTCACATTTTTTTGAATGGGTCAGATTGTAGCCGTAGATAACATATCGGAGGCGAAATATTGTAGCTATCTGCAAGCGGGCAGGACAAAAATAATCAGATTTTTTTCACATAAAAAACTGCTTATCATCAGCATGAATTGGTGGATACTTGTCAGTGATTAACAGCTGGCCATAACATGTAGCTGTGACTGGAGTAATGGGGCTGTGACTGGAGAAATGGGGCTTATGGGATTTGTGACAAGTGTATCTCCAGATCAAATAGCACACTCCTGTAGTCTGATAATGATCTATAAACTAAAATGCTTGTCAGAATCATGACGGGTGATTCGTTGATGGAATCGCGAACAGTGTAGATCCTGATCAGACTGTGCGGATGCACAGGCTAATCTGGATCTACACTGGTCGCAAAACACATAGGCCCCATTTCTAGTCACAGCCACATTTAGGTTGAACAGTTCTATGACTTCAGTACCTACCACTTGAAGGATTGCCTTGGTATTTGGACACTTGATACATGGGGACATATTTATATGGCACACGCGGATGCGCAGGCTTATCTGGGACCCGTTTAACTAAACTTTGTATGACTAAAATGTTCATCAGCACAAATTTCGGATCGTCTGGAAATTTCAATTGATGGATTTACATTTATTGAGCATAGGCTGCATAATTATGCCGCCTTTGCTTAATAAATGTAAATCCAATAATTGTTAATTAACATTAAAATATTGTTAATGTGATATTCACACAGACTATCATAATTTTGCACTTACAAACATTTTAGTCTTACAACGTTTAGTGAAACGGCCCCCAGGATATACACTGGTCGAAAAAACCCGTAAGTCCCATTTTCTCCAGTCACAGCCACAAATCTGTTAACCACAGTTCCCAAGTCGCAGACAAAATCACAGAAAATATTTCAAATTTGTTTAACAGCAGGATATTACTAAACTATTTAGCGACCACACCCCTTTACAAGGAAACAATTTACTTAGAGTAGGAAACACCCACGTTGTGAAAATACAATGTGAAGTCTGACAAATTCATAATCACGGCTTGTAGTTATATATAACATTCTGAGTAAGTATTCCATTCTCGTGCTCGAAATCACAAAGTTGGATCGGTTGAGTCTGAGCTGTGCTCAGTCTCAACCAATTAAACTTTGTTATTTTGAATACGAGAACTAAGGAGGAAAAATAAAAGAATGATGGAATATTTGAAGTCTGACAAATTCATATTCACGGCTTGTAGTTATAACATTCAGAGTAAGTATTCCATTCTCATGCTTGAAATCACAAAGTTGGATTGGTTGTGTCTGAGCTGTGCTCAGTCTCAACCAATTAAACTTTGTTATTTTGAGTACGAGAACTAAGGAGGAAAAATAAAAGAATGATGGAATATTTGAAGTCGGACAAATTCATAATCTCGGCTTGTAGTTATAACATTCCGAGTAAGTATTCCATTCTCATGCTTGAAATCACAAAGTTAGATTGGTTGAGTCTGAGCTGTGCTCAGTCTCAACCAATTAAACTTTGTTATTTTGAACTAAGGAGGAAAAATAAAAGAATGATGGAATATTAAAAACGCATTAACAAGTCAAACGGGTATCATTATAAAATTTTATAGTGCATCTTTACGATTAGTCGGTATAACAGACTAACTACTGTCTGTTTTATGTAAGCCTGCTAAATTTTAAAACAGGAGTACTAAATTTCACAATATATGCACTTCGAGACATTAGGTCCACAAGGGAAGATAAATAATAGGAAAATTGTGAAACTCAATACAGTAAATTTTCCAGCTGTAATGCTAAACGTGTATACTAAATTTGATTACGATCTGACAAGTAGAACAGAGTTATTATGTGGACAAGGATATACAATGTGTGTATATTAAAAATAGCTGCTGAAACAAAAGAGGTAACAAAATATTTGTTCCCATTAGGCTACAAAAAAATAATGTTTAGATTCTCATCCAAAATTTTTTATTTTTTTATTTTTTTTAATAAAAAACCCTTGGGCTGGCCGTTTTATTAGGGGCGGGCGGGGATGAGAATATAAACATTAATTTTATGTAGCCTTATCCCACTAAATATGTGTAGCGAATTTGGTTAACCCTTAGACCGCTACTCACAACAATTGTCATCTGCTGTTGCTTTTATATCTTGCCTTATTTCTCAATAAAAACATGGTTTGACAGCACTTCAGAATCATTTCCAATGGAAATGATTCTGAAGTGCTGTCAAAGCATGTTGTAAATTATTCTAAAGAGCTGTCAAAGCATGCACATGTTTTTGATGATAAAAATGGAAAACAGAAAATAAACAGCAGACAACAACAAAAATAAGATAGCGGTGTAAGGGTTAATATCTGTCAAGTAGAACTTGAGTTATTGATTGCATGGACAATCTGTGGACAAGCTGTGGACAATATGTGGACAATCTGTGGACAAGCTGTGGACAAGCTGTGGACAATCTGTGGACAAGCTGTGAACACCCATCGCCCGCTCACAAACCTGGACAAGGTAAATACATAATAGGACCGTTTTTTTCAAACAGCGTACACAAATAGAAGGTCTACATGAAACAGACTGCAGGATTATGCAACTGACACCCAATCTGAGTTGTTATTGGTAGCGGATATTTCGAATATAATAGGTAACTACTGTCTGTTTCACGAAACCTGCCCAAATTTTACGGCCATACCGGTATATACGATGCAAAAACAATATTTTTTTTCGATAATATTAAATTTTATCAAAATTTAAGAATGAGCCTTCTTTTTATTTTGTGAAATTGTCAAATATTGATTTTATTACGAAAAATGAGTTCTCTACGGGAATTTAACCTGGGGAAAAAAGAGGTGGAGAACATGGAGGAGTCGAAAAACAAAAAACTTTGGAAATTGATTCTGAAACCTGGCTAGATAGCTTGGAAATGACCAAGAAAACAAAAGTTACATTTTGAAAATCGGTCCACTATTATTCTGAAATTAGAAAAATTTCCCCATGTTAAATCCCCATAGACATCTTCACTGAGTCTATGGGGATTTAACATGTGGAAATTTAATGAAACAAAAGGCTCATTCTTAAAATTTGCTAAAATATAATATTATCGAAAAAAAGAATGTTTTTGCATTGTTTATACATGTATGGCCGTAAAATTTGGGCAGGGTTCGTGAAACAGACAGTAGATTTCTACTTTTCACAAACAATTTCATATCCTGTTCTAAAGCTAAACCCAAACTCATTCCTTTGATGCCAAACCAACACAGTTAAAGAAATTAACACTGGGAAATTTACATTAAAAGCCTAATCTCTTCTTTACTTGGCATGAGATCATAGCAATTAGATACGAAGCACGCCATGTGATTTTGTACCGAAGAAGATCGTGTGATTTTTTCATGAAAATCATTTACAGAAACTGTGTTATTGTGAGTACACTGTGTCGGAGATTGATGAAATATTCAGAGCAAATGCGGAATACTATTCCGCATATGCTCTAAAGATTTCGTCAACTTTCACCTTCATTTACGGAAAATATCGTAAATTTTGTAAAAATAATTTCAAGAGATATCACACATATTCTTAGGTACAAAGTCACATGGTGCGTCTCATATGGGGAAGGATTTGATAAAAGGTACCTTACGACATTAGCGACACTTCTAGATTCTCATTCTCTTGCACAGTTACATGGTGCAATTATGGGCGAATAGTTTCTGTGATGGCAAAGTTCAAAACGGGTAATAAATTTATTAAATTTTATTTTTGTTATTTCTCAATGAAAGTATATGTTGTTACCACTCATTTGAATGGTGACAACGTATACTTTCGAGAAGAAATGAGGAAAATAGGATTATTTTTTTTAGAAATTTTCATACTATTTTAATGGTATTCCGTCTGCAATGGATTAACCAATTGAAGTATAATAATAGATACAATACTGTTTGTTGCTAAAGATATTTGTACTTATGAACATGACTCACAGAGGGGTGTTTCACAGTCAGACATCTGTGGAATAAATCTTCTCGGAGAATTCACAGACGAATGGAAGTAAAGTGACTGTAAGACGTGCGAGATGGTGAATCCAGTCTGTTTGTTTTTACATCGTCAATTTGTGCCACTTTGTGCCAGATGTAAAAAAAAATTTGTTATGCTCCCCGTCTCTTTACCAGTCACAGTAGAGCGAGGAGGCATGAGTGTTTTAAATGTGTCTCCATTACAGTGTCTGTCCAATAATTCGGTTCAAGGAGTTTCTCCAATCAGCCACCGTGTGCATTGGTGTACCGTGAGTGCAGATAGCCCACATTTCTTGCTATATTGTGAATGTTCACATTTTGTGCAAAATTCGGATCAATATATTTTGTAAAAGCATATAATTAAGTTCATCTCTCAACAGAAAACTTTATTGAGTATCAATCAATCAAATAAAATAAAATCAATGTTTGTTTGTTTGTTTATATTGGGGTTTAAAGGCCTATCAACAGCTAAGGTCATTTAAGGCCGGGTCAATTGGTTTAGTACTAAATCCCATATATTACTTGTACAAGTACATGTACATGTTCAAGTACATGTACAAATGGGGGGGGGGGGGGGGGGGGGGAATCCCAAAATCAGAACTGAATATTTACAATAAAAACAAGAGTGCCGAAGGTCACAATATACGCCCGTCGAGGCAAGGCCAGTCAACAAGGGGAGATAACTCATCTTGCCGTGATAAACATGTATATACCGAATTTGGTTATGATCGGTCAAGTTGAACTTGAGTTATTGCGTCGACAAGGATATACAGTGTGAAAATTAAAAATGGCTGCCAAGGGGACATAAGTATCGGAAATTTTTCAAAATCAATAGGCTTCTTTGTCTTGCCATGATAAACATGTATACCGAATTTGGTTTTGATCGGTGAAGTAGAACTTGAGTTATTGCGTGGACAAGGATACAGAGTGGGAAATATAAAAATGGCCGCCAAGGGGAGATAAGTCATCGGAAAGTTTTGAAAATCAATAGGCGTCTTCAGCTTGCCGTGATAAACATGTATACCAAATTTGGTTACAATCCGTCAAGTAGTACTCTAGTTATTGCGTGGACAAGCTGTGCTCGCCCGCCTGCTGCCCGCCGCCCAATTGCCGGCCTGCCGGCCCGCCTGCACGCCCGCACGCCCGCCCGCCCGTCCACCCATACAAGATGAATACATAATACGTCCCGTTTTTTCAAACGGGCGTATAAAAAGTATATATTCAGCCCTGAAATCATAATAATCCTCATCTGATGCCAGGTCCTCGCCACACCAGAATCACTTGGCCCCCTCTCAAAAGTGGTAGGATCAGTAATAATCTTATTACTTTTATAATGGGCAATAACCCAACAATAATTCCGCAGAATCAAATGTCTCGCCTTGTTCCGCCTTGACCTTGACCCTGGGGCCCGATAAAAAAAATATTAATAGTCGTATATCCATCTACATATCATATTAAAAGTATGTATACAGTTTGATGACTGTAGCTGATAAGGTGTTGATTAGTAATGACCGTAACACGAAAACCTAACATTGAATGATGACGCCGCCGCTGGCGACTCCGGAAAAGCAAAACCTATGTCTCGCTTTCCGTTTTCGTGGGCGAGACAAAAATCAAATCAATCAATAAATCAATCAATCAATCAATCAATCAATTAAAATCAAACAATCAACCAATCAATCAATCAATTCAAACAATCAATTCAAACAATGACTAATTCGTTAGATAGAAAGAGGGCAAACAAAAATATATGGTTATTGACTTCACCGGCTCATCTGGACCTTCACCCTATTCGAACATCAGAATAGAGGTACGGAATGTTGTGTTTATGGGAAAACATAATCCACAGTGGCCACATGAAGCAGTCTTTGAGAGAGAAGATTAAGGCTTGCCCTGGTTGGTGTGCCAAAACCAGGGGGCCGTTTCACTAAAGTTTGTACGACTAAAATGTCCGTAACTGCAAAATTATGAGTCTGTAAATTTCACATTAACAGTGTTTTCTTGTAAACAATTATTGGATTTACATATATTGAGTTTAGGCTGTGTATGCAGCCTATGCTCAATAATTAATCCATTAATTGAAATTTCCAGACGATCCTAAATTTGCACTTACAAACATTTTAGTCGTACAAAGTTTAGTGAAACGGGCCCCAGGTTGTTTGATACGAGCTGGTAAAGGTACGAGGCTGAAATCGATCTGCCTTGTTACTCGTGATAATTCATTTACAGTTTCATGTGCTCGAATATATTGAATTTGCAGAGAGATCTGGCAAGATGGGGAATATGAACTTTGTGACCAGCGTTTACCCAGACAGTGCAACATCATATTTAGAGGTTGGATACAATTACAGAAGTATGATTTTTTTTCAGAAAATGTTTCACTAATTCTTTTCTTCTTAAACGTATGTATTGTTACCACTCATTTGAATGAATATTCGAAATATTTTTCTTGGTCTAGGTTTTGTTTGTTTGTTTATTGGTGTTTAACGGCTAAGGTCATTTAAGGCCGGGTCAATGGGTTTAGTACTAAATCCCATATATTACCTGTACAAGTACATGTACATTTTCAAGTACAAATACAAATGGGGAGACAATCCCAAAATCAGAACTGAATATTTATAATAACAAAACTATATATTCAGCCCTGAAATCGGAATAATCCTGATCTGATGTCAGGTCCTCGCCACACCAGAATCACTTGGTCCCCTCCCAAAAGCATTATAATCAGTAATAATCTTACTACTTTTATAATGGCCAATTCAACTCCCAGGTAACAAAAGAGCCAAAGATAAAAACGTACCTGAGGGCCAAACCAAGCAAATCGTGATTCCTATAAGGAGGAACCCCTACCGTTAATTTACGCTGTCTCGTTTGCCCGACCACCACCCACGCCTGGTCTAGGTGTACACCACAGTTCAACATCACATTTAGAGGTTGGATACAATTACAGAAGTATGATTTTTTTCAGAAAATGTTTCACTAATTCTTTTATTCTTAAACGTATGTATATAATACCACTCATTTGAATGAATATTCTAAATATGTTTTCTCCAAAGTATGTAAGTGTGACTACCATTTGAGGATACGCCATTATGTTTGCGGAAAATCCTAAATATTTTCCTTCTATGTGCTCAGAAGATTATGTCGCGACCACCATTTGAACCGTCTCATCGAGACGGTTCAAATAAGTGGTCACAACATATACTTTCGATGAGAAATGACAAAAACTATGGAAAATAGTTTGTTCTATAGCTCTTTAAAGACACATTTCATTAAATTTGGTTGTAAATACAGAAATGGCAAGACATGATCTGCGATAATTGTAGACCCAGATCAGGATGCACATGTCCGCGGTCTGATCAGGCAAAACACGAAGTATGTTTTTAACAAACAGTATAATTTGTTTATGTCCTTATCGAACTGAATAAATGGTCTAGTAGTTCAGCAACTGAACTGACCAGAAATGACATAAGCCCCTGATATCTAGTCAAAATAATCACCTAGTCACTAGTCACCTAAGACGATTTAGACGAGATGGCCGCGGCCTGCATGTCGAGCCCGCCGAGGCATTTGATGGTCTCAGAGTGTATTTATTTGAAGTTTGATGCCCAATAAGCATACAAAGTTTCAAGCAAATCTGACTTACGGTTACAGAGATAGTAGGTATGTGAAAACTTTAATGCAAATTTTGACAGAAACTTTAATGCAAACTTCTAAGTCATTTGACCTTGACATAGGGGCACAGGGGCCGCATGAGTGGGACACAGAATGAATATATGGATGATGACTAATAAGCATATGAAGTTTCAAGTCAATGTGACTTAGGACTGCAGAGATATAAGGTATTTAAAAACTTTAACGCAGATTTCGGACGGACGCACGGACACCCGGACATCATTGTGATCACTATGTCTCGCTTTCCGCAAGCGGGCTCGACAAAAACTGTGATATATTTCGGAAAAGTCATCAAAAGTTGACTACTATTCCGTATTTGCTCTGAGAATTTCATCAAGTTTCATCAAGTCTGTGCATTTGCAGTCTGATCAGGATCTGCACTGTTTGCCATTCCATCAATGAAACACCCATCTTGCTTCTAGCATGCAATACAGAGTATTCAGGCTACAGGAGTGCATTTCACTAAACCTTGTACGATGAAAAAGTTTGTATGAAGATTTTTTATAATTTAGTGCCCGCTATACAGATATAATCATTTAGTAATATTTATTTTACCGATAGTGACGCGCGGTGGTATCAGGCTATTTTCATTATAGGAATGAATGGCCTTTTTGTGGAATTTATCGGGGTATAAACTTGGAAAAGTCGCGGGAATACTGGACGAAGGCCTCGTCCAGTATTCCCGCGACTTTTCCAAGTTTATATCCCTGATAAATTCCACAAAAAGGCCATTCATTCCTTATAATTCCAGCATTTGAAATAAATTCATCAAGAAAATGTGTTTATTTTCCATTTTCTTAGAATTATTTTAACTGCGCCTGACGGTTACGGAAAGTAGTTAGGCATGGAGTTTACTGGGATATACATTTTGGACGGAGACTTGCAACGGACCAATCAAATGTTAGGGAATTGTGTAAATATTTTTGTGCTGGAATTAATAAGTATGATCATTGCACATCAAAAAGTAATTACAGAGCAGAAAAAGTAACGTCAGTTAACATTTTAAGGAAACACGGTTATCGCCCCTGATATCAGTGTGAAAATTCATGTGTGAAAAATGCCAATTATATCGTTCATTTTGGCCGAACAATGTTATATCTAATGTATAGATGAAACAAATATGCCTCCCTATATTATAACCTGGAACGTGGGCATGTACCTTTAACATGGTTCCCAAATGCTACTATTTTCTACATACATGTACATACAATTAAATATCAGCACATCCACGAAAGATTTGCCAATATCCGCTGTCAGATCAAATGTTATTGTAAATTTCAATTTCAAACTTACAAACTTCTTAGTCGTATGAAGTTTAGTGAAACGGGCCCCAGGAGTGTAATATTTCATCGGGAGCTACAGTCTAGTTTCCATTGATGGAATGGCGAACAGTGCAGATCCTGTTCAGACTGTGCGGATGCACAGGCTGAACAGGATCTGCACTGGTCGCAAAACCCATAAGCCCCATTTCTCCAGTCACAGTCGCAAATCTGGGTGTAAGACGCAGGATTTGACGACTTTGACAAGTCAGTTTTCCAAGTCACAAACCACAGCGGCAGTACATTCTCTCAGAAAACATAGAAATCAGCTTTTACATATGAAAATACCGTATTTATTCTAATAAATGCACTGGGGATATTCGTTTAAACGGCCTATCAACAGCTAAGGTCATGTAAGGCCGTGCAAACGGGTTCGATCCCGTTTTAACCTGCTGCATTGGGAGGGAAATCCCAAAATCCGAACAGAATATTTACATCGAGAAGAATATATTCAGCCCTGAAATTAGAATAACCCGACCTGTTGCCAGGTCCATACCACACCAAAGTCACTTGGCCCCTTCCCCTAAAATAGGATTACGAATACCGTAATACTCACATAAGGGGTATAACCAGATTCAACTGTCACATACAAAATGCCAAAGACGTGTGTGAGGGCCAAACCAGGTCTCCAATCGGAATTCCGGTAAGGATGAAAGCCGATCATTAAATTACCGATCCCAACTGCCACCCACGGAAAGTAGGATCAAATATGTTATTGTCACAATATGAAAGTGGGGGCTACTATTAGAGAGCGGGTTACTATTAGAATAAATACGGTACATGTTGAAAATGGTTATAACGCCATAATTATGCACTTGAAGACATTCATGCTGCCTACTAGTCGGAATAAAAGACATGCCGTCCTTCTTTGTACATATAATATTAAACCCATCAGCAACAACTCCAGACAGTTAGATGCACCGCAATTTGTATGAAATTGTATTTCACCGTTTCACCCCTAACTAACTGGAATGGATTTTGACGTTAATTTTCAGACTAATCCAATCGTCACAAAATGATTTTCAGAATAGTCCATTCATACTAGATGGTCACGGCCAACATGTTGCACCCGACGAGGCTTTGTTAGTATACTGAAAAACTTAAACCAAAAACTTTAACCAAAAATTGTAACCTCGGACGTACGCCAATGTGTCGACTATATCGCGCTGCGCCGCAAGCGGATGGGACAAAAATGGGGCTGTTTTTTTCTTCTAAAAAAAATATGAAAATTGCAGATCCTGATGAGATGGCTCGTCACAAGCCGGCACATTTACATCTACGGTGTTTGCAAACACCACTACAGAAGTCTGTAGTGTTTTTGTTTGTTTTGTTTGTTTGTTGGGGTTTAACAGCCTACCCTGAAATCAAAATAATCCTGATGATGCAAGGTCCTCGCCACACCAGAATCACTTGGCCCCCTCCCAAAAGCAGTAGGATCAGTAATAATCTTTAATAATATTTTTATAATGGGCAATAACCTAATTTGGTCTGTAGTGTTGAAAGGGTTAATTTAGAACACAAGTTTTAAAGGCACAGGGTCTCAAATATGTGATGAAATAGATCAGTAAAAAATATTTTAACTGTGTATTTTATCTATTTCTGAACCCAGATGACAAGAAAAAAACTTGTAAGAAAAAAAGAAATAAGCTTAATGCAAAATAAAAAATAGGATTGCAAATGTTTTCTTGCAAATGATGATTACTGGTTAATTCAAATATGTAAACTGAACCAAAAATCTGCGACACAATGCCTTTAAAAGTTTGTGAAAATTCTCTCCCGACCGAAAACAAAAGTGAATGGTGCGGGCAACCTGATATATGTGGCTGTGACCGCAAAAATAGGGTTTATGGGTTTTGGAACGAGTGTAGATTCAGATCAGCATGTGCATTCCAGTCTGATCAGGATCTTCGCTGTTCACCATTCCATCAATGAAACAACTTCTAACAAGCAGCATAGATCATTATTAGGCTATTTGATCGGGTGCTACATTGGTCGCAAAACGCGTAAACCACATTTCTCCAGTCACAGCCACATATATGTGGCTGTGACTGGAGAAATGGGGCTTATGGGATAAGTGACAATTGTAGCTAGCAATCAGGGCCCGGTTGCTCAAAGCTTCTGTTAGCTTAACAGACTGTTAAATCCTTAGCATTGCTAAGGATTTAACAGTCAGTTAAGCTAACAGAGGTTTTGAGCAACCGGGCCCAGATAGCACACTCCAGTAGCCTGATAAATATCTGTATCCCTTGTTAGAAGCATGACGGGTGTTTTATTGATGGAAAGGTGAACAGTGCAGATCCTGATCAGACTGTGCGGATGCACAGGCTGATCTGGATCTACACTGGTCGCAAAACCCAGAAATCTCAGTTCAAATCTCAATCAAACAGCACACTCTTGTAGCCTGCTTAAGATATACAGTCAAACCTGTGTTAACGACCACCTGGGAATAGCGACCACCTGTCCACAACGGCCAGTTAAAAATTCCCCCGTCCAATTTTGTTCTTTATAAGACCTTGGAATAACGACCACCCCCGAACTGCAACCAGCGACCAGCTATTTTCATTCTCACACGGCACTCTTGTAAGTGAACAGCGGCCATGTCATGTTTTTGTCGGCAAAAAAAATAGCACAACAATCGCTATTTTCCTTTCATCACAATCTGGCCGCTATCATTTGAATTGATACTGGTCGTAACCAATTAGTCATCAATTACATTCGCATTCTTTTGAAAATATTTACCTTGCCCGATATGGTCGGTGTTATTTTGGCGACATTAAACATTTTCCATGAAAAATATTGCATAATTCCCGATACCCCCGTGTCGTGTATTCCAATAGGCATAATGCAATTCCGCGCAAGTCATACACCTCTATCATTAGCTGGCAAATTGTGTTTACACGATGCTTATTCGTCTACAGTGACAAAACTAAGACTTCAAACACACCGCGCTTGTCAAGTGTAAATTTCACACCGCGGGGCAAAAGGCCATATCAAAGATCAATGCACGTGGTTGCTGACGTTAGTCACGTAGTCCACACTAGACTGGTACCCTGTCGGATGCGCAGCCTAGCGAAACATTACTACCGGGAACCAGTCTAAAGTGACACAACAAACATGTTTATATGAATTGGGTCTCGATCTCCGACAAATCCCGGCTTATTGCATTAGCGGCCAGACCAGGCTGTGGATTCGCGTAGTCTGCCCATGGTTTACAATGCTCGCCAATCTCTAATTAAAAACATCAGTAATTACGTCAGCGGACATTGCCAATTCGTCATAGGCTGCTTAAATATTCGGGCTTGACCAGGATAGTATACATTGGACAGAAAGCAAATAAGCCTGGTGTTCTCTCCTTATTTGGACAGCTATCTCACGTGGGTTACTCGACTTGACACATTCAATGAAATATTTTTGTCACAGGCCGCGCCACATAGGCTATCGTTTTAATAAAGACTATATGACCGTTATTAATTTCAACTGATGGTGTGAAATTGAGAATAAGAAAACAAAATACTAATGGTCATGCTAATTAAACCACTTACATGTAATTACGACAAGCTATTAAATGGTGCACCAAAGTAAGCCGCGGGATATACTTATCATGAAGATAATTATTCCCCTTTGTATACAATTTCCAAAGCAAGGCTGGGCTCAGAACAATAACAACAAGATGACATAACAAAATAAATTGACTATCTTTTGTCATTTTCATGCATTTTTTACTTGATAAAAAGCCGATACACTCCACGATCGTGCAATAGCGAATCGTCAAATGAAAGTGTACAGTATACAGCCAAGACGTTTTCTGTGCATGCATATATACATAGGCGGCGGAAGCCGAACATTATTGGGGGGGCTCAATGTTGAGGGCACGAAGGGCCCGATAGCGCTAGGGGGGTCCGGGGGCATGCCCCCCCCGTAAATTTTTGAAATCCAAGTGGTGTGAAACGCCATTTCCTGCATTCTCAGCAAAGTTTTCAGCAAAGTTCCCAGTACTCATGATTACACAAATATATTAGAATAATTTACAGAATTATTGGGGGGCCTGGCTAGCACCCCCCCCCCCCCCAACAAAAAAAATTATTGGGGGGGGGGGGGCCTAGGCCCCCCGGCCCCCCCGCTTCCGCCGCCCCTGATATATTAAAATAGATTGCTAAATACATGGCCGACTTTGTTATGAAACCGGGAAAATGTTTGACCCTTGGAACAACGACCACCTGTCAACAACGACCACTTTGGCCACTTCCCTTTGCCGGTCGTTGTTCACAGGTTCGACTGTACTATATCTTTTTTGTTAGTGTCCATGCCTCGCCACAAGGCGCGACATGCAGGCCGCGGCCATCTAGTTTATCATGGAAAACTGATTATTTTCTGTTTTCTCACCAAAAGTATATGTTGTTACCACTCAGTTGAACCGTCTCGTCGAGACGGTTCAACTGAGTGGTAACAACATATATATTCGTTGAGACATAAAGAAAATAGATTTTTATTTTATTAAATATGATGTACATGTATATTAATTATTCGACTGTATATCCCTTGTTAGAAGCCATATGGGTGTATCGTTGATGGAATGGCAAACAATGCAGATCCTGATCAGCAGGCTGATCTGGATCTACGCTGGTCGCAAAACCCAGAAATCTCATTTGAAAACGATCAATCTCAAACTGTATCCCTTGTTACAAGCATGATCGAGGTTTCATTCATGAAATGGTGAACAGTGCAGATCCTGATCAGACTGTGTGGATGCACAGACTGATCTGGATCTACACTGGTCGCAAAACCCAGAAATCTCAGTTCAAATCTCAATCAAACAGCACACTCCTGTAGCCTGCTTAAGATATACAGTCAAACCTGTGTTAACGACCACCTGGGAATAGCAACCACCTGTCCACAACGGCTTAAGATATATATCCCTTGTTAGAAGTCATATGGGTGTATCGTTGATGGAATGGTGAACAGTGCAGAGCCAATGCACGGGCTGATCTGGATCTACACTGGTCACAAAACACATAAGCCGCATTTCTCCAGTCGCAGCCACATATACATTGATGAGTTATGCCTTCCAGCTGAGCAGAGGCAGCCAAAATTACGAAGACAGACAGGGATAGAACACTACAAATCAAATTTTGTAATCAAAACACCAGCGATCTGTCTGTCTAGCAGAACGCACGTCGTTCACACGAGAAAAATGCTATCACGTATGTATCTCGGATAGCGCTGGGGTTTTGCAATTAGTAGCTAAAATGTGACTGTGACTGGAGAAATGGGGCTTATGGGATTTGTGAAAACACCAGCGATCTGTCTGTCTAGAAGAATGCATGTCGCTCACATGAGAAACATGCTATCACGTATGTATCTAGAATGACGCTGGGATTATAGAGAATAGTAGGTTAGTGCCGTGAATGGGAAAAAATATCTGGCAAGGCTCAGGGAACGGGATGGGCGAGGCTCTACCGAGCACATCCCGTTTCCGTGCCGTGCCAGATATTTTTTTCCATTCACGGCACTAACCTACTATTCTATTTATCCCGTCAACACATATAAATGGCTTTAAAATGCAAAGAAATAATCCCAGCTACCGCACATATTCATACGCAGTGAGTAGGTCGTATTGACAGGATATAAAAAATGTTTCACGGCACCGTGTTTCACGGCACATACGCATGTGTTGATGGGATAATTAAAAATAGTAGCTAAAATGTGGCTGTGACTGGAGAAATGGGGCTTCTCGGAGTTGAGACCAGTGAAAACAGCAGCGATCTATTTGTCTAGAAGAACGCACGTCGTTCACATGCTATCACATATGAAACACGCCAAGCGATTTTGTACCCAAGAACATGCAGGATTTTTCATGAAATATATTTACAGAAAATGTGATATTTTATGTAAATGATGTCGAAAGATGACATAATTTTCATAACAAATGCGGAATACTATTTATTTACTGCAATTTATATATTAACCCTTTCAACCCTAAATAACTGGAATGGACGGTGCCATGTTAACTTTCCGATCAATCCAATCATCATGTTTTTTTCTCTAAAATATACGAAAATTACTTGCAAAAAGTGCAGATCCTGATGAGACGGCTCGTCACGAGCCGGCTCATCTGAATCTACACTGTTTGCAAACACCGCTATAGGTCTGTTGAAAGGTGTAAATTTATCCTACGTCAACACTAGGATGTCTGGCAAGTGCGACTTTTATAACCACCGGCTGATAAATCGGTGCCAAATTAAACATCGTATTATTGCACAGACATGGGCCGAGTCTCTTCCAAGGAAAATATTGTGATTGCAATCACCCACTCGTGCAATTAGAGGACTTGTTGGTGTTTAATGGACCAGAATTAGCCGTAATGGAGTTTTATAACTGATTAACCCTTACAATGCTGAATACAAAATTGACGTCTGCTGTTTATTTTTTATTTCCATTTTTTCTCATCAAAAACATGGTTTGACAGCACTTTAGAATCATTTCCAACGGAAATGATTCTAAAATGCTGTCAAATCATGTTTTTACTGAGAAAAGAGATAAAATATGACACAGCAGCAGACGACTATTTTCGGTTCCCAGCATTCTAAGGGTTAACATTACTGTAGTTACGTAAGACACGATTCACTTGCAATTCCAAACAACAATCACCATAGTTTTCTGACTTGTACACAAAATGAGAATTATCAGTTCTACAGATGATCACTTTTGATTTATTTTCATATTATTTTAATATTTCGACTTCCGTCTAAAAAAAACATGGTTTGACAGCACTTTAGAATCATTTCCATTGGAAATGATTCTAATGTGCTGTCAAAGCCTTTTTTTTTCTTTTTTTTTAGAAAAATGGAAAATAAAAATAAACAGCAGACGACAAAATGTTATTCAGCACTGTAAGGGTTAAAGACTGGTTAATTTACAAATGCATTAAGCCAGGTTTGCTGTTGGACAGACACGCTGAAACTAATGACCACAAAAAAATGTTCTGATCTCCGAGAGATGTGTTTTCAGCCATGGGGAGCCAATATGGCGGAGACTCGCTTGATTAAATTTGCATAATGGTCCAGTGATTTGGAGCAACTAGGACGTCTGCTAACCGAGAACCAAAAACAGAATCTGGGTCACAGGGAAGATAACTTTTGAGTTTAAAAAGGTGGGTTTGAATTTTGTCCCGATTTTTTTTATATCTTATTTTTCGTTAGTGATTAACACTTTCATCCCTACAATAACGGACATGGACTATTTCATGCTAAGTTTGAAACTGTTCAATTATGCAGAAAAGGGGGGTGTCTCAAATGATGTCTCAGTATTTAATTGGGATGCCAAAATCGGGACGGAATATTTACATCGAGAAACAATATATTCAGCCCTGAAATTAGAAGAACCTGACCTGGTACCAAGTCCATACCACACCAAAGTCACTTGGCCCTTCCCCTAAAAGTGATCTCGGATTAGCAATAATCATATTACTCATATAAAGGGTATATTCAACTCTCACATACAAGAATGCCAAAGAATGATGACCAGATGGCCGTGGCCCGCATGTCGAGCCCGCCGAGACATTTGATGGTCTCAGAGTGTATTTATTTGAAGTTTGAATTAAGGGTTGTGGAGATATAAGGTATGTAAAAGCTTTAACGCAAATTTTAAAGTCATTTGACCTTGATCTTGTGCATGTGGGCTGCATGGGTGGGCTATAGAATGAAAATATGGATGATAAACAGAAGTATTTGAAATTTGAAGTAAATCGGCGTAAGTGTTGTGGAGATATATACAGTGGGGTCAGCGTGTAAGTGCACACACGAACGAACACGACAGGTTGGAACCAACCTGTCGTGTTCGTTCGTGTGTGAACTTACACGCTGACTCCACTGTAAGGTATATGAAAACTGTAACACAAATTTCAAAGTCATTTGACCTTGACCTTAGATGGGTCTCCAGAGTGTATTTATTTGAAGTTTGAATTAAGGGTTGTGTATATATAAGGTATGTAAAAGCTTCAACGCAAATTTTAAATGTCATTTGACCTTGATCTTGTGCATGTGGTTAGTGTGTGAGATAGTAGGTATTTAAAAACGTTAACGCAAATTTTGACAAAAATTTAACGCTTCAAGTCAATGTGACTTAGGACTGCAAAGATATAAGGTATTTAAAAACTTAATGCAGATTTTGGACGGACAGACACACGGACGGACGGACTGACGGACGCACGGAACCCAGATGTCATTGTGATCACTATGTCTCGCTTTCCGCAAGCGGGCTCGACAAGACTTACGGTTACAGAGATAGTAGTTAATTGAAAACATTAACGCAAAATTTTGACAAAAATTTAACGCAAACTTCCAAGTCATTTGACCTTGACCTTGGGCACAGCGGCTGCATGAGTGCAGAGATATAAGGTATTTAAAAACTTTAACGCAGATTTCGGACGGACTGACGGACGCACAGACACCTGGACGAAATTGTGATCACCATGTCTCACTTTCTGCAAGCGGACTAGACAAAAAACGGGTGGCTATACGATAAGAGATATATTTATCCCGTCAACACAGTGCGTATGTGCTGTGAAACACGGTGCCGTGAAACATTTTTGATATCCAGTCAATACAATTTTTGCATTTTACAGCCATTTGTAGGTGTTGACGGGATAAATAGAATAGTAGGTTAGTGCCGTGAATGGAAAAAAATATCTGGCGCGGCACGGAAACGGGATGTGCTCGGCAGAGCCTCGCCCATCCCGTTTCCTGAGCCTTGCCAGATATTTTTTCCCATTCACGGCACTAACCTACTATTCTCTATCTATTTTCCTTATTTCTGAACCAAAGTATATGTTGTGACCACTCATTTGAACCGTCTCGGCGAGACGGTTCAAATGAGTGGTCACAACATATACTTCTGATGAGAAACAAAGAAATTCCTGAGCCTTGCCGGATATTTTTTCCCATTCACGGCACTAACCTACTGTTCTCTATAACTATAGCAGGGAGGAATATATGAATATATTATATATGCAATCAGAACAAGAAATCACTGCAATTTGTCAACAAGTCAGAAATTAATTTTTTGTTGGCATCAAGAATTTGTTGCCGTGGTATTCAACACCCACATTCGAGTACATTAGCGAAAATATTAATTTAAGAATTTGTAAAGCCGTCAGAAAGCTGCAGAATTTTAATTCATTATGCCAAGAACCGAGTATTGAATTTAGTATTGTAGACTATGACTGGAAAATGGGGCTTATGACATCTATAATTCCAGCACAAAAATATTTACACAATTCCCTAACATTTGATTGGCCCGTAGCAAATCTCTGTCTAAAATTTATATCCCAGTAAGCTTATTTCAAATGCTGGAATTATAAGGAATGAATGGCCTTTTTGTGGAATTTATCGGGGATATAAACTTGGAAAAGTCGCTGGAATACTGGACGAGGCCTTAAAAAATTACAATTTTCGAAAAAAAAAAAAAAAAAAAAAAGTATTATTATTTTTTTTTTATTTCGAAAATTGTAATTTTTTATCGCTTCATCCAGTATTCCCGTGACTTTTCCAAGTTTATATCCCGATAAATTCCACAAAAAGGACATTCATTCCTATAGTGTCAAGTCCTGGAGGGCGCTTCAATAAACTTTGTACGACTAAGAAGTTCGTAAGGCCAGTTTTTTTTTATTAGTTGGTTTACAGATCCGCCGACCCGATTTTTTGACAATGTGGAAAAAAATAAAAATTTTAATTTCCGATTTTTTTTTAGATTTTTTTACCTCCGATCCAAAAAAAAATAATATTTTTTTTTTTTTTTTTTGCTGTGCCGAGAAAAGTAAGTGGCGGAAACTGGATCTTAGCAGCAGCGACAAGAACAACAACCTGCGAATGGACGATTGGATATGATTTGATATATCTCCAATATGATTTGATATATCTCCATTTCAGATTGAATGCAAAAATTCAAAACCTTAACGCTCGGGTAAATGGCCTATATTTTCTGTTTTCTTGCTCCGATGTGCTTCATATTTCATGTATGCGTTCTTCCTAGGGTCCTCTACCGCCCTGCCACAAATCCACACTCGTGCCACCCCCACTGATATTCGTTTCAACTATATCGCCGCTTCGTTGTCTTGTATTTAATTATACCAGATACGGTATTAATATGTACGCATTACGCAACCCATTCACAGTGATCAACATTCAACAGTATGTGAATATGAAACTGAGTTGCTATGTAGAATATAAAGAAACTTGCTGAACCGACTCCCTACGTTAACCGACAAACTCTTGGTCCGAGACGATGCCGGTTAACACAAGTTTCACTCTATCACAATCACTGGCCTTTTTGTTTTTTACCGACCACAAACCGACCCAACCATGAGCCTTAAAAAGGTGAACCGACCCAACCATGTGCCTTAAAAAGGTGATTTTTATTATGGTGTTCGGACCGTCCGTCTGTCCGTCACACGTTCGGTTAACCACTTTGTAACAGTTTCTCAAACCGGCCATATCTTCTACATAAGTTGCTCAAGTTCTTCAATATTTCAACACATCATTCATTGGTATGTGTGCTATACCTGCCTTGTCATACTTTATATTACCTTGACCTTTTGACCTTCACAGGGCTGCTGAAAGGACTTAGCAATTTCGGTTAACCAGTTTGTCACAGTTTCTCAAACTGGCCATAGCATCTACATAAGTTGCTTAACTGCTTCAATATTTCCATACTTCATTCATTTGCATGTATGCTACACCTGCCTTGCCATACTACATATGACCTTCACCCTTTGACTTAACACTTTTGGTTCACCCGTTTGTCAGTTTCTTCAATATGCCGCCGGTGGCATCCGCGTTTGACAGACTTTTATTTATTTTTATTTTTTTTATTTCCCCGACCGACCCAACCCTGTGCCAAAAAGAATAAAAAAATTGAAAAAACTTTTTTTTATTTTTATTTTTTTCCGACCGACCCGAAAAAAAATCCGTAAACCAACAAATAAAAAAAAACTGGCCTAAGGGCAAAACTAAAATTGACAACAAAGTTGGCATTAATTCTTTGAACCTGAAAGCCCGCTATAGCGGTTTATGCAAACAGTGTAGATCCAGATGAGCCGGCTCGTAACGAGCCGTCTCATCAGGATCTGCACTTTCTGAAAGTAATTTTCATATGTTTGAGAAGCAAAAAAATACACCCTTTTCATAAATGGACTAGTCCAAAAACCATTTTGCGATGGTTGGATTGGTTGAAAAATTAACAAATCAAAATCCATTCCAGTTACTTAGGGGTGAGTGAAATGGTTAATAGCAGATCTAGAAATTGGGAAACTTTTGGTGGATCCTTCAGATGTAATGATTGATATATTTATTGATTGATCGAATGGTTGATTGATTGCTTGAATGGTTGATTGATATATTGATTGATTGCTTGAATGTTTGATTGATATATTGATTGATTGATTGAATGGTTGATTGGTATATTTATTGATTGGTTGAATGGTTGATTGATTGATATATTTATTGATTAGTTGAATGGTTGATTGATTGATATATTTATTGATTGATGTAATTGTTGATTTATTGATTGAATGGTTGATTGATATATTTATAGATTGATTGAATGGTTGATTGATTGAATGGTTGATTGATATATTTATTGATTGATGTAATTGTTGATTTATTGATTGAATGGTTGATTGATATATTGATTGATTGATTGATTGATTGAATGAATGAATGATTGATTAGGGTTTTAAGTCATTTCAGCAGCAAGGTTGTATCATATATGTCAGGAGGGAAACATCTTTTGCCCGCCATTTCTTTGCTTATGCACAGATTTCTGACAATCAAGCTCCCTACTGGATCCATTAGTCCCAGGTGTGTCTCCCAGTAGGATTCCCTGTTCACCCCTTCAACCCTAAACAAGGGCATTGTTATTATGAAGCTAATCCCCTCGCTGGCAGCCTTGATTATAATAATAATAATAATAATAAAAAAAAAACGACGCCGGAATTGTGACCACTATGTCCGAAAATTAAAAATGGCTGTCAAGGGGAGTAAGTCATCGGAAAACAATAAACTACTTCGTCTTGCCGTGATAAAAATGTATAGCGAATTTGGTTACAATCCGTCAAGTAGTTATTGTGTGGACAAGGATACAGTGTGCGAAAATTAAAAATGGCTGCCAAGGGGAGTAAGTCATTGGAAACCAATAAACTACTTCGTCTTGCCGTGATAAAAATGTATAGCGAATTTGGTTACGATCCGTCAAGTAGTTATTGCGTGGACAAGGATACAGTGTGCGAAAATTAAACATGGCGGCCAAGGGGAGCAAGTCATCAGAAATTTTGAATACGCTTCTTCGTCTTCTCGTGATAAACATGTATACCGAATAAGGTTACGATCGCTCAAGTAGCACTTGAGTTATTGCGTGGACAAGGATACAGTGCGAAAATAAAAATGGCCGCCAAGGGACGATAAGTCATCGGAGATTTTTGATCCAATCCATCCATTAGAACTTGAGTTATTGCATGGACAAGGATACAGAGTGTGAAAATTAAAAATGGCCACCATGGGGAGATAAGGCATCAGAAAATATTCAAGGATACAAAGTGTGATAATTACAAATGGCCGCCAAGGAAAGATAAGTCACCGGAAATTTTTGGAAATGAACAGGCTTCTTCGTCTTGCCGTGATAAATATGTATACCGAATTTGGTTACGATACGTCAAGTACTATTATTGTGTGGAGAAGCTGTGCCTGCCTGCCCATACAAAGTGAATACATAATACGTCCCGTTTTTTTCAAAATAAAAAGTGTCGGTAACGTATGCACGCATGCACAGATGTATATTGACTAACGCTATATCTCCTCTTGCCTCTGAAAAATATGAATATGACTCATCTGTTTGCAAACACTGCTTAAGAGGTATGTAGTGTTGAAAGGGTTAAGAATTGAATTCCGAAGAATGGTTTCATCTTTGAGATTGTTATACTCTCTTGTGACCCAGTTTCCATGACATTTTATTTTTTTTTGCAAATAATTTTTTTATTTTCCAAAGAAAAGATTTAGGTGAATGTATCACCGCATTGAGAAATGCATCGAGTTTCTTATTTCAGCTACATGAAGTGAAAATGGGGCATATCGTATTTGCAACCAGTGAAGATCCAGATCAGTCTATGAATCTGTGTCTGATCTTGGTCTGCACTGGTCCATATTTATGATTATTCCAATGTTTTCTATCAATATTAGGCCACTATTTATTCACTGATACACAACTTTATCAGGTAACCTGCCCTGTATTGACTGTATATCAGGTCCGTCCGCAGAGGGGGTGCGATGAGTGCGTACACACCCCCCTTAACCCGTTCAACACCACAGGCCTGTATAGTGGTATTGGCAAAAAGTGTAGATCCAGATCAGCCGGCTCGTGTTCATGTTCACAAATGGACAGGTCTGAAAATCATTTTGTGATGATTGGAATGGGTTGCAAAATTAACATATCAAAATCCATTCCAGTTATTTAAGAGGTGAAATGGTTAATCTGCCAAGGTCTGTCCGTGAAAGTGCAAAACAAACAATGTTTAGCCCTTCGCGCCGTCGATAACGCACCCCCCTAAATTAATTCCTGCATACGGGCCTGAATATGTACCGACTGATAACATATTGCTGTATCAGGCATTGACCTGATACGAATATGTAGGTTACAACGAAATGAAAACCGACGTTCCATTGGTCGGATAATGTCACGTGACGTTACCGATTGACTTCACTGGAATGACGTCACGGAAACGAGTCCAGAGTTCATTTCAACGACAATAACGTCATAATTATGTAGACAAAAACGTTACATGATAAATAGAATGCAATGCTCATTTTCCACTAAACTAGACTACAAAAAAAAAATCACCACACTCACCATCATCTTGAACTTGTACATGTACTTCGTCTTGCCGTTGCTGTCCTTCGAATCCTTCGCGAAGATCAGACACATGTCGAACAGGAAGATGTGTCGTTCCCGGCCTTTCTTGATCAACTGTTTCGGGTCCCATACCGTGAAATTGTCTTGAAGTATCACCTCACCCAAAGCCTCTAGGCTGTCTTCCAGACCCTCGAGCATGCTGAGGTGCATCGCGTCATTCGCTTTCTTGGGCACGTTTACCATCACCTCCAACGCATCCTGGGAGATAATGGGCAGTGATTAACAGAAATAGTTTATTTATTGGTTCAATGACAATTTAACAGTGCCTTCATCATATCCAAGGCATCCTTTGAAAAATAACGGACATTGATTAACAGGTGTAGTTGATTTATTAGTTGATTAACCCAGTGAAGTCACTGAAAAAATCTGAAAACTTTGTTTATTTCTCCATAGAAGTCTATGTTGTTACCACTCATATGAACCGTCTCGTCGAGACGGTTCATATGAGTGGTAACAACATATACATTCAAACAAAAATAGCGAGAAAAAATTCTCCAAATTTACATATTACTGTAATTGTATTTAGCTCATAATGGGTTAAATGGCCAATATCTGAATGACAGAACCTCCAAGTTGTCTACTAGACCCTCGAGCATGCTGAGGTGCATCGCGTCGTTCACTTTCTCGGGCACGTTTACCATCACCTCCAGCACATCCTGGGGGGAATAACGGACATGGATTAACAGGTATAATGCACACTGATTCATTGGTTGATAACTGAGAATCTAACGGAGATTCCAAGCTGTTTTCGAGACCCTCTAGCATGCGGAGGTGCATCGCGTCATTTCCTTTCTTGGGCACGTTTACCATCACTTTCAAGGCATCCTAGGAAATATGACGGGAACTCATTCAGTCATCAAGTAAGAAACTGGGTGATTGCTTGGTTGGTTATTTTGATGCAATGATTGGTTGATTTAAAGATCGAGAGATTCCTCATGCAACGTGACATGTATCACATCCTTTGCTTTCTTCGGTACGTTTACCATCAACTGACCGGGCATCCCATCACAAAAGGAGAGCAAGACAGAAGGTCGTTGAGAAGTAACTGGTACTTGGTAATGCGCTGTACAGGTTTGATGAGGTAGGTGATACAGAATTATGGAGAATTACCTTAATTTCGCTGGCTTGACCTTCACAGCAACACAGGTCAGTCAGAAGTAACTTGTGTTTTTGGTAACGCGCTGCACATATTTGATGAGGGAGCTAATACAGAATGATGGAGAATTACCTTGATTTCGCTGGTGTGACCTTCACAGCAACACAGGTCGTTCAGAAGTAGCTGGTATTTGGTAATGCGCTGTACAGGTTTGATGAGGTGGTCAATACAGAACGATGGAGAATTACCTTGATTTCACCGGTGTGACCTTCACAGCACGACAGAAGGTCCTTGAGAAGTAGCTGGTATTTGGTAATGCGCTGTACAGGTTTGATGAAGTGGTCGATATAGAACGATGGAGAATTACCTTGATTTCACCAGTGTGACCTTCACAGCACGACAGAAGGTCCTTGAGAAGTAGCTGGTATTTGGTAATGCGCTGTACAGGTTTGATGAGGTAGGACGCCACCGGTTCGCTAAGCTGGTGCTTCTTCTGCAGCTCCTGTGGAGGATGTTGAAAGTTGGCGAAATTTAGATATATTCTACACAAATCTAAAACATTGAAACTTTAAATGAGCCGCGCCGTGCGAAAACCGGGCTTAATGACAAAATTTTCAGTTTTTAATTGTTCGCGTATTCTGAATTGTACATCTTTTAAAAGCCATATGCCGCCAAAATTATCAATGTATCCCAATTATTTTTCATTTTAAAAGTATTTTTATGACGCGTGGTAAAAACTTATATGACGTTTTAGATCAATGACGTTGAAATTATGACGTTTTTATCAACGGCGTATACAAGGGGTGTTGATAAAATAACCGGACAAGTCCTATAGATTTGTCATCTTTTATCGCATGTCAACCAAATTTGGATATCTCGTAGCCTTTCCAAGTGTTTCCCATTAGGCCAAAACAAAGTATGAAAATAATGTTTATTGCAGTTGCTATTAATGTAACGTCAGGTTTTGGATTGCGGCCCAAGTAACGTAATTCCGTATGAATAATTTTCAAATAAGGCAGAGTGTTGGCGTTTCCCTGTCGTTTGCTGCTGTCTGAAATAATTTGGGGAATAATAGCGACATTATTTAACATTGCGTATGCAAAGACATATTTTAAAGTAGGAAGTAGGCCGCTTATAACATTAACTTTGCAACAAAACACGACGTCGGGCAGATTTGGTAGCGTGATACCTTATAATTGTCGCCGTGTGTCTTTCTTGAGGATCGCATTACCATCGCCTGATTCAGACATACATTATTATGCAGTCAAGTGATAAGCTGATAATTTGATACTACAAATCGTGCGAAAAGCAAGTTTATGACCATCAAATTTCCAATTAATTTCAAGACTTTCCGAAAACTCCACCGACCTCACTGTGTGTTTTATGCATTATGTATTACTTATACACAAACAATGAAGGAGCTGCATTGAAATCACTGATGCTGAATCTATTAGAGAGATTTTGATGCATTTGTTTTGCCAAATTCAATACAAACCCTGGATATATATGTCGTTATATAGCTGCGTGTTTACCTCCGTTGATGATAAAATGAGTGGCATTAAATGGCATATCATTCGCTAAGTACTGGATAGAATTGTTCAAAGGTGTCTTGATTTACCAAGATAATAGATGGTAATATCGTTGGCATACACAAGGTTGTTCATATTTAAAATTATTTAGGATTCAAGGTGCAGTGTAAGCGAGGACTTCGCTGATAAGTAGCCAGTTAAATTATGCGTTCAACATTTTGAATTCATAAGGATAACTGACGAAAATGATTGACAATGTCAAAGAACGACAGTTCGGCGACAATCAATGCACAGCGCCTGAAGCATTTGTAAGTCAGTGATGCTGCGAGGAACTCGTGCAAGTATCCTTGCTATAATATTTGGTCACGACACCATGGCCATAACGTCAAACATGTATTCATGTTCAGTGACGTCACAAGTACGTGACGTCAAGTCATGACGTCATAATATGTGTACTAAGGTGCAAGGCATCGTGTCTCATATTAGTGAAAGTTTCAGTAAGTTATAATTTTCCGTTTTCTGTTCACACTTAATGTTAACTGACACCAGTAAACGTAAATGGGAGGGCAAAATGTGAACTTTTACAGTGACGCTGCAAACGTCGTTTTTCCGACGTCGTTTACCGCTTTTCATGACGTTGTTGTTTTCGTATGGCGCGGCCCAAATTATTTTGAATACTGAAATATGTCAATGACTGGAGAAATGGGGCTTATGGGTTTTGCGACCAGTGTAGATCCAGATCGGCCTGTGCCTCCGCACAGTTTGATCATTTTTCGCCATTCTATCAATAAAACACAGGCTTCAGGAATATCAGAAGTTTGAGAATGTGACTGGAGAAATGTGGCTTATATGTTATGCGACCAGTGTAGCCCCAGATCAGCCTGCGCATCCGCGCAGTCTGATCAGGGGCTACACTGTTCGCCATTCTGTCAATCAAACATCCATCTTGCTTCTAACAAGTAATATAGATCGTCTTCAAGCTACAGGAGGGTGATGGATGTACAGGGATGTTGGGGGTTCCATTAAGGATGGAACTCGTCCTTAGATTTACCCTTCATATGCTCCCAACCAACTCAAGGTATATGATCACGTGGTACTAACAACAAGTACTGAAATTTCTAGAATCCATCTGACTCAAAGTATGTATTCTTTTATAGTGTCCTTATTACTAACATATTTTGATGAAATATGGCGCATCAAACGCGTCTGGTTAAGCTGCATTTGGTGGTCTCTGTATTTTCGCCCAAACTTCTGTTGTTTTTGCGAAGAATCGATTCTTCGCAAAAACGATATATAAGTCTGTGCCAAACTCCCTGGACCACCAAATGCAGTTCATGAAGATGCGTTTGCTGCGCCATATTTCATCAAAATCTGTTGCATATTAAGGAAAATATCAAATAATACTTACTTTGGAGTGGGCGACGTTATTGTTGTTGTTGTAACCATGTGAGCATGCACCTTGGAACTGCCTAAGTTTCTCAAAACAAATATGGTGTCTGAATATTTATGGTTATTACGGTAATGCATTTACCTCAAAGAAGGTGCCGGCGTGATCAATCAACATCTGGTTGGAGTCGGGCTTGTTCTTACAGTAATTTACATAGATGGAAAACCTCTCCGCCTGAAAAGTAAAATTGAACGTGAACGTCCCACAGGGTTTCCACTCTTTTGGGAAGACCAAATTCCATGATTTTTCCATGACTTTCAAGGACCTGTTTTCGAAATTCAAGGACCCATATTTGCATGGATGATGATGATGAAACGGTGTTTTACGGCTTATCGACTCATAACTTCAGCTATTTCGAGCCTGGAATACACCTGTGTTGGGGAGAGAAGTAGTAATTCAGTTCTGACTTTACAAAATCCCGATTTGGTTCCAGGTGCCCATACCACATCAAATCGTTTGGCTAGAAATCACGAAATTGTACTGAACTTTGCTCAACATCAATAATTGAACTGGAATACAAATTTCATGACTTTCAATAACCTTTTCAGAAAAAGAGGCAAATTCCATGACTTTCCAGGCCTGGAATCCATTTTTCCAAATTCCATGACTTTCCAGGAATTTCAGGACCAGTGGGAACCCTGGTCCCAGCAACTGCTAGGTCATATAGAGATGGGGGCTTTGGCTTCAAAGTGAAAGTGAATGTGTTTAACGTCCATACAACAGCTAAGGTCATATAGAGACAGGGCTCCAGATAAGTAATTGAGTATTTTCACTCCATCATTTCTAAAGCAATTGGGTATTTCAAAATTTTAATTGGGTAAAATAAAATCACACTACGGTTTACACATAAACAGACGGCAATTATTGAATAGTTTGCTTCAAAATGAAAACATGTCTTGGCATTTCATTAGAATTGTCTCCTTGGAGACAATTCTAATGAAATACCAAGACGTGTTTTCGTGGAAAATAAGAAAACTATGCTACATTTGTGGTCGGTTTATTGTTTTCTGCAGCATGATAAAGGTACCACAAAATTGTTATTGCTTTTTGATACTCGCTACTTCAGATTTCAATTGGGTTTTTGGCAATTTTAATTGGGTATTTAAGCAAATACGCAGCTTATCTGGAGCTCTGTAGAGATGGGACCATAGTTTGAAGTCTCATCCGACAGACCAGTGGGATGGAAATACCATGCGAGTATTGTTCACGTCTAGGTGGAGAACTGCAGCCCAATGCCATATCCCCTCTACCAGAACCCCACAGAAGAGACAGTATTGTTACACACTGTTTATTCAACCAGCTCAGATGATTATTGTGAAATAATACATGATCGCGTCCTTCTGCTAAGCAAACGAGTGAGCATAGCGAACAAGTTTGCTTGGAAGTAGGAACCAATCCCGAGAAAATCAGTATTTCAGTTTAAAGTTATTCAGTTTTTATGAGATATCCTACATTGGAACACTACATGTACATCACAAACTGAAGACACAAAACTTACAGCGAGTGATAGAGATTAACTTTATGAATCTAGAATCGGGCCGCCTGTCTG
This sequence comes from Conchocele bisecta, assembly GCA_029237695.1. NCBI lineage: Eukaryota > Metazoa > Mollusca > Bivalvia > Lucinida > Thyasiridae > Conchocele > Conchocele bisecta. The sequence goes on from CM055280.1 coordinate 64,682,860, forward strand.
GCCAAATAAGTTTTCTTTTGGTGGAAAATATATCCAGGCGATATCGTATACGTACCCAGGTGACGAAGCAATGGCCGACATCCTCGGGAAACGTCTCGTATTTCTCTAATTCCTTCAGGAACACACTGTAACGACAACAGTAGGTTTGTGTTAATACGGAAAATTACAAGTCAAGGTCACACAAATGATGCTGGGTGGTTGCCATCAATGTGACGAAGATCGTACTAACATAGCAGGAGATATACAAAATTTGCATTTCATAAGAAACGAGGCTATGCCGAGATACCATCTACGAAGATATCTTTTCTCGTTTATAATTTTTAATACACTGTGTTAATGCACTGTGAATGCCAATTTTATGCAATTAATAAATTACACATCCCACACCCCCACAAAAAAAGAGAAATTTGGCGCATGTGTTACCTGTTGTGGAAGGTGTAATTTCCTCCATGTTGCCAAAAATGACCTTGTGTCCGTTCTGTATGGCCGAATCAATACTTTTAACATATTTGTAATTCATGTATAAAAAAACAGAATGTAAAAAAATTTCTGCAATTTTTCTCATTTCTCATCAAAAGTGTCTGTTGTTACCACTCAGTTGAACCGTCTTGGCGAGACGGTTCAACTGAGTGGTAACAACATACACTTTGGGTGGATACCGGGGGCACCCAGTAGATTCGCCGGACCGATCTTATGATGCTTCCGTGACACACCCCACAAAAATAGGAGAAACTTGGCGCATGTGTTACCTGTTGTGGAAGGTGTAGATTTCCTCCATATTACCAAAAATGACCTTGTGTCGGTTCTGTATGGCCGTCGGCATGAAGTTATCTGGATCCTGCATCTCGTTAAGGTAACACTGAAATATGAGACACGCCATGTGATTTTGTACCCAAGATTTACAAAATTTATATTTTCCGTAAATGACATCGAAAGTTGACAAAATTTGCATGGCATGAAAATTTTGTCATCTTTTGACGTCATTTACAGAAAATATCAGTTTCTGTAAATATATTTACAATTAAAATGCCCAGAATCACGTAATTATTTCGGAGTGGGCGTTTTATTTTACCTTAGACCGCTACTCACAACAATTGTCGTCTGCTGTTGCTTTTATAAAATATCAGTTTCTGTAAATATATTTACAATTAAAATGCCCAGAATCACGTAATTATTTCGGAGTGGGCGTTTTATTTTACCTTAGACCGCTACTCACAACAATTGTCGTCTGCTGTTGCTTTTATATCTTGCCTTATTTCTCAATAAAAACATGTTTTGACAGTACTTCAGAATCATTTCCAATGGAAATGATTCTGAAGTGCTGTCAAAGCATGTTGTAAATTATTCTAAAGTGCTGTCAAAGCATGTTTTTGATGGTAAAAATGGAAAATAAACAGCAGATGACAAAAAAATAAGATAGCAGTGCAAGGGTTAACATCTGTAAACCCAGGAGAGATAACTACTGACATGACAACAACGACAGTCAGCCAGGAGTTACTGTACCTTAACGCAGGTTTCCAGGTCTTTGACGTAGGTGCGCTCCGTGTGAAGTAACTCCGCCATGATAAACCTGGCAAAAGATAAGATGTTAATTAGTGCACAGATTTTAGTCATCATTTAGAGAATGAATATTATCATCTTTCACTTTGAGTTCAAATGGAAAGACGAATGCCTCAACGTAAAAGTGACAAATATCTGCAGCAGACGTCGACAAATCCACCCGTCCACTCGTATTGGTGAACAAATTTTGGATCTCTAGCCTATTTCACCAACATTGCAAAGTATACTTATCTAGCAAAGAATACTTTGAGGGAGAAATTTTCAATTTTAGGATAAATTTATTAATTTTTATTATACTGAATTTATTACATTATCACAGCCATTTTGGCTGTGAGGCTGTGATAATGTAATAAATTCAGTATAATAATTCTGCATGCTTTTAATAATCAAATATATGCAGTCGTTAGTTCTATATGAAATAATGCATTTTTGGAAAAATAAATGATTACTCCCTCAAAGTATACTTTGCTAGATAAGTATACTTTGCAATTTTGATGAAATCGGCTACAGGAGTAGAGAAATTTGAAAGAAATATGCAGCATTAACATTAAAATATAGGATTGATATACAGAGTTTACTCAAAGCACTGAAGAAAATACTTTCAGTTAACGAAACTTTGAGTTAACCAAGAGTTTTATATAGGAAAACATGTACTTGGGACCAAGATTTTGACTTCGAGTTATCAGTAGTTTGACTTAAGAGGGTTTGAGGTAACGAGTGTAGACTGTAGTTTAATTCTGTAGGGAGTAATCATTTATTTTTCCTGAAATGCATTATTTCATATAGAACTAACAAATGCATATATTTCATGATTAAAAGTATGCAGAATTATTTTGGCTGTGATAATGTAATAAATTCAGTATAATAAAAATTAATAAATTTATCATAAAATTGAAAATTTCTCCCTCAAAGTATACTTTGCTACTAAAGTATACTTTGCAATGTTGATGAAATGGGCTACTGATCTGGATGAGTGGAAAATTCAGAATTTGTCGAGGCCTGCAGCGCAGCCGTCATGTTATTGCGATACAACCTGTTCATAAAACTGGTCTATAAACGTGGGACTGGAGAAATAGGGCTTATGGGTTTTGCAACCAGTGTAGACCCAGATCAGCTGGATTGTTTTCCATTCAATCAATGAAAACCCATTTAATGCTTCTAACCAGCATTGCAAATCAGGCTACAGGAGTGCACTATTTGGTCTGGAGCTTCACGTGTCACAAATCCCATAAGTCCAATTTCTTCAGCCACAGCCCGAAAATATAAAGTAATTCTAACTAAGGGAAGTCACTCATGATTTTCCAAGTTTGGCAACCTGTTTATAAGACCGGGGGCTGTTTCACTAAACTTTGTACGACTAAAATGTTCGAAAGTGCAAATTTAAGATCGTCTGTAAATTTCAATTGATGGATTTACATTTATTGAACATGGCCAGCCTATCTCAATAAATGTAAATCCAATAATTGTTTACAAGAAAATATTGTTAATGTGAAATTTACAGACTTAATATCATAAGTTTGCACTTTAGTGAAATAGTAACGTACTCTCTGCGTCGGGCCGATCTCCGTTTCTCCTCAGTAAGTTCCTTGGGAGTTTGTTGGAAGACTTTCTCCTCCAGAGACGAGTCACTGTGCCGTTGGGTGTCTTCCTCCTTCTGAGGCTGGAATAGAGGTGTATACGAGGTTTGTCGAGGAATTCGCACATGACAAATGATGTGTTATTTTCCAGGAGTAAAATAGTATCCTGCATTCTAAGGTAGAATAGGTGTATGCGAAGTTTGTCGAGGAATTCGCTCATGACAAATGATATGTTATTTACCAGGAGCAAAATAGTGTTCCGCATTCTGAGGCTAGAATTAATGTGTATGCGAGGTTTGCCGAGGAATTCGCTCAGTGACAGATGGTATGTTTTACATTCAAGACAACATATCATTCAAATACCGATATACTGTGGTGAAACAATCGCTACTTTTCTATAAGACAAACAGCGTTGGTGTAAGCTATTCTTCAACGTAATACCCTTTATTGACATTCATTTGACTTTGATCTTGGGCATGTGGGTACTGATAAACCAGCGTGTGAAGTTTCAAGTCAATCTGACTTATGGTTGAAGAGAGATAAGTAACTGATGCATGATAATTAACCCTTTCAACACCACAGGCCTGTATAGTGGTGTTGGCCAGATGAGCCGGCTTGTGACGAGCCGTCTCGTCAGGATCTGCATTTTTTGCATGTAATTTTCACATTTTTTAGAACAAAACACCCCCTTTTCATAAATGGATGAGTCGGAAAATTAGTATATCAAAATCCATTCCAGTTACTAAGGGGTGAAAGGGTTAAGTGCCACTTTGCCTGTATCCCCTACCTCCTCCTCCTGGTGTACCCCTAGCGTCTCCTCAAGCCGTATTCGGTATTTCTCCATGCGGGACGCGAAGTCCTTGTAGCGTTTATCAACCGCCCCACACCATGCACGGATGTTGCTCGCGTGCATGTTGCCCTTCGCTACAAATCCGTCGGCCAATGATAGGAGTAACTTGACATTCTCCTTGTTCTCCTACAACAATTGAAAGATTGGTTGATTGATTGGCTGGGCCCGGTTGCTCAAAACATCCGTTAGCTTAACGGACTGTTAAATCCTTAACTGAATGGTTAAAATCTCTGTTTTAACAGAGATTTTAACCATTCAGTTAAGGATTTAACAGTCCGTTAAGGATTTAACAGTCCGTTAAGCTAACTGGTATTTTTAACAACCGGGCCCTGGTTGATAGATTGGGTGGTTGATTGATTGGCAGGTTGATTGGTTGATTGATTGGCTGGTTGTCAGCTGGAATACTATTAGCTTCACGTTTTCTACTATAATAATGATTGATTGATCTGTTGGTTAATTGATTGGCTTATTGATTTAGTAATTGATTGGTTTAATGAGGGAGTGTTGCTCGCGTGCATGTTGCCCTTCGCGACAAATCCATCAGACAGGGATAGTAATAGCTTTCACATTTTCCTTATTCTAATATAATAACGATTGATTGATCTGCTGGTTAATTGATTGGTTTATTGATTTAGTAATTGATTGGTTTATTGAGCAGTTGTTGCTCGCGTGCGTGTTGTCTTTTGTGACAAATCCGTCGGCTAGGGATAGTTCACTTCATGTCTTCCTTGTGCTCCTACAATGACTGATTGGTCGGTTGATTGATTTGAATGATTCAATGCTTGCGTGCATCGGCCTGCAACAATCAATCAATTCAGCAACCAAACTACCAATCATCAGTATTGTAGTAGAACAGTGATAAGGTTTTCCTTGTTCTATTACAACATTGATTGGTTTCAATAAAAACATGTTTTGACAGCATTTTAGAATCATTTCCATTGGAAATGATTCTAAAATGTTGCCAAAACATGTTTTTGATGCGAATTATCGAAGAAAATAAATAAACAGCGGACAGCATAATTTAATTCAGCATTAACCTCCCTACAACAGCCACCTCTCTACAACAGCCAGATTTGCGTCTTCCCATGGGTGGCTGCTGTAGAGAGGTTGCACTGTATCACTTTCTAAGCATATTTGATTGATGCCCGTGGGCATGTTGCCTTTTCGACACAAACTCTTCAGCTAGAAAAAGTAGCAGCTTCAAGTTCTCTTTGTTCTCAGTCTACAACAATGAATGATTGGTTGATTGATTGATTGATTGATTGGTTGATAGATTGATTGAGTGTTGCTCAAATGTGTGACACACATTGCCATAACAGCCAGCAACAGTAGCAGCATCACATTTTCTTTGTTCTACTGATTGATTGATTGATTGGGTAGATTTTGTTTGTTGGGGTTTAACGGCCTATCAACAGCTGAGGTCATTTAAGGCCGGGTCAATGGGTTTAGTACTAAATCCCATATATTACCTGTACAAGTACATGCACATGTTCAAGTACATATACAAATGGGGGGGAAAATCCCAAAATCAGAACTGAATATTTACAATAACAAAACTATATATTCAGCCCTGAAATCAGAATAATCCTGATCTGATGCCAGGTCCTCGCCACACCAGAATCACTTGGTCCCTCCCAAAAGCAGTAGGATCAGTAATAATCTTACTACTTTTATAATGGGCAATAACCCAATTCAACTCCCAGGTAAAAAAAGATAAAAACGTACCTGAGGTCCAAACCAGGCAAATCGTGATTCCTATAAGGAGGAACCCCTACCGTTAATTTACACCGTCTCATTCGCCCGACCAACCACCCACAGATTGATTGGGTAGAATGATTGATTAATTGATTGAAAGTGAATGGGTTTGAAGTCCAAGCAACAGCTAGGGTCATATAGAGATGGGACCACAGTTTTAAGTCTCATCTGACAGACCAGTGGGATGGAAATACTATGTAAGTATTTGTCACGTCTAGGGTCAGGATTGAACTCACAACATCCGGTATATAAGGCCAATGCCATATCCCCTAGACACCGGCCCATCCCTGATTGATTGATTGATTGCTTGGTTGGTTGGTTGGTTACTTGATTTGTTAGTTGCTTGGTTTGTTGGCTGATTGATTGGTTGGCAAACTGATTGGCTGGACCCGGTTGCTCAAAACCTCTGTTAGCTTAACAGACTGTTAAATCCTTAGCAATACTAAGGATTTAACAGTCTGTTAAGCTAACAGAAGCTTTGATCAACCGGGCCCTGATTGATAACAAAGGCTGAGCTCTGACTTGGTGAGTCAAACAGCTTTCTTTTGAGAATAGTATACAGATATGAGCGAAATTGCTCAGTTATGTTATAACCAAGAGTATTGAAATTGAATAACTCACCTTGGCTCGGGCTCTGAATTCGTAGTGTTCACGTAGAAGGGTCTCTGTCTCGAGTTGTGTCGATCCGACACTCGTATGGCTGGCGAGGTACGCCTCTCCATAGTCTTTGATCCACTCCAACACCTGGGAGTATAAGAATTATAAGAGACTATTTAGTGATTGATTCAGTGACATATTTGCGGATTTTAAATTGGCTTGACCATATATATGTCAACATGACACCATCTCCTATTTACAGGAGTGAGTGATTTATTGATTGATTGATTGATTGACTGGCAGACTGATACAATGTTGAATAGCAACATGATGCATTATATGCACGTGTGGTTGATGACTAATTGATTTGTTAATTGAATTGAATTGATTGATGGATTGGTTACTTATTTTATATATTAATTGATTGATGATAAATGATGAAGTGGCAGACTGACTGGCAGGTTGATAAATGAATTGATTGAAAAAAACAACAATGTGACAGCATCGTCTAAACATACGAGTGGTTGATTGATGGATGAATCCAATACAAAGCTTGTTACCTGATAAATCTACGTAGTTTACCTGTTTAGCACTCTGTTCAAAGAGCACGTATTGGTGGCATTGCTCCAGCTTCTTCTTCTTCACCGTCCAGAATTCGATGACTACGTTCTCCTGTTGTAGTAACGAGTCCAGCGTCTCTGCAAAGTGAAAGTGAATGGGTTTAACGTCCCAGCAACAGCTAAGGTCATATAGAGACGGGACCAAAGTTTAAAGTCTCATCCGACAGACGAGTGGGATGAAAATACTGTAACCAACACACCGGCCCTGGTTGGCAGCACGGTAGTGTTATTACTGTCTATCTGGATTTCAAGTTAACAACAACGAGCGTCTGAACTCATACTTATTTATTAATGCAAGAGCCTCGTGTCAGGATGGCTCAAATGAACTTAACTAATACTACTATGTGACAGAGTACTAAGTTATTTAGCATGACGGGAACTAACTGGTTACCTGAGTCGACAATAGGTCACTAGAGTTTACTGACAATATGATTGGGTCAGTCGACTGACAAGTTAGTTAATGATTTGCGCAGCTCGCCTCCTTTATATAGACGAGATGCAAGCAGCAGCCGTGCGAGCCCCATTCAAATTTCCCGCTGCAAATAATTCCAACCAATCACAGCACAGCAAATCAGAGACGCAAGGGAAAATGTCGGCCATATTGAATACGCAAAATAACAAGTAGAAATCCAGCACACAAACGTGTCGTCTATTTATTTCTCCATAAAGGTATATGTTGTTACCACTCATTTGAACCGTCTCGTCGAGACGGTTCAAATGAGTGGTAACAACATATACTTTCGAGATGAAATAAAGAAAACAGTATTTTTTTCTCCTAAAGTTTCATATTACAGTGGAACCCCTCTAAACCGAACACCCTGGGGACAGACCGAAAAGTTCGGTTTATAGGGGTTTTCGGTTTAGAGGGGTTTTCTATTTCCAGTTAAGGAAATGTATGTTTTCCACCATTAACTCTTGGATTTGTATAGTATATACCATTATTACCATATTGAAAGCATATGTACACATTTTTTCAATAAATATGTCAAGTTTCTTTTTATTCTGAGAATTGATATGATGACTTTTTCATTGGAAACAAACAAATAAAAACCAGTGTTTTTTTTTTTATAAAACTACACAAGGTGACAGCTTAGTTGTGGACCAGCCACCAGTATAGTAAATTTATGGAGTATTTTCATATTTCTCCACCCGAAAAAGTTAAGTCCCAATGAGATGATTCTAAAGCACTCCCAACTTGCCATTTGTATGGACAAATAAGAAATGTACCCCCAAATTACGCACCTTAAAGGGGGCTCGGCTACCCAGTTGTGTTTTATCATGTTGACATGTGTAATTCCCAATAAACAGAGTGCAGATGACATGGGATAAAGGCCCCTAAGTATTTTGTGCCACTGTGGAACTTTCTCGATCAGCTGGAACGCTCTTTTAAGACCAGAATGTGTTTTTTTATTGACATTGCAAATAGTGCAGATTCGCAAGGGGTATAGCAAATAGTGCAGATTCGCAATGTCTACGGTTTACACTGGTCGCAAAGAGCATATGACACATTTCACGTGTGCTGTGTAGTTACCGCGAGCTGTTGCAATAGCCCACAGTCTACAGTCACGAGTTTACAGCCTCGTTAAGTTTATTAGATTATCTCAATTAATCGGTCGGTTGGTTCACAAATAATGTGCCGATTATTTTATTTCCGTAACAGCAAACATGTCTCGTATTTAGGTCGCATGTATTGAATAGATTCCTAACTTTGTAATGCCGTTATGACGTTCAAAAAACACGACGCTTAGCGTGCGTACAGAGCTCAAGTTAATGTGTGTAATTTTATCAATTTTGTTATTTCTTCCACACAAATGTCCGTTAAAATCGTCTCATTCTCGTGGCTCCGCATTTTGGGAACCAGACTGAACAATACTACCGGGAACCAGTCTATTGTAAACACGGTGTGATTTTGAGACCGGCTTGAAACAACAACATTGAAATTGGGCGCGGTGTATTTATTGGATGACATTCTGACAGGTGACCGTGTTTCCGGTTTTCCGGGGTTATTTTAACGCTGAAATATAGTTTTGGGACTTGAAATGGCGTCCGAATTACGGAGTAGAGGGGTTCCGGAATAGAGAGGTAGAAACTAATGTGTTTATATAGCAGAATATTCGGGACGTGGTCGTATGTTCGGTATAGCGCGAATTCCGGTATAGAGGGGGTTCCGGTTTGGAGGGGTTCCACTGTACTATAATTGTAATCCGTCTTTAATGGCCTAGAATGAGGCTTGACCCACAACCTCCGGTATTGATGTCCAATGCCATATCCCCTAGGCCACGGCCCATCCCTTTTCATAAAGTCTGTTACTTTTGTGCTTCTACGCTGTGGAACTTCGTCCAACAGATAATTCACGGTGAACTGAATAGAATTTTTCACAAAGTATGCAAAAAAATAGTGAAAATGGGTTTGAAGTCCCAGCAAGAGCTGAGGTCATATAGAGACGGGACCACAGTTGAAAGTCTCATCCGACAGACCTGTGGAATGGGAAAGTCTGTAACTAATTAATTACTTTTGACATGGGCTTCGGGGCTGCGGAACTTCATCTGCATGCCGAGTGTATGGAGATTACGGTTCACATACTTCAGGAAACTCTCCGCCGTCCGCCTTGCCAATGTACACGCCTACAATAACCGGTGATGTGACAAATAAATATGGCCGTGACTGGAGAAATGTTTTTTTGGGATTTGTGACAAGTGTAGCTTCCAATCAGAAAGACACTTCTGTAGGCTGATACCGATCTATCTTGCTTGTAAGAAGCATGACGGGTGTATCAGCGACGGAATGATTGATGATTGAATGAATGAAGTTGATTTAATGGTGTGCAACGGCCTGTCAACACCATTAAATAAAATCCATTGATTGAATGGAGTGAGACATTCAACAGCAAGGTCATAAAACAGGCAGGTCAACACTGCCCTCCCAAGTCAAACTGCAGTATCTGTTAAACTACAGTATCTGCACTATGATGCTATGCTGACCCTGTGCAATCATCCCCAGGTGGGGATGATTGCACAGGGTCAGCATAGCATCACAGTGCAGATACTGCAGTTTAACAGATACTGCAGTTTGACTTGGGATGATTGCACAGGGTCAGCATAGCATCATAGTGCAGATACTGCAGTTTAACAGATACTGTTGTTTGACTTGGGAGGGCAGAACAGTTCCAGATGTAAACAGAGTATTTTGAAAACTTCAAATTGTGCATACCATAATTATTCTAATAAACGCCCCCCGGGACTCTGCAATTTTCTGCATCAGCTTTGGCCTTATAATTGCATAAAACACAGAAGATGACGTGAAAATAAAAGAGTTTGACTGAAATCTAGCATAGGGAAGGTGCTGCTATTAGAGAGGGGGCTACAATTACAGACAGAGCTACTATTAGAATAAATATGGTATGTGTGGTGCTATTGTTACCTTGAGGAAAGCCTCCTTCTGTTCATTGTGTTTGTTGATCAGTTGAACCATGTAGCTGGGTTTGTCCGAGGCGTTGGCTCGGTCCGTGCCGCACCAATCCTCGTCCCTCTTGTAATCTCGATCCAGACTCTCCAGCACCGACCACACCTAGAAGAAACATCCGAGTAATATAGGGGTCAGTGGAAAAAAGTGCATAAATGGGTTTATTGTTTGTTTGTTTGTTGGGGTTTAACGGCCTATCAACAACTAGATTGGTCAGTAAGCGAGGCTTACAGAATATACCCCCCGCGTGGGCCCAGGTACCCCTAAAATATGTACAAATTTCCAAGTGTGTGGGCTTGTGACCTTGACTCTGGGATTAGCGCGAGCGGCATGAACGTGAATTTGTCACAGGGTGGTAGAGGTCCATTGGAGCAATGAGTGTGTGAAATGTGAAGCAGATCCGAGCAAGCAAATAGAAGTTATAACCGATTTCTCTGATGTTAAGTTTTGTAAAGAGACTACCGTATAACCTCGAATTAACGCCCCCGGAGGCGTTACATTTTACAAAAGGGGGGGGTGGGCGTTTATTAGCCAGTAAAAAAAAAAAAAAAAAAAAAAAAAAAAAAAAAAAAAAAAAATTACCAAAGACCGCCAATTTCAAACACAAATAAGGATTTAAGGATTATTTGTGTTTGAAATTGGCGGTCATTGGTAAAATTATTATTATTTTTATTTTTTATTGGGGGGGGGGGGGGGGGGGGGGCGTTTATTAGCCAGTAAAAAAGAAAAAAAGAAAAAAAAAAAAAGAAAAAAAAAAAAAAGAAAAAAAAAAAAATTACCAAGGACCGTCAATTTCAAACACAAATAGGGATTTAAGGATTATTGTGTTTGAAATTGGCGGTCATTGGTAAAATTATTATTATATTGGGGGGGGGGGGGGGGCGTTTATTAGCCAGTAAAAAAGAAAAAAAGAAAAAAAGAAAAAAGAAAAAAAAAAGAAAATTACCAAGGACCGTCAATTTCAAACACAAATAAGGATTTAAGGATTATTTGTGTTTGAAATTGGCGGTCATTGGTAAAAAAAAATTATTTGTTTTTTTTTTTATTTGTTATTAGCCAGTAATATGCGTTTTTTAAGCAAAGAAAAAAAAAAAAAAAAAAAAAAAAAAAAAAAAAAAAAAATTACCAAGGACCACCAATTTCAAACACAAATAAAGATTTAAAGACTATTTGTGTTTGAAATTGGCGGTCATTGGTAAAAAAAAAAAAAAAATTATTTGGGGGGGGGGGGGGGGGGGCGTTTATTAGCCATTAATAAAAAAAAAAAAAAAAAAAAAAATTATGTAAGTATGTGACCTTGACCTTGGGAGCAGCGGGGGTTGGACACTCGTAGATTTGTGACAGCATGATAGTACAACCTTAGAGGAATGCACAAGTGAAATAATAAGAATTTTCAATGAAGGAAATAGAAGTTATAACTTATTTCTCTGATGTTAAGTTTTGTAAAGAGTATTTGACCTTGACATTGGGATCAGCGGGGGTTGGTCGGTCATGGATTTTGCACAGCATGGTAGTAGAGCCTTACAGGAATGCATGTGTGAAATATTAAGCATTTTAGATGAAGGAAATAGAAGTTATAACAATATTTCTCTGATGTTAAGTTTTGTAAAGAGACTAAGTATTTGACCTTGACCTTGGGATCTGCGGGGGTTGGACGGTCGTGGATTTGGCACAGCATGGTAGTAGAGCCTTACAGGAATGCATGTGTGAAATATTAAGCATTTTAGATGAAGGAAATAGAAGTTATAACAATATTTCTCTGATGTTAAGTTTTGTAAAGAGTATTTGACCTTGACATTGGGATCAGCGGGGGTTGGACGGTCATGGATTTTGCACAGCATGGTAGTAGAGCCTTACAGGAATGCATGTGTGAAATATTAAGCATTTTAGATGAAGGAATAGAAGTTATAACAATATTTCTCTGATGTTAAGTTTTGTAAAGAGACTAAGTAGTTGACCTTGACCTTGGGATCTGCGGGGGTTGGACGGTCGTGGATTTGGCACAGCATGGTAGTAGAGCCTTACAGGAAGGCATGTGTGAAATATTAAGCATTTTAGATGAAGGAAATAGAAGTTATAACAATATTTCTCTGATGTTAAGTTTTGTAAAGAGACTAAGTATTTGACCTTGACCTTGGGATCTGCGGGGGTTGGACGGTCGTGGATTTGGCACAGCATGGTAGTAGAGCCTTACAGGAATGCATGTGTGAAATATTAAGCATTTTAGATGAAGGAAATAGAAGTTATAACAATATTTCTCTGATGTTAAGTTTACGGACTAAGTAATTGACCTTGACCTTGGGATCTGCGGGGGTTGGACGGTCGTGGATTTGGCACAGCATGGTAGTAGAGCCTTACAGGAATGCATGTGTGAAATATCAAGCATTTTAGATGAAGGAAATAGAAGTTATAACAATATTTCTCTGATGTTAAGTTTATCCGGACGGACGGACGGACGCACGGACGGACGCACGGACGGACAACCTGACTCCAGTATACCCCCCCTCAACTCGTTGCGGGGGGTATAACTAAGGTCATTTAAGGCCGGGTCAATTGGTTTAGTACTAACTCCCATATATTACCTGTACAAGTACATGTACATGTTAAGTACATGTACAAATGGGGGGAAAATCGCCCCAGTATTAAACACCCCAGCAACAGATAAGGGCATACAAAGACGGTACCACAGTTTAAAATCCCATCAACAGTGGGATGGAAATACTATGCAAGCATTGTTGACGTCTAGAGTGATGATTGAACTCACAACCTCTGGTATTGAAGTCCAATGCCATATCCCCTAGGCTATGGTCCATCCCTTGGGGTCAGTGGAAAAAGGGGGCTAAGTCCTTATGGACTTAGCCCCCTTCTTCCACTGACCCGTTCAATTGTCAATGTCCGTGCGTTATAACAGGCCGAAATTTGATTCTCACTCTCATTAAATAAAATAATCAGGGGAGAAGGAATTAAATGAATTGTAATTACAGGCTCATTAACCTGAAACCTGACACACATGTTCACATGGAGTGCACTTGGTGTATACTTCTCGTTCACCAGAAGTGAACATCAAAGTGGACAACATAGTTCACATTAATTTTGTACTTGACACCCATGTTAACATGGAGTGCACTTTGTGTAGACTCGTTCACTAGAAGTGAACATCAAAGTGGACAACACAGTTCACATTAATTTTGTACTTGACACCCATGTTAACATGGAGTGCACTTTGTGTAGACTCGTTCACCAGAAGTGAACATCAAAGTGGACAACATAGTTCACATTAATTTTGCACTTGACACCCATGTTAACATGGAGTGCACTTTGTGTAGACTCGTTCACTAGAAGTGAACATCAAAGTGGACAACACAGTTCACATTAATTTTGTACTTGACACCCATGTTAACATGGAGTGCACTTTGTGTAGACTCGTTCACTAGAAGTGAACATCAAAGTGGACAACACAGTTCACATTAATTTTGTACTTGACACCCATGTTAACATGGAGTGCACTTTGTGTAGACTCGTTCACTAGAAGTGAACATCAAAGTGGACAACACAGTTCACATTAATTTTGTACTTGACACCCATGTTAACATGGAGTGCACTTTGTGTAGACTCGTTCACTAGAAGTGAACATCAAAGTGGACAACACAGTTCACATTAATTTTGTACTTGACACCCATGTTAACATGGAGTGCACTTTGTGTAGACTCGTTCACTAGAAGTGAACATCAAAGTGGACAACACAGTTCACATTAATTTTGTACTTGACACCCATGTTAACATGGAGTGCACTTTGTGTAGACTCATCAAAATGGACAACATAGTTCACACTTGTGAAGTTTGTAGTCTAATATTGCTCACGAAATTACCGCCCTCGTACCTGTTCAGCAGTCTTGTACCACGTCATGGATGCCATCACCAACTTGTGGCGCTCCTCTGCGTGGTTCCGCAGCTGTTGCCATGCCAACGTGACGTTCTCTGCGATCGCCCGCACCAGGTCGGAGTTATAGTGCTGGGTACTGATCATGGATTCTGCCTTCTGGGTGACTTGTACAACGCTGTAGTGGGTCTTCTGCCAGGTTGTAAATAGAGAATAGTAGGTTAGTGCCGTGAATGGGAAATAATAGCTGGCGAGGCTTTTTAGAATTGAACAATACTGACAAATGCTGCAGATTCTGCAACCGGCTTATCTGGATCGTCAGCGTGTATTGTACTGTTAAAATATTCCTTTACTATGTGAATTTAACCCTTACACCGCTATCTTAATTTTTTGTCATCTGCTGTTTAGTTTCTATTTTCCATTTTTATCCTCAAAAACATGCTCTGACAGCACTTTATAATAATTTACAACGTGCTTTGACAGTACTTTAGAATCATTTCCATTGGAAATGATTCTGAAGTGCTGTCAAAACATGTTTTTATTGAGAAATAAGGCAAGATATAAAAGCAACAGCAGACGACAATTGTTGTGAGTAGCGGTCTAAGGGTTAATAAAGAATGAATACAGTAATCAGCCTAAATATACGGACACAATTCATTTTGGGAAACACATATAACTATATGCATTGACTTAAAGTCACTCTTTTTATTAAATCTTTGACCACATGGTCTTTATCAAAATAGTGTGAAACTGTATTGGCAGTCCTATGTGACGTCCATATTGTCCATATTGTTACAATATGGACGTCACATAGGACTGCCAATTCGGTTAAAACAATGTGTATTAAATGTGCTTCCCTTCGGAGGTTATTGGAAATTACTATAAATATATGGTTTCCCGCAATACAAATTTCCCAATGGTTACTGTTATTGGTTTATCACAAATTCACAAGAACAATGAAATGGGGGCTTTCCCAAAACAAATGGTGTCCAAATACTTATGGTTATTATGGTATTATTAGTCATTGATTATAAATGAACATCAACAGCTTATCTGTAGCTATTTCACCAACATTGTAAAGTATACTTTTCTAGCAAAGTATACTTTGAGGGAGTAATTATTTATTTTCCCCGAAATACATTATTTCACAAACAACTGCATATATTTGATGATTAAAAGTATGCATAATTATTATACTGAATTTATTACATTATCACAGCCATTCAGTATAATAATAATAATAAAAAAAAAATTATCCTAAAATTGAAAATTTCTCCCTCAAAGTATACTTTGCTAGAAAAGAATACTTTGCAATGTTGGTGAAATAGGCCACTGGTAGTTGCCAACTGTGGTCAATTATTTACTGTCAATAAAGTATTAGCTACACAGCTATAACCTAATATAAGGTTCGACCGTCACCAGCTGTGGGTAAACGTTTGCTGTGGCACGAGGGAATAGTTTGAACCCCAAGGCCATAGGCCGCGGATTCAAACTGTTCCAGAGTGTCACGGCAAACGTTTACCCACAACTGGACATGGTCGAACATTATTGTTACATTTCCGTTGGAAATATAGTGTAATTTGAGCATATAAATTATGCAGTTACTTTCGCTACTTTGATAACCCGTTTCATTCAAACAGCTGATTTACATATACATATTACGGGGTCGAAGTACCCGTCGCGTGATGCAGCCGCATCAATTTCAAAATTTCAGTGCGACCGTTGTTAACTAATCTGGTGACGTAATGGCGTGTTCTAGTAACGTCATTAGACACATACATTACGTAGGTGTTGGCTTGGCCCCGAAATGAGCATTGTCTACAGCGATGGTCAAACAGCACGCGCTGTATGTTTGAACACGGCTGTGAACGGTTTTCAACAACGGCAGTCATGTAACAAGTTATGTTTAATCTCTTTTAGTTTACCAATAAAATTTCTTAACCCTTAGACCGCTATCTTAATTTTTTTGTCGTCTGCTGTTTATTTTATATTTTCCATTTTTATCATCAAAAACATGCTTTGACAGCACCTTAGAATAATTTACAACATGCTTTGACAGCACTTCAGAATCATTTCCATTGGAAATGATTCTGAAGTGCTGTCAAACCATGTTTTTATTGAGAAATAAGGCAAGATATAAAAGCAGACGACAATCTAAGGGTTAAGATACAATACATAATTCCCAGATGAGCTAATGTGACATAGAGTAGTCTCCCTTGTCCATCATCTTTATGGGCAAAACTAAATGTAACAAGAGTTGTCAGAGGACAACGAAGCGCGCCCGGTGGCAGCAAAGGAACCGAGGGCACATTTGAAAACATAACGTGCTGCATAAGGGAAACAAAATTTATGAGCCATTTACCAGAATGTGTTAAGGTTTCGAGCGTACAAAGTATTTGACCTTGACCCTGGGCTTAGCAGAGGTAGAGGACCCTTGGAGCAATGCGTGTGTGAAATATGAAGCAAATCCAAGCAAGGAAACAGAAAATATAATATAGGCCATTATAATCTTTGAAGATGGACAGACGGACAGACAGACGGACGCCTACGACGCCGAGGGTATGCCATAAGCACTTCTTCCTTCGGAAGGCGCGCTAACAAATGGGAGAATGTTTGATATTGATTTAACATAAATACTCCGATATGAATATTAGTACTTAAACAAATATATTTTGTTCAAACAAATCATACAGTGACACCTCTCTAAACCGAACACCCTGGGATTTCCTCAGTGTGTCCGGCATAGAGAGGTTTCACTGTAAATCAGGCATTTGATCACCTCTGTAGCCTATTTCATCAACATTGCAAAGTATACTTTAGTAGCAAAGTATACTTTGAGGGAGAAATTTTCAATTTTATGATAAATTTATTAATTTTTATTATACTGAATTGATTACATTATCACAGCCAATTTGGCTGTGATAATGTAATAAATTCAGTATAATAATTCTGCATACTTTTAATCATGAAATATATGCATTTGTTAGTTCTATATGAAATAATGCATTTCAGGAAAAATAAATGATTACTACCTCAAAGTATACTTTGCAAGTAAAGTATACTTTGCAATGTTGATGAAATAGGCTACTGGTGTACCGCAACTAACTGGGCACAGATGCACACGTCCTACATATACAATGAAACCTCTCTAAACCGGACACCCTGGGAGGTCCCCAGGACTGGGAGGTCCCCAGGACTGGGAGGTCCCCAGGACTGGGAGGTCCCCAGGACTGGGAGGTCCCTAGGGTGTCCGGTTTAGAGAGGTGTCACTGTCAATCAGGCATTTGATCACTCTGAGCCATAGTTGTGTGATATGCGATCACGAACAGACATTATCACCGGAGATAAATGACCAAGAAACTAATCAAAAATAAGATCATGGTGTTTGATTGGTGTCCGGTTTAGAGAGGTTCCACTGTATATGGAAAGACAACTGTTTTTTTGCTGAGTGCAAAATTTAATAATTGCGAAAATGAGGTTTATTTCCACTATTTGTCTATAGGGCCTAATGGAATATTGCCTCCCAAAATGGCCGACTGTGTGTACCCGTTTCCAACAAAGGGAAGTAACTCTGTGTGATGTGGGAACTATGTATATGGACAACAGTAATTACCTCTATAGCTATCATAAACTGGTCCTGCTCTTTCTTCAACTGTTCGGCCTCATTTAGTGAGTTTGGGCACATAAAGCTGGCCGTCAGCATCGACTCTCCATTCCGCACCCACGAGATCACCTACAACATTACAACATTCAGGTCAGAGCTCCAGATCAGCTGCGTATTTGCGTAAATACCCAATTAAAATTGCAAAAAAAAAAATTGAATCAGAATTAGTGAGTATCGAAAAGCAATGAGAACAATTGTGGTACCTTTATCATGCTGCAGAAAACAATAAACAGACCACCAATATAGCATACTTTTCTAATTTTTCCATGAAAACACATCTTGGTATTTGGCTATTTTGGCTATTAAGCACATTAAATCTAAAACATATTTAAAAGTACTTTTTTATCAATAACAAAAAAGTCACCCTCCCCAAAAAAAAATTATTTTATGAAATTCCATCGAATATTGATTTTATTGTGAAAAAAAGATTTTCCTATGGGAATTTAACATGGGAGCTAAAAATAGATTTTTTTTAAATATTGTTTTTATTTGTGGACCGATTTTCAAAATCTAACTTTTGTTTTCTTAGTTACATCATTTTCAAGCTATCTAGCCAGGTTTCAGAGTCAATTTCCATGCTAAATTCAAATAGGAAACAATAGAATCAATATTTGATGGAATTTCATCAAACAAATTTTTTTGGGAGGGTGACTTTTGTTATTGGTGAAAAAGTACTTACATTTAAGTATTTTTTAGATTTAATGTGTTTAATAGCCACAAGTTCGTCGGCAGAAAAACATGGAACAGACAGTAGGTTAAACAATACTTGTATTGTATGTCATATAAAAGAACAATACATTATGTGCTATTGTGATTCTACCAATCACCATGGTGTCATATTGCCCACCTGAATCTATATTCCATTTGTGGATATTTACAATGTTTTTTTATGAAATTCCAACAGTCCAAAAATAAAATTGAATATTCAACAATATATACTTAACCCTTAGACCGCTACTCACAACAATTGTCGTCTGTTGTTGCTTTCATATCTTGCCTTATTTCTCAATAAAAACAAGTTTTGACAGCACTTCAGAATCATTTCCAATGGAAATGATTCTGAAGTGCTGTCAAAGCATGTTGTAAATTATTCTAAAATGCTGTCAAAGCATGTTTAAATGGAAAATGGAAAATAGAAAATAAACAGCAGACGACAAAAATAATAAGTTAGCGGTCTAAGGGTTAAGGGTGAAAGGTCAAGGGTTACAGAATTGGTTATGAGTTTTTTCTGTCTGCTAGACATGTAACAAAGCCCCACTATACCTGTCTGGCCTCCACCTCAAAGTTCCGTAGCTGTACACACTGTTCAAGTCGGCTGCGCTTGGAGTCGGCGAGCGTCTCTAGGTCGACTTCGCGTTCGTGTAGATATTCCAGAAGCTCCTGAATGCGGGTCGGGGCTTCGTAGTGGGAGTCTGCCATCAGTTGTACTCCCGTGCTCTCGAACAACTGTAATAACCATGAACTATTGTTGGTGTATCATGCAGAGCTCGGTTAAGGTGCGTAATTTGATCAACTTTGGGGAGATTTTCGTTATTTCTTCGCCAAACTTGGCAAGTTGGGAGTGCTTTAGAATCGTCTCGATGAGACGATTCTAAAGCAATCCCAACTTGCCATTTTACGTGAAGAAATAAGAAAAATACCCGGAAAATTTGGTCCAATTACGCACCTTAACTGGAACTCTGTAGCCTATTTCATCAACATTGCAAAGTAGACTTTTCTAGCAAAGTATACTTTGAGGGAGTAATCATATATTTTTTCCTGAAATGCATTATTTCGTATAGAACTAACGACTGCATATATTTTATAATTAAAAGCATGCAGAATTATTATACTGAATTTATTACATTATCACAGCCAAAATGGCTGTGATAACCAAAATGGCTGTGATAATGCAATAAATTCAGTATACCTAATAAAAATTAATAAATTTTACAATGTTGGTGAAATAGGCTACAGATCATGGCCTTGAAATCGCATTCAAAGTAATGTACAATTTATTTTTATTTTTGAATGTGGCCTACTGTTGAATATTTATGGTATAACATATATGGTTATTGAACATAAACATAAAATAACAATGAATAACTTAGAAACAAGAAATTAGTAACAAATTTTACATCATGTGACGTGAAATTGATAACAGGGGCTCGAGAAGCTCCGGAATGCGGGTTGGGCGTCGTAGTACGAGTCTGCAATCAGCTGTACACCTGTGCTCTCGAAGAACTATAAATGACATGGACTGATTGTTGGGGTTTAATAGCCTTAACAATTCATATTTGAGTCAAATTAACCCTTACAATGCTGTTTATTTTTACTTTCCGTTTTTTCTCATCAACAACGTGGTTTGACAGCACTTTAGAATCATTGACAATGGTTCAAAACCATGTTTTTATTGAGAAAGAAAGTGAAAGTAGGTTACACGTCCCAGCAACAGCTAAAATCATTTACGGACGGGGCCTCGGTTTCATCTGAAAGACAGGTGGGATGGAAATACTATGTAGGTATATGTTCATGCCTAGGGCAGGGATTGAACACACAATCTTATAGGAATGAATGGCCTTTTTGTGGAATTTATCTTCTAAATATTTTCTTTATATGTGCTTAGATGTATATGTCGTGACCACCATTTGAACCGTCTCGTTGAGACGGTTCAAATGAGTGGTCAGAACATATACTTTCATTTAGAAATAACAAAAATAAAATTAAAATATTTAAAAATGTTCATACCCGCACATGAATGGCCTTTTTGTGGAATTTATCGGGGTATAAACTTGGAAAAGTCGCGGGAATATTGGACGAAGGCTGGAAGGCCTCGTCCAGTATTCCCGCGACTTTTCCAAGTTTATATCCCCGATAAATTCCACAAAAAGGCCATTCATTCCTTATAATTCCAGCATTTTAAATAAATTCATCAACTAAATGTGTTTATTTTGACAGACGGCAGCCATTTGTTTACATCGACAGCAACGACAGCGCACCTGTAAAAAGTAGTTTGGCGTGGGAGTTTACTGGGATATAAATTTTGGACAGAGATTTGCTACGGGCCAATCAAATGTTAGGGAATTGTGTAAATATTTTTGTGCTGGAATTATCTGGTATTGAAGTACAGTACTCTAACCTCTAGGCCACACCAAAATGTGCTAAAACAGCATTTACAATTTTGAATATTGGTGTGCCGATGCTAAGCTTGCATACCTTAGCCTCAAAATCAATGTACTGAAAGTACTGCCAGTGCTGTCAAACATTCGCGTAGCACAGTTAAGACCAATCAGTTAGTCATGATTTTCCAAGCTTGGTAACCTATTTTTGTGGCTGTGACTAGAGAAATTCTGCTTATTATAGCCCAGTGCAGTTCCAGATCAGCATGTGCATCTGCACACAGTCTGATCAGGGCCTGCACAGTTCATGTGATTTTTCCAAGTCCAGTAACAAATTTATAGGACTGGTCCATCATTGCCGACCCATACCTGCATGAGTTCCTGCGCCGATTGCAGCACCACAAACAGACTCAACAACGTTGCAAATGGGCTCGACAAAAATGTTTACTGACGTTGTAGGGCTAATATCGTCTCCGCCTACGTGCACAAGTTCTTTGCGGTCACCTTCCTTTTACCGGGCGAAGTCACAATCACAATCTCAGTACCACAGAAAGACTCGACAATGCTGTAAATAGGCTCGACAAAAATTGTTTACCGACGTTGTAGGGCTAATATCGTCTCTGCCTACCTGTGCGAGTTCCTGGCCGCGTTGAAGCACCTCGAAGGTACAGTTCTGCATATGAAGCACGCTCTCGTTGTGCATGCCCAACATCTGCTCCGCCTTGTTGCCGTCGGTTACCATCTCCTGGTGCTGTAACTCCTCCGCCCATAACTCCAGCTGCGACGAGACCTACAACATTGAACATGAATGGGTTTAACGTCGCAGCAACAGCAATGGTCATATAGAGATGGAACCTCAGCTTAACCCTTTCAACACCACAGGCCTGCATAGCGGGATTGGCAAAAAGTGTAGATCCAGATGAGCCGGCTTGTGACGAGCCGTCTCATCAGGATCTGCACTTTTTGCAAGTAATTTTCATATTTTTGATAAAATCATTCTGTGATGGTTGGTGAAAGGGTTGATAAATGACTGGAGAATGACACCCCCTTTTTCATAACTGGACTAATCTGAAAATCATTAATGATTGGATTGGTTGCAAAATTAACATATCACAATCCATTTAAGTTATTTACGGGTGAAAGGGTTAAAGTCTCTTCCGACAGATGAGGATTGAGGGTGAGGATTGAACACAAAACCTCCTTCTAGACATCTACAATTTTTATTGATCGTTTTATGATACAAGGCGATAGCCGGCGAGTGTCGCACCCAGGAAGGTCAAGGTGTCACAATTGACGCAGGGTGGATAGTCATCCATGTGAGGAAGAGAATTTGATGAAGATTGGTAAAGATCGGACTAACTTCAAAAAAGATGTATGCCTAAAAGTGTTGACGCTGATGACACCACGATGCCGCCGGAATTGTGATAATTTTGTGCCCCACTTTCCATGACGTGGGTGAGAAAATAAATAGAGAATAGTAGGTTAGTGCCGTGAATGGGGAAAAATATCTGGCGAGGCTTAGGAAACTGGATGGGCGAGGCTCTGCCGAGCACATCCCGTTTCCGTGCCGCGCCAGATATTTGTTCCCATTCACGGCACTAACCTACTATTCTAGTTATCCCGTCAACACCTACAAATTACTTTAAAATGCAAAAAAAAAACCCAGCCACCTCACATATTCATACGCAATGATTAGGTCGTATTGACAGGATATCAAAACTGTTTCACGGCACCATGTTTCACGGCACATACGCACTGTGTTGACGGGATAAAATTCACTTTACGAGTTTTGGTAGTGTTCTAACAGTGTAGTAAGTTCACCCCTAGTTACGGCCCTGGGACAGACAACCGGGCGGAAAGGCGCAAACTATATACCGATCGGCCTACTTCGTATGCCGGGGGTATAACTAGATTCTAATCAGGCTGCTTTTAAAGTATGTGCAAAAGGATCGTGACCTACAATTGTGGCAAGTGTTGTAAGGTCCTTTTTCTCAGACACAACCCAAATGCTGTTGCCAAGAACTGCAACTGCAGGATGTAACCAGCCACAAGAAAAAGGGGCTTATTGTGCTTTTGACCAGTGTAGCTCCTGATCGCATAACACATATGTGGCTGTGACTGGAGAAATGTTAGATTAATAATTACATAAGCACAGCATCATCTAAATATGGCTGTGACTAGAGAAATGGGTCTTGTGGGCTTTGCGATCAGTGTAGGCAGGGATTCCACTGGCGATCGCCACTTTCGCAATTGGCAATAAAAATAAACAATTGGCGATAAAAAATTACAATTTTCGAAAAAAAAAAAAAAAGTGGCGATTTTTTTATTTTCCCCAGCGGAATCCCTGTGTAGGTCCAGATCAACATGTGCATCCACAGACTAATGAGGATCTGCACTGTTTGCCATTCCATCAATCAAACATCTGTCATACTTCTAACAAGCAAAATACTGTAGATCATTACCAGGGTACAGGAGTGTGCTATTTGATCAGGAGCTACCCTGGTCACAAATCCGATAAGACCACATTTTTCCAGTCACAGCCACAAATGAAGCTGATTACGAATGAACAGACAAGTTTTTGGAAATTACTTCAGAAAAAAGTGTACATGTAGACTCAACAGCAAACCGTGTCAGCCCTGATCTGGCACTACACTCGTCACAAAGTCAATACGCCCATTTTTCAAGTGGCAAGTCGCAATTGTGCAAAACCATTATCATTTTCCACAGTATTCACTACCTGCCTCCATTGCCAATATGTACCTAATACTTAATTCCATCTCTCATTTACGCAATTGGTTTTCTGCGGTCGGATTGTGTACATTTGCTGACAAACTCATCTGCGGTTTGCAATTATGCCTCATATTTAATCCCGAACCTGAGAAAATATTAAATTTCCAATCTTTCTGTTGCCAGGACAACATCGAAAACAACCAAAGCTGTTCGGAAAATGACATCGTAATTTGTATAAAGTCAACAGAAAATATTTATCTTAGTTTTGTATTTGTTAATTTTGCCTTTAATCAACATTAACCCTTTCAAAACCACAGGCCTACATAGTGGTACATGTATTGGCAAACAGTGTAGATCCATATTTTGGAGAACAAAAACACCCCCTTTTCATAAATGGACTAGTCTGAAAATCATTTTGTGATGATTGGATTGGTCTGAAAATTTACATAATTATCAAAGTCCATTCCAGTTACTTCCAGTGAAAAGGGTTAATTACAAAAGAAGTTATTGTTGTAATCTGGCACCGTGGGACAGTTGAACCACACGAGAGAAGATGTTCTCATATGTGGCTGTGCCTGGAGAAATGGGGCTTATGGGATTTGTGACCAGTGTAGCTCCTGATCAAATAGCACACTCCTCTAGCCTAATAACGATCGACATTGCTTGTTAGAAGAATACCGGGTGTTTCATTGATGCGTTGGCGAACAGTGCAGATCCTGATCAGACTGTACGGATGCACAGGCTGATCTGGATCTACACTGGTCGCAAAACCCATAAGCCACGTTTCTCCAGGCACAGCCACGTATCCAGACTCGTTTGCAATAACAGTGGCATTGGTCCAACTTGTTTGCACTTAACTGCAGCAATAATTATCCGTACTACCTACACAGCAATACAGGTAGCAATTCTTGATAAACAGTTCAATTCTTAACATTCGCACAGTCTGATCAGGATCTGCACTGTTCGCCATTCCATAAATTAAACACTCATTATACTTCTAACAAGCAATCTAGATCGTTACCATGCCACAGGAGTGTGATATTTAACCAGGAGCTACACTGGTCACAAAACCCATATGTACATTCACACTGTCGGATTTGGAACCACTGTCTAAAGTTTTCCATACCGTGGGAGCGACGGGAAAACTGCAGGAAATGGGCTTTGTTTGTTTGTTAGTTGGGGTTTAATGGGCTATCAACAGCTCAGGTCATTTAAGGCCGGGTCAATGGGTTTAGTACTAAATCCCATATATTACCTGTACAAGAACATGTACATGTTCAAGTACATGTACAAATGGGGGGAAAATCCCAAAATCAGAACTGAATATTTACAATAAAAAAACTATATATTCAGCCCTGAAATCAGAATAATCCTGATCTGATGCCAGGTCCTCGCCACACCAGAATCACTTGGCCCCCCTCCCAAAAACA
The DNA here is from genome assembly GCA_029237695.1 of Conchocele bisecta. Classification (NCBI taxonomy): domain Eukaryota; kingdom Metazoa; phylum Mollusca; class Bivalvia; order Lucinida; family Thyasiridae; genus Conchocele; species Conchocele bisecta. The sequence continues at coordinate 64,708,083 of CM055280.1, forward strand.
GTAGGATCAGTAATAATCTTACTACTTTTATAATGGGCAATAACCCAATTCAATTCCCAGGTAACAAAAGAGCCAAAGATAAAAACGTACCTGAGGGCCAAACCAGGCAAATTGTGATTCCTATAAGGAGGAATCCCGACCAACCACCCACTTTTGCGACCAGTGTAGATCCAGATCAGCCTGTGAATCCACAGTCTGATCAGTGTCTGCACTGTTCCACATTCCATCAATGAAACACAAGTCATGCTTAAAACTTCTAACACTCGATATAGATAATTGTCGGGCTACAGGTGTGCTATTTGATCAGTATCTACACTATGGTCACACATCCCATAAGCCCCATTTCTCCACAGGGGCACGATGTATAACTCACCTCAAGAGCGTCTCGTTCAAAGAGCCGCAGCTGTAGACACAGATCCAACTTCAACTTCCGTGTAGACCATAACTCCTCCAGCTGTGTACGACTTTCATTCAACTGTCGCAATACTCCTGTAGACGGAAATACATTTATAATAAGTGACATTCACCTTTCACCTTAAAGGTACATGCCCACTCAGTAAGCCCAAAATGTCCTTTATAGGAATTAAATAAGTGTATAACTGTGTCACTATTCCACCAGTTCTAAACGTTACAAGTGCCCGCTATACAGATATAATCATTATTTAGTAATATTTATTTTACTGATAGTGATGCGCGGTGGTATCAGGCTATTTTCATATGCAAATGAGGCATGATATTTTTTAATTATTTATACTAAAGAAATGCGTCACCTGAAAAAATAATATTTTCAACAGATTTTAAAGTATGATCATTGCACATCATAACATAAATACAGAGATTAAATAGTAATGTCCGTTAACATTTGAAGCAAACACGGTTATCACCCTTGATATCAGTGTGTAAATTTACGTCTGATATAAAATGTATAATAATGCCAATCAGTACGTGGGATAATGGTGCATGTCAAGGTCATTACCAAGGTCAGGAATGATCGAGACAAATTGTCTCCCCCAATTATCATATGAACCAAGTATACTTCAATTGTTATGACGTTATGGCCAATATAGCTTGATCTGACGAACGAAAAGTGGTAACAATGCAGTTGAAGTGTAAGGGATAGGCCAGAGTAGATAAGTACACGTAGTAACTTAATCACTTATAATGTACACTATATTACATGGGGAACACACAGGAATACATGATACATTGATATGCGAACATCACTGTACTGTACATGATACTATTCAATACTACAAGGTTTGTAAGCCAATCGACTGTTATACTTTAACGCAACTTAAAAACTATAGACGAATAAACTCGGTATGTGGTATCAACAATGGTCCCGTAGTGGACAATAGTATGAATGCACAAGTACTTTGATGATCGCTAATCAAAGTGAAATAACATACAAGTATAACATGGCATAACGAACATTGGAGGACAAAATGACAATCATCTGAGCTACCCCAGTGCTGGCGTATCTCAATAGATAGTGTAACCTCTGAGTATCAAGGTCCCAAGGTCTGCCTCACCCGAATATGAGATCTAGTCAACAATATGGCTATAATCCAACTTCAAGTGGATTAATCCATAAACAATTATATAGTAGTCTTACTACAATCCTTTTAGCCATGATATGCCATGATAGGAGTATTACCATACACTATCAAAGTATACATATGTATTGCCTATGCAATATATTTCCAAAGTATGAATGTCAAAGTCAAAGCCGGATGTGGTTACATCACATGATAGTCAATAACGATAATGTTCCGGAAGCTGGTTCCCGGAAGTAAAGTTCCACAGGTAGTATTATCTCCGGAAATGGTGGACCAGATGTTAAAGTTCCTACGGTATCACCTCGACTGTAGCAACCGGATGTGGTAGACCGGATGTAAAGTATCCATGTGAATCAATGGGTTGTAATACTGAAGTGGTAGACCGGATGTAAAGTTCCGATATATACAAAATGGCGATTATCACGTTGGCTAAGATGCCGGGAAAAGTTTCACTTAGGTGACATTCAACTCGGTGGTAGTATAATGATATGATATGTGTGTATGGCGTTTCACTTCACTAAACTATGGCTGTGACTGTCTGCTGAACGCGAGGTAGCTTTTACACACACTGCTCTATACAGGCCTGTACCCGGAGCTGCTACACACACTGCGCCAGACAGACGTACGGACACTCGGACGACCCGATACTCTGCATGACTGGGGTCTGCCTCAAACGAGTGGGACCAAAACGTCCAATGTGGCTCGCTGGAGCGTTCTCAAGAGGCTACAAAAATGAAATGAATCTCCAATTACTGGACGAATACGCACAGACAGACAGACAGGATGCACAACAGACTAAAACGGGAATCGAACAACGGCAAATCACAGCTGAAATAAAATGTTATAGGTACATACCAAAATCCTCCGTGTCACTGGTGAATACAGTACTAGTCTTCTGTAACCAGAAAATATGTGTCCCGCCAACACATAGCGAGACATCGCTTATATACGCACCAGTGAAACCATGCACGGAATAATGGATATGCCTACCCTCGTACGACATCTCACATAAATACTACAAAACCATGGCTTTTGCCCATGTCACCCTGTGGGTTATATTTGGCATATATATGTTCCCACGCCTTAAATTCAACCAAACCAGTGTACAGCCCTCGTGGAATAAATACCATCCAACATGGTATACCCCACACTACCATAAATCTGCACACTATAGACCCAGATCTCATAATCCGAAATCTACTCGACTGGTCTCGACAATGCGAAGGTCGCTTCTTGGCCCCGCTAAACCCTCCATAACGGTCCTACGGCTATACACTCAAATGAGAGTGTAGCACATACTAAACTCAAATATCGTGGTCATTTACGGAAATATCACGACACAAAACATCACCATTATGGGATCTGATATATCCGTGTTGGCCAGTACCAGACTATGATGAAACACTAACCCGTAGCATACATAACAGGCTTCACCTACAGAAGGTCCCTTATATGGTGAAACACTGACACGCGGACAAACTCGGCTGGCACGGACAGTGGACATCCGTAATACTAAAAGGTATATTTTCCCTAGCGAAACCAGCACACGCAGTCAACGAGTTCTCTACCACACACATGCATAGTCTGTGGCAAATATGGCGTGACATCAGTAAAACATTGCTCATAAAATAGACGTATATTTAAATCCGCAAATAGGACACGCATAAACGTATCTCCACCAATACAACATAAGCCCCCTTATTACACGCACATTGCACATGGCAAATGTACATGCCAAACCACAGGTGTGCAAAACTCACAGGTGTGTGAAATCACAGGTATGTGGAATCACAGGGATGTGAAATCAATAATACGCACAACAATACAACACAGTGCCACACATCACACATATACAATTATACGGAAACCAGAATGTACCAGAATGCACGTGTCACGCGACATATCTCCCCCCTAAACAAAAAGTGTTTTACACTTTCCGTGTTCATAATCGCGAGACACGTTGGCACAGCTGAATCTACCCCGATATCCTGCTCAGGTAGTCTGCCCACTTTATCTCATGTTCCTCTATATGGGTGTGTCCTGGTGCGTCCCTCAGGACATGGGTGAACTCCCGTAAGATCTTTCTGACTGGGGTCTTTTGTTTCTTGCCTAAATCAGGCGACAGGTCAACTTTGCTCTCCGTATCGGACTCTAATCCCCTGGGACATAACATGTTTTCTTCGGCACTACACCCACTTGGACTAGGATCCCCCTCTACTGTGTCTTCTATCACGGCCGCATTTATTACAGTGAGTATTCCCTTCCCCGGGTGCTCAGACCTAGTCTGTACCTCTTTAAAACCATGTTTGCATGAAAGGTTTTCAACTTCCCTCCCATGTCAACTCTATAGTCCCACTCATTAACTACCTCTGTTATGGGGTATGGTCCCTTCCACCTAAGAAGCAATTTGTTGTTGTCTGTCGGTAGTAGTACAAGTACCTGATCTGCCACTGCATACTGCCTACTACGGGTCTTACTTGGTTGTAGTACTTTGCGTACTTTTTGGACGCACTCTTCAAGTTCTCATGCGCGATTTCGCACGTTTTCTCGAGCCGTTCGCGCAAGTCGAGGACGTACTGATACGTCGTTTTGACGTTGTCCTCTATGTCCTTCTCGGACCACAGATCTCTTAGTATGCTCATCGGACCTCGAACGGTCCTTCCGTACAATAGTTCAAACGGTGAGAAAGCCAAACTTTCTTGAGGACTTCGCGATACGCGAATAAGACGTTAATGTATTTGTCCCAATCTTTGGGACGTTCGCTTGCCATTCTACGAAGCATTTGCTTTAACGTACCATTGAACCGTTCCACGAGACCGTTACACTGTGGGTGGTACGGTGTCGTGGTTAATTGTCTCAGCGATAACAATCTACTAACTTCCTCCATGACTGCCGACGTAAATTGACTACCCCTATCGGTGAGCATCTCCTCGGGGATACCCAGTCTACTGAACATATCCACGAGAGCTTCCGCGACTCGTTCGGCCTCGATGCCTGGTAGTGGTACCGCTTCTGGGTACCTAGTTGCATAATCAACTAACGTTAGTATGTAACGATTCTTCCGATCGGTAGCTGGAAAAATTGGCCCTACAATATCAACTGCGACTCGTTTGAACGGAGTGTCTATCAACGGCATAGTTTCCTAACGGAACCTTGGTGATGTGTCCCTTTGACACAGTCTTTTGACATATGTCACAAGACCTACAAAACCGTGTAATGTCATGCCACGCCTGGCCAATAAAATTCTGATAACACTCGATCAGTTGTCTTCTTAACCCCTAAATGGCCCGCCATGATTTGATTCATGTGCCACTTTCATCACGGTAGTCCTAAGTGTTTTTGGGGACTACCAGCTGATGGTACATCCTACTGACCCTATCGATTCGAAAAATTACGATACAAACAAGTCTTTTCGGTATGCGAATTTCGATTTGTTTCCGTTCTTACTTGACCGTACCGTTCCGTCTTTTGCATTATTTCGAACTGACGTCAATGTGACGTCATGTGCCTGCGCCTCTTTGAATTCATCGCGTGATACGTTGGCAATTGCGGTAGGGACGTTGAGGGTCTTATATGATTCGTCTCGGGCTGTCGTTTGTGACCTAGTTTCAACTGCGCACGATTTAGCGCCTCTAAAATCGGATATCACCGGTAACTCTGACCCGTCTACATTACCTATGGTAACATCATACATTGTATCTGTCATGCAAAGGGCTTCTACCTGACCTTTGAAAAAAGGTGTACTAGATCTACCCGGGCGGTAGGAATTCCACTCATTTTGCTCCTATACCAGCATGCATGTTGAAACTTTGCATAAAAACTGATCTGGTTGTACTAAGCTTTCCCTGACGCACCACCCGGTACACCCAGTATCTCGCATTACTGTGACCTTTTTCCCATTTAATGTGCCCTCTGCTACGGGTAGCCTATCCATACCAAATGTACATCCGTTAATCAACTCCGGCTGTATCTCGCTACCCTGAACATACAATAGTGGTGTCGGTATAACACACAGAAATTTCCTTGGTTTTCCCCTGGTTGTTCCGTGTTTTGCCAATACTACCTCTACCTCTGCCTCTAGTGTTGCCTTCCACTTCTACCTTATTTTTTCTACCTCTGTACCGACCTCTCTTGTTCTTTATCTGCAAAACTTACATGTTTCTCTTCCTCGACTGCTGCTGCTTTGTAAGCTGAGGACCGGTCACGTTTAGGGACAAATCGTAGGACATGTGACCTTCTTTGCCACAATGGTAACATGTCCCGCGATGCCTATCGTAGCCGTTCCTGCTGGTACTTCTGTCATAACTACCTCTACTCGGGCTTCTATCATAACTACCCCTACTTGGGCTTCTATTGTGGTCTCTATTCTGATATCTGTCCCTATCTCGACTCCTATCTCTGGATCGATTATCCGCACTACTTACCTTGCGCCTCTGGTTATCTACTGACCTGTACTCAGTTCTGTTGCTAGTACTGTTCCTCTGAACTACATTACTTGCTACCTCCTCTAGCTTCTGCAAGTAATCTGCCTGAACCGCCATCTGATCTATCGAGTCAAATGTTTCTCTTTGAGAAATAAGTAGAGCTCACGACTGCTTATACTTAACATCTGATCTCTGATCATGTAGTCTTAGTACTCCTTCATATGGTTCTATTCACCTTACCTAACTCAAACCATCTATCTAAATAGTTCTTTGACCGACTGAAATATTGCACAAATGATTCACGATCATGTTTGGTGTTTTTGAACATGCGTCTTGAACCCATCTTCCGTTAGATCAAAACATTTCAACAATGCGGATTTCAACTTATCATAGTCAAGAGCATCATCAATAGGTAGTCTAGAATATACATCTAATGCCTTGCCCTTCAATAACGCACTCAAGTGTAGTGACCACTTATCTCTCCCCCACCTTTGAATTGCTGCGTACCTCTCAAATCTAGCTAAGTAGCTATCCATGTTGTCATTATTCTGATCAAAATGTGGCAGCTTCGGACCGAATGCTCTGCCATAGTCCCTATCATGTCTATCTTCATCTACTACTTCTCCCCTTTTACTTTTGCCATTTCTACCCGATGCTTAGTGTCTAATTCTCGCAATTTATATTCTAGAGCTAACTGTGCTTCATTGGCATCTAATCTATCTTTCCCCATCTGTCGCTCAACCTCTTTAGCTAACTGCTCAGCATCTAACCTATCCTTCTTCAGCCTGTCGCTCAACCTCCTTAGCTAACTGCTCAGCATCTAACCTATCCTTCTCAGCCTGTCGCTCAACCTCCTTAGCTAACTGCTCAGCATCTAACCTATCCTTCTCAGCCTGTCGCTCAACCTCCTTAGCTAACTGCGCAGCATCTAACCTATCTTTCTCCATCTGTCGTTCAACCTCTTTAGTCAACCGCTCAGACTCTTTAGCCAACGCTCAGCATCTAACCTACTCTCAGCCTGTCGCTCAACCTCCTTAGCTAACTGCGCAGCATCTAACCTATCTTTCTCAGCCTGTCTAGCCTCTAGTCTTTCCTGTCTTTCTCTCTCCTGCTCTTCCTTTACAAAGGCCCTTAACTCTGAATCTGCTAGCCTAAGCTTTTGCCTATGTCCTTTAGCTCCTTAATGGACGACATTATCACTCTTCAAATCAACTCCGGATTATCGATTTACACCCGCTTTACCCGACGGTACACAAGGTCTCTAGCACTCAAATCACTTGGTGATTTGTGCGAGTCTCTTGCTTCACGTCTATAAGGTTAAGGTAAATCAATCCGGTCTCTACTCCTAACGACGGTATAAGTTTCTCAATCGGGTAAGTCAAATCCGGTATATGTATAGTCTAATGTAATGGTATATTTAGCATTCCCTCTCTAAGGTACTGGACATAAATATTGGGGACTGGTTATAGACACCTGGCAGGATATAGTATTGTTCATACACAATATAATAGTGGTAGTAATCTCGCCTCAGATGCAGAAGTGTCTAGTGCTAACCTAGAACACCCGCTGTGCCATCATCACAGGGAGGTACTATTCAACAAATCCAAAGTTACAATGACCCTTACATCCACTATCTCACCAGATCGTCTCAACTCTATATTCTGTACCTAGGTAGTCAAATCATGTATGTGGTGATGTATTGTGCCTAAGTGTTGGAGTGCATCTTACATTAACTCCCAAGGCAAACAAATACAAGATTGAATTTTGACGACGCTAGGGGTACAGCTATTCTAGCCTCCTTACTTCAACTGCTTTGAAGAAACTGATTATAAAAAGAGGAAACAAAACCCCACTTCTGACACCATTGTCAAGGTCATTACCAAGGTCAGGAATGATCGAGACAAATTGTCTCCCCCAATTATCATATGAACCAAGTATACTTCAATTGTTATGACGTTATGGCCAATATAGCTTGATCTGACGAACGAAAAGTGGTAACAATGCAGTGAAGTGTAAGGGATAGGCCAGAGTAGATAAGTACACGTAGTAACTTAATCACTTATAATGTACACTATATTCATGGGGAAAACACACCAGAATACATGATATCATTAATATGCGAACATCACTGTAACTGTACATGATACTATTCATTTACTACAAGGTTGTAAGCCAATCGACTGTTATACTTTAACGCAACTTAAAAAAAACTATAGACGAATAAACTCGGTATGTGGTATCTCAATGGTCCCGTAGTGGACAATAGTTTGAATGCACAAGTACTTTGATGATCGTTAATCAAAAGTGAAATAATAAACATACAAGTATAACATGGCATAACGAACATTGGAGGAGGATAAAATGACAATCATCTGAGCTACCCCAGTGCTGGCGTATCTCAATAGATAGTGTAACCTCTGAGTATCAAGGTCCCAAGGTCTGCCTCACCCGCAATATGAGGTCTAGTCAACAATATGGCTATAATCCAACTTCAAGTGGATTAATCCATAAACAATATATATGTAGTCTTACTACAATCCTTTAGCCATGATATGCCATGATAGGATATTACCATACACTATCAAAGTATCATATGTATTGCCTATGCAATATATTTCCAAAGTATGAATGTCAAAGTCAAAGCCGGATGTGGTTGCATCACATGATAGTCAATAACGATAATGTTCCGGAAGCTGGTTCCCCGGAAGTAAAGTTCCACAGGTAGTATTATCTCCGGAAATGGTGGACCAGATGTAAAGTTCCTACGGTATCACTCGACTGTAGCAACCCGGATGTGGTAGACCGGATGTAAAGTATCCATGGTGAATCAATGGGTTGTAATACCGGAAGTGGTAGACCGGATGTAAAGATTCCGATATAATACAAAATGGCGATTATCACGTTGGCTAAGACGCCGGGAAAAGTTTCACTTAGGTGACATTCAACTCGGTGGTAGTATAATGATATGATGTGTGTGTATGGCGTTTCACTTCACTAAACTATGGCTGTGACTGTCTGCTGAACGCGATGGTAGCTATCACACACTGCTCTATACAGGCCTGTACCCGGAGCTGCTACACACACTGCGCCAGACAGACGTACGGACACTCAGACGACCCGATACTCTGCACTGACTTGGGGTCTGCCCTCAAAACGAGTGGACCAAAACAAAAGTCCAATGTGGCTCGCTGGAGGCGTTTCTCAAGAGGCTACAAAAATGAAATGAATCTCCAATTACTGGACGAATACGCACAGACAGACAGACAGGATGCACAACAGACTAAAACGGGAATCGAACAACGGCAAATCACAGCTGAAATAAAATGTTCTAGGTACATACCAAAATCCTCCGTGTCACTGGTGAATACAGTACTAGTCTTCTGTAACCAGAAAATATGTGTCCCGCCAACACATAGCGAGACATCGCTTATATACGCACCAGTGAAACCATGCACGGAATAATGGATATGCCTACCCTCGTACGACATCTCACATAAATACTACAAAACCATGGCTTTTGCCATGTCACCCGTGGGTTATATTTGGCATAAATATATGTTCCCACGCCTTAAATTCAACCAAACCAGTGTACAGCCCTCGTGGAATAAATACCATCCACATGGTATACCCCACACTACCATAAATCTGCACACTATAGACCCAGATCTCATAATCCGAAATCTACTCGACTGGTCTCGACAATGCGAAGGTCGCTTCTTGGCCCCGCTAAACCCCTCCATAACGGTCCTACGGCTATACACTCTAATGAGAGTGTAGCACATACTAAACTCAAATATCGTGGTCATTTACGGAAATATCACGACACAAAACATCACCATTATGGGATCTGATATATCCGTGTTAGCCAGTACCAGACTATGATGAAACACTAACCCGTAGCATAACTAACAGGGCAGACCATGGTATGGGTTCTGCGCTGTATACTGGCTTCACCTACAGAAGGTCCCTTATATGGTGAAAATCACTGACACGCGGACAAACTCGGCTGGCACGGACAGTGGACATCCGTAATACTAAAAGGTATATTTTCCCTAGCGAAACCAGCACACAGCAGTCAACGAGTTCTCTACCACACACATGCATAGTCTGTGGCAAATATGGCGTGACATCAGTAAAACATTGCTCATAAAATAGACGTATATTTAAATCCGCAAATAGGACACGCATAAACGTATCTCCACCAATACAACATAAGCCCCCTTATTACACGCACATTGCACATGGCAAATGTACATGCCAAACCACAGGTGTGCAAAACTCACAGGTGTGTGAAATCACAGGTATGTGGAATCACAGGGATGTGAAATCAATAATACGCACAACAATACAACACAGTGCCACACATCACACATATACAATTATACGGAAACCAGAATGTACCAGAATGCACGTGTCACGCGACAGTGCATGAATGTTTATTTTGCCAGGAAATGTCTCAGATGATGTCTCTGATATAAAGAACATTTTAAACCTACTGAGTGGGCATGTACCTTTAAGCAGACACTTAAATACGGCTTTTATGTAACAGTCGCAAAACACAGAAATATATTCAATATTCACCGTAAGCAGGTATTTAATTACAGATTTCATTCAACAGTCACAAAACTCCTGTAGACAGAAATACATGTATAATGACCGTCACCTTTCACCTAACGCAGATATTTCATTATGGCTTTCATGTAAAACACATGTAGACAGAAATACATGTATAACGACCGTCACCTTTCACCTTAAGCAGACATTTAATTAATGCTTTCTATTACTAGTGGTCGGAGGGTCATGGGTCACACAGCATATTAGAGGACCATCAGAGGAATGCATGCATGAAATATCAAGCAGTTCCATTAAAGGACACAGAAGTTATAAGAAATTTACCTTAACGGTAAATTATGAACGCCGATGATGTGACGTCGATGACAGACGCCGGAGGTATGCCATTAGCTGTTCCTACAAATGCTGGCGAGCTAATAAAAATGCACATGATATTGGAATTCTGGGGCCCATTTCACTCAACTTCATACAATAAAAATGTCCGTACGAGGATTTCTATGAATTTGCTTCTCACATGCATGTGTTTCTCTAATGCTACCATTTTGTACCTACGTTTCCACGAAAGATTTTCCAAAATCGGCCGTTAGAACAAATGCTATTGTGGATTTCAATTTCAATTTAAAACTAACTTGTAACGGGCCCCTGGTCAGGATGAAACCCATCATGAAATATCCCTTAGCAAGCTCTCAACCTGCCACCCCAAATAAACTTACATTGATAATTGAAGGGGTCACTGGAAGAAGAGGGAGATAAATCCTCCTCAAGGAGTTAAATATACCGGATACCGTAATTCTGGTAAGGATGAACCCAATCATGAAATATCCCTTAGCAAGCTCCCAACCTGCTGGCCCAATAAGTTACATTGATAATTGAAGGGGCCAGTGAAAGAGGTGGGCTAACTCCCGGAGGGAGTTAGCCCGCCTCTTCCACTGACCAATTCAGTTACACTTACCTTCAATATGGGTGTAGTCATTGTTCTGGTTCACCTTATCCGGGTCAAGGTTGAAGATCCTGCAGAAGAGATTGACAAGAAAATCCTTCGAGTAAGCCAGACGTAACCATACCCAAATCCCTACCACTGCCGACACACGCGACACTTTTGCCGTCACTAGAAATATCCACAACAAGAAGTTCAGCAAAGACAAGATACCAAGAATCATTGGATGCATAAGATTTTCCTCAACGTCTTTTATCACAGATTTTCTGGTCCGAATTCGACCGAATATGGACAGTCTAGACGGGTTGGTCGGTCGTGGATTGGATCTACGGAATGTTTGAATGGTCGTGGCGTTACTGGAACTTGGTCTTGGTGCGGTACAGATGATGGACCGAGGTCTACGCATGACCACCTCATGTACAGGTGAGTCACGCGTTTCATTTGAACTATTATTAGAACCTTCGGTGTGACCTTGACTTATCTCCTGATCAGTCGTCTGCTGGGGTTCGAGAGTCTCGTCGATTTCTGGAATGCTTCGTATTTTTGGTCTAGTTACTGGGCTGCCAGTTGCAGATTGGTCATGTACTGGCGTATTACGCATATTGTCAGTGCCTTCAACAGAGTTGCTCATTTCTGATGAGTCATTAGCAACCGCCTCAGCTGTGTCGTTACTAGATAATACTTTTGACCTGTGAAATTGCTGAAAAAATGTTTTAAGTCCTGATTGGCTAGTGTCACTCGGTGGCGAGGTCGGTGAGATAATTGTGGGTAAACTTCTCCGATTTAGGAACCGTAACCTTGACTTTGACCTTTGTTGAAGGTTACCTTGGCTAGATGACCTTTTGGTGAACCCCGACGTGCTTGGTTCCGTTTTATTATTCTCAGATTGTTTCCCATTTGACCTTGACTGACCGTTGATACCATGGCTACATGACGCCGTAACTTCAGAAGTCATTGGTTCAGCCTTTATTTCTGTTTCCATGGCATCTGGTCCGGGTTGAAGGTTGCCATGGCTACGTGATGTCGTAATCCCAGAAGTCCCAGGTTCAACTTCCTGTTGCTGACTGCTTCCATGCCAAGACAGGTGATGACTTTTTTTGATAACCGACGGCGAATCTTCCCATTTAGGACTCTTTTCCGATTCCAGTGGGTCGGAAACTTGTCTATCCGAAGGTCGAAGTTTCGGACGTCGTTTCATTGTGTTGCAAGACGATTACTCTTGACCAGTGACTTATTAATGTATATTTTCACTCCTTAGTTCCATTGGACCGTTCAATAATCCTTTTTTGTGGTCTTGTGTATGCTGTTTAATATATGTAGCCATTGTTTAACCCATAACATGCCTAGGATACATACAATTTTGTTCAAAGAAGAATACAAGTATTTCTCTTATTTCTGCATGGAAGTATATGTTGTCACCACTCATTTGAATCGTCTCGATGAGACGGTTCGAATGAGGGGCGACAACATATATTTTAGAGCAAAAAATAAGAAAATTTGAGAAAAAAATATTTGATTTTATTTACCCACACTGGGGTATATTCCGCATATAATGGGTTAAAATTGTTGCTGTTTGTCTTTTCACCTTTTTGATTGTCATTTGAAATCATTTTAATTAGAAGTCTTTCATATTCTCCATTCACATATTCCTCGATGTTGACTGTAGTTTCGATTATCTCATCTCGGACTACAATAATAGTTCTATTAACACTTAACAGATGGGAAACAAATATATTTATAGAGATTGCAAAAAAAATCTGATTTTCTTGTTTATTTCTCAATAAAAGTATATGTTGTTACCACTCATTTGAACCGTCTCGGTGAGACGGTTCAAATGAGTGGTGACAACATATACTTTGGAGAAGAAATGAGGAAAATAGGGATTTTTTAAAAGAAAATTTCATACTACTTTAATGGTATCCCGATTTGCTTCGTTCTGACTCGCATCCATATTAACCTTTCCCTGATAGAGATGACTTTTCACGCCTCTGCAGAAGATGTCTTTTGAAAACATTGTGGGAAAAGGAGAAATTGCTTGTAACAAGCAATTTCTCCTTTTCCCACAATGTTTTCTACTCTATCAGATAATTTAACCATAATTTGACCCAGCATTTGATTCTTTTATTCAGATGTTTTGGATTTGCACGAGTTGAAATATCGCAAAACAGGGAAAGGGTTAACCAGTTTTGCTCTTGAATTACACCATGTATATTAATGTAAATTTAATATGAATAAAATATGTCTGTACTAAATATATTTAAACTTATCTGCTAACTTTTAATATTTCTCTAATTTCTTGATAAAACATGTTTGACAGCACTTTAGAGACAATTCTCATGTGTTGTCAAAACATTTTTTTTGGTTGAGAAATATTGAAAATAAGAGAAGACAATATTTTTATCCAACATTGTGAAGGTTAACAAATAACTCCTCCATGAATATGGTCAATTATGTTTCATTCGAGGAAACTAAACCTATATTTGAGCAATTATTGCTAAACGAAAGTTAAAACGGGTTATTGTCAAGTGTCCAGACACTTTAAGAGGAAGATTTTGGCGACAAAAATATTGTATGACAATATGTTAACCCATTTCATGCTGAGGATATGCCGTTTTGTTTGGGGAAAATAATAAATATTTTCTTTACATGTGCTTAGAAGTATATGTCGTGACCACCATTTGAGACGGTTCAAATGAGTGGTCGCAACATATACTTTCATTGAGAAATAACAAAAAATAAAATATTTAAAAACATTCATACCCATAAAGGTGTATTCCGAATGTAACGAGTTAAGAGCCCAATTAACCCTAACACCGCTATCTTAATTTTTTGTCGTCCGCTGTTTATTTTCTATTTTCAATTTTTATCATCAAAAACATGCTTTGACAGCACTTTAGAATAATTGACAACATGCTTTGACAGCACTTTAGAATCATTTCCATTGGAAATGATTCTCAAGTGCTGTCAAACCATGTTTTTATTGAGAAATAAGGCAAAATATAAAAGCAACAGCAGACGACAATTGTTGTGTGTAGCGGTCTAAGGGTTAAACACCTTAGAGGAAGATGTTGGCAGCAAGAGCATTGTGTGACGATATGTTATCTCTTTGCATGCTAGCGGTGAAAATAACATCCAGTTACAAGTTATGAGTATGTTTCTTATTTCGCTCTCTAAATATGTCTTGGAATTTCATTAGAATTGCGTCCTCCGGACACAATTCTAATGAAATTCCAAGACATATTCATGATATTGAAAGTGAGAAATAAAAGAAAAAATAATGAATTGTCGTCTGCTATTTTTGAACTATTTATATCCCACAAATTTCCCAGCATGCAAAGAGTTAAAGGAACCGTGTCTCAGATGGTATTAGAGATATTCCAAATGTGTTTTTCGCTTTATATATTTCAAATTACCTATTTCAACAAAACACACAAGTGTATCCGACCTATATGGAGAGGTTCGACTGTAATATAAGATCTTTCAACATGACAATCCCACGAATTTAGGGGGACATTTTAGGGGGAAAAAATCCTATTTTGTTTATTTCTCCATAAAGGTATATGTTGTTACCACTCATTTGAACCGTCTCATCGAGACGGTTCAAATGAGTGGCAACAACATACACGTTCGATATGAAATAAAGAAAATAGGATTTTTTCCCCCTAAAATGTCACAGCCACATTTCAGTACCGAGTGTATCCGACCGACAATGGGCTGGAGAGGTTCCACTGTAGTATAAGATCTTTCAACATGACATATCAGACACGCCATGTGATTTTGTACCTAAGAACATGTGTGATACCTCATTTTAAATAATAACAAAATCTACGATATTTTGCGTCAAAAGTTGACGAAATTTCATAGCTAATGCAGAATTCCGCATTTGCTATGAAGATTTCTCGTCGTTTGACGTCATTTACAGACAATATCAGTTTCTGTAAATATATTTCATGAAAAATTGCACATGTTCTCTTAGGTATAAAATCACATGGTGTGTCCCATATAAGTCTATGTGAATTGCCTTCTACCTCATCAACCTACTTTAACAACATCAGTTTGACATATCGACACCAATATCAATTATTGCAATGAGAAATAATTTTACAGCTTGTATAAAACAGTGATCAAAGGAATAAAGGGTCATATTTCACAGTCATAGCAACCTAGATATAATCGGGTCAAGCCATCACAAAATTGGTTTTATAGTGTTTTGGATCATTTGGGAGTTCTTGGGTAACAAGGACACTCATGTACCACATTTATTCTAATAGTAGCCCCCTCTCTAATAGTAGCCGCCTCTCTAATAGAGACCCCTCTCTAATGAGCCCCCTCTCTAATAGTAGCAATAATAGCCCCCCTCTCTAATAGTAGCACCCTCTCCGTAACCCCCTCTTCTAATAGTAGCCCCCTCTCTAATAGTAGCTCCCCTCCCATATTTCACATAAAAAAGCCATTTAAAACATTGTTTTAAATGGCTTTTGCATGCAAAAATAACATATTTTGAACATATTTTCCACGTTTTGATCCCACGAATTGCAAATCCCTGGGGACGTTTATTAGAATAAATACGGTAGGATGATTTAACCGTTAGAATGGAATGGTGCTTAATTAATGGCCCATCGACACAGAAGATTATCATTTAGTGTCAATTTAACCGTTAGAATGTGGGACACAAAAATTGTCGTCTCCTGTTGTTTTCATGTTTTATAAATTGTTCTCAATATAAGCATGGTTTGGCAGCACATTAAAAACAGCTCCATCTAATATGTTGGTTGATACGCCAAGAATGATTCACAATAAATAGCAAACAGTGTAGACGCTGATCAGGGAGTGCAAAATATGCACTGGGCCAATTTTAGGCACATCTGGCTAATTTTAGGCACGATTGGCTAATTTATTTTCGGCACAATTGGACCCATTCTTCAATGACGTGAAACATATTCCTCATAATTTGTCAAATATAATTACGAACATACACTTCAAAAGCACCATCGCGTCTACAGGCAACATCCAGACTTAAGTGGTTCGCTGATCAATTAGAAACTGACAAATGGGTACATGGTAATTTAGAAGGCAGGAATCAAAAACTGTTGTCTGCTGTTATTTTGTGTTGTGTTTTCTTTCTCAATAAAATCATGGTATGACAGCACTTTAGAATCATTTCCATAGGAAATGATTCTAATGTGCTGTCAAACCATGTTTTACTGAGAAAAATGGATACTAGACAGAAATCAGCAGACGACAAATAATTGACTCGAGTGGTTCGCTGATCAATTAGAAACTGACAAATGGATACATGCGACTTAGATCTCGAGGCGGAATCAAAAACTGTCGGCTGCTGTTATTTTATATTTTGTCTTTCTCAATAAAAACATTCAGCGCTGACAGATAGTGTTCTGATCCTGATCTGGTGCCGGGCACCCTTACTACACCAGATGTGAATCCCAGTAACTTTCACTGCTAAAATATGAATTTGTAAGATGGATTCATCACTAATATATGAATCCTTAAGATGGATTCATCGCTAATATATGAATCCTTAAGATGGATTCATCGCTAAAATATGAATCCTTAAGGATGAATTCATCGCTAAGATATGCAAACCCGCCCATCATCTCGACTGACTAATGGAGTGAATCGTGTTTCATTCAAGAACAATGTCAATCTCAATTACAGATGGGTTTATATATAGCAGGAAGATTGCAAATACAGCTTAGAATCACAAAATCATTATCTGTTACCAGATGCCATTATTACACCAGATCACTTATATGAATCCTTAAGGATGAATTCATCGCTAAGATATGTAAACCCGCCCATCATCTCGACTGACTAATGGAGTGAATCGTGTTTCATTCAAGAACAATGTCAATCTCAATTACAGATGGGTTTATATATAGCAGGAAGATTGCAAATACAGCTTAGAATCACAAAATCATTATCTGTTACCAGGTGCCATTATTACACCAGATCACTTAGGCTCAGGTGTGAATCTCGCAGTCAGCATGGCTTTACCAATGATATAATTGTACCCTTCCATCTGCCAATGAAAGTGCCTTATAAAGAGATTTTAATAAAGATCAACATCACAATTTGCTCTACGTTGCAGTCCCACAACCTAAGGTAGGAGGAGTCTGTGACTGGAGAAATGGGGTTTATGGGATTTGTGACCAGTGTAGCTCCTGATCAAATAGCACACTCATGTAACCTGATAACGATCTATGTCGCTTGTTAGAAGCACAACGTGTATTTCATTGATGGAATGGCGAACAGTGCAGATCCTGATCAGACTGTGCGGATGCACAGGCTGATCTGGATCTACACTGGTCGCAAAACCCATAAGCCCCATTTCTCCAGTCACAGCCACTTATACGAGGCCAACAAAAGTTTCAACCTGGGGTCACTGATGAAGACAAATCTGCATATATAAAACATTCAAATTTACAAGCAAATTCATTCATCATTGTGAGTTAATCCATTTCATGTTAAAGATACAGTAATGATGTACATAAATTTTCTCACCAAAAACAAATAATTTTCTCATTTCATACTAGAATTATATGATGTGTTGCTACCTAGCTGTGAACCTGTATCACATGTGAAATGAGTTACTGTGAACCTTCATGCTGAAGATACACATTTTTTTCACACAGAATTTTTTTTTTTCTTATTTCTCACCCAAACTATATGATGTTACCACTCAGTTGAACCGTCTCGTCGAGACGGTTCAAATGAGTGGTAACATCATATACTTTCGAGAAGTAATAAAGAAAATAGGATAAGAATTTTGTCTGAAAGGATTCCTACTATTGTGACTAGCTAGCTGTATCCCGTCTTGTGATGGGTTAAGTATGATGAGTGGTAACAGCATATACTTTCTTTGAGAAATAAAGAAAATAGAAAATTAATTTTGGCAAATTAATGAGTTACTGTGAACCTCCCAGGGAGGCTGATAAATCTCATATCAAGGCTCATTAACCCGGGAATTAATCTGCCTTCATTTCAATTTTGGTTGTCTGATTAGCAAAATTGGTAACAAGCGTGCTTCTCACAAGGGCAGCCTGGGTTTGATCCTTAAGTATAGAGCAGTATGTAAGATGGTAGATTGGGCAAGTTGATTTTCTCCCGCTACTCCAGTTTCCTAAACCTCACTCCCGAATAATAAAGTAATATAATAAGTACTAATCTTACTATGTTTATAATGGGTATAACCGGATTCAACTCTCAAGAAACAAGAATGCCAAAAATAAAGCGTACCCGATGGCCAAACCAGGGATATCCGGATTCGGGTAAGGATGAATTCCATTGTAAATTTACCTTTGGCATGTCCCAACCGGCCACCCACTTATATTTGTATATTCATATTCCTCGTGTATTGGGTATGTAAAGTACAGTCATTATTTATACAGGCACACCAGTCATCTCAGCAGGTATCTCGCCATACGACCATGAAGAAATGTTGCTATCATATTAACACATGCATTTTGTACGTGGCAAATTCTAAATACATGTATATTCTTTAGTCTTCTCAGCAGGCATTTCGCCATACGACCATGAAGAAATGTTGCTATCATATTAACACATGCATTTTGTTTTGTGGAAAATTCTAAATATATTTTTTAGATTAGTCTAAACAGTATTTTATTTAATTTGGTTAAGCACATGTCACATATTGACATTCGTATTGGAGGAGGAGAAAGCAGAAATGCTTGTATAATACCTCTTTCCTAAATATATTGCTTCAGAAGTATATGTCGTGACCACCATTTGAACTGTCTCGTCGAGAAACGTGCACGTAGATTTGTCCCAAAGTAGGCATGTTCATATGTATCATGTGTATAAATATTTAAGCGATTGGCAAAAGTATTGAGAAGTTATTGTAGGATTGAGAAACGTGCACATAGATTTGTCCCAAAGTGCTAAGTAAACATTTAAAGTAGAAAAGGTGAAGGTCAAAGGGCAAGGTCGAAGTACTTGGTGGTGGAGTGTGTAGGGCATGTTCATAAAATTATGTATCATGTGTATAAATATTTAAGCGATTGGCACAAGTATTGAGAAGTTATTGTAGGATTGAGAAACGTGCACGTAGATTTGTCCCAAAGTAGGCATGTTCATATGTATCAAGTGTATAAATATTTAAGCGATTGGCAAAAGTATTGAGAAGTTATTGTAGGATTGAGAAACGTGCACTTGATTTGTCCCAAAGTACTAAGTAAACATTTAAAGTAGAAAAGGTCAAGGTCAAAGGTCAAGGTCGAAGTACTGGGTGGTGGAGTGTGTAGGGCATGTTTATATATATCATGTGTATAAATATTTAAGCGATTGGCAAAAGTATTGAGAAGTTAGTGTAGGATTGAGAAACGTGCACGTAGATTTGTCCCAAAGTGCCAAGCAAACATTTAAAGTGGAAAAGGTGAAGGCGAAAGGTCAAGGTCGAA
Organism: Conchocele bisecta; assembly: GCA_029237695.1. Classification (NCBI taxonomy): domain Eukaryota; kingdom Metazoa; phylum Mollusca; class Bivalvia; order Lucinida; family Thyasiridae; genus Conchocele; species Conchocele bisecta. The sequence goes on from CM055280.1 coordinate 64,728,013, forward strand.
GTACTGGGGGTGGAGTGTGTAAGGCATGTTCATATGTATCACGTGTATAAATATTGACATAATATGTGAAGCCATGTTGAAGTTACTAAAGAAATATGGTAATATCGGGACGTACGGACGGACGGGACGGACGGACGTACGGACGGACGCCGGTAACACTATATGACCCCGTACCTTTCGGCAGCGGGGGCATAAAAATCATACCCATAAAGATGTACTCAAAACAAAAATAAAATATTTAAACAAATTCAAAATTCTAAATAATTTCTTTATATGTGCTTAGAAGTATATGTCGCGACCATCTTGTCATGTGATACAGTTTGACCAATGGAATGTCAGAGAAAGCAGTTGTGACTCCGATAGTCAACGTGTATTCAGTCAATGCATAGTGAGTTACCGGATAAATTCACAGACTGAACGTCTGGCAATTCTGAATCCAAAGAGAAAATTAATCAAAACTTTGATATAGCAATTAAAATAATAATAATCCTGTGACTGACAGGATACCCATTCTTTAAACAGCTGTGATTAATGCGTTCTAATTTCTGTTTATTACATTAAGAATAGACAAATACTTATTAAAACTGGATAGAAATACACTTGAAAACATTTTCCGGTGGTGTAGGACATATTTACAGAGAGAAATAAGAAATGTACACCTCTTTTGTGATGTTTGCAAGCTGTCTAGATCAGGATCTGCAGTTTTAGCAAGTAATTTTTTAATTTTTTAGAGAAAACAAAATTTTGTTTATAGTTAATTTTCCATCCAATCCAATCTTCGCAAAATGATTTTCAGACTAGTCCATGTCATGGACTAGTCTGAAAATCATTTTGCGAATGGACTAGTCTGAAAATCATTTTGCGAAGATTGGATTGGATGGAAAATGGACTAGTCTGAAAATCATTTTGAGAATATTGGATTTGATGGAAAATTAACATATCACGGTCCATTCCAGTTACTTAGGGGTGAAAGGATTAAAGATGATACCAACTCCAGAGTCACGTACATATGCATGCATGTGTGTATGACGAGTTGCTAAAATTAGAACTTCTGAAAGTCTGTGAAACACATCAATCATCTATTTTTACCGCACAAATGACTTATGGTAACCATTACATACACGGATTACACATATGTTCAGAGGTGAACAATTCTAAGCATTTTCTTATGTATCCCGACTCGTGGTTAATTTCTACAATTTCACTGCATTTTAAACACATTGTATTGATTACTGGCCATTTAGCAAATATTCAGATAATAATGTATTTATTTAATGGTGTTTAACGGTCTGTCAACAGCTAAGTTCAATTTAGACCGGGTTAACTGGGTCAAATCACATATTTCGCCTGTTGTGATTGGGAGAAAATGCCAAAATGAGAAAAAAATATTACTGAAAACAATATAAATTCTGCCCTGAAATTAGCATAAACTGACCTGGTGCCAGTAGCCTATTTCATCAACATTGCAAAGTATACTTTAGTAGCAAAGTATACTTTGAGGGAGAAATTTTCATTTTTTTTTTAAATTTATTAATTTTTATTATACGGAATTTATTACATTATCACAGCCATTTAATGGCTGTGATAATGTAATAAATTCAGTATAATAATTCTGCATACTTTTAATCATGAAATATATGCATTTGTTAGTTCTATGTGAAATTATGTATTTCAGGAAAAATAAATGATTACTCCCTCAAAGTATACTTTGGTAGTAAAGTATACTTTGCAATGTTGATGAAATAGGCTACAGGTCCTCACCAGGGGCCCGTTTCACTAAATTTCCTACGACTAAAATGTTTGTAAGTGCAAAATTATGATAGTCTGTAAATTTCACATTAACCCTGTTTTCTTGTAAATAATTGTTGGATTTACATTTATTGAGCATAGGCTGCATATGCAGCCTATGCTCAATAAATGTAAATCCATCAATTCAAATTTGCAGACGATTCTAAATTTGCGCTTACGAACATTTTAGTCGTAAGAAGTTTAGTGAAACGGCCCCCAGGTCCTCACCACACCATATTCACTTAACCCCAGTCACTAAAAGTAATAGGAGTATTACTAATCATACTATTTTTATAATTGGTATAACCGGATTCAACTCTGACGTAACAAGGCAGTCAAAAATGTACCAGAGGACCAAACCTGGGGCCCGTTTCACTAAACCTCGTACGACTAAAATGTTCGTAAGTGCAAATTTAGGATCGTCTGTAAATTTCAATTGATGGATTTACATTTATTGAGCATAGGCTGCATATGCAGCCTATGCTCAATAAATGTAAATCCGATAATTGTTTACAAGAAAACACTGTTAATGTAAAATGATAATTTTGCACTTACAAACATTTTAGTTATACAAAATGATACAGGCCCCAGGAACATTGGGATTCGTTAACAATGAAACCCATTATTAATTTACCCTTCGCATCCATCAACCATCAATCAACCATCCATAGTTCGGTCAGTAAAAAAACATTATCCAATTTATCCAATATTTCCATGGAATTGTTTTACACATCGTACGACATTCACTCGGGCACTATATTCAAATCAAGTATAATCCAATCAGGAAGTGGTGTCTCGTAGAGGCTTACTACAGGTATATAGAACACCTGCCGACCCTGAACAGTTCCAGCGTGAAATTCACATTCTCACAATTTAACACATGTGTCATATTCCGTTTGTGATTCCAGATTGATATGTGGAAAAACCACCGCTGGAACGCGATATATCACAAACTCGGAGAAAACAAGTCTCCGACTGATACAGATGATCCGACTGCGGAGAATATGATGGTTAACCCAAATACACCACGTGCAATCAATCAATAAAAACATCCATGAATGAATGAATGAGGCGACACACCGCGTAATCAGCATATTACATTAATAATCATTCGCATATTTAAACTTTTGTCGTCTGCTGTTAATTTTTTACTTTCAATTTTTTTCTTGATGAAAATGTGTTTTGACAGTGCATGAGAAGCATCTCCATTGGAGACGATTCTCATGTGCTGCAAACATATGTTCTGTGTTAAATAACAAGTTAATAATAATAAATAACAGCAGACGACAATAATAGTTTCCCGCCTTTTTCGTGAATATTTTCAATGTGTGATGAGCTTGTTACTTGCTTCGATTGCTCGACCTAGTTTTGTAACAATTTACCCGATCAATGTCGAAATGTGGCTCGGACCATGAGCATGAAATGATATATCGGCCACCGACCGAGAAAAAAGACATGACAACGTTTGCGGCCAGTGTAGCCACAGATAAGCCTGCACATCCGCGCAGTCTGATCTGCGCCTACGCTGTTCGCGATTGAAACAATGTAGTGGCATCCATGCAGTCTGATCTGTGCCTACACTGTTCGCGATTGAAATAATGTAGTGGCATCCACGCAGTCTGATCTGCGCCTACACTGTTCGTGATTCAGACAATGTATTAGCATTATTGCCGTCGGTTTGAGGATTGACCCTTAGACCGCTACACACAACAATTGTCATCTGCCATTGCTCTTATATATTGCCTTATTTCTCAATAAAACATGGTTTAACAGCACTTCAGTATCATTTCCAACGGAAATGATTCTGAAGTGCTGTCAAAGCAAATTGTAAATTATTCTAAAGTGCTGTTAAAGCATGTTTTTCATGATAAAAATGGAAAATAGAAAATAAACAGCAGACGACATAAAATTATGACAGCGGTGTAAGGGTTAAATTATAATGCCAGGGATGGGCTTATAGTCTAATGGTAGAGCATTGGACTTCACTACGGTCACAGGTTCAATCCTCGCCTTAGGTAAGAAAAATACTTTCATAGTATTTCCATCCCACTGGTCTTTCGGATGAGACTTGAAAACGAGGTTCTATGTGCAATTGGTGCAATTGGTTGAGAGAGGTCATCTGCAGTGCATGAAGTGAAAAACCACATAATGAATATCTGAGACACATTAATTGACATGTTACAATTAGTGTATACAACTTTAACCGCATTCCAAGTCATAAAATGTTGCCATCATTAAGACCCCCGTCCTCGATTTTTTGTGATAACATTAATTTCTGCCACAGCACGATCCTTGTGATCCTTGTAATTATGATCATGGTCTACACTATCCACCATTTAGTCAATGAACAATCATGCATGCTTGCATTGAACATATCAGACGAATATTATTAACCTATGCGGATAAAATACAAAACAAATATTATTTTTATTATTTCTCATCAAAAGTATATGTTGTCACCACTCATTTGAACCGTCTCACCAAGACGGTACAAATGAGTGGTAACCACATATACTTTCATTGAGAAATAAAGAAAGTAGAAAAAGTGTTTTGATACATGTTAATCAGTATACAGTATGGTTTTATTCAACTTTGTAAATGCGCAAAATGGTCAGGATATACACTTAATGTCATACGGTACAGATCGACGATTTTGTAAGTCCACTTATATATGTTTTGTCTATACAAAATATTAAATTATCTTCACCCCCACCCCATCAGGCCTCGTCAAATTCTTAATTTTCCACGTGTCCAGATTGGATTTTAACTCATACATTCCCATGTTTTAATGTTATTGCCGCACTGTCTTTTCAAAATTACCACTTGTCCAGATCGAAAATTCACTTGCCAATATGAGCGGACGAGTGGATTTGTCAAGGCCTGAAAATTGAGTTGCATACCAGTGTAACCCGTATACAGTGTACACCCAGATTGATGCAAAGCCTGATCATACAAAATTGAGAGATGAATTACAATCATAAGCTAATTTAGAGACTAAAAATATATTAATCAAGTGTTGAAATCTCGCCTACTCCAAAGTAAGTATTATTTGATATTTTCTTTAATATGCAACAGAACTTTGATGAAATATGGCACGGCAAACGCGTCTTCATGACCTCAATTTGGTGGTCCCGGGAGTTTGGCACATACTTATGTCGTTTTTGCGAAGAATCGATTTCCGTGTCAGTAGACACGGAAATCGATTCTTGGCAAAAACAACACAAGTTTGGGCCAAAGTACAGAGACCACCAAATGGCAAATGCAGCTTAACAAGACGCGTTTGATGCGCCATATTTCATCAAAATCCGTTACATAATAAGGACAAAATAAAAGAATAAGTACTTTGAATCGGAGGGCTTCTGGAAGTTTTAGTACTTGTTGTTGTAACCACGTGATCATACACCTTGATAATCATTGTGGGTAAATAATAGCAGTCGCTTTGTGTACAGATTATTGTTGAAAGAAGATATAATCGTGCGATTGCAAACCACTTTCTGGGCATTTAGAAGGAAAATTTGAAGATGAAAGCAAACAATTTGATTGGTCCATCCAATTAGTGAATTCTCAGGGAGTTTTACAGTAGAACCTCTATATACTGGGCACCCAGAAACCATCACTGCTGTTACTTTTTAACGGTTTCGCTGTATTGATCTCTGTATAAATTTGTCTGTTCATGATTGCAAAGCACATGCAATGTCTTGGAGGCCTCCCAGCGTGCAAAGTTTAGATAGGTTCCACTAGGGCCCCAGCATCACTAGTTTGGAGATACCCAGGGTGTCTGGTTACCAGGGATTCCACTGTATACCGACTTGCCCACTCTCTCTCTCTCTCTCCCTCCCACCCCATCCCCACATCCATCCCCCTTCCTTTCTCTCTCACACGGTGTTTCAGGTTTAGAGAAGCTCCACTAAGGACCCCAGGGTGTCCACTTTAGAGAGGTTCCACTGTACAACCACTGTTTGGTCGGAATCAACTCTTTCTCTCCCTCTCCCCCTTCGTCTCTCTCCGCTCTCCATCTCACCCCATCCCCCTCCCTCTCACCCTTCAACTCTCTCTGCTCTCCATCTCACCCCATCCCCCTCCCTTTCTCACCCTTCAACTCTCTCCGCTCTCCATCTCACCCCATCCCCCCTCCCTCTCTCACCCCTCTCTCCCTCCTCCTCTAGCCCATCCCTCCCCAGGGTGTCAAACTGAGAGAGATTCCTCTATATATCCATGTGCCCCAGTAAACTAGGTCGGAATTACCGACCTCTGGGGACAAAACGACCTTTTCTGCAGCATATTAAGCTATTAGAAGAAAATCAATCAGCGTGGTTAGTCATCATTATATTGATCAGCTATAGGAGCTGCTTAATTCTGGAATTCCATCGATCTACAGACTTTTATATGGCAGTAACCATTAACAGGCCATATAGTGATTCACAAGTATCGAAATTTACCAACAATTTGTTCTCCATATTCTTTCTTTCTGAACGAAAGTATATGATGTTACCACTCATTTGAACCGTCTTGCCGAGACGGTTCAAATGAGTGGTAATACATATCTTTTCATTGGGAAATGAAGAAAATAGAATTTTTTTTTTGTAAATTTAGATACGTGTGAATGGGTATTCGGCATCACATGGGTTAAATGCTTACAGCTTTAAAGAAACTGGGTCTCACAAATTTGATTGTTTATGTCTATAGAATTTCTGAACCCAATTGTACCTTGAGTCACTTGAAAAAGAATTGAGGTTTAGTAAACAAATGTTATATTGCAAACACTAGTTTTTGTACATTGATGGATACTAATTTTATTTATTTAAATTAATTCAATTACTTTCTAGAATTGAAAAATATTTCCATAGGTGGTATAGTAATATTATTTCATAACTGAATAAAAAGGTATTATGTTTCACAAAGTGTGCTTCCTGGTAGTAATAGCGGAAATGCATTACCAAATTATCTCCCCTGTATACAGTGAAACTTCTCTAAACTGGACACCCCTGGGACCGGACACCCTGGGAGGTCCCAGGGTGTCCAATTTAAAGATGTTCCACTGTAAACTAGATTGGTCAGTAAGCGAGGCTTACGGAATACCCCCCGCGTGGGCCCAGGTTCCCGTAAATATGTAAAAAATGTCCACGTGTGTGTGGGCTTGTGAAGTTAACTCTGGGCTTACCGGGGGCGGCACGAATGTGAATTTGTCACAGGGTGGTAGAGGTCCATTGGAGCAATGCGTGTGTGAAATGTGAAGCAGATCCGAGCAAGGAAATAGAAGTTATAATCGATTTCTCTGATATTAAGTTTTGTAAAGTATGTGACCTTGACCTCGAGATCAGCGGGGATTTGTCACAGCATGATAGTGGAGCCTTAGAGGAATGCATGCATGAAATATTAAGAATTTTCAATGAAAGAAATAGAAGTTGTAACATATTTCTCTGATGTTAAGTTGTGTCAAGAGATTAAGTATGTGACCTTGAACTTGGGATCAGCGGGGGCTGGACGGTCGTGGATTTGTCACAGCATGATAGTACAACCTTAGAGGAATGCATGAGTGAAATATTAAGAATTTTAGAAGTTATAACTTATTTCTCTGATGTTAAGTTTTGTAAATAGACCAAGTATTTGACCTTGACCTTGGGATCAGCGGGGGTTGGACGGTCGTGGATTTGGCACAGCATGGTTGTAGAGCCTTACAGGATGTATGTGTGAAATATTAAGCATTTTAGATGAAGGAAATAGAAGCTATAACATATTTCTCTGATGTTAAGTTTAGTGACGGATGCACAGACGGACGTACTCATCACAATATACTTGTGAACCCACTTGCTTGTGCACCTATAAATAGTCTGCTTGTGCAGCTGGGTGCACAAGAAAAAGTGATGCACAAGTACCTCTTGTACGCATGAATTGATCCACAAGTATACCTGGCTGAGTACATCTGAGTCCGTCCGATACTGATAGTCGGACACTTTGCTGATGGACATCTGATGCTTGTGCACTAACTTTCGTGACAAGCACCACAAGACCCTTGTGAGCTGAAATAAAGTAGTCTGCTTGTGCACCCGGGTGGACAAGAAAAAATTGATGCACAAGGGCCTCTTGTACACACGAATGGATCCACAAGTATGCCTGGTTGAAGACGGACGGACGGACGGACGGACGGACAGACGTTCTTACAGTACTATAGGTGTTATTATTATATTAGCCACATAAAACGATTTTTAGCCACATAAAAGGATTTTTTAGGTGGCTAATTGTAACCAACCCTATCCTTTACTAAGTCCATAACCCTGTGGGGCTAGCCACATAAGTACCCTAATGTGTGCCCGGACGGACGGACAACGGACGGACGGACGGACAAACGGACGTTCTTACGAGAGATACATTGTGAGGTTATTTCCTTTGATGTTTACACTGTGGGGTTAACCTCACAATGTAGCAACTTATTCCGTTATTTTCTTCCTTAACGATTCTCTTACGGAATAAATCGCATAATATGCAAATGAGCTAGCCATTAGTTAATTATATTTGAAAAACACTTATCCAAGTGTCTTAAATAGGGCGGTGGGTGGGTTTCAGCACAACACAGCAACCTCACAATGTAGCTCTCGTAAGTACGGACGGACGGACGGACGGACGGACGGACGGACGGACGACGACGGACGGACGGACGGACGGACAGACGGACGGACGGACGGACAACCTGACTCCAGTATACCCCCCCCCCTCCAACTTAATCAAGCATATAACCATTCTTGGAATATTTTTTTTTTGCAATCATGAACATGCATTATTATGCAAGATGCGTTATCTCGGTGTTCGGCTTAGAGAGGTCCCACTGTATCACAGTCTATACGCCTGCCAAAAACTAGAGTTTGGGCTGGGTGTGTATACCAAGTTGTATGATTTTCCAGCCTTTGGCACATTATTGTCTATCATGCTGTATGATGGTAAACAATATGTGTCCGTGCCAAGGCAGAAATTAGCAGGAGCCGCTTATCGCCGAAATTACTGCTCCCATCTGCTTGTCCTCGTTACTGTTGGCCACGTTTTGATTCTTATTACACTTTGATTCTTATAGAGAATAGTAGGTTAGTGCCGTGAATGGGAAAAAATATCCGGTAAGGCTCAAGAATTTCTTTATTTCTCATCCGAGACGGTTCAAATGAGTGGTCACAACATATACTTTGGTTCAGAAATAAGGAAAATAGATAGAGAATAGTAGGTTAGTGAATGGAAAAAAATATCTGGCAAGGCTCAGGAAACGGGATGGGCGAGGCTCTGCCGAGCACATCCCGTTTCCGTGCCGCGCCAGATATTTTTTTCCATTCACGGCACTAGCCTACTATTCTATTTATCCCGTCAACACCTACAAATGACTGTAAAATTCAAAAATAGTATTGACTGGATATCAAAAATGTTTCACGGCACCGTGTTTCACGGCACATACGCACTGTGTTGACGGGATAAATATATTTGTACAGTGAAACCTCTCTAACACGGACACCAAGAAAAAAACTGGTTTTATATTTGATGAGGTTCTTGGTCATTTATCTCAGTTGATAATGTCTGTTCGTGATCGCATAGTACACAACATAGTACACAAGTAGTACACAACTATGGCTCAGAATGATCAAATGCCTGATTTACATCTCTAAGTCGGACACCCTGTGGTCCGGTTTAGAGAGATTTCACTGTATATTGTCACGGATGTCCGTCTGTCCGTCACATTTTCTTGTAAGATGTAAAACTGTAATAGATGGTGACTTGATATTTGGTATTTTGTCTTCTTAATGGTGTGCATAAATGTAAATTCTATTTGGATTTTTTATTTGACCCCTGAGTCGTGGATTATTCCCCTTTTGGACTTGATCTGGTCAAAAAAGCCATAAGTCTGATTTCTCCAGTCACGGCCACATTTTTTTGGTGATGGCACTCATTGCAGGAAATATCAGCCAGCCGTGGCGTATGCAGGAATACAGGTGTTCTGTATTATGTAATTTGTGATCGTTTTGCCCCGGTGTCAGGTATTTTACAACTTAGAATCGCAGAATTCACACATCACTTCTCTTATTTATGCACGGAACTACATGTTGTCACCACTCATTTGAACCGTCTCGACGAGACGGTTCAAATGAGGGGTAACAACATATACTGTTGAGCAAAAATAAGAATATTTGCGAAAAAAAATAAAATATTATGCAACTGTGATCATTTTGCCCTGTGTCAGGTATTTTACAACTACTGCCAGTAATCGACTACAATGCTAACCTGCTGGTGCCTAACATGAAGCATGCGGCCATTGCAGCGCAGAATAAGAAACACTCTGAATTCACATGTAATACATTTCATTATGTTGCCAGGTTTCTTACTACACTGCTAACCTGCTGGGGGCCGTTTCACTAAACTTTGTACCACTAAAATGTTTGTAAGTGCAAAGTTATGATAGTCTGTAAATTTCACATTAACAATGTTTTCTTGTAAACAATTATTGGATTTACATTTATTGAGCATTCCCACATCGGCAAAATAACACATACTAATAGTTTTCCTTATGAACTGCTAGGACGAGCTGACGTATAAATGTATGACATCCCTGCCCCAGAATAGTGTGTTGTCTAATCCACATATTTGGGTATTTTATTCTGTCTAATTCCCTCTGTGTGTACTCTCTTCGGCAGAGTAGACATTGATACGTGCATTATTTTCCACTAGATCTACACTAGGCAGAAAGAATAAACCAGGTACTCCGGTTTCCTCCCTCACTAAGGATCACCCTTATGCTATCATCTGTGCCAACTGACGTTTTTGTATCAGTGCTCTCACGCTTTGTAATCATTATAGGAATGCCTCGTCCAGTATTCCCGCGACTTTTCAAAGTTTATATCCCCGATAAATTCCACAAAAAGGCCATTTATATTCCTTATAATTCCAGCATATGAAATAAATTCATCAAGAAAATGTGTTTATTTTCCGTTTTCTTAAGAATTATGTTAACTGCGCTTCACGGTTACGGAAAGTAGTTCGGAGTGGGAGTTTACTAGGATATAAATTTTGGACAGAGACTTGCTACAGGCCAATCAAACGTTAGGAAATTGTGTAAATGTTTTTGTGCTGGAATTATTGTAAAATGAAAAAAGTTTAAATAAGAAATAAGAAAATGCTTATGCTCAAAGACTCGAAAAAGATAAAGTATCAAAACAGGGAGTATCAAAACCATAATATCACTTAACAAATGTGAGAAAATTAAAACTAAGCAAAATGTGTCATTGTAGACAAATGGACACCAAAACTATGTAAACATGGGCGAACAGATCGATCCAGAAATGCTCCCATAACAATCGAGTATATCTACAGACACTCATAGAGTTTACAGCAACATAAAATGTGTTGAAGAACTTGATAGAACGGCAATAATATATAATTAATGGGACTATGATAAAGCCAAGATTGTTAGGCACCAACAGTCGGCAAGTAAGAATTCGCAATAAACTGGTACTGGAATGTTAAGAGGAAACAAATAATGCGGAACCTCTCGAAACGGACACCCAAACTTAACTCTTTGCATGCTGGGAAATTTGTGGGCTATAAATAGTTCAAAACTAGCGGACAAGAATTCATCATATTTTCTTTTATTTCTCCCCGTAAATATCATGAATATGTCTTGGAATTTCATTAGAATTGAGTCCCGAGGACTCAATTCTAATGAAATTTCAAGACATATTTACAGAGCGAAATAAAACATATACTCCTAATTCGTTTGGCGGATATTTTCGCCGCTAGCATGCAAAGAGTTAAACAATGCGTCTGTTTTATGAAATGCAAATTCGCAGGCTGATCTGGGTCTACACTGGTCGCAAAGCCTGTAAGCCCCGTTCTCCAGTCACAGCGACATATGTTGATGAGCAATTTAACTAACCCTTGAAAATGCAAGGACAAAACTTAACCCTTAGAACGCGGGAAACGTAAATTGTCGTCTGCTGTCGATTTATGTTGTTTTTTTCTCTCAATAAAAACATGGTTTGACAACACTTTAGAATCATTTCCTTTGGAAATGATTCTAAAGTGTTGTCAAAACATGGATTAGATGAGAAAAATTGGAAAATAAAAATGAACAGCAGACGACAAATTTTAATTCAGCATTGTAAGGGTTAGAGATATTTGAGGCAAGCCATGTGATTTTGTACCCAAGAAGCTGTGCGATTTTTCATGAAAATTATTTACAGAAAACTGTGACATTTTCTGTAAATGATGTCGAAAATTGAAGATATTTCGCATTTGCTCTGAAAATGTCGTAAATTCTTGACATCATTTACGAAAATACATGGTAAATTTTGTAAGTATTTCCACGGGACATCGCACAATATGCAGCCGATGCTCAATAAATGTAAATCCAACAACATGTTTACCGTTTGATAGGGGTTTCCCAAAACAAATGGTGTCCGAATATTTAGAGTTATTAGAATCTACAGTAGCTGAAGAAACTGAAGTAAACAATACTGATGGCTTTCATTTGTTTGGATATACACATTCTTCAATCTCAGTTACAAGGCAACGAAGCCCCCTGGCGCTACAATAGGTCACAGCAGGTCAAACATCTTACAAAAACAAGCCACTGGACACCTCACAAACAGAATACAATGTGTGAAGTATGTAATGTAGGCATTTGATGTGTACATAGAACTAGCTGCACGTTTTACGCTTTATAGGCAGCAGGTTGCACTATATCGCTACACCACGGTCAAATTTGTGTAATACAGAACTCCAGATAAGCTGCGTATTTGCGTAAATACCCAATTAGAATCAAAAAGCAATGAAAAATTTGTAGTATCTTTATCATGCTACAGAAAACAATAAACAGACCACAAATATAGCATATTTTCTTATTTTTCCATGAAAACACATCTTGGTATTTCATTAGAATTGTCTCCAAGGAGACAATTCTAATGAAATACCAAGATGTGTTTTCATTTAGAAGCAAACTATTCAATAAGTGCGGTCTGCTGATGTGTAAACGGTAGTGTGATTCTATTTTCAACAATTAAAATTTTGAAATACCCAATTGCTTCAGAAGTGATGGAGTGACAATACTCAATTACTAATTCCTTATCTGGAGCCCTAATAATAGCATTTACACTTCGCGCACTAAAATATAGAAAAAACCTGCAGGGCGTTGACGTTCATACTTCGCTATATAGGACCCAAAATATTACCATAAACTTATCTAATAAAGTGTGTATTAGCAAAATTCTTAGGTCACTCTCCACGAAGTAGAAAGTAAACAATGAACGCTTCAAACACACATTTGGAAAGACTGCTCTGTGATAACCCTTATGGTTTGTTTGTTTGTTTGTTTGTTTGTTTGTTTGTTTGTTTGTTTGTTTGTTTGTTTGTTTGTTTGTTTGTTTGTTTGTTTGTTTGTTTGTTTGTTGGGGTTTAACAGCTAAGGTCATTCATTTAAGGCCGGGTCAATGGGTTTAGTACTAAATCCATGTTCAAGTACATGTTCAAGTACATGTACAAATGGGGGGAAAATCACAAAATCAGAACTGAATATTTACAATAACAAAACTATATATTCAGCCCTGAAATCAGAATAATCCTGATCTGATGCCAGGTCCTCGCCACACCAGAATCACTTGGCCCCTCCCAAAAGCAGTAGGATCAGTAATAATCTTACTACTTTTATAATGGGTAATAATCCAATTCAACTCCCAGGTAACTAAAGAGCCAAAGATAAAAACGTACCTGAGGGCCAAACCAGTAGCCTATTTCATCAACATTGCAAAGTATACTTTACTAGCAAAGTATACTTTGAGGGAGTAATCATTTATTTTTCCTGAAATGCATTATTTCACATAGAACTAACAAATGCATATATTTCATGATTAAAAGTATGCAGAATTATTATACTGAATTTATTACATTATCACAGCCATTAAATGGCTGTGATAATGTAATAAATTCCGTATAATAAAAATTAATAAATTTAAAAAAAAAATGAAAATTTCTCCCTCAAAGTATACTTTGCTACTAAAGTATACTTTGCAATGTTGATGAAATAGGCTACTGGCAAATCGTGATTCCTATAAAGAGGAACCCATACCGTTAATTTACGCCGTCTCATTCGCCCGACCACCACCGACCATAACCCTTATGTAAAGCAGTGTAATGAAATATAATAAGAGTCATGTACTCAGAGCTAACATAGAACATACTTTTACATACAGATAACCTGCCCCATATTGACCGAATACGTACTGACTGATAACATACTGTTTATCAGGCATTGACCTGTAGCCCATTTCATCAACATTGCAAAGTATACTTTAGTAGCAAAGTATACTTTGAGGGAGAAATTTTCAATTTTTTTAAAAATTTATTAATTTTTATTATACTGAATTTATTACATTATCACAGCCATTTAATGGCTGTGATAATGTAATAAATTCAGTATAATTAATTCTGCATACTTTTAATCATGAAATATATGCTATTTTTGTTAGTTCTATATGAAATAATGCATTTCAGGAAAAATAAATGATTACTCCCTCAAAGTATACTTTGCTAGTAAAGTATACTTTGCAATGTTGATGAAATAGGCTACTGATACAAGCATCCGTGTTACAATCAAGTGCTCCGTGTTACAATCAAGTGAACACTAACGTTCCTTTGGTCAGATGTCGTCACCTGACGTGACAGATTGACGTCAGTGTAATCACGCAACGCAAACAAGTCCGTGTTCTGTCCTATGATAACGACGTCATCCGTGGTCATTTTCGAGCAAAAAACGTTACCTGATAAATGAAATACCAGGCTAGTGTCTTTTGATATCAAGTTTATCAGGCTCGGCTCGGAAACGGTAGGAATTCCTCGGCATCGGACAATTAACTGTTGAGAGGGTGAAAACAATGGCAACCATCATAAATAATGACTAAAACATTCACACGAGTGGTGTTGGAAGCCAAGTCAAGGTGGCGTAGCTGAGATAAAACAACATCTCCAGAGTCCATTGTTTTCACCCTTTCACCCTTAAGTATATTTACATGATGTATAATTCCATGGTAATTTCGGGCTAACTCATTAACCCTTTCACCCCCAAGTAACTGGAATGGATTTTGATATGTTAATTTCGCAACCAATCCAACCGTCACAAAATGATTTTCAGACTAGTCCGTTTATGAAAATGGGGTGTTTTTGTTTTCAGAAATATGAAAATTATTTGCAAAAAGTGTAGATCCTGATGAGACGGCTCGTCACGAGCCGTCTCATCTGGATCTACACTTTTTGCCAATACCACTATACCACCCTCTGGTGTTGAAGGGTTAATAACAAAAAACGTGGTATTGTTTCAAAATCTTAAAAATAATGACAAATGCTGTAGTAACAAGTCTCATCAGGGTATACAATGGCAACAATCGTAAATAATGACTAACACATTAACACAAGTGGTTTTGGAACCAAAGTCGAGGTGGCGTGACTGAGATAAAACAACATCGCCAGGGTCTGCTAGGCAGAGAAATCTTACGTAAATCAACGTTTACAAGTCTACTGTCGGTACACTTGCTGTATAAATCATGTGCGTTATACTATAAGAATGCGCATCATTTCTATATGCATTGCAATTTGTTGCTCCTTCGTTCCTCATATCGCTGAATTACAGTGAAACCGATCTAAACGTGGCTACCTTCCTGGGTGTCAGGCTTAG
This sequence comes from Conchocele bisecta, assembly GCA_029237695.1. Classification (NCBI taxonomy): domain Eukaryota; kingdom Metazoa; phylum Mollusca; class Bivalvia; order Lucinida; family Thyasiridae; genus Conchocele; species Conchocele bisecta. Next base: position 64,743,494 of record CM055280.1, read on the forward strand.
GCAGGTTCAGCATTATCGTATCTATGAACTGCATTCCTCGCATTATCCATTGGCTTCATTTCTATTCTAGCCAGTAAAGTGAGTGTAAACATGTAATTGTTTCTGGCGCATGTTTCCGTGTACAATAGGTGAAGCGGTTAATGAGTTGTCCGAACATGAAAGTGAGAGTAATTATTTACCTGTCCATGCCTTGAGTGGTGTTGGACACTCACCCAGTATATATATCCATAGCCAGCTGTGGTGCGAGTAATGTTAAAAATAGGAGTCTCCTTGTCTGTCGGTTGGGTGGCCGGCCGGTCTGTTAGTCGGTGTGTCATTCAGTCTGTCCGTCCGTCTGTTGGAAATTTTGTTTTAACTCTATATCTTCTAGACTGATGAACAGGCTTTAAAATAATTTGCCACAAATGTTTGCCATGATGAGATGATGTGTCACATTCAAAACCCACATGTCTACATCCAAGGTCAAGGTCACACTTAAGAGGTCAAACCGCCATGTCACACTTTCCCCTAACGGGAATGAGGCAATAAATATGTTCAGCACTAAAAGACAGAGTCCTGATCTGGTGCCATGCAGCCTTACTACAATATATACTGCAGATGAGAAATAAGTAATCTATTTGCGAAAAATTTCTTTTCCGTTTTATTTTTCTTATTTCTCAAAGAAAGTAGATATTGAATTGTCTTGGTGAGACGGTGATCAAAATTATTTGAAATTGTCCATAAGTAAAAGTGTGCATCCTCAGAATATGATGGGTTAACTAACCCTCACTACGCGCGAGACGAAAATTGTCGTCTGCTGTTTTTCATTTTTGCTGTAATTCGCAAGAAAAAAACCTGTTTTTACAGCACATAAGAATCGTCTCCAGTGGAGACGATTCTCATGCGCTGTCAAAACAGGTCTTCGTCGAGAAATATTGAAAATAAAACATTTCCAGCAGATAACAAAAATTAGTTCAGCGTAGTAAGGGTTAAGTACTGTTTAACATAGCCATTGTACATTCTCCCAAGTGAAATAATTTCCCTATATTTCAACGAAAGTATATGTTGTGAAACTCATTTGAACCGTCTCATCGAGACGGTTCAAATGAGTAGTGACAACACGTACTTCCGTGCATAAATAAGAGAAATAATTGTATTTTTCCTTGAAAAAATTTCCTTATTTTTCAACAAAAGTATATGTTGTTACCACTCATTTGAACCATCTCGATGAGACTCTTCAAATGAGAGGTAACAACACATATTTCTGATGATACAATAAAGGAATTACATGTATTTTAATTTTTTCATCAGTAAAATTGTGGGTTAAGCACTGCCACGTGGTCAATCTGTGTTTAATGTAGCCAATGTACTTCCTCGCAAATATGACTGTTGTCAATTATCTCCTTCCAGTTCACGTGCAACAACAACAACAGCCGAGGAACAACAACAACCGAAACATCTGCTTTTACTACAAACTACATATACTACCACACTAACAAGTGCAAACAGTGTAGATCCAGATGAGAACAAAAACACCCCCTTTTCATAAATGGACTAATCTGAAAATCATTTTGGATTTTCACAGTCCATATCACTGTCCATTACAGTTAAAATGCAGATTTGGGAATTAACCGTCAATACGAGAATGTGCCGACTGCTGGTAGACAAACTGACATCAGTAGCCTATTTCATCAACATTGCAAAGTATACTTTAGTTGCAAAGTATACTTTGAGGGAGAAATTTTCAATTTTATGATAAATTTATTAATTTTTATTATACTGAATTTATTACATTATCACAGCCAATTTGGCTGTGATAATGTAATAAATTCAGTATAATAATTCTGCATACTTTTAATCATGAAATATATGCATTTGTTAGTTCTATATGAAATAATGCATTTCAGGAAAAATAAATGATTACTCCCACAAAGCATACTTTGCTAGTAAAGTATACTTTGCAATGTTGGTGAAATCGGCTACAGATCACATGGGACTCTAGAAACATCTGCTATCACCCTCGTGATTTAAGATGCATATATGGGAATTAGACCGCCAATATTAGTCAACCCCACGGACAATGTACCTGTAGCTACTGGTAGACAAACTGACATCAGATCTCACCCGTGGGACTCTAGAAACATCAGCTCTCACCCTCAGGATTTAAGATGGGAATTAGACAGTCAATATCAATCAACCCCACCACAATGGTAGACAAATTGACATCAGATCTCACACATGGGACTCTAAAAACATCTGCTCTCACCCTCGGGATTTAAGATGCAGATTTGGGAATTAGACCGCCAATATCAGTCAACCCCACCACGATGTAACCACTGGTAGAACAATTGACATCAGATCTCACACATGGGACTCTCAGTTTTCGGATTTAAGATGTACATTTCGGAATTAGACAGTCAATATGAAATGCCCTGGATTGGCATACCGCAACACAATCAAGGAAGATATTCAAAACAATGTCATAATTATGTTCATATCAGCCTGTGGTTGTGACTGGAGAAATGAGGCACATGGATGTTGCGACAAGTGTAGATCCAGATCAGCCTGTGCAGCCGCACAGTCTGATCAGGATCTGCACTGTTCGCTATTCCATCAATGTAACACCTGCCATGCTTCTAACAAGGAATATTGATCATTATCAAGGTGATAGGAGTGTGCTATTTGATCAGAATATACATTGGTCGTAAAACCCATAAGCCCCATTTCTCCAGTCACAGCTATATGTGTACTACTGTACATCTGGGTCTATGCCGGTTATATTTATCAAAACACATGTTTTCTCAGTCAGATTAACCCTTTGAATGCGGAACCGAAAATAGTCGTCTGCTGATAATTCATATTTTGTGTTTTTTCTCAGTAAAAACATGGTTTGGCAGCATTTTAGAATTATTTCCATTGGAAATGATTCTAAAGTGCTGCCAAACCAAGTTTTTGATGAGAAAAATGGAAAAATAAAAAATATTCAGCAGCCGACACAAATTAATCCTGCTGATAATTCATATTTTGTCTTTTTTCTCAGTAAAAACATGGTTTGGCAGCATTTTAGAATCATTGGAAATGATTCTAAAGTGCTGCCAAACCAAGTTTTTGATGAGAAAAATGGAAAAATAAAAAATATTCAGCAGACGACACAAATTAATACAGCATTGTAAGGGTTAACACAGATTATTACCATGTGCATTGCACATAAAACAAATTGTGCTTCGCTGCTGACAATGTTAAACATGGCCTATAAAGTTGTGTGCATTAAGAGTCTATAGCCCAGCATGATAAGTGGGTATGATAAAGGTGAAAGTGAATGGGTTTAACGTCCCAGCAACAGCTAAGGTCATATAGGTACAGGACCTCGGTTTAAAGTCTCATCCGGCAAACCGGTGGTAGTTTTCACACCTAGGTTGATGATTGAATTCACAATCTCCAGTATTGAAGTCCAGTGCCATGTCCCCCAGGCCACAGCCCATCCCTAGGGTGAGGATTGAACTCACAACCTCCGATATTGAAGTTCAATGCCATATCCCCTAGGCCACGGCCCATCCCTAGGGTGAGGATTTAATTCACAACCTCCGATATTGAAGTCCAATGCCTTAATTATCCCCTGAGCCACAGCCCATCCCTAGGGTGAGGATTTAATTCACAACCTCCGATATTGAAGTCCAATGCCATATCCCCTAAGCCACGGCCCATCCCTAGGGTGAGGATTTAACTCACAACCTCTGATATTGAAGTCCAATGCCTTATCCCCTAAGCCACAGCCCATCCCTAGGGTGAGGATTGAACTCACAACCTCCGATATTGAAGTCCAATGCCATATCCCCTAGGCCATGGCCCATCCCTGGGGCGAGGATTTAACTCACAACCTCCGATATTGAAGTCCAATGCCATATCCCCTAAGCGACGGCCCATCCCTAGGGTGAGGATTTGAACTCACAACCTCCGATATTGAAGTCCAACGCCTGCCAACGCCTTATCCCCTAAGCCACGGCCCATCCCTAGGGTGAGGATTGAACTCACAACCTCCGATATTGAAGTCCAATGTCATATCCCCTAAGCCACGGCCCATCCCTAGGGTGAGGATTTAACTCACAACCTCCGATATTGAAGTCCAACGCCTTACCCCCAACGCCTTATCCCCTAAGCCACGGCCCATCCCTAGGGTGAGGATTGAACTCACAACCTCCGATATTGAAGTCCAATGCCATATCCCCTAAGCCACGGCCCATCCCTAGGGTGAAGATTTAACTCACAACCTCCGATATTGGAAGACCAATGCCATGTCCCCCAGGCCACGGCCCATCCCTATGGTGAGGATTGAAATCACAACCTCCGATATTGAAGTCCTATGCCATATCCCCTAAGCCACGGCCCATCCCTAGGGTGAGGATTGAAATCACAACCTCCGATATTGAAGTCCAATCCCAGTGTGGGTAAGAGAAACAAATATGTGGCTGCGACTGGAGAAATGGACCAGTGTGGATCCAGATCAGCCTGTGCAGAATCTTCACTGTTCGCCATTACATCAATGAAACCCTGTCATGCTTTCAACAATCAATGTAGATCGTTATCAGGCGACAGGAGTCTGCTATTTGATCAGTAGCTACACTGGTCACAAATCGCATAAACCCCATTTCTCCAGTCATTTATTAACCCTTTCACCAACTATCACCAATCCAACCATCACAGAATGATTTTATCAAACATATGAAAATTGGTTGCAAAAAGTGCAGATCCTGATGAGACGGCTCGTCATGAGCCGGCTTATCGGGATCTACACGTTTTGCCAATACCACTATACAGGCCTGTGGTGTTGAAAGGGTTAAACAAGATTACTGATTTGATAATGACATTTAGAGAAGTTCTACTGCATACGACACAAACATATTTTGTTTAATAGTAAAGTGAGACTTCAAACATATAAACTGCTCCATACAAGAGCATAGACATGGTCTCTAATTTGCATCTGTAATTCAAAATTCATGAATTATTTTATTACTCTAATTCAAAATTCATGAATTATTTTATTACAACAATATTTGATCATTTCCTTCACATATTTTCCAATCGCAACACAGAAACACTTCACTGAAATTCCAAACTCGTTTCCCAAATTTCCCTTATCTTTGAACTCGCTGCTGTTTCAAAACTTGCACTATCATGTCGTATCTACGTTTTGAACGACAGCCAAACATCCGTTACAAATTACATAGATACATTTGTATAGTAATTATTCTTCACTTTCATATTCCATGATTAACATATGCAAATTTCATGTAAATCCGAAACTCTGAAACGATATTTCCATTGATGATTGTCACGTATACATTCACACATATTATGAATCTACGATTACATAATATTTACACGAAGTATCCAGCCAAAACACAATTGCAGAAAACAGCACATGCTCCATTCAACATCAGCGAAAACAGGCAACACACTATTAGCGAAAGTGAAACATCGGAAACTCTGGTAAACAGCAGTTCTGTTTGAAAGATGCAAAATACTAGTAACCTTACAGACAGCTTCCCAGTATTGGTAATTGAACAGTGCACGACTCGGCATCTGCAACCAGTGTAGACACTGATCAGACTGCACGTACGTGCAGTCTGATCAGTGTCTATACTGGGTGCAAAGACCGGGCGATGCTGAATTTGACATTATGCCAAAATATGTAACTCGTAAACCGTAATAGCTGTGTGTATGATAACTGACACTTGTCTATATCTATGCTGGGTGATTATGCCATAGAGCGGGTTTTCCCATGAACTAAATTAACACTGGGGATTTCCACTTTTTCCATCAGCTGTAAACATTCTCCATATTGACATGGGGAATAACGGGAAATTGTTGCGCTGTTCCTTATGTGCATATCAAACAATACAGCGTGATCTTTCTAAACTGGACAACCTCCCAAGGAGTCCAGTTTAGAGAGGTTCCAATAGGTTGTGCGGTTAGCGTAATTAGTAACAAGCGCACTTCTCACCAATGTGGCGTGGGTTCGACTCTCGAACGGGGCAGTATGTGAGATGGTATGGCCAGAATGGATAAGTGGGTTTCTTCCGGGTACTCCGGATTCATCCCACATTAAGGATCACCCTTACATCTACATCTGAGCCAACGAAAGCAAGTATACGTGCTCTCACGCTTGTTTGTAGTTTGACATTAAAACACCCTCTTTGTGATTTGAGAAATTGGGCTTATGGCATTTATGACCAGTTTAGCCCCTGATATGTAACTGGGGAAACGGGGCTAATGGATTATTTGTGTTCAACCTAGCTTATATAATATTTTCCATGGCTGTAGAAAATTGACTACATATATCCAGCCCAGCAGCTGATTTTCCCACACTCCCACATCCTGATAAGAAACTAACCGTTTGTCAGTCAGAACCATAACAGGTGTCTCACCAACTAAACAACGAACAGTGCAGACCCTGATCAGACTGCACGGATGTGCAGTCTGATCTGGGTCTACACTGGTAGCTCAAACCATAAACCACATTACTCCAGCCACAATCACATATTTAGAAACACCCATAGCTGCTCTGAGCTACTGGGACAGAGGAACATCAATTAACATTCCAATGATACACATCTAATTATAGATAACTCCCGGCCATGAGAAAAAAGACCTTGTTACGTTTATCACCAGTGTAGAGCCTAAATCAGCTAACACAATCCTGTAGTCTGATAATGATTTGATAGTGTGTCCTTAGAACCGAAAGAATGGTCCAACATATGGTGTACCCAGGGGATGTCTTTCAACCTCCGAATTCCAATGTTCCTTAACTCGTTGCATGCTGGGAAACTTGTAGGCTATAAATAGTTAACTAGATGACCCGCAAGTTGAGCCCGCAGAGGCTTTGATAGTATACCGAAAAACTTTAACCAAAAACTTTAACACGGATGCACTATGTACGTATGTATGCCAATGTGCCGACTATATCGCACTGTCTGCAAGCGGGCGTGACAAAAAATACCGGGATGCAGCATAGTGCCTATGGTATACGCAGGGGATATTTTCTTTGCACATAATCGCAATGTTCCTTAAAGGTACATGCCCATGCAGTAGGCACAAACTGTTCTTTATAGGAATTAAATAAGTGTATAATTGTGTCACTATTCCACCAGTTCTAAAATTACAAGTGCCCACTCTACAGATATAATCATTTCGTAATATTTATTTCACTGATAGTGACGCGCGGTGGTATCAGGCTATTTTCATATGCAAATGAGGCATGATATTTTTTAATTATTTATACTAATTAAATGCGTCACCTGAAAAAATAATATTTTCGACAGATTATAAAGAATGATCATTGCACATCAAAAAATAAATACAGAGAATAAATAGTAATGTCCATTAACATTTTAAGGAAACACGGTTATCGCCCCTGATATCAGTGTGTAAATTTACGGCTAGTATAAAATGTATAATAATGCCAATCAAATTGAATCAATACGTGGAATAATGGTGAATGAATGTTTATTTTGCCACAAAATGTGTCGGATGATGTCTCTGAAGTAAGTAACATTTTGTGCCTACTGAGTGGGCATGTACCTTTAACGTTTTGCATGCTGGGAAACTTGTGGGCTATAAATAGTTCAACAAGAGGGCAATGATGGCCCTAATTCGCTCACCTGACTCCATGAACACCAGAGGAGAATGTGACATTGACATAGATGGCGGACATCTTGGATTAAGCGATGACTCTCATTTTACCAAATCTGAAAATGCTTCACCCACGGATCTTAACTCACTATGAAGTTTGGCCAGCATCGGCCATGTGGTTCCTGAGAAAAAGACGTTCAAAATCTCGAATAAATGGACTGTTTGGAGGCCATCATGGATGACATAATCATCGGATTCCGACAAATATTGCACCAGAGCAATCGCCTCATCGATACCTTCAATTTGATTATGACATGAGCATATTTGGTCAACAATAAAATTTGACCCCACGGGCCACGCCCATTTTTGACCCCGGGGTTATCATTTTAACACCTTTGAAAGAGCATTCTACGTCGATCATTTCTACCAAGTTTCGTGGAAATCTGGCTGGCGGTTCATGAGAAGAAGATTTTTTAAGAATTTGTGCTATTTTTAGACGGCGGCCACCTTGGATTAGCGACAACCGCCATTTTCACAAATCGAAAAAGGCTTCACCCATGGATCATAACTGTGAAGTTTGGCCACCATGGGCCAAGCGGTTCGTGTGAAGAAGAATTTTGAAATCTCTAATAAAAGAACAACCTTTTGACCTTTCGGCGGCCATATTTGATGACATGACCATCCAATTTCGACAAATAATATACCAGAGCGGTCGCCTCTTTGATACCTTCGATTTGATATAGACATGACCATATTCGATCAAAATTAAATTTGACCTCAATTTGACCCCACAGGCCACGCCCATTTGTGACCCCGGGGTCACCATTTTAACAACTTTGATAGAGCATTGTACATCGATCATTCCTACCAAGTTTCGTTGAAATCCGGTTGTTGGTTCATGAGAAGAAGATTTTTTAAGAATTTATGCTATTTTTAGACGGCGGCCATCTTGGATTAGCGATGACCTCCATTTTAACAAATCTGAAAAGGCTTCACCCATGGACCATAACTTTTAAGTTTGGCTACCATGGGCCAAGCGGTTCATGTGAAGAAGAATTTTTAAATCTCTAATAAAAGAACGACCTTTTGGCGGCCATCGTGGATGACATAAAAAATGCACCAGAGTGATCGCCTTATTGATACCTTCGATTTGATATATGACATGACCATATCCGGTCAAAAATAAAATTTGACCCCTATTTGACCCCTCGGGCCACGCCCATTTTTGACCCCGGGATCACCATTTTAACAACTCTGAAAGAGCATTGTACATCGATCGTTCCTACCAAGTTTTGTCGAAATCCGGTTGGCGGTCTTGAGAAGATTTTTGAAGAATTTGTGCTATTTTTAGATGGCGGCCATCTTGGATTACGTGATGACGTCATTTTAACAATTTTGAAATCCCCCTACCTAAGGACCATGACCATGAAGTTTGGTGACTATAGGCCCAATGGTTACCGAGGAGAAGACGTTTGAAAATGTTCACGGACGACGGACGACGGACGACGGACGGACATATTGCGGTAACAATAGCTCACATGAGCTTCGCTCAGGTGAGCTAAAAACACCACGGTGCAATGTAGTTCCTATAGTGTACCCAGGAAATGATTCTAGTGTGTTGCCAGCACATTTCATTATTGAGAAAGACAACAATTTTAGTTCCCAGCATTCTAAGGGTTAAGTCTTTGCATCCTGGGAAAGTTGTGGGCTATAAATAGTTCAAAAATACAAAGATACTACCGGGGTGCAGCGTAGTGCAGCGAAAATTGTCGTCTGCTGTTTTTCATTTTTGCCTTAATTCTTAACAAAAAACCTGTTTTGGCAGCACATGAGAATCGTCTCCAGTGGAGACGATTCTCATGCGCTGTCAAAACAGGTTTATATCGAGAAATATTGAAAATAAAACATTTTCAGCAGACGAAACGTTTTGCATGCTGGGAAACTTCTGGTCTATAAATAGTTAAAAAATACCACGGTGCAATGTAGTTCCTATAGTGTACCCAGGAAATGATTCTAGTGTGTTGCCAGCACATTTCATTATTGAGAAAGACAACAATTTTAGTTCCCAGCATTCTAAGGGTTAAGTCTTTGTATGCTGAGAAACATGTGTGCTATAAATAGTTAACAAATATCAGACGGCAATTAATAATATTTTCTTATTTCTCCCTGTAAATATCATTAACCCTTAGACCGCTACACACAACAATTGTCGTCTGCTGTTGTTTTTATATCTTGCCTTATTTCTCAATAATAACATGGTTTGACAGCACTTCAGAATCATTTCCAATGGAAACTAGAGGATTGTTTTTCAGACAAAAACATATGTCTCCCCAATACCACCACTGCATGTTATCAGGACTTGGAAAAGTAGAATTTAAGGCAGCAACAGCATATATGTAGCTACCTTGTATTTTCTGTATAAGTTAGCTGTATATTGCGAGATAATAAAATAACAAGAAATGAGTCTGTCGAACGCGGATGCCACCTGCAGCATATTTGAGAAACTGTAACAAAGTGGTTAACCGAAAAGTGTGATGGACGGACGGACGGACGGACGGACGGACGGACAGACAGACGGACAGACAAACAGATGGACAGACGGATGGACAGACAGACGGACGTTCTTACAGTACTATACTTATGTGGCTTATCACATGTTAAATATTAGCCACATAAAACGATTTTTAGCCACATAAAAGGATTTTTTAGGTGGCTAATTGTAACCAACCCTATCCTTTACCAAGTCCATAACCCTGTGGGTCTAGCCACATAAGTAACCTAATGTGTGCCCGGATGGACGGACAGACGGACGGTCCAAACACTATATGCCACCCGTTTCTTCGAAACCCGGTGGCATAAAAAGTGAGGAAATATGGAAATTGAAATGTCAGGCATAAAAAGCCGAAAGTACATGTACATGTATACCGTAATTGAGCTGACACCTAATATAATCAACATTATCGTATATGAGATTTTTGCCGAAAAATGATTTCTATAAATGGCCACAGCACAAAGTCAAGTGCCATAACTCTGTGAATACTGGATGAATCCGCATCTAAAACACCAGGTGCGCACCTTCACACGATGACTAGTATTCCTGTAACGTTTCGCGACTAACTGAAATACTTTTGAAGATACGTGCGACACAAGTTGAATATCCCCACGTTTCACTAAGTCAAGGACCATAACTCTGTGAATACTGGATGAATCCGCATCGAAAACCCCAGGTGCGCAACTTCACATGATGACAAGTATTCCTGTAAAGTTTCACGACTAACTGAAATACATTTGGAGATACGCGCGACACAAGTTGAAAATCCCCAATTTTCGCTAAGTCAAGGGCCATAACTCCGTAAATACAGGATAAATCCGCATCTAAAACCCCAGGTACACAACTTCACACGATGACAAGTATTCCTGTAAAGTTTCACGACTCTAACTCAAAAACCTTTGGAGATATGCACGACACAAATTTTGTGACGGATATACAGACGGACAGACGGACTTACCGTATAAAAAAGTACCCAACAATACCCAAAAAGTACCCAACACTACCCTAACCCTACCCAAGAAGATCCCTAAAACACTTGCCAAACACACAGATGAGCATTTGTTGGGTACTTTTGTACCCAACAAGTACCCATTCGTGTGTGCGGACGGACGGACGGACGGACGGACGGACAACCAAGCCAAAAACAATATGTCTCCCCATTCATGGGGGAGACATAATGTTCAGAAGTGCTGTCAAAGCATGTTGTAAATTATTCTAAAGTGCTGTCAAAGCATGTTTTTGATGATAACAATGGAAAATAGAAAATAAACAGCAGACGACAAAAAATTAAGATGGCGGTGTAAGGGTTAATATGTCTTGGAATATCATTAGAATTGAGTCCGGAGGAAAATGGTATCTAGTGTTGAAAGGGTTAATTTTGTATTTATACAAATACTCAGCTTATCTACGCTGTGTGACACCCATAACAGCAGACAACAACATATACAGTAGACCAGGGGCCCGTTTCACTAAACTTTGTACGACTAAGATGTTTGTAAGTGAAAATTTAGGATCGTCTGGAAATTTCAATTGATAGATTTACATTTATTGAGCATAGGCTGCATTCAGCCAGACCAGTTTCCTACAGGTCTGTGACACCATAACAGCAGATTACAACATATACAGTAGACCAGTTTCCTATAGTTATGTGACACCATAACAGCAGGCGACAACAGATACAGTAGACCAGTTTCCTACAGTTATGTGTCACCATAACAGCAGATGACAACAGATACAGTAGACCAGTTTCCTACAGTTATGTGACACCATAACAGCAGGCGACAACATATACAGTAGACCAGTTTCCTACAGTTATGTGATACCATAACAGCAGACGACAACAGATACAGTAGACCAGTTTCCTACAGCTATGTGACACCATGTCAGCAGATGACAACATATACAGTAGACCAGTTTCCTGCAGTTATGTGACACCATAACAGCAGACGACAACAGATACAGTAGACCAGTTTCCTACAGTTATTTGACACCATAACAGCAGATGTTTGTTTATTTGTTTGTTGGAGTTTAACGGCCTATCAACAGCTAAGGTAATTTAAGGCCGGGTCAATGGGTTTAGTACTAAATCCCATATATTAACTGTACAAGTACATGTACATGTTCAAGTACATGTACAAATGGGGGAAAAATCCCAAATCAGAACTGAATATTTACAATAACAAAACAATATATTCAGCCCTGAAATCAGAATAATCCTGATCTGATGCCAGGTCCTCGCCACACCAGAATCACTTGGCCCCTCCCAAAAGCAGTACGATCAGTAATAATCTTACTACTTTTATAATGGGCAATAACCCAATTCAACACCCAGGTAACTAATAACAGCAGATGACAACATATACAGTAGACCAGTTTCCTGCAGTTATGTGACACCATAACAGCAGGCGACAACAGATACAGTAGACCAGTTCCCTACAACTATGTGACACCATGTCAGCAGACAACGATAGATACAGTAGACCAGTTTCCTACAATTCTGTGACACCATAACAGCAGACGACAACAGATACAGTAGACCAGTTTCCTACAATTCTGTGACACCATAACAGCAGACGACAACACATACAGTAGACCAGTTTCCTACAATTCTGTGACACCATAACAGCAGATGACAACAGATACAGTAGACCAGTTTCCTACAGTTCTGTGACACCATAACAGCAGACGACAACACATACAGTATACCAGTTTCCTACAATTCTGTGACACCATAACAGCAGATGACAACAGATACAGTAGACCAGTTTCCTACAGTTATGTGACACCATAACAGCAGATGACAACAGTTACAGTAGACCAGTTTCCTACAGTTCTGTGACACGATAACAGCAGACGACAACAGATACAGTAGACCAGTTTCCTACAGTTCTGTGACACCATAACAGCAGACGACAACAGATACAGTAGACCAGTTTCTTGCAGTTCTGCAATACCTGAGCATGAGTGAATCAAACCAACCTTCTAGAATTACCAGAGCTGGCAAGGTTGCAAATCACAAGGTATCAGTGGTCGTGTTTTTTTATTGATTCCGTGTAATACCCGTCTCAGACAAGCCTCATCAAATGCGTTCAATAAACATGGCAGATGCTGAATTATTTTTTGTCATCTGCTGTTTATTTTCAATTTTTCTCATCAAAAACATGGTTCGACAGAAGTTTAGAATCATTTAAAACCCATCTCAAATAAGGTTTGTCAAACGCGTTCAATAAACATGGCAGATGCTAAATTAATGTTTGTCGTCTGCTGTTTATTTATTTTTTATTTTCTATTTTTCTCAAATGATTCAAAAGTGCTGTCAAACCATGTCTTTATTGAGAAATAAGGCAAAAACATTTCAACATGTTAAAGGTTAACATGGCAGTTAAACACACACTGCAGACATTTTTCTTATATTAACGATAACTTCTTTTGGAAAACAGATCAAGACTTTTCGTAGCTAGTTTAATTGACAATTAAGGATGTAAAAAACATAAATAGAGGGTATTTCACGGGTGATAATTCAATATACAATGTATTAAATAAAAGAGTTTACTGATTGCATATTAAGAAACAAAGCTATGCTGAGGTTCTTATTATCCGTCAAGTTCCGGGGCGGATCTATAGGGGGGGGTTCCGGGGTTGCTACCCCCCGTTCAGCCACGGAGTTTACATAGATCACAGTTTACCACCAGTTGGAGTCTGAATTTAAATGCCGTAAAACACAGGAAAGTACATTTCGAAGAGCTCGAAAATAGGACAACCCCCTAGTTGCGAACGGTAACTCTTGCAATTACTCCCGTACCGTCCGTAGCTAGCTACGGACGGTACGGGAGTAGATTGCAAGAGTTACCTTCACAACTAGACAACCCCCCCGTTCCCCAAATGCTGAAGTTTATTGTATTGTATTGACCCAGTGCTCCAGATAAGGAATTAGTAATTGAGTATTGTCACTCCATCATTTCTGAAGCAATTGGGTATTTTAAAATTTTAAATGGGTAAAACAAAATCACTTTACTGTTTACACATAAACAGACAGCAATTATTGAATAGTTTGCTTCAAAATGAAAACATGTCTTGGCATTTCATTAGAATTGTCTCCTTGGAGACAATTCTAATGAAATACCAAGATGTGTTTTCATGGAAAATAAGAAAAATATGCTATATTTGTGGTCTTTATTGTTTTCTGTAGCATTATAAAGGTACCACAAATTTGTTAGTGCTTTTTGATACTCGCTACTTCTGATTTCAATTGGGTTTTTGGCAATTTTAATTGGGTATTTACGCAAATACGCAGCTTATCTGGAGCACTGTTGGAAATATAATGCCTTATCAGGCATTGACTTGATACGAATACCCGGGTTACAATGAATTGAAAACTGAGGTATTACTATTACTGGACTCTGATGTTTGTACATAATTGGAAAAATTACACATTCTACCCGGTGGTTCGTTTTACGACATGCCAAAAGTAAGTCTAATACTGAAGTTGTACACTCGATGTTTGTGTTTGGAAACAGGGGCCATTTGACTAAAATGTTCGTACGTGCAAAATTCTGGGAAACAATTATTGGATTGACATTTATAAATAAATAAATGTAAATCCATCAATTGAAATTTCCAGATGATCCTAAATTTGCACTTACGAACACTTTGGTAAAATTACATGTTCTACCCGGTGGTTCGTTTTACGACATGCCAGAAGTAAGTCTAATAAGGAAGTTGTTATAGGAATGAATGGCCTTTTTGTGGAATTTATCGGGGTATAAACTTGGAAAGGGGGGTGGCATTTAATAAAATAAATACGGTATTCATGTGATAAATGTTTCAATATATAAACTACTTACAGATACATAATGTCAAATGGCAGGTCAGTTCAATCTCCAAGATGGCTATAGAATTCATTAAAGTATTGTTGCTCCATACTCGACAAACTTCAAACGTCCATTGTGCTTATCTTTGTTGAATTCTTTACTCTCAATTCTCCAAGCTTTACAGACAATGTTCGTCTCCACATGTTGTTGTTTTTTTTTTTTTTTTTTTTTTTTAATTTTGCTTGTTTTAATATCCCCGTAATAGGTCTGTGGTGGGTCGGTTCATGTAATCTTCATGAATCCAGCAAGTACACCAATCTTCTGTAGCAAATGGTGTTTCATTCAATCCATGGGTTTGGGTAGTGTCCTGTAGTTCTCTGGTGCTTTTAGCGACGTTATTATTTTCCCGATCCACAATTGTCATTGAGGATGGGTTTCATTTCTTCAGTTGCGCACATTTTATCAAATTTGGTATCAACTATCTTGCTGTTTATATGGAGATTCCTTTAAAACTGGTGCTAGGAGGCTTACAGTACAAACTCAAATCAACATACTCATAGATTCTAAGTCATAAAACATCTTTAAAACATCTTCAACCATTACAATGTTGAATTAAATTTTGTCGTCTGCTGTATATTTTTTGTTTTCCATTTATCTCATCAACAACCATGGTTTGACAGCACTTTAGAATCATGATTCTAAAGTGCTGTCAAATCATGTTTTTATTGAGAGAGAAAAAAAAATAAGAAAGAACAGCAGACGACAATTTTTGGTTCTCGCATTCTAAGGGTTAAAAGCTTGAAATCAGATTCAAGCAGTTTCTTTATAAATATGGTAAATAACAAATACGAATACAGAACAAAAGGCTGGATCTTTCATTGGTTTCATCTGCCGTATTTTCACATTGTTTCACTTGTAGAACAAAAGACAGAACAAGTTTTTATTGAGATTTGGTGAAAAAAAACAACAGTAGATGACAATATTTAATTAAATATTTTTTATTATTTAGAAAAAAAACATGTTTTGTCAGCATATAAGAATCGTCTCCAACTAGTTTTTATTATTATTAATTAAATTATCTGTGCTGTTCCAGCACCTGCCAATTTTATTTTGTTCTCGATAGTTTTTTAATAATTTTGAAAAATCAGCAGATGGCAATTTTCATTTCCCGCCTTTTATTGATTAACTTACCTGAGCTGTTCCAACAAGTTCTCTCCCTCCCCGACAGTATTCATGGCCGCGTCGATGGTCGTGTCTCGTTGCTGATTGAACTGTGCCAGTAATTGCTCCGCCCCCTCAACACTGTCGGCGATCTCCGAACTCTGGAGTTCCGTCTGCAGTTCCTCCAACCAACATGTCAACTGGAAGGGTTGGATTAATTTGATTGATTGGTTTGTTGGTTGGTGCCACACACTGTCAGCTGAGACAAAATGGTGGATTAATTTGATTGATTGATTGATTGATTGATTGATTGATTGATGGATGGATGGATGGATGGATGGATGGATGGATGGATGGATGGATGGATGATGGATGGATGGATGGATGGATGGATGGATGGATGGATGGATGGATGGATGGATGGATGGATGGATTGGTTGGTTGGTTGGATGAATGGTTGGATGAATGGTTGGTTGGTTGGTTAGATGGTTGATTGATTGTTGGTTGATTAGTTAGTTAATTGTTTTATTGACTGATTGGTTGGATGAATGGTTGGCTGGTTGGTTCGATAGTTGATTAATTGATTGTTTTGTTGATTAGATAGTTTGTTGTTTGATTGATTTGTTGAGTAGAACGAGTCGGTCATTATTAACAAGAATTAGAAGTAGAGATAAATCAATTAATCAGCGACGATCGGCCACTTACTGCGTGTACATGGGAATAGAACGAGACAGTGAGGTCAAGTGAGGACCGGCGTCGTGCGAGGGCAGCGAGGAAACTTGACATCCTCTCCTCGAGTTCCTGGGCCTCATTGTAAATCTCCTTCGGATCGCACTCCCCGGTCTGGGCCAGCTCATCCGCCGCCGCCAATAGCTTCTCCGCATTGGTTATCGTGTTCTGTGACAGGATGGTATGTTGGTTGGTTGATTGATTGGTTGGTTTGCCATGTGGTGTGATGGTTGAAGTGTATCATCAAAAGTAAGGTCATACACAGAAGGGAATGATTGACTGATTGTGAATGATTGAGTGATTGATATTTTATCTCTGTTCAACACCAAGGTCATATATAGATGGGAATGGCGACTATTTAGTTTATCAGTTGAGGCCAGGAAACCATGTAGAGGATTGCCAAGGAATTCAATTACAAGCCTTATCGAGGAATTTGTTTCTTTGTTTGTTTGTTTATTGGTGTTTAACGGCCTATTAACAGCTAAGGTCATGTAAGGCCGGGCAAATGGGTTCGATCCCGTTTTAACCTGCTGCATTGGGGGGAAAATTCCAAAATCAGAACTGAATATTTACATCGAGA
This sequence comes from Conchocele bisecta, assembly GCA_029237695.1. Lineage (NCBI taxonomy): Eukaryota > Metazoa > Mollusca > Bivalvia > Lucinida > Thyasiridae > Conchocele > Conchocele bisecta. The sequence goes on from CM055280.1 coordinate 64,760,934, forward strand.
AACAATATATTCAGCTCTGAAATTAGAATAACCTGACCTGGTGGCAGGTCCATACCACACCAAAGTCACTTGGCCCTTCGTAATACTCACATAAGGGGTATAACCAGATTCAACTGTCACATACAAAATGCCAAAGACGTATGTGGGGGCCAAACCAGTAGCCTATTTCATCAATATTGCAAAGTATACTTTAGTAGCAAAGTATACTTTGAGGGAGAAATTTTCAGTTTTATGATAAATTTATTATATTATTATGAATTTATTACATTATCGCAGCCAATTTGGCTGTGATAATGTAATAAATTCAGTATAATAATTCTGCATACTTTTAATCATGAAATATATGCATTTGTTAGTTCTATATGAAATAATGCATTTCAGGAAAAATAAATGATTTCTCCCTCAAAGTAGACTTTGCTAGTAAAGTATACTTTGCAATTTTGATGAAATCGGCTACTGGTCTCCAATCGGAATTCCAGTAAGGATGAACCCCGATCGTTAAATTACCCATCGCTTGCACCCACCTTCCACCCACCCGAGGAATTTGTACCATTTCCTAGTCTCACTTGAAAACCTTTATGTAAATATATAGAATATCAGGCTTCTCTGCATTTGTTATTGCATACATCAAATGAGGCTAGGAAACGTGTAGGAATTACGAGGCTTGCCGAGGAATTCCTACCGTTTCCTAGTTTCACCTGGAAACCTTTAGAATTCGCCATAACTGTATATAAATTATTGTATAAAGAATAGAAGGCCTATACATGTTTTGTATTGTATTCTTAACAGATGTTTGGTAGAGGATGAGTGATTGATTGATTGATTGATTGATTGATTCGCAATGAACTGCCGTGATGTTTGATGTATATACGTAGAATACAAGGCATCTCCACGTTTGTCATCGTGTTCTGTAGAATATGATATGAAGTATATCAAATGAGGCTAGGAAATGTGTAGGAATTACGAGGCTACAACAGAATTGCACGAATATATTCTACACTGGATAGGTTATCATTAGTTTAGATAATTAGATAATCAAAAGTATAATGTAAACTAATTATACTAATACACATGTACCAACTTTCTACTGCAGCAGCATTCTTATTCACATACAACACTATTGCAATACAGAGCTCCAGATAAGCTGCGTATTTGCGTAAATACCCAATTAAAATTGCCAAAAACCAAATTGAAATCAGAAGTAGTGAGTATCGAAAAGCAATGAAAACAATTGTGGTACCTTTATCATGCTGCAGAAAACAATAAACAGACCACCAATATAGCATATTTTTCTTATTTTCCATGAAACAATTCCAAGGAGACAATTCTAATGAAATGCCAAGATATGTTTTCATTTCGAAACAAACTATTCAATAATTTCTGTCTGTTGATGTGTAAACAGTAGTGTGATATAATTTTACCCAATTACAATTTTGAAATACCCAATTGCTTCAGAAATGATGGAGTGATAATACTCAATTACTAATTCCTTATCTGGAGCGCTGGCAATAGTCAACATTTGATTGAACTCACCTTGGCCACAGACTCAAAATATGATGTTTTGCCTAGAACGAACCTGAGGTACATTTTCCAACCTCAAACTGACATTTTTATTTTTTTTTTATTTCTCAATGAAGTATATGTTATGACCACTCATTTGAACCATCTCGACGAGACGGTTCAAATGGTGGTCACAACATATATTTCTCAATGAAAGTATATGTTGTGACCACTCATATATATTTCTGAGCTCATATAAAATATTTAGGATTTTTTTGCAGATGTAACTAAATTCGACTCAACTCACCTTGGCCACAGACTCAAAATGCTCGTGACTTTTTTGCAGTGCCCTTGACCTTTGTAAACTGCGACCTATCGAGGTGTTCTTCTTCAGGAAGATGTCACCATGGTTATCGAGCCAGTCAATGACCTGAAACGAGGAGAAATTGACAATCACACAGTTCGATCATAACATGAGCCAATGCAAGAGCACAAATTTCGCTGCCAAACGAACCCAGTTCGATTTGCACATCTGCTGAATTGGTTGACTGATTGGAGAGTTGTCCGTTCAACAGCAATGTCGTATACAGTAGAACCTGTGTTCTATATATCTATATATAGAGAATAGTAGGCTAGTGCCGTGAATGGGAAAAAATATCTGGCAAGGCTTAGGAAACGGGATGGGCAAGGCTCTGCCGAGTCCATCCCTTTTCCGTGCCATGCCAGATATTTTTCCCATTCACGGCACTAACCTACTATTCTATTTATCCCGTCAACACTACAAATAGTTTTAAAATGCAAAAAATAACCCCAGCCGCATCTTCAAAATCGGAGAATCGAACCACACATATTCATACGCAGTGATTAGGTCGAATTGACAGGATATCAAAAATGTGTCCCGGCACCGTGTTTCACGGCACATACGCACTGTGTTGACGGGATAAATACTGCTTACACGCCCCTTGCGGGTATTATGAGCAGGTATCTTATTTCATATATACAATCATGTACATACAATCTCTAATACAATCGAGGTTCCCGGTAACAACGCACGCCTCCAGTGAAACACGAACCCATGACCATAAGATCAGCAGTCCGACCACGCGTTCCACGTGATTTTATTGGTTAAAACTGCATTATAATTCCAAAACTCAACATTGTATAAATATTAAATAAAACAACTTACAGCTTTCTCTCAAAGATGTCTGACTTCACCCAGATCTCCGTGACAATTGACCACCCAGCTATGTCCAGTGAGACATCCACAATATACCCTAATTTCCTTCAAGCTAAACTGGCCCTTTGTTGTGAGAATCAATCAACGTGAACAATACAACTCACCTGTAAAATGCATACATGCACTTCACACCTGTCCAACCACTAATATGTATACTACAGAAAACAAATGCAATCTATACTGCACAAATGTTTAACACCGTGTATGCACCAGGGGGCCGTTACACTAAACTTTGTATGACTAAAATGTTTGTAAGTGCAAACTTATAATTTCACATTAACCCTTAGACCGCTATCTTAATTTTTTTTGTCGTCTGCTGTTTATTTTCTATTTTCCATTTTTAACATCAAAAACAGCTCTTTAGAATAATCTACAACATGCTTTGACAGCACTTCAGAATCATTTCCATTGGAAATAATTCTGAAGTGCTGTCAAACCATGTTTTTATTGAGAAATAAGGCAAAATATAAAAGCAACAGCAGACGACAATTGTTGTGAGTAGCGGTCTAAGGGTTAACAATGTGTTCTTGTAAACAATTACTGGATTTACATTTATTGGGCATAGAATCAATTTAATTTTTCAGACGATCCTAAATTTGCACTTACGAACATTTTAGTCGTACAAAGTTTAGTGAAACGGCCCCCCCCCCCCGCAGTTTACCTGGAAGAACCTGGGCCCAAGTTGCTGGTGTAGTTTCAACCAGATCTGATCTTTAACCATTAGAATGTGGGAAGCAAAAATTGTCGTCTGCTGTTGTTTTATATTTTTGTATTTTTTCTCAATAAAAACATGATATAACAGCACTTTGGAATCATTTCCATTGGAAATGATTCTAAAGCGTTGTCAAATCATGTTTTTCGATAAAAACAATGGAAAACAATCAAAATAATCAGCAGACGACAAAATTTAATTCAGCATTGTAAGGGTAAACCATTACAGTTGATCTAAGGGACGTTACTCACGATTCCCAAAGTTCAGCAACCCTGTTATATGGCGGATGTATTACCTGTTTGACATCTAGCTGGAAGATCCTGGGCCCCAGTCACTGGTTCAACTTCACCTTCTTCGCGTGCCAGATCTGGTCTTTAACCATTAGAATGTGGCAAACAAAAATTGTCGTATGCTGTTGTTTTATATGTTTTTAATTTTTCCTAATAAAATATGGTTTGACAATATTTTAGAATCATTTCCCGAACTGATTCTAAAGTGTTGTCAAATCATGCTTTTGATAACAATAATGGACAACAAATAATAATCAACAGACAACAAAATTTAATTGAGCATTGTAAGTGTTAACCCTTACCGTTGCTCTAAGGGAAGTAACTCACGGTTCCCAAACCTCAGTAACCCTGTTATAAGACAGTGTATTACCTGTTTGACATCTTGCTGGAAGAGCCTGAGTCCCAGTCGCTGGTGTAACTTCACCTTCTTCGCGTGCCAGATCTGTTCCAGGTGGCGCTGGTGGGCCAACACCTGCAGGGGAGACAACCATGAATACAGATTATTGTTTTATGCAAGGGAGACAATCGTGTATACAGATTATTGTTTTATGCAGGGGAGACAATCATGAATACAGATTATTGTTTTATGCAGGGGAGACAACCATGCATACATATTGTTTTATGCAGGGGAGACAACAATGAATACAGATTATTGTTTTATGCAGGGGAGACAACCATGAACACAGATTATTGTTTTATGTAGGGGAGACAATCATGAATACAGATTATTGTGTTATGCAGGGGAGACAATCATGAATACAGACTATTATTTTATGCAGAGCAGCGAATAAGATCTACTACAGATTAGCTACTCTGCAGGGGAAACACAGGGGCCCGTTTCACTAAACTTCGTAAGACTAAAATGTTCGTAAGTGCAAAATTATGATAGTCTGTAAATTTCACATCAACAATGTTTTCTTGTAAACAATTATTGGATTTACATTTATTGAGCATAGGCTGCATATGCAGTCTATGCTCAATAAATGTAAATCCATCAATTGAAAGTTCCAGACGATCCTAAATGACGAACATTTTAACTATCTGAACACCCACCCACAAAACTGGTTCTATAACAATACCCAGCTCATGTACGACAGCCAGTACATGTCCCACCGCCTTGGAATAATTCCAAAGCCTACCCATGCAGAGTTGCGAGTCAAAACTGCATAGTTACGGTACCATCCAAAGACTTTCCCGGCAGAGTAGCGAATCAGTATCCGATTTCACCAACATTGCAAAGTATACTTTTCTAGCAAAGTATACTTTGAGGGAGTAATCATTTATTTTTCCTGAAATGCATTATTGCATATAGAACTAACGACTGCATATATTTGACGATTGAAAGTATGCAGAATTATTATACTGAATTTATTACATTATCACCACCAAAATGGCTGTGATAATGTAATAAATTCAGTATAATAACAAGAAACGAGGCAAAGCCACGAAGGCCAGGTTTTTTCCAAGCATAGACACTTGGATAACATAATTATACCCACTTTTTGTAGACTAGATGGCCGTGGCCTGCATGTCGCGCCTTGGGGCGAGGCATGGACACTAAAAAAATAGATATAGTAGATGGAAAAACTTTAACCAAAAAACTTTAACCGGACACACGGACGAACGGACGGACGTATGCCAAAATGCCGACGATATCGCGCTTTCCGCAAGCAGGTGTGACAATGATGATAAACACCCATGTGAGGTATCAAGGTATTGGGTGAAGCAGTTGCAGAGATATAGTACACGAAAAAACTTTAACAAAAAAATTGAAAGTAATTTGAACTCGACATAGGGCACAGGATCGCGCTTTCCGCAAGCAGGAGGTGCGACAATGATGATAAACACCCATGTGAAGTATCAAGGTATTGGGTGAAGCAGTTGCAGAGATATAGTACACGAAAAAACTTTAACAAAAAAATTCAAAGTAATTTGACCTTGACATTGGGCACAGGATCGCGCTTTCCGCAAGCAGGTGTGACAAAGATGATAAACACCCATGTGAAGTATCAAGGTATTGGGTGAAGCAGTTGCAGAGATATAGTACACGAAAAAAAACTTTAACAAAAAAATTCAAAGTAATTTGACCTTGACATTGGGCACAGGTATCGCGCCTTTCTGCAGCAGGTGCGACAATGATGATAAACACCCATGTGAAGTATCAATGGTAACTGGTGAAGCAGTTGCAGAGATATAGTACACAAAAAAAATTTAACAAAAAAATTCAAAGTAATTTGACCTTGACATTGGGCACAGGATCGCGCTTTCCGCAAGCAGGTGCAACAATGATGATAAACACCCATGTGAAGTATCAAGGTATTGGGTGAAGCAGTTGCAGAGATATAGTACACGAAAAAACTTTAACAAAAAAATTCAAAGTAATTTGACCTTGACATTGGGCACAGGGGCCGCACGGTTTGGGGGTTAGAATGAAAATATGGATGATGATAAACACCCATGTGAAGTTTCAAGGTAATGGGCGAAGCAGTTGCAGAGATATAGTATAACGAAAAAGTTTTAAAACCAAAAAACTTTAACCAGACGTACGTTAAAAAGTTAACGTTGAAAATGGCTAAGTCAATTACGTAGAAATAATAGGTGAAGGTAAAATAATGGTCACATGTTGGATAGTTGTATGTGATAGGCACCCCTTGGTTGTGAAGCTGTGAAAGTTTGGTGGTCCTAGGTGTTACAGTACCAAGAAAGTGGACTTAAAACACGAAAACTTAACATTGTAACGCGAAAACTTAACATTGAAAATGGCTAAGTCGACTGCGCGGAAAAAATGGGTGAAGTTAAAAAAAAAAGTAACATGTTGGATAGTGATATGTGGTGGGTACCCCTGATTATGAAGCTGTGAAAGTTGGTGGTCCTAGGTGGTACAGTACCAAAGAAATGGACTTAAACACGAAAAAACTTAACATTGTAAACGCGAAAACTTAACATTGAAAATGGCTAAGTCGACTACGCGGAAAAAATGGGTCAAGTTAAAAAAAAAGTAACATGTTGGATAGTGATATGTGGTGGGCACCCCTTGATTATGAAGCTGTGAAAGTTTGGTGGTCCTAGGTGGTACAGTAACAAAGAAATGGACTCAAACACGAAAACTTAACATTGATTGTGGACGCCGCCCGCCGCCCGCCCGGCTTTCGCCAATCCAATAGCCTGGATTTTTTTTCAAAAAACCTGGCTAAAAATTAATAAATGTACCCTATACTTTGCAATGTTGGTGAAATAGGCTACAGATCGGATTCGCTACTCTGCCGGGAAAGTATTTGGATGGCACCGTAACTATCTGAACACTCACCTCATGTACGACATCCAACACATGTCCCGCAGCCTCGGAATAATCCGCCTTGGCCGTCAGTGAATTACTACTCCCGGACGACACGGGAGTCTGTAACGTGTCCAGCAAGGATTTCCCATCCCCGCACACCTCCGCATACGCCTGGCTGATGGTCTCGATCAATGACTGGTGGTGTTGTAACGCCTCCTCCAGGTCCATAATGGAAGTCGGGATGGCATGACTCTCGCACGCCTGACGCCACCCCACAACCTGCGCCAAATACTGAAATGAAATACGTAATGTCGATATATTTTGCTCAGTCCGGTCAACTTCGAAATAATGAGAATTACCTGTAGTTAGAGCACGGTTGTACATGAGATAATTGGCGAACTTCAGCGAATTTTCAATTTATGGATAAATTTATATTATACTGAATTTATTACATTATCACAGCCAAAATGGCTGTGATAATGTAATAAATTCAGAATAATAATTCTGCATACTTTTAATCATCAAATATATGCAGTCGTTAGTTCTATATGAAATAATGCATTTTGGAAAAAATAAATGATTACTCCCTCAAAGAATACTTTGTTAGAAAAGTATACTGTGCAATGTTGGTGAAATAGGCTACTGGTAGTGATTAACACTTAGACCGCTATATAGGCTACATGTAGTGATTAACCCTTAGACCGCTATATAGGCTACATGTAGTGATTAACCCTTAGACCGCTATATAGGCTACATGTAGTGATTAACCCTTAGACCGCTATATAGGCTACATGTAGTGATTAACCCTTAGACCGCTATATAGGCTACATGTAGTGATTAACCCTTAGACCGCTATATAGGCTACATGTTTCCCTACTAACCCAGGGACAATACTCGGCAATATGGGTAAAGAGGTATAAAGAAATTTATTGCATAAATTGAATTTATTAAATATCATCAATATGTAAACAATACCACTACCAGGCGCGGAGCCAGGATTTTGGGTTAGGGGGGGCGTAAATATTTTGCAATACTCGTCTATATTATCGAACGCGCTAGGGGGGTCCGGGATTTTTTTCAAATCTACATCACATTTCCTGCGTTCTGGCGCATTTTGGAGCAAAAAAAAAACCCCAATAAACAATAAATTCACAACGCGAACGTAGAAACGTGCCTTTACTCGGCAAATTTTAGGGGGGGGCGCGCGCCGGGTCCGCCCCCCCGCTGAATCCGCCCTTGACTACAGCAACAAGAAATCAGTAACAGTGACGGATGTATCTCCAAAACATTAACACAAATGTCTCAGTAATTTGACGTTGACCGTGAGCATATGGCGGGTCGGCTATAGAACGAAAATATGGATGATGACAAATAAAGATATGAAGATTGAAGCCAATCAGAGATAGTACGTAGCCGAGAACATTAAAGCCCCTATATGGCTCAAGTTGCCGAATTTGGCCTCCTATTGGGTTTTCCCACACATAAATCCAACAGGTTTCTATTTACACACACTTTGAAACTGTTTGCATTCATTTTGGTACAAAAATGAGTTTGTAGTCGATGAAAATATCAATATTTGTTGATAAACAAACAGCAGGTGCGTGTTCAAAGTTCGATCGATTTTCCGATAGAAGCTCGGGTCAACTGTTCAACTCCCTGATTCGCGGCCGATGAATTCTGATAGCCGGAGTTTATCGACTCGCTTCCGAGCCGAAGCCGTTGGGTTACGGAAATTAATTTGTCAATATTGACATTTTGCACCGAGTGGTACATAAAACAAGTTTTTTGTTGTCTTCACATTGCGATTAAGATGTAAATCTCAAGACTTGAGATGTATCTATTAGGCAGTATATGTTAGTTTTGTGTACTAAATCAGTTGCCAAACATGTTGTAATACTGAGCCGTTCAGGGCCTTTAATGAAAATCTTGGACAGACAAAAGGACAAATGGATAGCATGGCGACTGTATGTACCCAAAAACTTGTTCGGGGTGCATAAAAAAGTGGAAGTGAAAGGGCTACATCCCAGCAAAAGCTAAAGTCATTTGGAAACGGAACCACAGTTTAAAGTCCCGTCTGAAAGACTAGTGGGCTGGAAACACTTTGAAAGTATTTTTCACGCCTAAGGCAGGGATTGAACTCATGAGATTCTACACAAGACTGGTCTATACAAACACTAGCTGTGTGAAGCTGTCCACTTAATACGGTTTTTACATCTTTATGGGTATGATTACTATTAAAAAAATATTATTTCTGTTATTTCTCGATGAAAGTATATGTCGTGACCACTCATTTGAACCGTCTCATCGAGACGGTTCAAATGGTGGTCATGACATATACTTCTAAGCTCACATACAGAAAATATTGAGGATTTTCCACACAAAAAAAAGAGATCGGTTAAATCTTCCCTCGTGTAACATCCTGTATAGATAAGACAAACATATATACAAACATAAACATAAGGCCAAAGTTAGTACAACTCGTTAGACGTGAAAAATCACCAGATTTCCGTCAGACATGATTTGATTTTACATATTACGTGCAGGGATTTATTTATCTGACGAGGCGATATCTGAGACCCAAAGTACTTTTTTTTATGGCCTAAGTTTTCTTCCACTTACGGTTTCGGCCTTCTTGTGGAACATGACAGACATACTCAGCACCATGCTGCGATCATCGAGGGCCGCGGCCAGGCTCTTCCATTCGCGCTCGAGCTTCGATGCTCGGATACGGATCATGTTCTGTGCGTAGTGTCCTGAATCGCACAGCCGCTGGGCCATACCCAGGATACGTGTTATGTTCACGTACACATTCTGTAAACAATTCAGTAAAATGTCATTCTGTAAACACCAATTAACCCTTTCAACACTACATACCTCTATAGCATAGTGTAGATCCAGATGAGCCGGCTCGTGACGTTTATATTTTTAGAGAAAAAAAACCACCCCCTTTTCGTAAATGGACCAGTCTGAAACTAATTTTACAACAATTGGATTGGTTGGAGAATCGACATATAAATATCCATTCCAGTTATTTAGGGCTGAAAGGGTTAAAATTAAAACATTCGGGTAAAATACACAATCACAGTGAATGAACTTTTGGGCCATATATGCTCTGTTCACATACACATTCTGTAAAACTTGATCATTTTCTCAAAATCATGCAGTTTGATTGGCTGAGATTGAGCACAGCTCATCCTAGGCCAATCAAACTGCATGATTTCGAGCAAGAGCACTCTGTACATGCTCAGAATTAGGTCCTCGGCACGTGATTAAACTTTACCATATTCTCGAAATCAGTCAGTTTGAATGGTCGAGACTGAGCACAGCTCAGCCTCGGCCAATCGAACTGCATGATTTCGAGCAAGAGCACTCAGTCAGTACATGCTCAGAATCAAGTCCTTGGCACATGATAAAACTTGACCATATTCTCGAAATCAGTCAGTTTGAATGGTCGAGACTGAGCACAGCCGAGCCTCAGCCAATCAAACTTCCTGATTTTCACCACGAGAATCGAGTACATACTCAGTATCAGAGGTCCTGGGGCCCGTTTCACTAAACTTTGTATAAGTTCATAAGTGCAAAATTTGAAATAAGAATAACATTTACAGCGATGGGAGATGTTGGTAATTTTTTAACAGATGTCTTCACATATAATGATGTGTACGTGTAGACGCAAAATGGTAGCATCAGATAGTCATGTTAATGTGAAAAGCAAATTAATAAAAATCTTCATACAAACATTAATCTTCATACAAACATTTTTATCATACAAAGTTTAGCGAAACAGGGCCCCTGCACTACTCACCACAGCACTATTGGCAAATTGGCTGTGCTCAGTCTCCAATTCGACGGCAAACTGGTGCGACATCCCGATCTCTGTGTAGTTGACTAGAAACATGTCTCGATGCTGGTAGATCCAGTTTAACATCTGAAACAAGACGGCATATTTGTAGACCTAATATTGGAGAAGATAGATAACTAGTACATAGATCCAGCTGAAAGAATACACAAACGAAAAAAAAATAAAAAATGGTGCACGGACATAAAATAAGAAACGTGATGTCAAACCGACAAATTTCACCAATTCTAATACTGATGCACCGTAATTAGTTCTTGTGATTTGTTACCCTATTTATAACCCTGACGATGATGTGTCTTTTTTATTTTCCATTTTTTTCTCATCAACAACATGGTTTGACAGCACTTGACAGCACTTTAGAATCATTTCCAATGGAAATGATTCTAAAGTGCTGTCAAACCATGTTTTGTATTGAGAAAAAAACAAAAGATCAAACAACAGCGGACGACAATTTTGTTTCCTGTATTCTAAGTGTTAAGACTCGTCTATAGTGAGAAATGCCAATGATGCCCAGAAAGTAGTTCAATGGGAAGTTACTAATGACTATCCAAGTCCACTGACCTATTTATAACCCCTACAATACTGTTTTTACTTTGTCGTCTGCTGTTTATTTTTTCCATTTTCCATTTTTCTCATCAACAACATGGTTTGACAGCACTTTAGAACCATTTCCATTGTAAATGATTCTAAAGTGCTGTCAAACCATGTTTTTACTGAGAAAGAAGACAAAATATAAAACATCAGCAGACGGCAATTTTTAGGGTTAAAACCAGTCTATAGTCAGAACTACCGATGATGACCTGAAAGTAGTTAATATAAGGGAAGTCACTCATGATTATCCAAGTCAGCTAACCTATCTACAAGGCTGGTCTATAGTCAGAAATCTCACCTTTTCAAAAAGTCAAAATGATATGTTGAGAAAAGGGGGAAGGTGGTTTAGTGAATAATTGAGCAACGCAACAAGATATGATACTATTATTCGTTTTTATAACTGACGGTAATAACAGCAAATAACAGTATCCTATCGTCTTGTGTTGCTCAATTGTTCACTAAACCATCTTTCCCCTTTGATAAGGAATTAGTAATCGAGTAGTTTCACTCCATCATTTCTGAAGAAATTGGGTATTTCAATATTTTAATTGGGCAAAATAAAATGACACGACTGTTTACACATCGACAGACAGCAATTATTGAATAGTTTGCTTCGAAATGAAAACATGTCTTGGCATTTCATTAGAATTGTCTCCTTGGAGACAATTCCAATTTCTAATGAAATACCAAGATGTGTTTTCAAGGAAAATAAGAAAAATATCCTATATTTGTGGCCTGTTTGTTTTCTGCAGCATGATACCACAAAATTTGTATTGCTTTTTGATACTCACTATTTCTGATATCAATTGGGTATTTAAGCAACTACACAGCTTATCTAGAGCACTGTATGTTAAACTGATTGTAAACCATGTATTGTTTGTATATGTCCATGTATGGAAATAAAACATTGAAAATGAGAAACCTCACCTTTTCGACATCCTCCTCGAATATATTGAGCTGTAGACACTGCTCCAGACGTGACCGTTTCACCGTCCACAGCTGATTGAGGTGTTGTTTCGTCGAGTGCAGATTCTCCAATAGTTGGGATATCTGGGGTACCGCACTCTGGAAATCCGCGTTCCCTGATATCACGAGTCGTATTGGCATACCTGTGGATATGGAGATATAGGATAGAATAATGGAGAGGGGTGGGGAATGTGGTGGGTGTGGGGGGTGGGGGTGTGGGAGGGTGGGCGTTGTTTCGCAGAGTGGAGGTTCTATAGTTATTGGGAGATATAAGAAATACAAGTAATTTACATCTAATACATGTAATACACGACTATGAATACACAAACAAGTAACATGAAATCTCAATGTAAGGATTAATAACCTTCACATTAAGGAAGACTGATCCTTCATATCTCCCACAATACAGGTGAGTATAAACGTTAGCATGAAAGGTCTTTAGCCTATTTCACCATCATTGGAAAGTATACTTATCTAGCACAGTATACTTTGAGGGAGAAATTTTCAATTTAAGGATAAATTTATTAATTTTTATTATACTGAATTTATTACATTATCACAGCCATTTTGGCTGTGATAATGTAATAAATTCAGTATAATAATTATGCATACTTTTAATCATCAAATATATGCCGTTGTTAGTTCTATATGAAATAATGTATTTCGGAGAAAATAAATTATTACTCCCTCAAAGTATACTTTGCTACATAAGTATACTTTGCAACTTTGATGAAATTGGCTAATGGACCTGAAGATGAGAAACCCCTAAATAACTGGAATGGATTTTGATATGTTAATTTTCCAAACAATAGTCATCAGGCGTGTAGCTGCATTAAGGCACTGCAGGCCCGGGCCTGCAGAATTTTCGAGAAAATGGAAAAAATAATGTGCCAGAATGCATCATTTACGTTCTAGTTTCAATTTTTTTCCTGGGGCATGCCCCCACACCCCCCTAGCATACTCGCACCAACGATGCTCGAAGTCGTCAACCGGGCCTGCAGATTCAAATTGGCTAGCTACGTCCCTGGTCATCATACAATTTTCAGACTAATTCATTTATGAAAAGGGGGTGGTTTTTTTTAAGTGCATATTCTGATGAGATGGCTCGTCACGAGCCAACTCATCCGGAATCAACACTGTTTGCAACACTGCTATAGAGGGCTGTAGTGTTGTAAGGGTTAAGCATGACGTACCTGCCTGATCCTTCATATCGCCGACGATACTCGCGAGTATATGCTGCCCCTCACACCCGAGCTGCTCGACGGGCGCCATTGTGACCCTCTTCTTCAACTGATTGTGTTCCTCGAGGCGACCCTGAGCCTCCGTGAGGTTTGTTGGCAGGTCCGGATTCGTCAGGATCGAACTGAGCTCGTCTAGTTTGTCCAGTAGGTCCAACGCCTTCCAGATGAATTCCTCCAACATCTGAAATTTAGTTTTTATTATTATTGTTTATAGCAGCATGCAAAGAGTTAACTTTGCTCCTCAAGTTTGTCCAGTAGGTCCAAAGCCTTCCAGATGAATTTCTCCCAACATCTAGAATGGAATAACAATTGAGTGATTGGCAGATTATGCTACTATTTTTTCCTTAAACTACCCGTAAGATGCTCCCAACTCGTTCAAAATTTAACAAGGGTATATTAACAACAACAACAACAACAACAACAACAACAACAACATACCAATCTGAGCTGGATCCATTGCTCGTGCTCGTACTCAAGAATTCCGTCAAACTCCCGGGTGAGTTGTGTTGGGTCTATCGCCTTGCATAAGTTGTCTATGGAGATCATGTGAGTCTGCAATAATTAATATACATGTACATCATATTTAATAAAATAAAAATCTATCTATTTTCTTTATGTCTCAACAAATATATATGTTGTTACCACTCAGTTGAACCGTCTCGACGAGACGGTTCAACTGAGTGGTAACAACATATACTTTTGGTGAGAAAATAGAAAAATAATCAGTTTTCCATGATAAAAAATTGTATATCTTCAAAATGAAATGAAAACTGAAAACAGGTGATGCATATCAATACAAATTAACTCCAGACGAGATGGACATACAGACAGATGGAAAGAAGAAAGACAGTTGGATGGATTGACAGACAGACGGACGGACGGACGGACAGAGGAACTAACCTCAAAGTTCATAATTCCATAAGAGATCGACAGACAGATGGACAGAGATACTAACATTTGGTAGTTATGAGCTCATTCCAAGCTTGTGATCAAAGAAAAAGATAATAATATACAAATGAATTACGATTTTACGAAGTTTATTGCATTATTTCGTGATCCTGAGTGCACCTAAGCCAATAAGACCCGGATGTTAGCTCGGACAGACAGATAGATGGACGCACCTGCCAACAATAGGGAGGAAGGGGCCATTTCCATTGTTCTAGAACAATAGAAATGACCCCTTGTTATGAATAGAATAAGGGGCCATACAGAATAAATCAAAGGATTATTTTGTGTTAGGCTCCTCCCAATGGCCCCTTCCTCCCGTTTGGTTGCCTGGACAGACGGACGGACTAACCTCAAAGTTGTACTTGGAGCTTCCAAGACTGGTTCTCTGCTTCTCCCAGAATTTCTCCGGTTTGATGATAAATGCGATGTTTATGTTGCCAGGGAAACACTCCTGAAGGTAAACAGTACATACAAGAGTTGTCTAACTTGAAGCACAGAGATTGTTATGGCTTTTAACGGTGTGTCAACTGCTAAGGTTATCTTAGGCCTGGGCGGAAAATCCTAAAATCGGAACTGAATGTTTACATAAACAAGAAAATATGGTCTTTCCACACACGAATGTCCCCGGTGGCATATCGGAGAAACTGTGGCAAAGTTAATTAACCAAAAGTGCTAAGTATTTAAAGCACAGTTATGAAGGTCAACTTGGTGAAGGTCAACTTGGTGAAGGTCAACTTGGTGAAGGTCAACTGGTGAAGGTCAACTTGGTGAAGGTCAACTTGGTGAAGGTCAACTTGGTGAAGGTCAACTTGGTGAAGGTCAACTTGGTGAAGGTCAACTTGGTGAAGGGGTGAAGGTCAACTTGGTGAAGGTCAACTTGGTGAAGGTCAACTTGGTGAAGGTCAACTTGGTGAAGGTCACATTAAGAGCAGCATGATAGTGTGACATTTGTGCACAAGTATAATGTATTGAAATATGAAAGTAATCCCCATTTATTTAATTTTGGCAGCGCGACATACCTGTATAGCTTTAAGGATGGGTTTGACCACCTGCCACGTCGACCCCCGCATATCCAGGACGACTGTAAATCCCCGCTCCCTAACTTCATCGCTGAATTTACAAGACAAAGAAAACCGCCATAAGTCGAATGATAATCGGCGAACATGACTACCAGAAAAATACACATTTCATGTGTGGTTTTATTGCAATTGTTTAGCTGTGTTACAGATTGTGCCAGTATTCACCCAGTGAATTCAGGGCTCCAGTTAAGGTGCGTAATTTGGAGGTAAATTTCTTATTTCTCCATCAAAAAATGGCAAGTTGGGAGTGCTTTAGAATCGTCTCAATGAGACGATTCTAATGGATTCCCTACTTACCATTTTCGATGAAGAAATAACAAAATTTCACCCCAAGTTGGTCAAATTACGCAGCTTAACTAGAGCTCTGATTCACTGGGCATCTAGGGCCCGTTTCACTAAGCTTCGTACGACTAAAATGTTTGTAAGTGCAAATTTAGGATCGTCTGGAAATTTCAATTGATGGATTTACATTTATTGAGCATAGGCTGCGTATGCATTGTTAATGTGGTATTTACAGACCATCATAAATTTGCATTTACGAACATTTTAGTCCTACGAAGGTTAGTGAAATGTGCTCCAGTACCTCTGATAATCAAGTTTCTCAGACTTAGGTGTAATATAATTGATAGGACGTAGTACTTTGTTCATTTATACATACGAGACATGTCATTGAATTTGTACTGTAGGAACTTTTGAGTAAATGAGTGTTTGTTTGTTTTGTTTATTGGTGTTTAACGGCCTATCAACAGCTATGGTCATTTAAGGCCGGGCCAACGGGTTCGATACCGTATTTAACCTGCTGCATTGGGGGGAGAATCCCAGAATCAGAACGGACTATTTAATAAAAAAAAAAATATATATATATATATTCAGCCCTGAAATTAGAATAACCTGACCTGGTGCCAGGCCCATACCACACCAAAGTCACTTGACCCCTTACCCTAAAAGTAATAGGATAAGGAATACTCATATTACTCATACAGGTGATTCTAGCGTGTCTTTGATGGTCAATTATTGTTTGTTTATACATGAAGCACCTTTCTAAACAATGTACAAAACAATTCAAATGTGCCCGGGTGTAAGTACTATAATAGGACTTAGAAAGGTACAAAACTCCCATTCGCCACCATTGTAACAAAATCCCACGCGATATAGACAATTCAAACTCGCCTATACAACACATTACAGTGTGTCGAAACCACTGCATGGGGTGGGTTTTCAGCATAGATTTTAATGTTGCTAATACATTAACATAAATCTCAAAGATTTTGAGTGTAAACTGCACTAAAAACGCGTCTCACTAACATAAATTCCAGGCACATTTGAATTGTTTTGTACATTGTCTAGAAAGGTGTTTTATGTATTTACAAACAATAATTGACCATCCAAGACACGCTAGAATCACCTGTGGGGTGTATAACCACATTTAACTCTCACATACAAGAATGCCAAAGACGTCCCTGAGGGCCAAACCATTTGGGATTCCGGTAAAGATGAACCCCGATCGTTAAATTACCCATCGCATGCTCCCACCTGCCACCCACATAATGATAGGACGTAGTATTCATCAATACTATAGTCTGTTTCACGAAAGCTGCCCAAATTTTACTGCCATATAAACAATTCAAAAACCATATTTTTTTTCGATAATATTAAATTAAAGGAAAATTTAAGAATGAGCCTTCTTTTTATTTCGTGAAATTTGGTCAAATATTGATTTTATTGCGAAAACAAAATTTCCCATGTTAAATCCCCATAGACATCTTCACGGGGAAATTTTTTAGAATTTCAGAAATACTGGACCGATTTTTAAAATTTAACTTTTGTTTTCTTAGTTAGATCATTTCCAAGCTATCTAGCTAGGTTTCGGAGTCAATTTCCAAAAAACTCCTCCCACAAGTCCTCTACCTCTTTTCTCCCCATGTTAAATTCCCATAGAGAAATCAATTTTTCGTAATAAAACCAATATTTGACCAAATTTCACGAAATAAAAAGAAGGCTCATTCTTAAATTTTGCTTTAATTTAATATTATCGACAAAAATATTGTTTTTGAATTGTTTATATGGCCGTAAAATTTGGGCAGATTTCGTGAAACAGACTATAGACCTGCCATGTGAACTTTTACCTAAGAACTAGTGTAATAGTTCATGAATTTTGTATTTTTTTTTTACAAAATTCACGTTATTTTCTGTAAATGAGTAAACGAATGTAGACTGTATTCACAGGTTGAAGTAACGGACCGAGGTCTATAAATACATTAAATATGCCTAAAAGCATCAATAAACGAAGAAAAAAAATAAGCTAAACAAATTTTGTTTACTCCCTCCATATACTCCATCCATGGAGTATAATGGAGGGAGTAAAAAAAAATGTTTTAAGCTTATTATTTTTTCTTCGTTTATTGATGCTTTTAGGCATATTTGATGTATTTATAGACCGTGGTCCGTTACTTCAACCTGTGACTGTATTTACCTTGGGACGCTGGCGAGGTAGGTCATGAGTCGACGTAGATCATCGTACTTCAGTCGCTCCGAATGTGTGTGCGACGGGAAC
Organism: Conchocele bisecta; assembly: GCA_029237695.1. NCBI lineage: Eukaryota > Metazoa > Mollusca > Bivalvia > Lucinida > Thyasiridae > Conchocele > Conchocele bisecta. Next base: position 64,779,188 of record CM055280.1, read on the forward strand.
GTTAGTATAGGGCCACCTCGTTTGTCTCGACCCCCTGGAGAAAAAAATAGAACAGTCCATGAATTATTATTTGAGACAGGCTCTTGTATTACCTCCCTTCTGAAATCAGAAAACACGTTTAAAAAATATCATATTAAATTATCACTCATGTAAGATCCTCTATTTATTAAACCTGTTGACTGAATTCATAAGACACTCGGCATAGCCTCGTTTCTTATGAAATCAGTAAAATTGTTTAATAAATGTCATATTAAATGATCACTCCTCTACAGAGCGCCGCAGGAGACATGGATTCTTTTTTATTAATTCGTTCCCACGAAATGACAATTTGTTCCCTCAATTTAACAATTAGATCCCACGAATTAACAATTTGTTCCCGTGGGAACAAATTGTTATTTCGTGGTAATGAATTGTTACATTGAGGGAACAAATTGTTACGGTAATTCATGGGAACAAATTGTTAAATTGAGGGAACAAATTGTTATTTCGTGAGAATGAATTAATAAAAAAAAGAATTCTACGTCCCCTGCGGGGCTGCGTACTCGTGCAAGATCCTCTATTTTAGTTTACTCACCGGAGAGGTAGGCGACACGTTCCCGCAGTATGGGCACGATGTCCGCAGCCTTCAGGCCATCTGTCCGTCTTCCACCTGGCAATAAAAATAGATTTGACTTATTGGTGTTTAACAGCCAATCAACATCTAAGGTCTTTTAAGGCCGGGCCAACAGGTTCGATCCCATAATGAATAAACCTGCTGCATTGGTTTTGTGGGGGGGGGGGAGGGAGGGGGAAATTAAAAAATGAGAACGGAGTATTTACATCGGAAAAGAAATATATGCAGCCTTGAAATTAGAATAACCTGACCTGGTGCCAGGTCCATATCACACCAAAGTCACTTGGCCCCTTCCCCTAAAAGTAATAGGATTACAAATAATTGTATTACTCTCACATACAAGAATGTAAAAGATGTACCTGTGGGCCAAACCAGGGGACATTTTCACTAAACTTTGTACGACTAAAATGTTTGTAAGTGAAAAATTATGATAGACTGAATTTCGCATTATCAATGTTTTCTTGTAAACAATTATTGGATTTACATTTATTGAGCATAGGCTATGATCAATAAATAAAGATCCATCATTTAAAATTTCCAGAGTATCCAAAATTTGCACTTACGAACATTTTAGTCGAACAGCTCAGGCTCAGTCAATCAAATTGATTTCAAGCACAAATATTCAAGTATTGTGAAATAAGAAATTGACAAATATTGGCAAGATTAGCGCAGGCTGTGGTGTCACAATATTTCACATTGTTCGACAAATGTGTCATTGCCGATTCGTCCGCTGCATCGCGAACAGTGTAGACCCTGATCAGACTGCGCAGACGCGCAGACTGATCTGGGTCTACACTGATCGCAAAACGCAATAAACTCTGTTTATGAATTGATCGATTATGTCTCTTTAAATTCTGTGGTGATAAAATTTCTGAGTGTTTTGACTCGGTACTCAAATAATATAATTAGTATTACTCCTACTACTTTTATAACTGGATTCAAGCAATGATACTGGGATGAACCCCACCGTTAACCATTAGAAATAGAAAACATGGTTTGACAGCATTTTATAATCATTTCCATTGGAAATGATTCCAAAGTGCTGCAAATCGTGGTTTTGAATAGAGAAACGGAAACATCAGACGGCAAAAATAAATTCAGCATTGTAAGGGTTAAATTACCCTTCACATGCTCCCAACTGAGCACCCGCAAGATGTTTTAACTAGAGCAAGTGAGCAGGCGATCACGAATACACCCGGCCGACGCCTTGTCCGACCAACAAATATTTGTCTAAGTCATTTTGCTTTGATATTTGACATGAAAACCACATGGGTGGGCTATAGGATGAAAATATGTATGATGGTAACTAAGTATATGAAGTCTCAAGTCAATCCAGGTTGCAGAGATAATGGGTACCCGAAAACTTTAACGCAAATCTTACGGACAGACGGACGAACAGACAGACAGAATGACGAAAACTATATACCCCGCGACATACTCAGTAAGCCGGGTGTAGAAATAGTAATTACAGATAGTGTTACTTGATGAGAATACTACTAGTGTGTATTGATGTTTATTATAGGAATGAATGGCCTTTTTGTGGAATTTATCGGGGTATAAACTTGGAAAAGTCGCAGGAATACTGGACGAAGCGATAAAAAATTACAATTTCGAAAAAATTACAATTTTCGAAAAAAAAAAAAATTGTAATTTTTTAAGGCCTCATCCAGTATTCCCGCGACTTTTCCAAGTTTACATCCCCGATAAATTCCACAAAAAGGCCATTCATTCCTTATAATTCCAGCATTTGGAATACAGTCATCAAATGTGTTTATTTTCAGTTTTCTTAAGAATTATTTTAACTGCGCCTCACGGTTACGGAAAGTAGTTCGGCGTGAGAGTTTACTGAGATATAAATTCTGGACAGAGACTTGCTACGGGCCAATCAAATGTTAAGGAATTGTGTAAAGAAATAAGAAAAATATTTTTCCATCTGTAAAATACATGGTGTATCATCAAAATAATGAGCGAAACCTGTACGAATCAAACAGATAGACCAACAAATCAGACAAGCATCGAAACAGCTGCAGTGAGACGGTCGGCTTTCCAAACTGCCAATCTACTGTCTGTTTCACGAAAACCTGCCCAAATAATACGGCTATGTCCACAGTGCAAAAACAATTTTCTTATTGATAATATTAAATTTTAGCAAAAACTAAGAAATTAAAATTTGGTCAAACTTATTTTATTGCAAAAAACAAACAACACAATTTCCCCATGCTAAATCCCCGTAGACATCTTCACTTCAGCGGGGAAATTTTGTCTAATTTCAGAAATAGTGCACCGATTAAAAAATTTTCGGTATAAAATCAATATTTGACCAAATTTCTGGAAATAAAAAGAAGGCTCATTCTTAAATTTTGCTAAATTTTAATATTATTGAAAAATATTTTGTTTTTACCGTACATTGTGGATATATCCGTAAAATTTGGTCAGGTTTCGTGAAACAGACAATATATATATAATTACATTATCTTCTCTGTTTTCAGAGCCACTATAACTCTTTGCATGCTAGCAGTGAAAATATCCGCCAAACAAATTAAGAGTATATTTTTTATTTCTCTGTAAATATGTCTTGGAATTTCATTAGAATTGAGTCCTCAGGACTCAATTCTAATGAAATTCCAAGACATATTCATGATATTTACAAGGAGAAATAAAAGAAAATATGATGATTTTTGTCCGCTATTTTTGAACTATTTATAGCCAACAAGTATCCCAGCATGCAAAGAGATGAAAACGTGTAGCAATCCAGTGATACAATTAGCAAGCCATTATGACTAATCAGTGCATAAAAATTGGATTTAATCTCACAGGAAATCCTGGGTGTATCGGTTGATGGTGAGATAATGTATCGTATACAGAGTATGGAATCATGTGGTATCGCAACCATTTAGTGATGGGCAGGGATTCCGCTGGCGATCGCCACTTTCGCAAAAAATACAATTTTCGAGAAAAAAAATATAATATTTTTTATTTTCCCCAGCGGAATCCCTGCATGGGCTCATGTGGTTTCACAATTACGTTATGGGATCATCCGGTATCCTGACGTGAGACGTGATTTTTACAGCAAATTTTCTTTCAAATGATCGTAGACATTTGAAACATCCAATGATACAATTAGTTGATCACTATGACTAATTTGCACTTAAAAATTGGATTTTGTTTCACAGAGAAACACGGCTATAGACGGAGTTCCACCTCAATCTGCCCATGTCCCTTAACCCATAGGATGCGGGAACCGAAAATAGTCGTCTGCTGATAATTCATATTTTGTCTTTTCTCTCAGTAAAAACATGGTTTGGCAGCATTTTAGAATCATTTCCATTGGAAATGACTCTAAAGTGCTGCCAAACCAAGTTTTTTATGAGAAAAATGGCAAAATAAAAAATATTCAGCAGACGACACAAATTAATTCAGCATTATAAGGGTTAACCCTTAGAATATAGGAAACAAAAAGTGTTGTCTGCTGTTATTTGATATTTTGTCTTCGTCCTAAAACAGTATGGTTAGACAGCCCTTTGAATCATTTCCTTTGGCAAACTTTGTCATCTGCTGCTATTTTGTATTTTTTCTTCTTCCTAAAACAAACATGGTTTGAAAGCCCTTTGAATCATTTACATTGAAAAAAATTGTCGTCTGATGTAATTTTGTATTTTGTCTTGGAAATGATTCTAAAGTGCTGTCAAACCATGTTTTGATGAGAAAAATGTAAAATAAAATATATACAGCAGACCATTTCATCCAGGATGTATCTGTTGGTAGTGAGATATCATATTCAGAGTTCGGCATCACATGATATCGCAACCAAGTCACGTTAGACATTTAACCCTTAGACCGCCATCTTATTTTTTTTGTCGTCTGCTGTTCATTTTCTATTTTCCATTTTTATCATCAAAAACAACCTTTGACAGCACTTTAGAATAATTTACAACATGGTTTAACAGCACTTCAGAATCATTTCCATTGGAAATGACTCTGAAGTGCTGTAAAACAATGTTTTTATTGAGAAATAGGGCAAGATATGAAAGCAACAGCAGACGACAATTACTTGATTACTATGACTAATAGTTAATTACTATGACAATTAGTTGATTACTATGACTAACCCTTCCTACGATGTTGACGGAAATTGCCGTCTGCTGTTTTTCATTTTTGCTTTAATTCTTAACAAAAAACTGGTTTTGACAGCACATGAGAATCGTCTCCACTGGAGACGATTCTCATGTGCTGTCAAAACCAGATTTTTGTCGAGAAATATTGAAAATAAAACATTTCCAGCAGACGACAGCATTTAATTCAGCGTAGTAAGGGTTAATCTGCACTTAAAAATTGGATTCGTGTCACAGGGATTATCCAGGATGCGTACAGTGTTGTGGCTAAGAGCCAGCCCGGTGGATATTTTCCCATCTCAAACTGCCCATGTTCCTTAACCCTTACTACGCTGAATTAAATGTCGTCGTCTGCTGGAAATGTTTTATTTTCAATATTTCTCGACAAAAACCTGGTTTTGACAGCACGCGAGAATCGTCTCCAGTGGAGACGATTCTCGTGTGCTGTCAAAACCAGTTTTTTGTTAAGAATTAAAGCAAAAATGAAAAACAGCAGACGGCAATTTCCGTCAACATTACAGACATCGATTATAATGTTTGCAAACAGTGTAGATCCAGGTGAGCATTTGTGTTGATCTATTATTATATTTATTGAACTTGTTGACTGATTTCATACGAAACTCGGCATAGCCTCGTTTCTTATGAAATTGCTACCCCGCTCCATACCTCTCGCGAGATATAACATATCATATAGATATCATATCGGAGGCGAATTATTGCATGAGGAATCCCTGATCATCTATATATTTCCATGTCTAAATTAACTTTGGTTTGTTTGTTTGTTTAATGGCCTATCAACAGCTAAGGTCATGTAAAGCCGGGGGAAAACAGGTTCGATCCCATTTTAACCTGCTGCATTGGTGGGAAAATCCCAAAATCAGAACAAAATATTTACATCGAGAAAAAATATATTCAACCCTGAAATTAGAATAACCTGACCTGGTGTCAGGTCCATACCACACCAATGTCACTTGGCCCCTTCACCTAAAATAGATTAGGACTAATTGTAATACTCACATAAGGAGTATAACCAGATTCAACTGTCACATACAAAATGCCAAATACGTATATGAGGGCCAAACCAGGTCTCCCGTCGGGATTCCGGTAAGGATGAAACCCGATCGTTAAATTACCCATCGCATGCTCCCACCTGCCACCCACTCAGTACATTTTTGCGTTACCTCCAATGTCCCGATCGATCGCGTATGACTAATTCTGGACAGACTGTTTGTCCTAATTCTGGCTGTGACTGGAGAAATGGGGCTTATGGGTTTTGCGACCAGTGTAGATCCAGATCAGCCTGTGCATCCGCACAGTCTGATCAGGATCTGCACTGTTCGCCATTCCGTCAACGAAACAACTGTCATGCTTCTGACAAGCAATATAGATCATTATCAGGCTACAGCAGTGTGCTATTTGATCATGAGCTACACTGGTCACAAATCCCATAAGCACCCAAAGCTCCAGATAAGGTGCGTAATTTGTTCAATTTCTTATTACTTCACCAAAAATGGCAAGTTGGGAGTCCTTTAGAATCGTCTCATTGAGACGATTCTAAAGGGCACTCCCAACATGCCATTTTTGATAGAAAAATAAGAAATTTGTCCCCAAATTACCCACTTTAACTGGAGATCTGGCCCCATTTCTCCAGTCATGGCCACAATTGACGTTTTCCCTGTATCAGAGAGTGTGGTCCCTCCCACATCACGGTAGACAATTATCTGCCGGACGGAATTGCCGGGACGCGAACACACACAATGACAATTGCAATCAGAATAGACACAAGCCGACCTGCACATCGATACTGTGCTGACATGGGACTACGCTGCTGTTGGGAATGTGACAGGAAAATCTGAATACAAACTAGTGTAGGAATATTTGTGTGAATATTTAATTAGGCTTATTATGTTATAGTGGGAGTGTGTGTTCTAGTGACATAAACACGGAAATGGTTTTCCCAAATTCCGTTTTGTGGTAATCAATAATAATACAATATGAAATGCCACGAATATCGTATATAAAAAGCACTTTGTTGCCATGGAAACGGAGGGAGATTGGAACCAGAAAATATTTTGGGCATATTAATATTTACTGTAAATGGAACATTTGGCTATTGTCCGTGTATAACGGCATTCTATTGGTCGTGTAGGGATGGATTCTCTGAGACTAAATAAGGGATGAAAACAGTATACACATGATCCAACTACTAAAAAAAATGTTGTCAAATACTTTTGGGTGGGGGAGATTACTTTTTTATTATTTACAGGTCTGCATCAGAACATATAATTATAGTTGAAGCTTACAGAGATGATCACGATTTAAGCATTAAAATTTAGACAAATCAGAATGCACCTGATTTGGTCATAGGACAAGGCATTTTTCCCCACAATTGAATGATGTTATATGTGGCTGTGACTGGAGAAATTGGGCTTATGGGATTTGTAGCCGGTCTAATGGCTGATGAGCAGGCACGGCACAATCATGGATGCAGCCCAGGGCTCCAGATAAGGAATTAGTAATTGAGTATTGTCACTCCATCATTTCTGAAGCAATTGGGTATTTCAAAATTTTAATTGGGTAAAATAAAATCACATTACTGTTTACAAATCAACAGACAGAAATTATTGAATAGTACCAAGATGTGTTTTCATGAAAAATAAGAAAAATTTGCTATATTTGTGGTCTGTTTATTGTTTTCTGCAGCATGATAAAGGTACCACAAAATTTGTATTGCTTTTTGATACTCGCTACTTCTGATTCCAATTGGTTTATTGACAATTTTAATTGGGTATTTAAGCAAATACGCAGCTTATCTGGAGCTCTGCTTAACATAATTTTTTGCCCACAATTGGATGATATTATATGTGGCTGTGACTGGAGAAATGGGGCTTATGGGATTTGTGGCCAGTGCAGCTCCTGATCAAATATCACATTCCTGTAGTCTGATAACGATCTATATTGCTTGTTAGAAGCATGAAGGTTTCATTGATGGAATGGCGAACAGTGCAGATCCTGATCAGATTGTGTGGATTTCCAATGGAAATGATTCTAAAGTGCTGCCAAACCAAGTTTTTGATGAGAAAAATGGAAAAATAAAAAATATTCAGCAGACGACACAAATGAATTCAGTATTGTAAGGGTTGATAGTATTACGGTAGTATTTTCTTTGATTCCTAATTTTTCATTAATAATTCCCTGTAAATTCTCACAAACTATGCAGATCCTTATGAGACAGCTCATTGCAGGGGATTTGTGGCCAGTGCAGTTCTGACACGAATAGCTCTCTGTAGCCGGATAACGATCTATATTGCTTGTTAGAAGCAGGACGCATGTTTCATTGATGAAATGGCGAACAGTGCAGATCCTGATCAGACTGTGCGGATGCACAGGCTGATCTGGATTTGCACTGGGCGCAAAACCCATAATCCCCATTTCTCCAGTCACAGCCACATATATTTTAATATGTTTTACATGTACTTTCAATAAATAGCATTGAAAAGTGCAATTGATCAATAGCCAGGGACCTATACACAACTGTGCGGATGCACATGCAGGCTGATATGGATCTACACTGGCCACAAAACCCATAATCCACACTTGTACAGTCAAAAACACAAATAGTTTAATACGTTTTACTGGTACTTTCAATAAACAGCATTGAAAAGTGCAATTGATCAATATTTAAACAAACACGCAATAATAAACCATAACAAATGAATCACCGGCTTAGAAAATGAACCATCGGACATGTATGGGCAAAATTGCAAAGTATACGTATCTAGCAAAGTATACTTTGAGGGAGTAATCATTGATTTTTCTGAAATGCATTATTTCATACAGATGATTAAAACTATGCAGAATTATTAAACTGAATTTATTACATTATCACAGTCAAAATGGCTGTGATAATGTAATAAATTCAGCATAATAAAAATTAATAAATTTATCCTAAAATTTAAAATTTCTCCCTCAAAATATACAATGCTAGGAAAGTATACTTTGCAATGTTGGTGAAATTGGCTACTGATCAATCTGCGCAGTTATGATAGGGTCTCATTTGTTTGTTGACGACAGTATTTAGCCCTATTTGTTAAAAGTAATCAGATTAGTACTAATCTTACTACTTTTATAATGGGTATAACCAGATTCAACTCTCAAGTACATGTTAACAAGACAAAAACAAAGAGTCTCACTGATACCACACCCCCCTCGGCCGCCGCTTGGACCGACAAACAAAAACTATAACGCAAATCTTACGAACGGACAGACGGAATGATGAAATCTATATATAGCCCTCGACATACTTTGTATACCGGGGAGGGGGTGGGGGGGGATATAATAAACTAATGAAAAATTTTAATACACGTAAACGTGTATTCCAAATGTACGTTCACTCGGAGTTTGGCTGTAAATATCGGGAGAGTTTATTTCCAGTGTTTAACATTCAACATCATTCTCAAATTACACAGTCTATTTGTATTTCGGAGTTTTGATGTAACTGTTATTGCAGAATAATTGATTTACTCGTACGTTATTACAAGTAGATGCGAACTGTGGACAAATTAGTTTCAAACGCAGCGAAACCTCTCAAAATTTTACACCATAGAACCCGAATTGTCCAGATATCGCGGAGACGGTCTATGTGAACTACAATTGTTTAACCCTTAACCCTTACAATGCTGAATTAATTTGTGTCGTCTGCTGAATATTTTTTATGTTTCCATTTTTCTCATAAAAAACTTGGTTTGGCAGCACTTCAGAATCATTTCCAATGGAAATGATTCTGAAATGCTGCCAAACCATGTTTTTACTGAGAGAAAAGACAAAATATGAATTATCAGCAGACGACTATTTTCGGTTCCCGCATTCTAAGGGTTATACCATTAACCCTTACACCGCCACACACAAAATTGTCTACTGTTGCTTTTATATCTTGCCTTATTTCGCCATAAAAACATGGTTTAACAGCACTTCAGAATCATTTCCAATGGAAATGATTCTGAAGTGCTGTCAAAGCATGTTGTAAATTATTCTAAAGTGCTGTCAAAGCATGTTTTTGATGATAAAAATGAAAAAGTTAAAGGCGGGAACTGAAAATTGTTGTCTGCTGTTGTGTCACATTTTCTTTTTTCTCAAGAAAAACATGATTGGACAGCAGACGACAAAATTTAATTCAGCATTGTAAGGGTTAACCCTTTCACCCCTAAATAACTAGAATGGACTTTGATATGTTACACATAATTTTACGACCAACCCAATTATCACAAAATCATTTTCAGACTGGCCCATTTATTGAAAGGAGGTGGGGTTTTTTTTCTCTAAAAGAAATATGAAAATTGCAGATCCGGATGAGATGGCGCGTCATGAGCTGCTCATCTGGATCTACACTGTTTGCAAACACCGCTATAGAGGGCTGCAGTGTTGAGACAATTAACTCTTTGCATGCTGGGAACCTTGTGGACTATAGGTAGTTCAAAACTAGATTGGTCAGTAAGCGAGGCTTATGGAATACCACCCCCCGTGTGGGCCCATGTACACTTAAATGTGTAAAAAAAAATCCAAGTGTGTGGGCTTGTGACCTTGACTCTGGGCATGAACGTAAATTTGTCACACGGTTGTAGAGGTCCATTGGAGCAATGCGTGTGTGAAATGTAAAGCAGATCCGAGCAAGGAAATAGAAGTTATAACCAATTTCTCTCATGTTAAGTTTTGTAAAGAGACTAAGTATGTGACATTGACTTCGAGATCAGTGGGGATTTGTCACAGCATGATAGTAGAGCCTTAGAGGAATGCATGCATGAAATATTAAGAATTTTCGATGAAAGATATAGAAGTTATTATAACATATTTCTCTGATGTTAAGTTTTGTAAAGAGACTAAGTATGTCATCTTGACCTTGGGATCAGCGAGGGTTGGACGGTCGTAGGTTTGTCACAGCATGATAGTACAACCTTAGAGGAATGCACAAATATTAAGAATTTTCTATGAAAGATATAGAAGTTATAACATATTTCTCTGATGTTAAGTTTTGTAAAGAGACTAAGTATGTCACCTTGACCTTGGGATCAGCGGGGGTTGGACGGTCGTAGGTTTGTCACAGCATGATAGTACAACCTTAGAGGAATGCACAAGTGAAATATTAAGCATTTTAGATGAAGGAAATAGAAGTTATAATAATATTTCTCTGATGTTAAATTTACGGACGCACAGACACACACACGCACGGACAGACGGATGGTCGGACGGACGGATGGACGGACAACCTGACTCCAGTATACCCCCACAACTCGTTGCGGGGGGTATAAAACAGCAGACAAAAACTCATAATATTGTTTTACTTCTCCCTGTAAATATAATGAATATGTCTTGGAATTTCATTAGAATTGAGTCCGGAGGACACAATTCTAATGAAATTGCAAGACATATTTATAGAGAGAAATAAGAAAAATACAAATTTGTTGGTGGTTATTTTTACCGCTAGAATACTAAGAGATACACAAAGTAAACATTCACAAGTAATTCGATCTACATGTTGAACGTATTAACAAAAGATACAAACTTGACTATAAAGTAAATATTGGCATGTTTATGTAGTCTTTGTAAACAAAGGTAAATTAAGATGACATTGTGACAGGAATACAAATGAAGATGAGGGGAGAAGGCTAATACAGTATGATAACAGAAATAACATTTCCGATTAACAGTGAAAATAAAATAAAACAAATGTGAAAATAGTTTGACAAACTTCTTAACCAAACAATACTTAAGCAAAGTTGTGAAGGTCACAACTTATGAAGTTGACCTTGTGAGTCACAAGGTCAAGATCAACGGCATTTGTACACATGTATGATGTACATGTATTGAAATATTAAAGTAATCCTTCAAGGGATATAGGACAGAATTGAGAAACTCCGGCAATTTTCTTAATCTGAGCCAGATGGACGGACGGACGGACAGACGGACAGACACATAGTCCATCCAAATACTACATGCTATCAATAATAGTTTAACCAATGCCCACCCCAACCTTTCCCCTAACCCTTAGACCGCTACCTTAATTTTTGTTTGTCTGCTGTTTATTTTCTATTTTCCATTTGTATCATCAAAAACATTATTTGATAGCACTTTAGAATAATTAACAACATGCTTCGACAGCACTTCAGAATCATTTCCATTGGAAATGATTCTGAAGAGCTGTCAAACCATGTTTTTATTGAGAAATAAGGCAAGATATAAAAGCAACAGCAGACGATAATTGTTGTGTGTAGCGGTCTAAGGCTTAAATGAAAAAATCTCCTTTAACACTACCATAGATACGTGAACGGGGCTAATTTAGCTTATATTTAAGGGTAGGAATTGGCTCGAGGACGTTCCAAACCCGGGCATTGAGACCAAAAAGTGTCAGGCCAATTTACTAATATCTGTGATACAGTCGAGTGAGTGAGTGAGTGAATAGGGTTTAACGTCCGCTTTTCTGACATAGAGGTACAAGCCTCAGGGAGTCTACATGCAGACGGGTCAACGGGGTCGTGTCCCGTATCCACCTGTCCGAGGGGGGTAAATCCCAACTTCAGAACTCAATATTTACAATCAAAATATATATTCAGTCCTGAAATTAGAACCACCTGATCTGGTGCCAGGCCCTCGCCACACCAGCATCATTTATTCCCATCCCCTAAAAGTAATAGGATTAGCGCTAATCTTACTTTTATATATGGGGCATAGCCTGACTCAACTCTCACATACAAGAAAGCCAAAAATGTACATGAGGGCCAAATCCGGTATAGTGGGTTCCGGAAAGTATGAACCCAATCGCTAAGCCAGTTTAGTCGCCTTTTACGACAAGCAATGGCTACTGCAGCACTATTCTCAGGATCAGTTGATCCCGCCCCGGTGCCTGCACGGGGCGTGATACAGTCGAAATACGTGCTTTGCATGCTGGGAAACTTGTGGGTTATAAATAGTTCAAAATTAGCGGACAAAAATTCATCATATTTTCTTGTATTTTTCACCGTAAATATCATGAATATGTCTTGGAATTTCATTAGAATTGAGTCCTGAGGACTCAATTCTAATGAAATTCCAAGACATTTAATTATACTCCTAATTCGTTTGGCGGATATTTTCGCCGCTAGCACGCAAAGAGTTAAATGAAGCAGGCAATGAGGTGGTTAATTTAACTTACTGTCTGTTCCACGTTTTTCTGCCGACAAACTTTTGGCTATTAAACACATTAAATCAAAAAAAATATTTAAAAGTAAGAACGTTTTCATCAATAACAAAAAAGCGACCCTCCCTTGGGAAAAAAAAAACGATTCCGAAACTTGGTTAGATAGCTTGGAAATGAGGTAACAGAAAACAAGTTATATTGTGAAAATCGGTCAACAAATAAAAAAAAATGTTTAAAAATCTTTTTTAGCCCCCATGGAAACAAAATTCTTTTCGCAATAAAATCAATATTTTATGGAATTTTATCAAATACAAATATTTGGAAGGGGGACTTTTTGTTATTGATGAAAAACTACTTATATTTAACTATTTTTTAGATTTAATATGTTTAATAGCCAAAAGTTTGTCGGCAGAAAGTAGATAGTAGCTAGTTCATTCTCACATTGAATGGGAGCTTTATACATGGTCCTATATATTGTAAGAATAATGTTTTTGGTGACTTCCACGGGTGTCTGGTTTGGAGAAGTTCCACTGTATGTGTATAAAGAATAAAACTAAAGAATGCACAATGTGTTTTATACACGATGTCTGTTTTTCCGTTCAACATACTATAGTTAGATGTTAATCTCTGTCTGAATGCTGGGACCAAATTTGTCGTCTGCTGTTGTTGTATATTTCGTCTTTTTTCTCAACAAAAACATGGTTTGGCAGCAATTTAGAATCATTTCCATTGGAAATGATTCTAAAGTGCTGCCAAACCATGTTTTCGTTAAGAAAGAATACAAAATATGAAAACAGCAGACGACAATTTTAATTTCCCACATATATATTTCGTCTTGTTTGTCAATAAAAACATTGTTAATGTTCTGCCAATTAAGAAATTATAACAAATTAAAAATAAAATAGGAAAAAAATGAGCAGTCAATCCAGGTCGAAAAAAAATAAAAAAAATTGTTTTCATTGAACATGTCTTTTATAGAAAATGTGAAATTTAATACACAATTTAGCCTGACTGCAACAATACCTTCACCTAAATTGTGTAAATATATCATAGGATATATTTGGATTTTCCAAAAATAAAATCTCTCCGGATTTTGGAACACACCTTTACACATGTTAATTCTTGTTTAAATATTTCATTTTTATCTTTGTTATTTCTCAATGAAAGTATATGTTGCAACCACTCATTTGAACCGTCTCGACGAGATGGTTCAAATGGTGGTCACGACATATACTTTTAAGCACATATAAAGAAAATATTTTGGATTTTCCAAAATAAACTCCCTCTCTTGATTTTATAGCCAACATCTGAGTGAGTGTCCAGCTTCAAGGTTTATGATCACGTGGTTACAACAACAACAACGTCGCCCACTCCAAAGTAAGTATTATTTGATATTTTCCTTAATATGCAACAGATTTTTATGAAATATGGCGCAGCAAACGCATCTTCATGAGCTGCATTTGGTGGTCTATGGAGTTTGGCAGACTTCTGTCGTTTTTGCGAAGAATCGATTTCCGTGTCTCTGACACGGAAATCGATTCTTCGCAAAAACGACAGAAGTTTGGGCGAAAATAAAGAGACCACCAAATGCAGCGTAACAAGACGAGTTTGATGCGCCATATTTCATCAAAATCCGTTACGTAATAAGGACACTAAAAAAGAATATGTACTTTGAATCGGTACTTGTTGTTGTTGTTAGTACCACGTGATCATGCACCTTGAGCTTTTAACCCATTGAATTCGGAATACACCTTTATGGGTATGAATTATTTAAATATTTTATTTTTGTTATTTCTCAATGAAAGTATATGTTGTGACCACTCATTTGAACCGTCTCGACGAGACGGTTCAAATGGTGGTCACGACATATACATCTAAGCACATATAAAGAAAATATTTTGGATTTTCGACAAACAAAATGGCGCATCCTCATTCTGAAACCCTGCTCCATTGCTGCTATTTGCTGCCAGCGATTTTCCCCTGAGGCGCCTTAATTGATACACAAGCTGATAGCGTATACTCACCAGGAAACCAGGTCTATAAAACACAATCTTGACTCCAGCCCAGTTATAACCGGGTATGGAAGGCTTTCGAGCCAATTCCCATCATTAAACAAATGAAACAAGAGCACCGTTATTACAAGGCAAATTGCCTCGCTGGCAGCCTTGATAATAATAAAAAATCGCTTCACCGATGTTGATAATATTTGGCCAAAATGTGTGTCTAGGTGTGGTGCTTTGCTTTGCACACAACCCACATCCGACCGTCCAAGGTCAAGGTCACTGAGGACTTGGGTTCACATTGTTTGTAAGGCAAATGCATTAAATTTTGTATTTTATTCAAGGCTGCCAGCAAGGGAGATAACTTTGTAATAGTGATGTCCTTGTTGAAATATTGTGTTTCCAATAATTGTTTACAAGAAAACACTGTTAATGTGAAATTTACATAATTTTGCATTTACGAACATTTTACTCGTACGAAGTTTAGTGAAATGGGTCCCAGATGAGCAGGCTCGTAACGAACTGTCTCATCAGGATCTGCAAGTTTCTGCTAAAATAAGTGCGTAAAATACGCCATTTCGAACCTTATCTGGAGCACTGAATGTACGAAACAAATCCAGAAAAATTAACAGCATTTATTAATGTAAACATGGCATACACAGCGAAATATTTACAGGTAAACTGAACTACCTCCTTCCTGGTAACTATAAATGGAACCACAATTGGACTAATTTGAAAAATAAATGAAACTTCTCATGTTTTTCATATTTTTATTTATTTCTTCTTGAAAGTATATGTATGATGTGACCACTCATTTGAAGCATCTCGCTGTGGTATTATCCGACTGTCATTGCATAAAAAATCATACTGAGAAAGATACACATTTTTTATCACGAAAAAAAATAAAATAAATAATTTATTCATCACCAAAATCATATGTTGTCACCACTCAGTTGAACCGTCTCATCGAGATGGTTCAAATGAGTGGTAACAACATATATTTTCATTGATAAATAAGGAAAATAGCAACAAAAAAAAGCCAAGATTGATACCTGTGAATCAGAATTTGCTTGAAACGGGTTACACATTCGTAGAGTGGTTTACTCATGATGCTGACTGCCAATGTGCAATCCCATAAGAAAACACGGATCCCCTGCGAAACCTCACAGACACCAGCATCATGCAAATATCAATACCTTCATTTTGTCATTCCGTTCCAAAACTACTAGTAAACAGCCTTACAGTCATTTCAAACAGAGATAATCCCTACAAATGTCATTCAGTTAATTTCAAAGTAAACTGCCTCTGAGAACGATACAAATCATGTCTATTCTACACAGAAACGGATCAAGGATGGTATTCTCTTTGGCGCCGAGTTAAAGTCAGGTTTTCTAGGCCAGGGATGAAGAAAAGGTTGAATGAATCAGACAAACTATACCTGAGAAGAGGGGAGAGAACCCGACAAAACACACCAGTAAAGAGTCGAAATAAGCTTAGAGAACGATTTCAATATACGGCTACGTCACCTGAATGTGAACGACACTACACCAAGTAGTCCTGCAACCAATGTAGACCCAGATCAGACCACACTAACGTGCGGTCTGATCTGGGTGTACATTGTTTGCAAATGGTGAATGAAGTTGCCGATGTTGAGGTACTAATATATCTGCAAAGTATTACTCAACATGCCTAAACTGTAGCAATACCATCAGTAGCCGATTTCATCAACATTGCAAAGTATACTTATCTAGCAAAGTATACTTTGAGGGAGCAATCATTTATTTTTCCTGAAATGTATTATTTCATATAGAACTAACAACTGCATATATTTGATGATTAAAAGTATACAGAATTATTATACTGAATTTATTACATTATCACAGCCAAATTGGCTGTGATAATGTAATAAATTCAGTATAATAAAAATTAATAAATTTCTCCTAAAATTTAAAATTTCTCCCTCAAAGTATACTTTGCCAGAAAAGTATACTTTGCAATGTTGGTGAAATAGGCTACAGGATTCACACTGTTCGCCGCTGAATCCATCAATGGACTTAACCTTTTCAACACTATATACAGCCTTCTATAGCGGTGTTTGCAAACAGTATAGATCCACCGTCTCTTCAAATTACCGTTCATCCAGATTGAAAATTCACTCATCAATACGAGAGGACGTGTGGATTTGTCGAGGCCTGAGGTGGCAGTCGGGGCATTGTATATAGGGAGGTAAACCAGGGATTCTGCTAGGGAAAATAAAAAAATTGCCACTTCAAAAAAAAAAAAAAATCAATGTATTCATGTAATTAATCATGAACACGCCTTGGAGTGGTCAAATACCTGTACACAGTCGAACATCGCTATACCGGACACCCTGGGAACCTCCCAGGGTGTCCGGTTTAGAGAGGTTCTGCCGCATAACAAATATGTATGGCGATGGCTAGATATCCCAAATGTTCTATCTGTAAACACAGGGCGGCTTACAGCCAGAATGCACAATGGCTCTTTTTCTGTCAATGCTTCCCGAGCCAGCAGGCGCAGGGAGTTATGCATTTAAAAATCGATCAATTTGTTCAAATATCATAATTTCCTTCTTGCTAAATGTTAACGGGACATTTATTTCTCCAAAACAACACGAACCTGAAAAAATAAATCTCTTAAAAGATATCTATTTACATTATTTCAACTCGATGTCATAACCATAGCTAGAGCATAGTCGATCAGGCGCGCCATCGCAATATACCCACCTTTCCCAAAATCGAAAAGGGGGAGATAATCCATGACCGGGGGTCGAATCAAAATTACTTTGCGCATCTATAGTCTGTTTCACGAAAGCTGCCCAAATTTTACGGCCATATAAACAATTAAAAAACCATATTTTTTTCGATAATATTAAATTAAAGGAAAATTTAAGAATGAGCCTTCTTTTTATTTCGTGAAATTTGGTCAAATATTTATTTTATTGCGAAAACAAAATTTCCCCATGTTAAATCCCCATAGACATCTTCACGGAGTGAAGATGTCTATGGGGATTTAACATGGGGGAAATTTTTTAGAATTTCAGAAATACTGGACCGATTTTTAAAATTTAACTTTTGTTTTCTTAGTTCGATCATTTCCAAGCTATCTAGCTAGGTTTCGGAGTCAATTAAAAAAAAAAAATGTTTTTTGACTACTCCCACATGAGTCCTCTACCTCTTTTCCCCCCATGTTAAATTCACATAGAGAAATCAATTTTTCGTAATAAAACCAATATTTGACCAAATTTCACGAAATAAAAAGAAGGCTCATTCTTAAATTTTGCTTTAATTTAATATTGTCGAAAAAAATATTGTTTTTGCATTGTTTATATATCGTAAAATTTGGCCAGGTTTCGTGAAACAGACTATAGACACGATAAGGAAGGTACACACCAAGTTTCCAGTCTCTACCTATTATGTAGTTTTAAAAAGTTTTACTTCTTACAAGGCGAAATTGGCGAATTCTAAGTAAAGTCGAATCAAAAGTTGAAATTCAATTTGTGCATCTACAGTTTCAAGTCCTACCTAGTAGGATTAAAAAGTTTTACTTCTTACAAGAAACATGATGGACGGACAAACATACATACAGACAGACAGACAGACGCACACCCGTGACAAAAACAATATACCCATTTTTTTTCTTCAAAACGTGAGCATAATAACAACATTTTCTATTTTCGTGACTAACGTAATTACTCCCATTTAATTTAATTGACTATTATTTATAGTAAGTAAGTAATTAGGGATTAAAGTGAATTAAGACACCTATTCTTTGGTGTTTTTATTACTGTCATTATTGTACAACTTGACATTATTTTGTTTACTTAACCCTTACAATGCTGAATTAAGTTGTGTCGTCTATTTTTTATTTTAATTACGTTCCATTTTTCTCATAAAAAAAAAAGTTTTTGAAAATGATTCGAAAGTGCTGTCAAACCATGTTTTTATTGAGAAAAAAGGCAAAATATAAAGCAACAGCAGACTTTTCGTTTCCAGCATTCTAAGGGTTAAGAAATAATTATACCTGATTACAAATGCCAGTATTTTGACCATTAGCTGAATTATTTAGCCATGCATATACATGTATAGCAGGGCTCCAGATAAGGAATTAGTAATTGAGTATTTTCTCCTTGGAGACAATTCTAATGAAATACCAAGATGTGTTTTCATGGAAAATAAGAAAAATATGTTATATTTGTGGTATTTTTATTGTTTTCTGCAGCATGATAAAGGAACCACAAAATTGTTATGGTTTTTTATACTCGCTACTTCTGATTTCAATTTTTTTTTTGGCAATTTTAATTGGGTATTTAAGCAAGAACACAGCTTATCTGGAGCTCTGTATATGTATAAGGATTTATGTACAACATACACTGTAACAGTTTCATTTGAAAGTTAATGACCCTTGTGCGTTCTGGCTGTAAGTCGCCCTGCGTTACAGACAGAAAATTTGTGTTAAAGGTACACGCCCACTCAGTAGGCACAAACTGTTCTTTATAGGAATTAAATAAGTCTTTAATTATGTCACTATTCCACCAGTTCTAAAAATTGTGAGTTCCCGCTATACAGATATAATAAGTTAGTATTCTTTATTTTAAAGATAGTGACTCGCGGTGTTATCAGGCTATTTTCATACATGCATGCAAATGAGGCATGATGCTTTTTAATTATTTATACTAATTAATGTGGTCACCTGAAAAAATAATATTTTCGACAGATTATAAAGTATGATCATTGCATATCAAACAAGAGTGTCGAAGGTCTCAATATACGCCCGTCGAGGCAAGGCCAGTGAACAAGGGGAGATAACTCATATTGATGTGATAAACATGTAAACCAAATTTGGCTATGATCCGTCAAGTAGAACTCGACTTATTGCGTGGACAAGGATACAGTCGGAAAATTAAAAATGGCCGCCAAGGGGAGATAAGCCATCAGATTTTTTTTCAAAATCAATAGGCTTCTTTGTCTTGCCATGATAAACATGTATACCGAATTTGGTTTCGATCGGTGAAGTCGAACTTGAGTTATTGCGTGGACAAGGATACAGAGTGCGATAATTAAAAATGGACGCCAAGGGGAGATAAGTGATCAGAATTTTTTTCATAATAATGGCCGCCAAGGGGAGATAAGTGATCAGAAATTTTTCAAAATCAATAGGCTTCTTCGTCTTGCCGTGATAAACATGTATACCGAATTTGGTTATGATCGGTCAAGTAGAACTTGAGTTATCGCGTGGACAAGGATGCAGAGTTCAAAGATTAAAAATGGTTGCCAAGGGGAGATAAGAATCGGAAATTTATCAAAATCAACATGCTTCTTTGTCTTGCCATGATAAACATGTATACCGAATTTGGTTTCGATCGGTGAAGTAGAACTTGAGTTATTGCGTGGACAAGGATACAGAGTGCGAAAATTAAAAATGGACGCCAAGGGGAGATAAGTCATCAGAATTTTTTTCAAAATAATGGCCGCCAGGGGAAGATAAGTGATCAGACATTTTTCAAAATCAATAGGCTTCTTCGTCTTGCCGTGATAAACATGTATACCGAATTTGGTTTCAATCGGTGAAGTAGAACTTGAGTTATTGCGTGGACAAGGATACAGTGCGAAAATTAAAAATGGCCACCAAGGGGAGATAAGTCATCGAAAACATTTCAAAATCAATAGGCTTCTTTGTCTTGCCATGATAAACATGTATACCGAATTCGGTTACGAGCGGTGAAGTAGAACTTGGGAGTTATTGCGTGGACAAGGATACAGTGCGAAAAATAAAAATGGCCGCCAAGGGGAGATAAGTCATCGAAAGTTTTGAAAATAAATAGGCTTCTTCGGCTTGCCGTGATAAACATGTATACCAAATTTGGTCAAGTAGAACTCTTGTTATTGCGTGGACAAGCTGTGCCCGCCCAACCCGCCGCCAGCCCGCCCGTACAAGATGAATACATAATACGTCCCGTTTTTTCAAAAAGGTGTATAAAAATAAATTCAAAGGATAAATAGTAATGTCCGTTAACATTTTAAGTAAATGCGGTTATCGCCCCTGGTATCAGTATGGAAATTTACATCTGATATAAAATGTATAATAATGCCAATCAATACGTGGAGTAATGGTGAATTAATGGTTATTTTGCCAGAAAATGCCTCAGATGTCTTTGATATAAAGAACATGCTGTGCCTACTGAGTGGGCATGTACCTTTAATGTCTAGACACACACACACATGTACACATGCAGGTGTCGCATTAAAATGTAATCCTATAATTTAATTTATAAAGTCTACACCTGACCTTGAAGTGAAAATGAGATTACAATAATCGAATAAGCTACTGATACATGCGAAATACCGTAACAACCCTAAATATTTTGACGACATTTATTTTGGGAAACACATATAAATAGATGGTTTCCCCACAACAGTGCTTGACCCAATACCGTAAAGTTTCTAATAGACCGGGCGTCTATTAGAATCACCACTGGCTCCAAAGTCCTGGGTGGGCATTTAATAGAGGCAAATGTTATTCAGCGAAAGAAAAATGATAAAAATATATGATTTTCTACTATCTGAACAAAAACATTATGAAGGACGTTACTCTCAAACCTCTGACAGACTTGATTGTACTGTCTGTCAGTTTATGGACATTTTGGACCAAGACGTTTCAGCCCACTTTGGTCATTATTGTACACTCGGTAAAAATGTTTAAATACTGGTAATGTATGTATCAATACAGCGTCAATCATTAATGCTGATCAGATTTACGCCTATGGACGATTCAGACTGTCACCGTTTCGGACCGTGGACGTTTCGGCCCGTGGACATTTCGGTCCATATCGGTGAAATTAAATTCGGCCTGCGGCCACGTCCAGAACAAGACATATTGCTCATCTCCTAGGAAATATCGGCCAACAATCCAACATGATGTCAATTTCACCCAATATTAAACGAGATGGGTTTGAGATGCTTTGAAAATGGCGTCTCCGTAACCGTGAAAATTCTGATCGCCCTGTGTCCGTGCAAATAGCTACTGCCGATGAGGAATTTACTGTGACACCGGAAAAGGTCGAATTTCAATTCCGCTTTTGAAAGTGAAAGTAGCAATTATGTTTTTTTGTCCGATTTTCAAGGAAGTTGCCTTCGAAATACTGGAAAGAAAAGAAATCTAGTTGGACAATTTGCTCTGATTTTGTTTCAAGTTAGTACTGGGTGTTTATTAGAGGCACACATTTCGTGAAAATCAGCCAAAAAATTGACCGGAAAAAGTTGAATTTCGATTCCGCTTTTGAAAGTGAAAGTAGCAATTATGTTTTTTTCGCCGATTTTCAAGGAAGTACGTTGGCTTCGAAATACTGGAAAGAAAAGAAATCTAGTTGGACAATTTGCTCTGATTTTGTTTCAAGTTAGTACTGGGTGTTTATTAGAGGCACACATTTCGTGAAAATCAGCCAAAACATTGGTAATTTTCAACGTAAAAAGTGGGGGGTGGGCGTCTATTAGAGCATTGGCGTCTATTAGAATCTCTACGGTATATAGGGTTAATTTACAAGGTTACATTCCACCATTGCTTGCCACTATATAATTTAACGGAAACCTGTGCCACCCAAATTTATTTAAAATAAATATAGATTGGAATACTTTCTGTCAGACTAGCATTTTCATAATGTATTACCATGTGGACGGTAAAATATGAGGAGAAAATGGTGTTAACTAAGCAGACACTTGAAAATTACACATACATGTTGAGCTGCAGATAAGTTTTGTGTCTAAATAGAGAATGGGAAAAAATATCCGGCAAGGCTCAAGAATTTCTTTATTTCTCATCAGAAGTATATGTTGTGACCACTCATTTGAACCGTCTCGCCGAGACGGTTCAAATGAGTGGTCACAACATATACTTTGGTTCAGAAATAAGGAAAATAGATGTGCCGCGCCAGATATTTTTTCCCATTCACGGCACTAACCTACTATTCTATTTATCCCGTCAACTCCTACAAATGGCTGTAATATGCAAAAATTGTATTGACTGGATATCAAAAATGTTTCACGGCACCGTGTTTCACGGCACATACGCACTGTGTTGACGGGATAAAAATATATGACAGGCAGTAAAATGAAAATTCTCTGAATATTTTTGTTGCAGGAGTAATTGTTTATGTACATCTAACTAGAAAAAGTCGATGGCGCGCCATCGCAATATACCCACTTTCCCCAAATGCTAAGTCCGAAAGGGGGAGGTAATCCATGATGGAGGGTCGGATAAAAAATCAGAATTCACTTTGCGCATCAGCACATCAAAACGAAGCTACGAACCAAATATCAGACGCGTAGGTATTAAGGTGAAAAAGTTTTTCGAGTTACAAGGAAAAAATGGGAAATTCTGAGTGCGAAAGGGGGAGATAATCCATGATGGAGGGTCGGATGAAAAATCCGAATTCACTTTGCGCATCTGCACATGATAACGAAGCTACATAGCAAATATGAGGCGCGTAGGTATGAAAGGTGAATTTTTTTTCTTTTTCGAGTTACAAGGAAAAAATGGGAAATTCTGAGTCCGAAAGGGGGAGATAATCCATGATGGAGGGTCGGAAGAAAAATTTGAATTCACTTTGCGCATCTGCACATGATAACGAAGCTACATAGCAAATATGAGGCGCGTAGGTATGAAGGTGAAAAAGTTTTTTGAGTTACAAGGAAAAAATGGGAAATTCTGAGTCCGAAAGGGGGAGATAATCCATGATGGAGGGTCGGATGAAAAATCCGAATTCACATTGCGCATCTGCACATGATAACGAAGCTACATAGCAAATATGAGGCGCGTAGGTATGAAGGTGAATATTTTTTTCGAGTTACAAGGAAAAAATATCAGGCGCGTAGGTATGAAGTTACAAGAAATGTGACGGACGGACGGACGGACGGACACCCGTGACGAAAACAATATACCCATTTTTTTTAAAAAAGTGGGTATAATAATTCCAATCCGAATGTCACCAATAACCACAAACGGTTAGCTCAAAGCAATTAAAATGTTTCGCACTGTTTCTTCATCATGCACTACTGGAACACTAAGGGCCACACTTGATTTACTGGAATGTAACCTACAATTGGATACAATTTGTTTTGGGAAAACCCATTTTATACGCATTTCCAGAAGCAAATGGTGTCCGAATATTTAGGTTTAGTATGGTAGCATCAACCGTCATCACCATTTAACTGGTGTTATGCATTTCGCCAGCAAGATGCATCACATGAATTCAAAGTTGGCAATATATGTCATGCATTTCGCCAGCAAGATGCATCACATGTATTCAAAGTTGGCAATATATGTCATGCTCACCTGCTATACTATTTTAGCGATTTTGTTTTTCTAAATATATCATTAACCGTTTCAACACCACAGGCGTGTATAGTGATATTGACAGTGAAGATCCAGATGAGCCGGATCGTGACGAGCCGTCTCATCAGGATCTACACTTTTTGCAACTAATTTTCGCATTTTTAAGAACAAGAACACCCTCTTTTCATAAATGGACTAGTCTGAAAATCGTTTTGTGAAGATTGGGTTGGTCCAGAAATTAACATATATTTCCTAACATTTGATTGGTCCGTAGCAAGTCTGTCCAAAATTTATATCCCAGTAAACTCCCATGCCGAACTACCTTCCGTAACCATGAGGCGCAGTTAAAATAATTCTTAAGAAAACGGAAAATAAACACATTTTCTTGATGAATTTATATCAAATGCTGGAATTATAAGGAATGAATGGCCTTCTTGTGGAATTTATTGGGGATATAAACTTGGAAAAGTCGCGGGAATACCACGACTTTTTCAAGTTTATACCCCGATAAATTCCACAAAAAGGCCATTCATTCCTATAATGAATAACGGATCAGCAGATGTTCAACATTTGGACACATATCCAAAATTGTTGACACCAAGGTCAAGGTCACCCAAATGATACTGGCTAACATGTATGTCCAAAATGTAAGTCCAAAATTGTTGACTACGACGCCAGAATTGTGACAGCTACATGTATGTCTCACTTTCACTATCGTGAGACAAAAATAGCCTTTTGGCTACCAATATTTGAAAAATCGACTTTTTGGCTACTAAACACTTCAGAAATTATCTGAAAAAGTGCTATGTTTATTACAAATATTGGAGTAAATGAGTGAAAAAATTGCAGTGATATTTACATGTACATGTATAAAAATCTAGGTAGAAGCCTGAATAGTCGCTGCTTGTGACGTACTTCAACCACCGTGGTATTTAAAAGTTCAAACCAACACACATGAAGTTGACATTAACGCTAGATCCCACGGATGAGCTAAAAATAAATTCTGGAAAATAGCCATTTTCACCCATTCAACACTAGAGAATTCCTTTATAATAGTTTCAAAAAGTGTAGAACATGATCAGCCGGCTCGTAACAGGATCTGCACCATTTTGTGAATTTTTATTCAAGCTTACAAAATTACCCCCTTTTCCGCAGGTCAGGAGATATTCAACATTTGGACGTACGTCCAAAATTGCCGACACCTACTATGACAATGCCGCCTACGACAGAATGGTGACTGCTATGTCACAGTTTCCACTAACGTAATACTATAACGATTAAGAAAATGGTGAATAATTTTTATGTTACAGAATTATCAACTTGCCCAGCTTAGACATTTAACTTGTCCTGGACAGCCTGCTGAGCAATGGATTTGGTCAAATCATTATAGGAATGAATGACCTTTTTGTGGAATTTATCAGGGTATAAACTTGGAAAAGTCACGGGAATACTGGATGAAGGCCGGAAGGCCTCGTCCAGTATTCCCGCGACTTTTCCAAGTTTATATCCCCCCATAAATTCCACAAAAAGGCCATTCATTCCTTATAATTCCAGCATTTGAAATAAATTCATTAAGAAAATGGGTTTATTTTCCGTTTTCTTAAGAATTATTTTAAATGCGCCTGACGGTTACGGAAAGTAGTTCGTCATGGAGTTTACTGGGATATAAATTTTGGACGGAGACTTGCAACGGACCAATCAAATGTTAGGGAATTGTGTAAATATTTTTGTGCTGGAATTATTGTATAATAAACTGGGCTTATTATACAATGATTTTACACAACAGCACACAATGTAATCTTATAGGAAGAATTTTATGGCATTGAGCCAACAGGCTGGTCCCTGTTACTATGATTGGAGAAAACTGGACTTACTATACAGCGATCTTACACAACAGCACACAATGTAATCTTATACGAAGAAGAATTTTATTGCATTGAGCCAACAGGCTGGCCCCTGAGCACACATACAATACTGTCATCAGTGCTTCAGATAAGCAATTGGGTATTTCAAAGTATTAATTGGGTAAAATAAAATCACACTACTGTTTACACATCAACAGACAGCAATTATTGAATAGTTTTCTTCTAAATGAAACATGTCTTGGCATTTCATTAGAATTGTCTCCTTGGAGACAATTCTAATGAAATACCAATATTTGTTTTCATGGAAAAATAAGAAAATATGCTATATTTGTGGTCTGTTTATTGTTTTCTGTAGCATGATAAAGATACTACAAATTTTTCATTGCTTTTTGATACTCACTACTTCTGATTTCAATTGGGTTTTTGGCAATTTTAATTGGGTATTTACGCAAATACGCAGCTTATCACGCACCTTATCTGGAGCTCTGCTGTCACACTTTACAAACTATTGTAAGATGGCGTATATGAATATTATTTTATATAAATTAACATAAATATTACTCCATGCACAGGGATTCTGCTGGCGATGGCTATTGACGATAAAAATATTGACGATAAATTGACGATAAAAATAAACAGTTGGCGATAAAATTACAATTTTCGATTATTTTTTTTTTAAATTTTCGATTTTTTTTCTATTATTATTATTTTTTTTTAATTTTCCCCAGCGGAACTCCAGCATGCAGCTATAGCCTACATTGTATGGTATAGTGGTCGCCAGACCGAACAAGTGGGCTTCCTCCGGGTACTCTAGTTTCCTACTATATTAAGGACCAACGAAAGCATTTGTTTGTTTGTTTGTGTCAGTGCTCTCGCACTCGTTTGTAATTGTTGTAAAATAAATAAAGTTTAAACTTGATAGCCTACATTGCCATTACATGTGAGTGAGTGTACAGAGCTCCAGATAAGCTGCGTATTGACGTATTTTACGCACTTATTTTAGCAGAATATACAAATTGATTATCAACAGTGGGAGCACAAAATATTCACAGAAAAATTTAAATTGAGTAGTGAAAATACTAGAATAAACTTTAAAATTACTTATTAGTTGAGCTGCAAAAAGCCTTTTGCAGCTCAAAGAAGTGAATTTTTAAAATTGTTTTATTTTTATCAATCATTTGTTCCCTATTTAATAAGAAGAAAAAATTGTAAAAATAAAATACGCATTGAATTTGAATCTGGGGGTAGAATACTCTTTATCCCGTCAACACAGTGCGTATGTGCCGTGAAACACGGTGCCGTGAAACATTTTTGATATCCAGTCAATACTATTTTTGCATTTTACAGCCATTTGTAGGTGTTTACGGGATAAATAGAATAGTAGGTTAGTGCCGTGAATGGGAAAAAATATCTGGCGCGGCACGGAAACGGGATGTGCTCGGCAGAGCCTCGTCCATCCCGTTTCCTGAGCCTTGCCAGATATTTTTTCCCATTCACGGCACTAACCTACTATTCTCTATTTATCCCGTCAACATAGTGCATATGTGCCGTGAAACACGGTGCCGTGAAACATTTTTGATATCCAGTCAATACTATTTATGCACTTTACAGCCATTTGTAGGTGTTGACGGGATAAATAGAAAAGTAGGTTGAGCCTCGCCCATCCCGTTTCCTGAGCCTTGCCAGATATTTTTTCCCATTCACGGCACTAACCTACTATTCTCTATCTATTTTCCTTATTTCTGAACCAAAGTATATGTTGTGACCACTCATTTGAACCGACTCGGCGAGACAGTTCAAATGAGTGGTCACAACATATACTTCTGATGAGAAATAAAGAAATTCTTGAGCCATGCCGGATATTTTTTCCCATTCTCTATTTAGACACAAAATCTGCAGCTCAACATGTACATGTATGTGTAATTTTAACTGTTGAACAACGGAACACAATGAACATTCAGTGCACAACGTTACACGTACATTTCAGCATAGTTTTTGCTCTAGGATATCACTCGTGTGATTAAGAGCGAAAGTATGTTCAATGTACAAGTGCTTGATGGATGACGACAAAATCAAACATCCAACCACAAAATCTTATCACTTTAGCTACAATATAGCAAGCTCCAGATAAGAAATTAGTAATTGAGTGTTGTCAATTTGTCAAACCATCATTTCTGAAGCAATTGGGTATTTCAACATTTTAATTGGGTAATATAAAATCACTACTGTTTACACATCAACAGACAGCAACTATTGAATAGTTTGCTTCAAAATGAAAACATACCTTGGCATTAAAATCAGAAGTAGCGAGTATCAAAACGTAATACAGATTTTGTGGTACCTTTATCATGCTGCAGAAAACAATAAACAGACCAAAAATATAGCCTATTTTTCTTATTTTTCATGAAAACACATCTTAATATTTCATTAGAATTGTCTTTCTTATTTTTCATGAAAACACATCTTGATATTTTATCAAGATGTGTTTCCATGAAAAACTAGATTTGCCAGTAAGCAGGGGCTTACGGAATACCCCCCCCCCCTCCCGCGTCAGCCCTGACCAAGAATGAATTCCAGCTCGCATACTATCATTTTCAGATAAAAAAAGACTATGTCAGCACATATGGAGAGTGCGATGGTGGTTCCAGTTGAAAAAAGCAAACTAGACATTATAAGTCCGTGACCTTGACCCCTGGCATAAATGGGGGTCGTAGGTTTGTTGCAGAATGATGTATGAGTGTCAGAGAAGGGCCGGGTAAAATATCACTGCATTCCGCAAAGGGAAAGAGAAGTTATAAGGAAATTTACATTTGTTAAATTTTAGTTTTTTTTCTACGTTTATAAGTCCGTGACCTTGAGCCCTGGCATAAATGGGGGTCGTAGGTTTGTTGCAGAATGATGTATGAGTGTCAGAGAAGGGGTGGGTAAAATATGAAAGATTTCCGCAAAGGGAAAGAGAAGTTAAAAGGAAATTTACAATTGTTAAGTTTTTGTTTTTTTTAAGTTTCTAAGTCCGTGACCTTGACCCCTGGAATAAATGGGGGTCGTAGGTTTGTTGCAGAATGATGTATGAGTGTCAGAGAAGGGGCGGGTAAAATATGAAAGATTTCCGCAAAGGGATAGAGAAGTTAAAAGGAAATTTACAATTGTTAAGTTTTCGTATTTTTCTAAGTTTCTAAGTCCGTGACCTTGACCCCTGGCATAAATGGGGGTCGTAGGTTTGTTGCAGAATGATGTATGAGTGTCAGAGAAGGGGCGGGTAAAATATGAAAGATTTCCGCAAAGGGAAAGAGAAGTTAAAAGGAAATTTACAATTGTTAAGTTTTGTGACGGACGGAAACACGGAAACTCGGACGGATGGACAAGCTGACTCCAGTATACACCCCCACAACTTTGTTGCGGGGGGGGGGGGGGGGGGGGGTATAATAAGAAAAATATGCTATATTTTCGTCTGTTTATTGTTTTCTGCAGCATGATAAAGGTACCACAAAATCTGTATTGCTTTTTGATACTCGCTACTTCTGATTTCAATTTCCTGGGGGGTGGGGGGGGCCCAGACTTTACAATCGCGCTTCGCACTCGCAGAGGTCGGCTACACCGATTTGGAATTTCAGACCCCCCCCTGCAATTATTTATGTATCCGTCCCTGAAAGGTATATGTTGCTACCACTCGTTTGAACCGTCTCGTTGACGGTTCAAATGAGTGATAACAACATATACTTTTGAGCGGAAATACAAAAAATAGGATTTTTTCTCTCTCTCTGACGTTTCATACTACATGTACCACATGTATAATTGTATCCGGGTTGTAATGGGTTACACAGATGGTGAGAAAATCCCAAAATCAGAACTGAATATTTACATAAAAAATATATATTCAGCCCAGAAATTAGAATATCCTGATCTGATGCCAGGTTCTCACCAAACCAGTCACTTAGCCCCAGTCCCTAAAAGTGATAGGATTGAATATTAACCCTACTACTTCTATAATCGGTATAACCGGAAAGTACAAGACAGTCAGAAACATACCTGTGTCCGAGGGATATCAGGATTCCGGCAAATTACCCTTCGCAACCTACCAGCCACAGTCCGTATGTCATGCCCACTGAGGCTTTGATAGTATGCCGAAAAACGTTAACTAACTAGATTGGTCAGTAAGTGAGGCTTACGGAATACCCCCCGCATGGGCCCAGGTACCACCAAATATGTAAACAAAAATCCAAGTGTGTGGGCTTGTGACCTTGACTCTGGGCTTAGCAGGGGCGGCACGAACGTGAACAGGGTGGTAGAGGTCCATTGGAGCAATGCGTGTGTGAAATATGAAGCAGATCCGAGCAAGGAAATAGAAGTTATAACCGATTTCTCTGATGTTAAGTTTTGTAAAGAGACTAAGTATGTGACCTTGACCATGGGATCAGCGGGGGCTGGACGGTCGTAGATTTGTCACAGCATGATAGTACAACCTTAGAGGAAAGTACGCGTGAAATATTAAGAAATTTTAATGAAGGAAATAGAAGTTATAACTTATTTCTCTGATGTTAAGTTTTGTAAAGAGACCAAGTATTTGACCTTGACCTTGGGATCAGCGGGGGTTGTGGATTTAGCGCAGCATGGTAGTAGAGCCTTACAAGAAAGCATGTGTGAAATATTAAGCATTTTAGATGAAAGAAATAGAAGTTATAACATATTTCTCTGATGTTAAGTTTAGTGACGGACGGACGGACAACCGGACTCCAGTATACCCCCCGACAACTCGTTGCGGTGGGTATAAAAAATGTAACCGGATGCACGGACGTGTACCAATGTGCCGACAATATCACGCTGTCCGCAAGCAGGCGTGACAAAAAATGTTAAGAAAATACCAGGGCTGGTAAGTGGTCTTGATTAAAACAGCGATTAAGCACCCGTGACCTTGAGCTTCAGAGGATAAAGCCTATATTGGAAATAATTGTTTACGATATATGGTAGTCAAGTCATCGCACGGACTGAAACAATTGCACTATTAACCATCTATTGTTAGCTCCTGTGACCTTGGTATTAACGGAACAGAATTAATATGGTTCTTCCAATGATCTGAAATGAATGTACATTGTATAAGGGAAATATTGCGAGGTCAGATGATAGTTGACTTACCACAGAGAAAACAAAATTGTCCAATATAGTTTTTTACCCAAGGTTGATATGAATATACATGACATAAGACAAGTCATTGCACAGAAGCAAACATTATCTACTGTATAGATTCAGATTGGACTGTTCATTACACAAATGGTGACTGTCAAATGGTACAGATGGCCATTTGTGGAGCGTGTGGTCGAGGGGTCTGAGGCGTCGAACTGCTGATCTTACGGTCGTGGGTTCAAACCTCACCGGAGGCATGCGTTGTGTAATTGAGCAAGACACTTTATCCACACTGCTTCAGTCCACCCAGCTGTAAATGAGTACCGGCTAAATACCGGGATCATCGATTGTATTTTATTGTATGTACATGTACTTATGAATAAAATATGATCATATCAATTAAGGGAAAACTCTACGAAAAGGGCCTAAGAAACTGAAAAGTTTATATACATGTAAGCAAATGCTTCTGACCAACGATCGGCTTTACACAACGGGCATTGTGAACTTAGATTCTGCGATATATCACCACGATCAGTCATATTATATGCCACACATTAAGCTGGACATACACATGAACTGAAACATTTCCAAATGATCATAGATATGCTAAGCATTTGTATGAAATTATTTGAAATACCAACGTAATTTCATAAACCGATGATTAGTTTCATTGCATGAAATACCAACATTAACCGATATCATCTTAGGTGCCGATATTGGTACCAGGATCTTACCGTCGGTGCCTCGCGGATTGACGGAATCAACCAATGGTTGATTCCGTCAATCCACGAGGCGCCGAGGCCCGACGTGTAGGTCCCGGTAACAACACCATCAACCGAGGTGACTATTGGTGCATCTTGGAGATAAAAGGTTACTGAATAACGACTGATTGACTTTGTCCTACCAAGAGGGTCAAATGTATATGTGTCTTCAAAGACACTATCAGCAATGACACTGCCCATGTAGAAACTTGATGTCATGCTTGCACGGATTTCACACCCGACAAATGCATATACATGTATTAGTTCAGAGTTCATAACTCTAATTACATTCTGGAAGTCGGCGTGACGTCACACTAACATCATGTGACCAAGTCGGCCATATTTGTTTGGGGGAAAATTCCCTAATCCCGCTCTGTAAATCATCCTTTTCGTCATCATAAATATTACTGTTAGAATTAGTCCAGCGACAAATGAACTAAAGAGAATTTTCAATAAATAAACAAATTTCATGAATATGAACTTAAACTTGATCTAACTGCTGGAATTTAGTTGTTAATAACGCCAGAAAATAGTTAAATTAATTAAGGAAAAGTCGTATTTTCCCCCTGCGCATGAGCGCGCTCTTCAATAAGAATACTACATAATTATGATCTATGTCCGACTTCGAGAATTTCATTACATAAACGTTATGACGGAGTAGAAATTCCAAATTTGCGTTTGAAAAGTTCTTTGTTTACTTTCAACTTTGTCAAGAGTGACCTAAGAATGGTGCTAGTACACAATTTAATAGGAGAGTTTATGATGTAAATTTTGTGTCATATTGTAGAATTTTCTCACAATAACAATATACTATAGTGACTATAGTGAAGTATGAACGTCTATGCCCTGGAGATTATTGGTATATTTTAGTGCGCGAAATGGAACTGTTATTCCGCAAATTTTTACCGTTCAGTGTGGTGTAGCGATATAGTGCAACCTATAAAGCGGAAAACGTGTAGCAACCAATGACCCTGCCCATGCCGAAACCCCGATGGCAAGCTTGCGTGGACTTCACACCTCGCAATTGTATGTATCTGCGCACAGTAGGCTGGCGCAACATGCGGAGCTCCTAAAACACACGGTTGTTAATTTGTTTACTATCTAAGACTACAACAAGCAAACATTAGAAGACAATAATGCTGCAAAAATGTGAATCAACAAAAATGGTAAATTGGAACCGGTGTTATGGTACATTTTTGCCAGTTCCAGCATCTCTCCAATTAGAGAACTATCCTAGGACAGAAAGTGGGAATCCCGAGTATACCTGGCCGATAATAACGCTCTACATCTTTGTCACTCGACGAGTCTCCGGACTGATCGGCCGAACTCATTGTTGAAGTCACATATTAGCACAAACTTGGCCAAAACACATCATCATCTTTTGTCTCTTATCATAAATCCGCCATATTAATAACAGAACTTCGGTATTTTCCGTGAATACGGAAATTTCCGGAAATTAAGTTGTATGATAGACAGCCGCATATGTTTTAAGAGTATCGTGAATTCTGTGTTACGTTAGAGATAATCGCATGCAAAATGGTGCATATTTGTTTAAAATGTATATTAATTGTGTGTTTCATTCATGACTTTTTCTGACAATTGCATAAAAACAATATGTAATGCAAAAAGCGCGTCCTCAGCTACATAAGGAGATGTCACCAGGTGGCGCTTCCAAGCACCTGCATATTCAGGTGTACACGATATTTATTCCAAGACAACTTTACCCGTTAAGGAGACTCGGACGTTGACTCGCCCACAATACTCACATTTACAATCAAGGATTTGTGGTCTCTGTTACATTATACATGTTTTCCTGTTATTGTGTCAAACATTAATTTTCGTCATGACGATAGGCTACCGACTAACACGTAAACAGAATACAACATAACCTCTACAAACTGGTCACCCAACACATGCAGTTGAATTGCAGTGGAATCTCTCTAAACCGGACACTATGAGAACCTCTAGGTTGTCCGGTTTAGAGATGCTCCACTGGTGACCTCCCATGCTGTCCGGTTTAGAGAGGTTTCACTGGGACCTCCCATGATGTCAATTTTAGAGATGTTCCACTGGTGACATCACAGCGTGTCCTGTTTAGAGATGTTCCCATGGTGTCCAGTTTAGAGAGGTTTCACTGGGACCTCCGAGGATGTCAATTTTAGAGATGTTCCACTGGCTGGTGACATCACACTGTGTCCGGTTTAGAGAGGTTCCACTGGTGACCTCCAGTGTGTCCTATTTCCACTATAGTGACTTCGTGCAAACAAGATAAAGCGAAGGGCTAAACATTTTTTTTTTGCACATTCACGAACAGACATTGGCAGAATAACAATTTCACCCCTAAATAACTGGAATGGATTTTGATATGTTAATTTTGCAACCCATTCCAATCATCACAAAATGATTTTCAGACCAGTCCATTTGTGAACATGAGGTGTTTTTTATTCTCAAAATTATGAAAATTAATTGCAAAAAGTGCAGATCCTGATGAGACGGCTCGTCACGAGCCGGCTCATCTGGATCTACACTTTTTGCCAATACCACTATACAGGCTTGTGGTGTTGAACGGGTTAAGGGGGATGCGTACGCACCCGTCGCACCTCCTCTGCGGACGGGCCTGATATATGCACCAGTAGCATGGTTCGTTTCGGTAACTGGCCACTCAACTATTTGAGCAGCGAAAACAAAACTTACTTCTACTAAATCTGTAGATTAAACCATGCATTTCAATTGAATGGGTCAGTGGAAGAAGGGGGCTAAGTCCACAAGGGACTTAATTAGCTCCCTTATTCCACTGTCCCCTTCAATTGAACACACGAAGTTCAGCCGGAGAAAAAAATCAATCCCAATTTATGACTAACGCAGCTTTTATTCAGACAGCAGTCCGATAAAATAACGTGAACAGCTTGTATATGTAATTATGTTTTACTCGCTAAACGACGGTCAATATATACCCCATACCCTGGCTAGACTGCGATGGTGCGCATGTTAATCTGGGTTTACACTAACTGGTTCACAAGACGTGATTAAGTCAACTTGTCACGCTGTGTCTTAAGTTTTGACTATCTGTTTACTATCTGCACGATATCACTGGTGTCCATTCTGTTGCATGTCTCGACATATTTGTCCCGACTCATCACAAAATTGGTCTAGAAACGACAACAATCACAACATGACGGTATATTTTGTTTAACATGTTACCTTAACCCTTTGAACCCGAAAGCCAGCTATATCGGTTTATGCAAACAGTGCAGATCCAAATGAGCCGGCTCGTAACGAGCCGTCTCATCAGGATCTGCACTGTTTAAAAGTAATTTTCATATTTTTGAGAACAACAAATACCCCCTTTTCATAAATGGACAAATCTGAACATCATTTTGTGACCATTGGATTGGTCGGAACATTAGCATATCACAGTCCATTCCAGTTCCTTACGGTTGAAAGGGTTAAACGTTGGGGGCCGTCGAAATCATGGGCTAGGGTGAGGATTTATCGTTACGATTTAGGGCTAGGGTTTAGGATTAGGGCGTTGCGGGTTAGGGGGCTAGGGCTTAGGGCTTAGGGTTAGGGTTTGGTTAGGGTTGGGGTTAGGGTTATAGTTAAGCCTTAGTGTTAGGGTTTAGGGTTAGGGCTAAGGTTATGGTTTTAGGGGTTAGGGGTTACGTTCATGGACTCGAAAAGATCTAAAATGGAAGAAAATAAGCAAAGTTGACATGTCTGTTGGCGTGGACATGCAGAGACATGATAACAATTGAGACATTGGGTGAGAAATGGGACCACACGACGTGCGTGACCAGCGTATTCCAAGATCAGGCTTTACGCTGTTCGCCATTCAATTACTGAAATAGGCTAATTGTCATCAGCCATAG
Source organism: Conchocele bisecta (assembly GCA_029237695.1). Classification (NCBI taxonomy): domain Eukaryota; kingdom Metazoa; phylum Mollusca; class Bivalvia; order Lucinida; family Thyasiridae; genus Conchocele; species Conchocele bisecta. The sequence goes on from CM055280.1 coordinate 64,815,047, forward strand.
ATTTACATACACTGTTTTGTTAATAGACTGAACTTATTAAAACGTTTATTATCATGAGTATTGCAAATGTTAGCGTAAGGTCCATTTTCTCTACAGGGGCCGCATGTAAGAAGATAACGAGATACTGGCGAGTGGTGATTAGACATTGAATATCTATCTCGCTATGTATAGAAAATCCGGGCTTATCGACGTATGAAGGGATCCGTGGAAAAAGGGGGGACTTAGCCCCCTTCATCCAATGATCCATTCATTTTTCCTCCGATATTGTTTTTGAATATCGAGCCAACCATTGTTTCTACATGCTGTCGATGTTTTACTAAAATGTTCGATAATATGTGGAATTTAATTCTGACATTTATTTGTTTATCATCGATATTTTGTGCGAAAAATTATGCTTTTTATAAAAATCAATACCAGCGGCTATAGTAAAAGGAGGTAAATCAGGAGATTTATGTTACTATTTCTCGCGTTTTTTCTGAATTTGAGTTAAATTTTGCTTCGTTTGTTAAAATAGTAATAGTAATAGTCGTACTTCTTCTGTAGCTCGAGATTAATGCCACTTGATCTCAATTGCCTATTCAGTTATAATAATCAGAACACTGAGAAGTACGACTCATTGGAAAATGTATTTATTTAATATGGTGTTTAACGGCCTACCAACAGTTAAGGTCAGTTTAGGCCGGGTTAAACTTTGTGTTGATTTAATATGATATTCATTGAACTCAGTGCCTGATTTTTAGCCTCGTTTCTTACGAAATCAGTAAACTCGTTTAATAAATATCATATTAAATCAACACTCATGAACACTCTCGTTGACCGGTCTCATAAGAAACTTGGCATAGCATCGTTTCGTATGAAACTCAGTCAATTCATTTAATAACGCAGATGCGCAGGCTGATCTGGGGATATATTGATAAGTAGAAACAAAATTGCTACCCAGCTCCACTATCTCGCGAGATAACATATCGGAGGCGAATTATTGTAGCTAACCCATTAAGGTGCCTTTGTCGCACGACGGGTCACAATTATAGTGCGTACTCGACTTTACGTAATTAAGCGCTTACATTCGCGAATGCATATCCGTACACCTATTCAATATGTATAGTTTACCGCCTGCGCTAATTTGTCAATATTTCTCAATGTCTTTCTTTCAAAATGCTTACATATTGTGCCTGAAGTCAAACAGCTTGATTGGCTGAGTCTGAGCTGCGCTACATCTCAGGTTCAGCCAATCAAACTGCTCGATTACGAGTTGACGTTGCCAATATATGTTCAGAAACGTTGGTAATCTAGGCAAGATTAACGCAGTCGGTTATGTACCCATATGATATTTGGGCTTATGGGTTTTGCGACCAGTGTACATCCAGATCAGCCTGTGCATCCGCACAGTCTGATCAGGATATACACTGTTCGCCATTCAATCAATTAAACAAAGGAGACGGGAACTCTTTAAGATCGCAATCTTTCGTTCCAATCCTCATTGCACTGCGATGGTCTAGTAACATAAGGTCGTAACTGCTATGCTAAAGCGACCTTATGTTACTAGACCATCGACTGCTTGTATACCCAAAAATGATGTAATTACTATTTAATAAAATATGTTTCTACAAATTAAACACCGCCATACTTCTCACAAGCACTATAGATCATTACCAGGATACGGGCCTGAGTGTACTATTTCTTCCGAAGCTACACTGGTCACAAATCCCATAAACCCCGTTTCGCCAGTCACAGCCACTATAAGCCCGCTTTTCGTCAGGCGTTCGAAAGATCGCGTAAGTGGCGATATCGAGGGTCGTTGTACAAGTTCGCGGTCTAAAGTGCAACTTCACGCCCCCTAATTAGCGTATATAAGAGATACGGGCGACATCGCCGGTCGAGTAAATATCAACATCGTGCTCCAGACATGTACACAGACACCCACCCCTCGTTGCATCGTGGGGTGGGTGGGTGGGATATAGTTCAGTAGGTGTTAACGCGGTGCAATGTGTTTGTGATGCGTGAATTAGAAGAATAATCCCGGGAATGGTGATGGAGTCTCCGTGAACATCGCTGGTCCTGATGAATTCAAGAGACGGATGAAACATCATAAGTTCACATCAAGGACTACATGTCTATACACTATGTAAAACAAAGGTGCGTATAGTCATTTCATTCTTCACCACCAAACCTCTCCTCGTTCCACTTCACATGTGATAGTCTCCACCACGCGCATGCAACACTTTTGTTTATATTTTTGTTCTCAACCAAATAATAACAATATTATTATTTTTAGACATATTCTATTTCTTTACACATTCATATCTACTGAATGAACGTGTATATTTCACCGAATCATTATAGGAATGAATGGCCTTTTTGTGGAATTTATCGGGGTATAAACTTGGAAAAGTCCCGGGAATACTGGACGAAGGCCGGAAGGCCTCGTCCAGTATTCCCGCGACTTTTCCAAGTTTATATCCCCGATAAATTCAACAAAAAGACCATTCATTCCTTATAATTCCAGCATTTGAAATAAATTCATCAAGAAAATGTGTTTATTTTCCGTTTTCTTAAGAATTATTTTAACTGCGCCTCACGGTTACTAAAAGTAGTTCGGCGTGGGAGTTTACTGGGATATACATTTCGGACAGAGACTTGCTACGGGCCAATCAAATGTTAGGGAATTGTGTAAATATTTTTGTGCTGGAATTATTTGTATTTGTTGTACGATGACATAAACTCACAGGTACCATAAACATATCACCTGATTATCTAATTTCTAAAAAAAAAACACTTATTTCTAGAAACGATACTGATTGCAATTTTTCCAGTCACCTGTGCATAAACCATAGTAACTAATATACGAAATCATCATATTTTCTTGTATTTCTCCCCGTAAATATCATGAATATGTCTTGGAATTTCATTAGAATTGAGTCCTAAGGACTCAATTTAAGACATATTTACAGAGAGAAATAAAACATATACTCCTAATTCGTTTGGCGGATATTTCCACCACTAGCAGGCAAAGTTAAATGTGGTTTCCTAAACCCAAATGTACATATAATTGTATTGAAAGCAATACATTTATTGGTGTATGGAAAAAATGTTCATAGCATGAAATGTCTGGAAGACTCAGGCCTCGCCCAGTTAGAGTAAATGGCCCATTCAAAAAAAGTTATCTCACCCACCCATGTCTGTAGACTATATACGGAATCGACTGTGTGGGTGGGGTAACGTTTTTCGAATGGGCCATTTATTGGGTCCCAGGTTAGAGTCTTCCATCTGTGTACGAAAGATACAGTGTCGTTTGTCGTAGTTTATACGATGCATACGTACAAGCCAAGTCTCGGAAGTATAGATCAATAGCACACACCTGGAGCCTGATAACAATCTATATTCCTTGTTAAAAACATGACGGGCGTTTTATTCATGGAATGGCAAACAGTGCATATCCTGATCAGACTGTACGGGTGCACATACTGATCTGGATCTACACTAATTGCAAAAACCTTTCTCTTCAGCCACATGTATGCTATTCCAGGTATATATAAGAACAATATCGGAAGCATGCAGTCAAGTGAAAACGATGGAGACAGGGATGTTTTATATTGAAGCCATTGGCCGACTCCGGAGATCATCAACCATCACACTGACAGCAATTCCCGTAAACTACAAGTCAACGGCGCCGATCCCGCGAAAATAAAATACCCGCTAAATAATATCGCGGAATTGTGTGTGTAATTTTAATAGTTGAATGTTTAGTAAACTTTTGTTATTAATACCAATAATAGATCGGAAGATCCGATTAGCAGTGTCGTAAACAGTGTTGAACTTGTTGGACGGTGTGGAATCGTGATCGCCAAAGCCGAGTTATGCAGCTCCTGTCTGTTATATTACTACTGTTTGTTTTCACGAAAGCTGCCCAAATTTTACGGCCATATAAACAATACGAAAAAACAATATTATTTTCGATAATATTAAATTAAAGGAAAATTTAAGAATGAGCCTTCTTTTTATTTCGTGAAATTTGGTCAAATATTGGTTTTATTACGAAAAATTTATTTCTCTAGATGGGAATTTAACATGGGGGGAAAAGAGGTAGAGGAGTTGTGGGAGGAGTCAAAAAACGAAAAAATTTGGAAATTGACTCCGAAACGTAGCTAGATAGCTTGGAAATGATCTGGGGGGGGGGGGGGGTATATATTTATCCATAGCACGGTGGCGGGTTTATATATTCAGAACATAGCACGGTGGCGGGTTTATATATTTAGTCCATAGCACGGTGGCGGGTTTATATATTTAGAACATAGCACGGTGGCGGGTTTATATATTTAGTCCATAGCACGGTGGTGGGTTTATATATTTAGAACATAGCACGGTGGCGGGTTTATATATTTAGAACATAGCACGGTGGCGGGTTTATATATTTAGTCATAGTACGGTGGCGGGTTTATAGTAGAACTAGCACGGTGGTGGGTTTATATTTAGTCCATAGCACGGTGGTGGGTTTATATAGAACATAGCTCGGGTGGTTTATATAGAACATAGCACGGTGGCGGGTTTTATATATTTGTCCATAGACGGTGGGGGTTTATATAGAACATAGACGGTGGAGGGTTTATATATTTAGAACATAGCACGGTGGCGGGTTTATATATTTAGTCCATAGCACGGTGGTAGGTTTATATTTTATATATTTAGTCCATAGCACGGTGGTAGGTTTATATATTTATATATTTAGTCCATAGCACGGTGGTAGGTTTATATATTTAGTCCATAGCACGGTGGCCGGTTTATATATTTAGTACACAGCACAGTAGCGGATTTATATATTTAGTCCATAGCAGGTGACGGGTTTATATATTTAGTACATAGCATGGTGGCGGGTTTATATATTTAGTCTGTAGCACAGTGGCGGGTTGATATATATAGGCCATGGCTTATAGAATACATATGCCATATAATGTGGCTTCTTGCGCTGTGAAATGTTTATTATATTTAACTGCTTATGACATAAATATTTATCACTCCAGTGCATGGAATATGTGTGCTAGTAACGTAGTAATCGGAATATAATGGACTCATGTATGTATTAATAACAATATTTATCCCGTCAACACAATGCGTATGTGCCGTGAAACACGGTGCCGTGAAACATTTTTGATATCCAGTCAATACAATTTTTGCATTTTACAGCCATTTGTAGGTGTTGACGGGATAAATAGAATAGTAGGTTAGTGCCGTGAATGGGAAAAATATCTGGCGCGGCTCGGAAACGGGATGTGCTCGGCAGAGCCTCGCCCATCCCGTTTCCTGAGCCTTGCCAGATATTGTTTCCCATTCACGGCACTAACCTACTATTCTCTATATCACGTATTATGGTTATATGTTTAGCTCAATGTTAGCATATATTATAACGATATATTAATTTAGTGTACAGTCGAACCTCCCCCAACGGCCACCTCTCTACAACAGCCACCTCTCTGTAACAGCCGCTATTTTATATCCCAAATGGATGATTTCCTCTATATCTAACCCTTACACTGCTGAGCATGAACATTGTCGTCTGATGTTGATTTTGCATTCTTTCTCAATAAAAACATGTTTTGACAGCATTTTAGAATCATTTCCAATGGAAATGATTCTAAAATGCTGTCAAAACATGTTTTTATTGAGAATTATTGAAGAAAATAAATAAACATCAGACGATAAAATTGTATTCAGCATTAACCTCCCTACAACAGCCACCTCTCTATAACAGCCAATTTTGCCTCTTCCCATGGGTGGCTGTTGTAGAGAGGTTGCACTGTACATGTATTTACGATGCACGTGTGTCCTTATGTATCAATACAGCAGTATACGTCTATGCTATATTGATACATATACATATAAATCCGCTATAACATAGAATTAACTTGTAGGAGTATATATGATGAATGTCTCTGTCGCTACATATAACGATATAGTAATGTGTTGCACATGTATATGTATTTACCATGCACGCGTTGTTACAAGTATGAATATACGTGTAGCATATATGCTATATTCATAAATGTAAACAAGCGCGCATAGTAATAAGATATGGATCAGTAGTTGTATATATCCTCTGTTTTAACATATACTCTAGCAATATATGAATATTTACATGCACTATGCACTCGTGTTTACAGTAGCAATATAGCATATATATACATGTATATTGATACTGTAAACACGAGTGCATCGATGTACATGTACAACATATTAGTATAGTGCTTATATGTTGAGACAGAGGATATATATTATATATATATTGGGACATGTAAACTCGTGTGCATGGTTACATGGATATACCGTGGTATGGATTAGTGGGCGTATATGTTATGAATGACTGTGTATATATGCAACATGTTTGGTGTTATGTGTGTATGTGCGTGCGTGTGTTTGTATATCACACTATATGGGATAGTGACAGTCAGTGAGTTTCATAACACCAGTTGGAAAGCGAGCTGAAGAGCAAATCATAAATATGTCGCCATATTGCCATGAAACATGCATACGTATCTGTCAACTGTATTGGTATAATGCTGCCATGTTTCATGTTCATTTTTGCTGTGTGATTTCTAGTCAATGATTGTGTGTGTGCGTGCGTGCGTGCGTGCGCGTGCGTGTCCGTGATACATATGTACATGTGTGTTGTTGATTTAATGTGTGTTTTGTTATAGAATATGTGTACTAAATGAATACAATATTGAACTTGTCACATAACTCACATTCGCTTATAGTTTGCATGCTGCATGGGCGGATTCAGGGGGGGGGGGGGGGCGGACGGCGCGCACGCCCCCCCCCCTAAAATTCGCCGAGTAAAGATTTTTTACAAGTTACAAGGCACGTTTCATGCCAAGTGCCATGTTTTCCATGCATTTTTCGGTCGTTTTCTTATTGTTTCAAAATGTAGACGTTTTCAATCAAAAATTATGTCTAAACATACTGTGACAGTGTCAATAGTGTTGCTCCAAAATGCGCCAGAACGCAGGAAATGCGATGTAGATTTGCAAAATTTTCCGGGTGGGAATGCCCCCGGAGCCCCCTAGCGCTATCTGGACTATTTTGCAATACTTGACTATAGTTACGCCCCTCCTAACCAGAAATCCTGGATCCGCGCCTGTGCTGTATGTATTGTAATTAGTCAACGCATGTGATACAGAATCAAGGGCATATAATGTAGACACTGGTCAGTCTGGTATGAGCGCTATCATTCCGAAAGTTACATGCAAACCATGGGCGTCACCAACATTTTTGAAAAGGGGGTTCGACTTTCAAATGTGAGGCAACCGAAATATGTAAGGGGTCCAAGGTTGCCCCTGGACCCCTTACAGGTTTCGGTTGCTTCACAGTCGTGGTGAGAGTTTGATTTCTAGAAGCCAAATGCTGCATTTGGGTATGTTTTGGGTCCATTTAAGAAGGGTATTTCTGAAAATTAACATATTTCAATACGTTTGGAGCCGCTTGACTGTATTTTGTGAGTAGGGCATTTGAATACTATACTGTCTGCTCATTCATGCACTAAAATAGCTATCGCTGACCTAAATTATATAAACAAAATGTTCACCCCGTGAAAATATATACTAGAAATAATAGTAATATTCTGAAAAAGTATACTGAATTAGTATGCATGGCCTTTGAGGTATGGCATTTGAAAGTCGGAGTTGTTCCTCCCCCCCCCCCCCCCCCAATCCACCCGATATATACACAAATGTCAACAATACCCATCAATGTATGGCCACTTTGTGTCTGATCAAAGACCTTCTTACGCCAATTAGTACGTTATTGCATGTATTGACTAAAACCATTTGCATTTATTTAATATAAAATTGTTATGTTATTCCTTTATTCAATGTTCACAATATCTGTCGTCTGTATTTTAAAACTTGTTTTTTAATTCATATTATTTCACGAATTATTATTCTGTGATAGAATATGTGCTGAAAGCTAACCCGACTTCTTTGTGGCTGTCACGCAGGGCGACTTACAAGCCAGAAAATTCGTATTAGTCTATCATATATGGTAATCGTCTCCATGACAAAATATGAGACTCGTCTATGGAGGCGATTCTCTTATACTGTGAAAACATGTTAAAACGATAACATACATATTCATATGCAGACGATTGTATTTGTGAACAATGTTTAATGTTTTACTCACAGATGACACGCCCGTAGCAGAGATGGACATTAATATATACACATTTCTCATAATTATGTTTAGAAACCAGAAAACAAATCAATGAAATAAACTCATAATTATGTTTCGAAACCAGAAAACAAATCAATGAAATAAACAGGTCCCCTGTTTATTTCATTGATTTGTTTTCTGGTTTCTAAACATAATTATTGGAATTGTGCATATATGTCTATTACAAATCCTGTTGTTTTTCTGGTTTCTAAACATTATTAATAAATTTTCTTAATCTTAATATGACAAGCCCCTGTTTGTTTCATTTATTTATATTATTTTCTGGTGTCGAAACACCATTAAGAGAATGTTTGTAAGTGTATACATGTATTACAATTCAAAACCCTCTGTTTATTTCACCGATTTCTTTTTTTCTGATTTCTGAACATAATTGAGCGAGAGTATATGCATATATGTATATTACAAACCCCTACTCATTTCACTGCATTTTTTCCCATTGCCATCACTGCTACGGGCTTTTCACCTGTGGCTTTACCCTGTCTAAAAGGCGGGCACATGTGCAATAATATCGTCGTGAGACGAGGCTTATGGAGCTATAGTTGTGATATATTGTGTAGCCGTAGTCTAGAGCTTTTTTCGTACTGTGAAATTGGAAATATTCGCGGGGCTAAAATTTCGCGTGTGTCGTCAGACAATCGCAGAATTAAAACAATTCGCGGCTTTGTTGAAACAGTGAAGGAAAAAACTAATTTATGAGAGAGTTTTTCTCCATCATTCGTAAAAACATGAACTATAAATAAATATGCCTGTATGCTAAAGCAATAGAAACAAGCATGTGCAATCTAAATATGCGCGTATTTCCATCTTCACGGTTTATACTCCATTCCCATATTTATTTCCCCTTATTCATGTACATTTCGTAATCAACGGTTGATGGGTACATAATTATATTGTACGCATTGGACATCATAGCAATCGACACAATGAAAAACGACGTTAAATGTACGAGGGGCGTTAAAACTATATTTGAACTGCTGTCAAATAAATAATACAATTTAAGGACCAATCCAATTGTCACAAAATGATTTTCAGACTAGTCCATTTATAAGAGGGCGTTTTTTTCTCTAAAACTATTAAAATTACTTGCAAAAAGTGCAGATCTTGATGAGACGGCTCGTTACGAGCCGGCTCATCTGGATTTACACTGTTTGCGATACGTATATGCAACTATAACAACATTTAAATATAGTAACTCTAATTCAATAGATTGACTATCAGAAAGTCTGATCTAGTAAATCACATTGCGGTGGCTGTTTCGTTTTCACAGAAAACAGCTAATTCTATGCTGTATTATTGACGATTAATTTTCTGATAGTTCTAAAACGTTCGCCACATCGTAGCTGCAACTTAATTTTTGATCGCCCCTCGTACACATTCTACACTTAAGGCGACTCAGGCGCTTAGTTTTCTGGTTGCCGTTCGCTGAAATCAATTGGCGTATTGACACAGTGTATAGCCACTATTAAAATATAATACAGAACGTTGGCGAAGGTTTCGCTCTAAAAATGCCATCAACTGTCAATTTCATTTACGGAAAATATCGTAAATTTTGTAAATATTTTTCATGAGATAACGCACATCTTCTTTGGTACACCATCGCATGGCTTGTCTCATCTGTGTACACAGAGAATAGTAGGTTAGTGCCGTCAATGGGAAAAAAATATCTGGCAAGGCTCAAGAATTTCTTTATTTCTCATCAGAAGTATATGTAGTGACCACCATTTGAACCGTCTCGCCGAGACGGTTCAAATGAGTGGTCACAACATATAATTTGGTTCAGAAATAAGGAAAATAGATAGAGAATAGTAGTTTAGTGCCGTGAATGGGAAAAAATATCTGGCAAGGCTTAGGAAACGGGATGGGCGAGGCTCTGCCGAGCACATCCCGTTTCTGTGCCGCACCAGATATTTTCCCATTCACGGCACTAACCAGCTATTCTATTTATCCCGTCAACACCTACATATGGCTTTAAAATGAAAAAAAAAAAAAAAAAAACCTAATCACCGCACATATTCATACGCAGTGATTAGGTCGTATTAGCAAGATATCAAAAATGTTTCCCGGTACTGTGTTTCACGGCACATACTCACTGTGTTGACAGGATAAATGTAAATTATTGTATGTATAAAAGTCACATTATGTAGGACCACGTGTCCATCATTAATGTAAATCATACAGAACATTCCCATTATTGTGTGTACATAAATATATTTATAAATGTACAGTACCTCAATACTCGAGTGCCAAATGTATGAGTGAGCGAATGTATTCTTGCACCCGGCCCTGGAATTCTCACCATTTAATATCGTATCATCGATCGAAGTCTTCCGAAATCAGTTGGACCACGATCAGAGTGAAACCGGCGATGTATCAGGTTAACTTGAATTTTCTGGCTGTTTCCCGACGTCATTTTTTTAAAAATCAATATCCGAGAAATAAGGTAAAATGCTTGGATAATTCCAAAAGTTGCCCCAACCACGCACAACCACCACATACATATGATACGTGTTATGCATCAAAGTGGGTGGGCGGCTGGGGTAATGACTGAACCATTTTCCTGGGTCCGAGTCTTTGACCCGTGTACTATAGAACTAGATACTCCAAGAGCACGCTCCAGATAAGGTGCGTATTGCCGTATTTTACGCACTTATTTTAGCAGAATACGCATTGATTATCAAAAGTGGTAGTACAAACTACTCGTACCAATGTGAAAATATGCATTACTTTTCAAATTGAGAAGTAAAAACACTATAATGAAGTTGAAATTTACTTAGTTGAGCTGCAAAAAGCAAACACTGTTTGCTTTTTGCAGCTCAAATAAGTGAATTTTTAAATGTATTTTTTTCTTCATTTTTATTTGTTCCGTATGTAATAAAGAAGAAAATCAATAATACTCTTGTAAAAGTAAAATATGCATTGAATTTGAAATCTGGGGTATAATAATCTTTAGATACAGAACTTATCTGGAGCTCCAATATTTATTTCGGGTTTGTAAGTTAGACGAATGCTTGTGAAATTGTTTGCCTGTAAGTAAGTACATGTACATGAATGTGAAGTTCTATATAGATGGCCATAAATAAATTGTTATCATCAGTTGATGTATTTTCCTTTTTACTTACTAACATCCCTCCCAGCTGATATGACATGACCAATAAGTGTTAGATACACGGTATCTGGGTATGTTAACCCTTAGAATGCGGGAACCGAAAATAGTCGTCTGCTGATAATTCATATTTTGTCTTTTCTCTCAGTAAAAACATGGTTTGGCAGCATTTTAAAATCATTTCCATTGGAAATGATTCTAAAAGGCTGCCAAACCAAGTTTTTAATGAGAAAAATGGAAAAATAAAACATATTCAGCAGACGACACAAATTAATCCTGATGATAATTCATATTTTGTCTTTTCTCTCAGTAACAACATGGTTTGGCAGCATTTTAGAATCATTTCCAATGGAAATGATTCTAAAGTGCTGCCAAACCAAGTTTTGGATGAGAAAAATGGAAAAATAAAAAAATATTCAGCAGACGACACAAATTAATTCAGCATTGTAAGGGTTAAAAGCTCATGGTCTCGGATAGGATCAGATTATGTATTATACAATTACGAAGCAATCATCTTTAAATCAAGAGATGATCAGGTATAGAACGAGTCCTTAAACTCGGTTTTCATCGCGCCTTTCGAAGAAAGGAGTATTTATGGCATACCCTCGGCATCGTAGTCAGCATCTGCCCGTCCGTCCGTCCGTCCGTATTGAAAACAAATAATTGTTATTTGTTATAATTTCTATTTCCTTTCACAAAAGGTTTGATAGTTCACACATGCATTCCTCTGATGATTCTCTATCATACTGTAAGAAATCCACGACGCTCAGACTCCCGCTAACCCCAATGTCAAGGTCACAGTCTTAGTACTTTCATAACTTAACGTTGGGGGGAATTTGTTATAATTTATATGTTTCCTTTCACCCCACTTCTTGATATTTCATACATGCTTTCCTCTAATGGTTTTCTATCATGCCATGCCAAATCCACGACCCTCAGACCCCTGCTTACCCATAGGTCAAGGTCACAGACTTCGTACTTTCATAAACTTAACGTTGGGGAAAATTGTTATAATTTCTGTTTCCTTTCACCCACTTATAATAGTTCTGTATCATGCCCTGCCAAATCCATGACCCTTAGAACCCCGCTAACCCCAAGGTCAAGGTCACAATCATAGCGATTTCGCAAGCTTAACATTGGGGGAAATGTCTTTTAATTTCTGATTTCTTTCACACAGCTTCTTGATATTCATTAAACTATTAAAGCGCCACAAGGCGTTCTTCGTTGTATTCTGACAACTCTTGTTAATCATTGCAAGGGAAATAACTCGTCCGGTCTTGTTGTCACAAACATTTCTCTTCTGAGATTGTCCCCACAGTCGATGTCGTTTGATTGATAGAGCGTGTCATATAAGCTTACATCGTACATACAAACTGCTATACCTTGACAGGTAACCAAACCCGGCAAGTACGGTGTGGAACCTACTCATACAGCCGTCGGGATTTAATTCCGGATACTATACAAACCCTGTATTCTTGGTTATTTCGCATAAAAAGTGTTGTTTCTTGATTGTTGGTTCGGAATTGTGCATAGAAACTTTGGAATGTTACCGTGGAGGAATTTATATTGCGATTAAAGGACAGGTGTGGTTAGCGGGATATTTAACCGTATACGGACGTGAGATAGACCGCTGTTAAGGTAAGACTATTTGCCATACAAAAGTATGTTCAAATATGTAGAAATAGATATTATTCAATTACGAGTATCAATATACATGTATGTGCATTTAATACCTGGATCATATTACACGTACATGTAATTAGATACTTATCTCGCTTAATACGAAATGATAGAATGCTTTGATACAGTGGAACCTCTCTAAACCGGACACACTGGGATGTCCCCAGGGTGTCCGGCTTAGAGAGGTTTCACTGTAAATCAGACTTTTGATCATTCTGAGCCATAGTTGTGTGTTATGCGATCACGAACAGACATTATCACATGAGATAAATGATCAAGAAACTCATATAAAAAAAATAGCATCACATGTGTTTTCTTGGTGTCCGGTTTAGAGGGGGTTCCACTGTATGTATTAAGTATGGACACGTTGTATGCAAAGAATGGAAGAATGTGAATAAATAAAGGATACTAGTATACTCAACAGACCATGTAAATGTGCGAGTGTGCCTTATAAAATAGCCATCATATCTATGTGTGGCCTGTTTGCAGTAATAACAACACTCAGAGACATAAATACTATATACGAAATCCTTCATAACTGCATTGGTTCTACCAGAAACATATAATAAACTATTACTAACTTCTGTTTCTGGTTCTACCAAGGTTGTATCTCGACATTAATATGATTATGAGTCTGTACCAAGATGCTACCTGAATAATTATACCAGACCGAGAACCAAATACAAATCTCTGCTTGTCCGTCCGTCCGTCCGTCCGTCCATTCATATGTCAGTCTGTTTGTCAAAAACTTACTACCGTTGTCCATGTTTGACGATCAATCGTGTTGATACATAACTTACTAATATCAGTCGTGTTATTACATTATAACCTGACATTAAATAAATGTGTTATATTCTGTTCTGCAACTGAAGGCGTCAGTGGAAGAAGTGGGCTAAGTCCGTGACGGACTTAGCCCCCTTCTTCCACTGACGCCTTCAGCTTTAAATACATACATCGCCTGACTATCTAAATTCCGAGGTATGGTTTTGACATGGCTTCGAAATAACACACTGTTTGACAGGAAATTCGTATATGTTTGCTCTGGGTCAGAAATTATTTACATTTTGACTTAAAATACATCCGTCATGTGTTTGACAAAATCAAGTTACGGGTCATACAGCGAATACTCGGCACGAATGTTAATATAGCACCGCCGGTGATAGGATAAATACTAGACAAGCCATGTGATTTTGAACCTAATAAGATGTGTGATTTTTTCATGAAAAATATTTACAAAATATATTATATATTCCATAAAAGACGGAAAGTCTGTGATATTTCGTTGTGTTATTTACCGTCAATGACGTCTTACTTAAGTTGACGAAAAAATCTGAGTAGAATTCCGCATTTGCTGCAAAAATTTCGACGTCATTTATGAAAAATATCACAGACTTTCTACATAGTTTTCATGAAAAATCGCACATTTTCTTAGGTACAAAATCACATAATTGGTCTCATATTTCCTTGCCACGACGTCGCCCACGGGGGCATATCGTCAGTGGCATCACGTGATATATTGTCGCCCACAGGGTGTGAGTCATTGGGAAGACTATTACATGTACCTTAAAGGAAGTGCACATAATATGATGATATAGCTGAGTAAAAAACAAACAATATTAAATAGTAGAGTAATATCGTTAATCTAAATCCAGTTTTACCTCGTCCGAAAAATAATTAGTTCGGTACAAAATAACTGTTTATATTACTGGCAATTAAAGGTACATGCCCACTCAGTAGGTTATAATATAGGGAGACGGATAGTTTTGTATATTTTGCAGATATGACATTTTCTGGCAAAATAAACGTTCATTCACAATTACCCCACGTATTGATTGGAATTATTTTACATTTCATATCCGACGTAAATTTCCACACTGCCTCATTTGCATATGAAAATAGCCTGATACTACCGCGAGTCACTATCAGTAAAATAAATATCACTAAATGATTATATCTGTATAGTGGGAACTCGTAATGTTTATAACTGGTGGAATCGTAGAAACAAAATTGCTATCCCGCTCCATAACTATCGTCGATAACATATCGGAGGCGAATTATTGTAGCTAGTCGAATAGTGACACAATTATACACTTATTTAAATCGTATAAAGAACATTTTGTGCCACTGAGGGGAATGTACCTTTAACTGGCACTGTGAACGCTAGTTTTGTGCAATTGATGGTCACCGTTTTACATGATCATGATACAGAAAAAAAACACCTTGAAATAACATATCACACCATTTTATTTGATAAAATTCAATGAGTTTGTGAAAAAGAAATTATTTGATAAAATTCAATGAGTTTGTCACAAACTCATTGAATTTTATCAAATAAAATGGTGTGATATGTTATTTCAAAGATTTCACTTAGCATAGTAGTTATTTCTCTCGTTATTTGCAATCCACGAAAAACCACATATTGAATAGCTGATGACACAGTGCCTTTAAGCAATACGTTAATAATCATAATGTCTACACAGGTGTGACAGGTCATTGAGCCAATCCCTTCCATTAAATTCAGTCCAGGATATACTACTTTATATTGGTATTATACCGTAATATTGCATGTATATACATATGATATTGTAATTATATTATATATTGTAATATGGACAACATGGTGTGTGCGATAAGCCACGTATTTGGCACATATCCTTCACAATGTTCATTACAACGGAGCCCCGCAGGGGACATGGATTTTTTTCTTAATTCGTTCCCATGAAATAACTATTCGTTCCCTCAATTTAACAATTCGATCCTTCGATATAACAATTCGTTCCCACGAATTAACAATTTGTTCCCTCGAATTAACAATTCTTTCCCACGAAATGACAATTATTTCCCTCAATTTAAAGGTACATGCCACACAGTAGGCGCAAAATGTTATTTATAGGAATTAAATACATGTAAGTGTATAATTGTGTCACTAGTCCAACAGTTCTAACAATTACGAGTGCCCGCTATACAGATATAATCATGTAGTAATATTTATTTTACTGATAGTGACGCGCGGTGGTATCAGGCTATTTTCATATGCAAATGAGGCATGATATTTTTTAATTATTTATACTAATTAAGTGCGTCATCTGAAAAAAATAAATATTTGCGACATGTTATAAAGTATGATCACTGCACATCAAAAATTAAAATAGTAATGTCCGTTAACATTTTAATAATTCGTTCCCTCGAATTAACAATTCGTTACCACCATATAACAATCCCACGAATTAACAATTCGTGGGAACGAATTGTTAATTCGTGGGAACGAATTGTTAAACTGAGGGAACGAATTGTTATTTCGTGGGAACGAATTAATTAAAAAAAACAATTCTACGTCCTGCTGGGCTCCGTACCTTACAGCACTGTTGTTTCTAATAAAAGCAGAACATGGTCTACGGTTCGCATATTTGTGGCTGTGACTGGGGAAATGGTACTTATGGGTTTTGCAACCAGTGTAGATCCAGTCTGATCAGGATCTGCACTGTTTGCCATTCCACCAAGGAAACCGTCCTTCATGCTTCTAACAAACACTATGGACAGTTATGGCAAACGTATGGCTACATACATTGGAGTATATATATATATATATATGCACGGACCATACACGCCCCGTTGACCCAGACCATTTAAACTGTAAACAAATTCCAACAGCTATATTGTAACACAGACACGTGACACGCGAAATTCAAATTAATGGATGCTAAAAGAAGATTGATGTGTTGTACAACATTAGTATGCGAGTCCGTATGTAAATACGCCGCGTCACCTGCTAAGCTTTTAATACTTGGCTCATTTGGAAAACGTTACCCACCCATTTCCATACACTGTACCTTACAGCCTTTTCCGGAAAAGGCTGTAAGGTATAGTGTATGGAAATGGGTGGGTGGGGTAACGTTTTCCAAATGAGCCAAGTATTGGGTCCTACGTCCGAGGCTTACACCTGTGACCAGGTATGCCCCACCACCCCACCACCCCCCCCCCCTCCCGTCGATCAGACCGCGCTGCTCATTCAACATTAGTTTGTATAATATGTACGTTTGTATGTACATGTAATTACTCCTAATTACAACGCTTTTGCGATACTTTTAAGACCTTATTACAGTGGAACCTCTCTAAACCGGACACCAAACCAACATATGTGATCTTATGTTTGATGGGGTTCTTGATCATTTATCTCAAATGTTAATGTATGTTCATGATTGCAAAGCATGTCAATGCATTTCAGAACGGTCATATGCCTGATATACAGTGTGGAACCCCTCTAAACCGGACACCCTGGGGACCTCCCAGGGTGTCCGGTTTAGAGATATTTCACTATATCATTAGATATGGTAGAGGGCCAGATAGGCCCTGGGCGCGATAGGGTTGTCGGTACAGTCTGAGCGCACCAAAGATTTCGGGTGCCAATGTGTTTATACACATATACTGTATATATTTCTGCATGATAGACTTTTCAAAGTAGTAGCTTAAGCCCACTAATTTGCATAAACAAGATGGCCGCCAGTGAAAAAGACATCGGCTACCGTAGGGTATACCTTACATTGTGGAACCAATATTAGAAGGGGCAATTTGACGCATCTTAATTTATTTCATAGTAAACACCTTACCGAATATATAACACTCGATTTAAGCCTGAACCGAGCTTGTGAAAATCCAAGATGGCCGCCATTTTATTGAAATTTTATGAAGTCTGTAAATAAATTGACAAAGATGTGGTATCAGCGTGGGTACCAAACGCTAGTTCTGATGTAATATGGCCGCAAGTCGTTCATATATATGTATTGAGAACAATACATGTGATAGAAGCACCATGTCTGTCGTCTACACTTGTCAAGTTCCACAAACAAGATGGCGGTAATTTTTGAAAATGACATATAATTTATAGAATGCTTCTCTCTAGAAGTATCGTCCATGTATAAAAGAAGGGAATTTGCCAACCAAATTCGGATATTTAATAAATATAATTGACCAACTGTTTATCAGGCACTATTGTGATATCTACATGTTCAATAAATCAAATTGTGTTGCTTTTGCGAATCAATTGGCACATACTGCCTGTCTTGATCAGTTTCGGTACCAAACAACATAGTCGACCTGACACGATGTTTAATAGACACAATCGTGCTAACAATGGCATGTATGTCAGAAAGAAAATGATACCAATTTCTGACACGTACGAGCCGACACATTGGAAAATGTATACTTCTCGTTTTAAAGGAATACATAGTTTGTATATAACAAAGATGGCCGCTATTTTGCAGATATTTTGTCAAGTATGTTTGTCTCATTATATCAATGAGTTCCTAATGGTCCAGTCCAAAATGAAACGTTACAATGTTGTTTATATTGGTATGTCCTAATTATATACGATGAAATTGTTAGTTGGATATATATTACATTACTGTCCGCCCGTCTTTAAAATAAAAATAAATGTATTTTCTGTTAGTCAATAATTTTAACTTGTGTACATCAAGAAAGGTCATATTTTGCATACATAATTCGTTAATGGAGTTGATCTGTCGGACACATATAATGTTTGTGTTGGGAATATATGTCTGCTACCTACGGGTTATATATTGTATTGTTTACTATTTAAAATATGTGTACAGCCGATGTGTTTTCGCCAGTACGTTATGTACCTAAATATGTGTACAGCCGATGTGTTTTCGCCAGTACGTTATGTACCTAAATATGTGTACAGCCGATGTGTGTTCGCCAGTACGCTATGTACCTAAATATGTGTACAGCCGATGTGTTTTCGCCAGTACGTTATGTACCTAAATATGTGTACAGCCGATGTGTTTTATCGCAGTACGTTCTGTAGACCTAAATCCTAAATGTGTACAGCCGATGTGTTTTCGCCAGTACGTTATGTACCTAAATATGTGTACAGCCGATGTGTATTTCGCCAGTACGTTATGTACCTAAATATGTGTACAGCCGATGTGTTTCGCCGTACGTTATACCGTAAATAAAAGTGTACAGCCGATGTGTCTTCGCCAGTACGTTATGTACCTAAATATGTGTACAGCCGATGTGTATTACGTTCCGCCGAGTGATATTGCAGTACGTTATGTACCTAAACATGTGTACAGCCATGTGTTTTCGCCAGTACGTTCTGTACCTAAATATTTGCAGACGTATGGGGTTTGCATGAGACCGACCCACAACTTCGGATATTAATATTTTTCCGAAAAGAATATTTAGCACAAATAACATTATTAGTATCTGCTATGAGTGCATGCACAATGATCCGGTTATTTAACGTGCTATATATTATGTATTGTGTTGATACTCTGTATATATTTACCAACGTCAATAGTATCCGTAGTTAAATTACTAATGTGTATACTCCTATCAGAAGTATACCAGCCATCCTAGTTTAATGAATATTGCTCGTTCAGCCAATATTACTAGTATGCGGTCGTAATAGGAATACAGTAG
Source organism: Conchocele bisecta (assembly GCA_029237695.1). NCBI lineage: Eukaryota > Metazoa > Mollusca > Bivalvia > Lucinida > Thyasiridae > Conchocele > Conchocele bisecta. The sequence continues at coordinate 64,834,494 of CM055280.1, forward strand.
AAATCAACATAGTGTATGCGTTGCGTATATTTGGCATGTACTTTGCAAATATGAGTTGCACACTTTCACGAATAGATTATAATACTCTGACATCAGTGGAAATCCCGCCCGCCACATGGATAGACGGATAAGATTATTAACACAAAATTTGCCAGAAGCTATAGCGCAGACGTCTTAGGATAGCTATGGAATGAAAGTATGTATCGCAACTATGTAAACATTATGTCAAGGGTAACAGAAAATACAACAAATTTACAAAATAAAAAAGGTTATCACGTTTATGTTATGGGCGGAAGTACGAAAATAAACAAAAGAACGAACATTCAAATGTTTTAACTCTTCGCATGCTGCATATGCTGGGCGGATGTTATATTGTAATCAAACTATTTGTATTTGCATTTATGATAAACAATAGCAATACCATATCACTGTGTTCGTATAATTAGTATTAGTAATGTACCCTATTAGTACTTGCTGCATGCTGGTTGGATCATCGAACCTAAAGCTGAAATTGTAATACTTCTAATTTCTGTCCAAAGCTGGTTCTATTCCGAATATGGATAATATCCCGAAATGAGAGATATAATAGATCAGCGTACAGTGGTAGTAACAAAAACAACAGGCACCGAGGTGCACTGTATGACAAGCTGTGTCTGGAAAACCAAAGCACGGTGACCCATTCTATCTACAACACGTCAGTATCCACCATACTGTGTCACTAGTAATTAGGCGTCACATGTACGTCAACAAAGTAGTTTATCCAGCATCATTATTAATTTGCTTATTCGTCTTCATATTTCATGATCGAGGTTTATATTCCTAGTTATATGTATTATCTTTTGATATATGACAAACAACCCATGTGAAGAAATTCGTTCAGTGGCCGTTTAATAAATGTTTCGTTGCTGTTATATCTCATTATCTGCGTGCGTGGTATGTTATGGAAATAGATAACACTATACCCAAAGGAGACCTATGAACACATGTAAAGAAGACACTACCGGAATACATCAGGCTATCCACATGCCATGGTCGAGGAGCTTACAACGTGTCACATACGTTCACGACGAGTATTAATTTACTTATTTAATATTGTCACATTGTTATATTAACGCTTATACATTTATGAACCATTCTCTGATGACAATAACATTCATGCATATGGACAACGTCTACCATAACATAACTTGTTTGAGTAGTTGCAATGGAATGGATATTTTATTGCATTTGTTTGGAATTTGATTTTATCACTCTTCACCTTCACGGCATGTAAATCGAACAATGACCATATATGGGTGTTAAATAATAAAACAACTCGCCTTTGTATACAAATAGGTTATGTAAATGCGCATGCTACATGAACGAACGGCATATCCACCACATATTTTGTTATATTTATTAATAGCTAATACGCACTAAAACATAGACACAGATGGATACAATTAAATAATTCGCTTAAGCATACATGTGAATTGAAAATAGGAAACAATGCATCCGATAGACCATTGCCTGGATAATAAAGAAAATGTATCATATACGAGGAAGTAGATGTGTAGGTCGAGTTTTGAATGAGGCACTAAGATGGACTGCATAATTAGCGCTACACAGTCCCTAAAAGCCACACACAGTCAATCAGCTAGAAATAAAACGCGTAGTATAAGTTGTTTGGTAGTTGTGTTCGGCGACGTCTATGTTGGCATTGTCTGTAATGTTAAAGATCAAAACACAAATAATAATCCTCTTGCTTGCTTTGCTGTCATATTTCCCTGATGTCAGTGATATATAGTGTTCACTACATGTTCAAACGGGTATGTCAAACTCATATACTTATGACATTCGTATCATACGTTGGTTGCATTTACTGTCATTTATAGTGCACGTTTACGTATACAAAGTGGTAAAAACAGAACAGTACACAGCAGTAATGTCGACATTTTTAACTTTCGTTTAGTCTCATGTAACATCGCGTATAGATTAAATTATCGCTGAACGTGCATGCATTGTGTATGTTATATTATATTAATTAGCTATATTACATCATCATTTAGCTTAAGCTGGACATTTATAATATGCGTTTTGTTCATTTTATTGCTCAGGTAAAAGTTTCTTCTTGCACAGTATGCCGTGCATGGTAATGCATGTGACAAAATACAAAATGGAATAGCAACTGATACATTATGGTCCAATATTAAAACAGATACAGTATTACTGATTGGTAAAGGACATTGCACATTTAATCATCAAACAACACCTGCATAGTCCCCAAATCGTATGATAAACACAAAGTACACTGTATATTAAAGATAAAATAGGGTACAATTACAATTATATTTTATTCCGCCGGTACTAATGTAATGTTTATGGTGATTTAATTGAATTTACTACAAGTATTGTAATAAATGACTGCCATCTTGAATATTTTGAAAATCAGTTTTGCCTCAAAGGAGTATTGAAAAGCTTTCTGCGGGATGCCAATGATTAAATCGTTGAAATTGATCCGTATGCTCTCGTCATGTTTTGTGTAATACGTGAATAGGTCTGAATTCCAGAAATTGCTGTTCCAATTTTACAATGATAGATATGCTAAATATGCAAATTAATACGCGTATGCTCCTATTTATGCTTTTAGTAAGCTGTAGATCACCGAATATTTATACAATGCGTGTGACCATGGGGTTTTGAACGGGTGTGTGGTACTTACATTGATAACAAAGTTATATGAATAATTTACGAAATTCGTATAATATGGCGGCCATTTTGGATTTACACACTTTTATTTTTATTCTAAAATTGGGTTATAAGCATTGTATAGCATGTCAGTTATCACATATCAGAATTGTGTTTTCATTAACAATTATGTGACTGCTGAAAATAGACGTTGCATATAAATATCCCGGAAACTAGACATGCGTTTCATAAGGTCGGCCATATTGTATATGCAATATAATAAGTTTATACCACAAATGTTATTTGTTTGTTGCATATTATTATTAATACCAATATGTTAAACAAATTGGGACTATTTTAGTTTCATATATGTGGGTAGTGGCAACACTTAATTGCATGTGCGTGTCTGTTTCTTTAAATATATCATAGAATTATTGTAAAATGGCGGCCATATTGGATTTGTACACATCATATCATAATACAATGAATGGATAAACATTTAGTCGGCCATGATATATTAAATGCCTGAAATGTATCAGTATCTTTCCTTTAAAAAATGCTTCCTCAATACGATATGCCCCTACATGTAGTAAATCATTTTTTCATTGGCGGCCATCTTGTTTATGCAAATTACTAGGCTTAAGCTACTACTTCTGAAGGTCTATCATGCAGAAATATATAGAGTATATGTGTCTGATCACTTTAGTAACACAAATCTTTGGTGCGCAGAGATGGTACTAAAAAACAATTTTTTGCTGGTACGCCCAGGGCCTTAAGACTGATCTTATGAAATACCCCAGCGTATATAGCCCGCGATCAGATCGCGCTGCTCATTCAACATTATTGTTTTAGTATGCCCGTTTGTATGTATTTTCTCCTTTTCACATGCTCATTACAATGGGTTTGGACTGTTTTTAAAACTGTTAAATCACCTTGCAGTGCCAAGAACAGATCGTATGAAGTAGTAGCCCAGCGTAGTCCCGGTTCAGATTGCGCTGTGCATTCAACATTACTTTTATTATAGGAATGAATGGCCTTTTTGTGGAATTGATCGGGGTATAAACTTGGAAAAGTCGCGGGAATACTGGGCGAATGCCTTCGTCCAGTATTCCCGCGACTTTTCCAAGTTTATATCCCAGATGAATTCAACAAAAATGCCATTCATTCCTTATAATTCCAGCATTTGAAATAAATTTGTTTATTTTCCGTTTTCTTAATAATTATTTTAACTGCGCCTCACGGTTACGGAAAGTAGTTCGGCGTGGGAGTTTACTGGGATATAAATTTTAGACAGAGACTTGCTACGGACCAATCAAATATTAGGGAGTTGTGTAAATATTTTTTGTGCTGGAATTATAGTATGCACATTGGTATGCAATTCTCCGTTTTGCCTGCTAATTACAATGCTTTTGCAATGCTTTTAAAAACTTAAAATAACTTTAGACATGTTAGAAGGTAAAACATGATCGTATGATGTTTGTGACCAGCGTAGTCCCAGATTAGCTCACAGGGTGTCCGGTTTTTGAGAGGTTTCACTGTATAAGGCTACGAGGCCGAGTCGAGTATAAATAAGCTACCAAAACGATCCAAATGGATCCAGGGTAATTAATTAACAGTGAATGCAATTAATAATGAAACAAAAACAATGGCGTGTTTATGTCTGGTATGTTTGCGTGACGGTAACAATCGATGTGGCAACATGAAATATTCATCGGTGTTCATCTATAACCATATAATGCCACTTGAAGCCACCGTCGTAGTTCGTTAAAGGTACGGTGTCTCAGATGTTGTCTCAGAAATCCAATATATGGTTTCTCGCTTCATGCACAATACGTAATAGTACATACATTATATCAGTCAGTCGCACCATTTTATTTGATCGAATTCCAAACAGTTGACATTTGTTAAACACGTCGACAGATTTCATAAGACAGAACCAGCATACTAGTTTATTAAATATGATATTCACGCTTACTACGCTGAATTAAATTGTGTCGTCTGCTGGAAAAGTTTTATTTTCAATATTTCTCGATAAAAACCTGTTTTGGCTGCGCATGAGAATCGTCTCCACTGGAGACGATTCTCGTGTGTTGTCAAAACAGTTTTTTTTGTTAAGAATTAATGCAAAAATGAAAAACAGCAGATGAACATTTCCGTCTACGGCGTAGTGACGGTTAAATCATCACTCATGTAAGATCCTATATATGTGGTTGTGACTGGATACATGGGGCTTATGGGTTTTACGACCAATGTAGATCCAGATCAGCCTGTGCATCCGCACAGTCTGATCAGGATCTACACTGCTCGCCAATCCATCAATGAAACACCCGTCATGCCTCTAACACGCACAATACATCGTCATCAGGATACAGGAGTGTGCTATTTGATCAGGAGCTACACTAGTCGGAAATACCATAAGCCGTTTTTCTCCAGTCACAGCCTCACTTATATGCATATAGAAATTTACATGGCGGGCATGAATATTCCAGTGACTAGTCCTATTGGCGTTGTACGTGCGGAACTTGTCAATATACATATAATTATAAAACAATATTTATATCATACACACCTAAAGACCTCACATGAATGAATTACTTTTAAAATGTCATAAACTAGCAATAAAACTTGAACCTGTCTGTAATTTAATAGTCGCTCTGGTCGCCATTTGCATTTATCATAATATTATATTGATTGGGTGCCAAAACAAACGTGTGATCGGGTTCGCTACATAAATTATTTTCTCCTTGAACGGTGTAAGAAACAGGGCGATTGTTTATTTCTTTGAGAGCTTCGCGGGTTCATGGAAATCGTGATAGCAGTCTGGAGCCCGTTTCACTAAACTGTGTACGGCTAAAATGTTCGTAAGTGCAAATTTATGATCGTCTGGAAATTTCAATTGATGGATTTACATGTATTTAAATGTAAATCCAATACTTGTTTACAAGAAAACATTGTTACTGTGAAATTTACAGACCATCATAATTTTGCACTTACGAACATTTTAGTAGTACGAAGTTTAGTGAAACGGCACCATGTTGTCCCTCTGACACTAGTAAATGTCAATGTAAAATGTAAATGCTTCGATTTAACGACGGCACTGGCTCGATGCCCTTGGTATAAACATATTTTATTAAATAATAATTACATCATTTTCGGTATACAAGCAGTGGAAAGAGGATTAGAACGAAAGATTGCTATTTTATAGCTCGATGCCCTTGCATGTCGTCTCCCAAGAAGGGGAGAAAGGAAGGAGGAAACCGGCCTTGCTCTTATTAGAATAGTCTCCTCTGGCACTTTAACGTGCCCAGACCCTCCTTCAAATTGGATACACGGGACCACCTTTTAAAGTCCCCATCCGAAAGGACTAGTAGAGCAGGAAATACAAAGTATCTCAGAAATACTGACGCCCTGGCCGAGAATCGAACCCGGGTCGCCAGCGTGGCAGTCCGACGGTCACGGTCTGCTACAGCTAACAAGGCGATTGTTTATTTATTTGAGAATTTCGCGGGTTCATGGCAATCGTGACAGCAGTCTGTTCTCCCGCCTCCCGACTGCTGACACTGCAAAACCCGTGTAAGCCTGAACAGGCACCGTAAATATATGGTTCGACAATGTCCAATCATGTTTAAACGTTTGTCGTGGCAGGAGGGAACTGTTTGCAACCCCAAGGCCATAGGCCGCGGGTTCAAACAGTTCCCGAGTGCCACGGCAAACGTTTACCGATGACTGGACACGGTCGAACGTTATTGTTACATTTACGTCGGAAATATGCAATTTGAGCATACATGTATATATGTAGTACTTTCGGTACTTTGATGATTTGCTCCATTCAAACAGCTGATTTACACATTAATTTTCCGGGGCCGCAGTACACGACACGACGCCTGATGCAGCCGTTTCAGTGCGACAGTTGTGAAATGGTCTGTAGCCTATTTCACCAACATTGCAAAGTATACTTTTCTAGCAAAGTATACTTTGAGGGAGAAATTTTCAATTTAAGGATAAATTTATTATTTTTTATTATACTGAATTTATTACATTATCACAGCCAAAATGGCTGTGATAATGTAATAAATTCAGTATAATAATTGTGCATACTTTTAATCATCACATATATGCAGTCGTTAGTTCTGTATGAAATAATCCATTTCCGGAAAAATAAATGATTACTCCCTCAAAGTATACTTTGCTAGAAAAGTATACTTCGCAATGTTGGTGAAATCGGCTACTGGTGACGTAATGGCGTATTCTAGTAACGTCGTGAGGCGCATGCATTACGTCGGTGTTGGCTTGGCCTCGAAATGAGCAGTGTATACAGCCATGGTCAAAGAGCACGCGCTGTACGTTGTAACACTGCTGCGAGTGGTGTCAAACAACGGCAGTCATGTAACAATGATAAATTGAAATCTATGTGGACTGAAAAGTTACAAGTAATGAAAAAAATCGCTACTTTAGCCAACGATGTCTTACGGCACGGCCTTCGGTGGAAACCTGCTTATTAATCATAATTGAACCATCAATGGGCTGTGCTCGTGTTACAATATATTGCACATGTCATGGTATACGTATAACATATTGTCGGGTTCCCGCGGCTAAATGCGGCGACAATAGACCCGTCTGTTTGTCACATGATACCTCGACCCGCGGGCCAAACATTTGGCATGTTGTCACGGCGGTCGGTATGGTGCACTTCGTTGTCCGGTATGTCTCACCCCCAGGCCCGAGGTTTGGTTTTCTTTAAACCTGGACACCCACATACCAGGTTGTAATATAAGGAGAGCATATTGGTTTCGTCCAGTCTTTAGATATGACATTTTTTCGGGAAAATAAACATTGATTTACCATTACCGGACGTGTTAATTTGTATTACAGTGCAACCTCTCTAAACCGGACACCATGGGAGATCCCCAGGGTTTCCGGTTTAGAGAGGTTGCTGCACTGAAAATCAGGCATGTGATCATTTTGAAATGTATTGGCGAGCATTGCAATCTTGAACATACATTAACATCTGAGATAAATGATCAAGAAGCTCATCAAAAATAAAATCACAGAGGTTGCATTAGTGTCCGGTTTAGAGAGGTTCAACTGTATTATACTTTTGTTTATATCAAACGTGATTTGCCACTCTTTGTATCAGAGGCGATAACCGTGATTCCTTAAAAGGTTAACGAAAACAACTATTTGTTTTCTTCATTTATTTGTGATGTGCTATAGCGATGCTAACACTTTATAACATGTTTATTCAGGTGACGCATTTCATTGATATAAATAAAGTATGTTCTGCCTCAATTGCATATCAAATAGCCTGATACAACCGCGCGTCTCTATCAGTAATTTTAAGATTAATCATATCTGCATAGCTGTCAGTCTGGCAGGGGCGTCGGGACAGGTCCGACAGATGCCGGACCAATACATGTGACAAAACTATGTTTTTATTGAAATATTCGGACTTCATATAATTATACCAAATAATAATGTCAGGAACGTTAATATTTTTTCTGCAATGTTTGTCATTTCTCATAAAAGTGTATGTTGTTACCACTCAGTAGAACCGTCTCGGCGAGACGGTTCTACGGAGTGGTAACAACATACACTTTAGGTGGGTAGCAGGGCACCCAGTATATTCGCCGGACCAATCTTATGATGCTTCCAGCACCGCTGAGTCGTAATGTTAAAGAACTGGTGGAATAGTTACACAATTATACACTTGTGTCTACTAGATGAGACCCCAACTTTAAACACTATTTCACTACATAAACAACTACTTTAATGTCGAACACTGACCAGTGCTGACCAATGTAAAACAAAATACATAGACACTCTTACACGAGTGGTTATTTAACATATTTACTAAACGAGTAAAGTATGTTTACTGATTCCTTAAGAAATCAGTCACATTATTTTAATACAATGTGTTTATAAATCCACTGCGAAAGTCCGTTTTATGAAATAAAATATATTATTAAAGGTACATGCCCACTCAGTAGGCAAACAATGTTACTTACATCAGAGACATAATCTGGAAAAATAAATATTCATTCACCGTTATTCCACGTATTGATTGGCATTCATTTTATATCAGACGTAAATGTACACACTGATATCAGGGGCGATAACCGTGTTTCCTTAAAATGTTAACGGACATTACTATTTATTCTCTGTATTTATTGTTTGATGTGCAATGATCATACTTGATAATCTGTCGAAAATATTATTTTTTTCAGGTGACGCATTTAATTAGTATAAATAATTAAAAAATATCATGCCTCATTTGCATTGAAAATAGCCTGATACCACCGCGCGTCACCATAAATATTACTAAATGATTATATCTGTATAGCGGGCACTCGTAATTGTTAGAACTGGTGGAATAGTGACACAATTATACACTTATTTAATTCCTATAAAGAACAATTTGTGCCTACTGCGTGGGCATGTACCTTTAAAGTTTGCCAAATATGATAATTCTGATTAAAATTTCATTAGCAAAGAATTTCGGGTCAATATTACACATATCTTATTGGCGTACATTACATCTCGAGCACTCGTCCATCTGAATACTCAACTGGAGTATAAAAGACTTGTATATCACTACTATACTCAATCTTATCTGTTTAACCCTTGCTACGCTGAATAAAAATGTGTCGTCTGCTGGAAATGTTTTATTTTCAATATATTTTGATAAAAACCTGTTTTGACAGCGCATGAGAATCGTCTCCACTGGAGACGATTCTCATGTGCTGCCAAAACAGGTTTTTTTGTTAAGAATTAAGGCAAAAATGAAAAACAGCAGACGACAATTTTCGTTTCCCGCGTTCTGAGGGTTAAGATAAGATAGAACACAGTAATGACAACAGTTTGTAAATATATGTTCGACCCAATTTCTTGATCGTGAATACAGATTGGTATTTAAGGTGACGTCACGGATCGCGGGCCGATTTGTAAGATGATGTAGAGGTTTTGATTATATCGGACTTAAACATCTATCTATCTGCACGGCGGGTAGATGTTAAGAATGATATCGTATTACGGTATTTGTATAATACTACGCGACGCGGCATGGAATTGTGGGCACAGTGTGCGGCTTTGACCAGTATAGATCCTGATCTGCTAGTATGTTCCTGGAAACTGGAAGGGTGTATCTTTTCTAGCAAACAACGATCCGTGTAGACCCTGATCAGAATTAACAGACGCTCGTGGAATTAATACACACTTGCTACAACATGGAAAGAACCGCACATAGAACATGGGGCACGTTTCGCTAAACTTCGTACGATTAAAATGTTCGTGCTAAGAGTTCTATGAATTTGCTTATCACCTTAATGCGTTTCCTTAATGCTACTATTTTGTACCTACGGGTTCACGCCATTAAATGCAGCACATCCACGAAAGAGTTTGCCAATATCTGATGTCAGAACAAATGTTATTGTGGATTTCAATTTTGCACTTACGAACTTCTTAGTCGTACGAGGTTTAGTGAAACGGGCCCCAGAAACATTGCACATGAACACTTTCACCCCCAGGTAACTGGAATGGAGTTTCATATGCTAATTAAGCAACCAATCCAATCGTCACAGAACGATTTTCAGACTAGTCCATTTATAAAAATGGGGTGGTTATTTTTCTAAAATGTATGAAAATTACTTGCAAAAAGTGCAGATCCTGATGAGACGGCTCAGTATGAGCCGGCTCATCTGGATCTACATTGTTTGTAAATGCCACTATAGAGGGCTAAACTGTTGAAAGCGTTAAGCACGACATATACCAATCACAATTAAATGTCATGTTATTCACTTTCAAATAGAAATAGGTTGGAATTAAAAAGAAGTCAGTTTTTGAACACATGATTATACATTGCAGGGATAGACATGTTTAAAAGGCCAACACTACTTGATAGGAGTCAAACAATACCAGCTGCTGACCGTCCAACAATATTGGCATGAAGGCCCGGTCCTTCGGTCTTCAACCAGTATAATTTGACTTTTGAAAGTTTATATCCCGATACATTCTATAGCAATTTCGGTTATTCTTAAATTGAACATTTTTACGCAAGTGTTTTCATTGCTTATTTTTTTTTACAAATGTTGTTGCTTGAAAACCATGACCGACATACAAGGCTAAATCTTATCAACATGCTAATTTAATCCGATTTCCACATTTTTCTCACATTTTATGAATCTCATTTTAATATTTTTGTGAATTATGAATTTTGATTATGAATCTGGTATGCATAATATTAGAACATTATACATACATTATACATAAATAGAGGATTTTACACGAATGATGGTTTAATATGATATGTATTAACCCTTAGAATGCGGGAACCGAAAATAGTCGTCTGCTGATAATTCATATTTTGTCTTTTTTCTCAGTAAAAACATGGTTTGGCAGCATTTTAGAATTATTTCCATTGGAAATGATTCTAAAGTGCTGCCAAACCAAGTTTGAGAAAAATGGCAAAATAAAAAATATTCAGCAGACGATACAAATTAATTCAGCATTATAAGGGTTAACCCTTAGAATATGGGAAACAAAAAGTGTTGTCTGCTGTTATTTGATAGTTTGTCTTCGTCCTAAAACAGTATGGTTATACAGCCCTTTGCATCTTTTCCTTTTAGTTAATTGTTCTGTGCACCTGTGCACACAATATAGACGGTTTTTAAAGGTACATGCCCGCTCAGTAGGCACAAAATGCTCTTTATATCAGAGACATCATCTGAGACATTTTCTAGCAAAATAAACATTCATTCACCATTACCCCCACGTATTGATTGGCATTATTATACATTTTATATCAGACTTAAATATCCACACTGATATCAGGGACAATAACCGAGTTTCATTAAAAGGTTAACGGACATTACTATTTATTCTCTGTATTTATTTTTTATGTGCAACGATCATACTTTATAATCTGTTGAAAATATTATTTTTTCAGGTGACACGTTTGATAAGTATAACTAATTAAAACTATCATGCCTCATTTGCATATGAAAATAGCCTGAGACAACCGCGAGTCACTATCAGTAAAACAAATATTACTAAATGATTATATCTGTATAGCGGGCACTTGTAATTTGTAGAACTGGTGGAATAGTGACACAATTATACACTTATTTAATTCGTATAAAGAACAGTTTGTGCCTACTGAGTGGAAATCATTTCTATCAAGGACATCAAATACAACCTGTTCTTGACAGGGCTCCAGATAAGGAATTAGTAATTGAGTATTTGCACTCCATCATATCTGAAACGATTGGGTATTTCAATATTTTAATTGGGTAAAATAAAATCACACTACTGTTTACACATCAACAGACAGAAATTATTGAATAGGTTTCTTCGAAATGAAAACATGTCTTGGCATTTCATTAGAATTGTCTCCTTGGAGACAATTCTAATGAAATACCAAGATGTGTTGTCATGGAAAATAAGAAAAATATGCTATATTTGTGGTCTGTTTATTGTTTTCTGTAGCATGATAAAGGTACCACAAATTTGTATTGCTTTTTGATACTCGTTACTGCTGATTTCAATTGGGTTTTGGCAATTTTAATTGGGTATTTACGCAAATACGCAGCTTATCTGCAGGTAAGCTGTCCCAGTGTGCTTGTTTTGAGCTCATTACGACACAACACAACACTATTTTTTCCCGCAAATATGGTTTGGAATTTACACAAGTACGAATTAACTATTTTCGGGTATAAAATATGCATCGCTGGTTGTATGAAATATGATTTATGGAATTAAATAGGGTTTCGCGGTGTATAAACACATTACATTGTATTACAATAAAATGTGGCCTGTCGGCACACGAATGCCCTCGGTGGCAGATTTGAGAAACTGTGGCAAAGTTAAGTAACCAAAAGTGATAAGTATTCGTAAGCACAGTTGTGAAGGTCAAATGGTGAATAACACTTGTGGACAAATGTCACACACTCATGCTGCCTTTAATGTCATCGATTCTTCGCAAAAACGACAGAAGTTTGGGCGGAAATACAGAGACAACCAAATGCAGCTTAACAAGACACGTTTGATGCGCCATATTTCATCAAAATCCGTTACGTAATAAGGACACTGTAAAATAATACGTACTTTGAATCAATACTTGTTGTTGTTGTTAGTACCATGTGATCATACACCTTGATCATGTCACGGTTGGCATTTAGCTCACTACAGTGGAACCTCTCTAAACCGGACACCAATAAAACACATGTGATCTGATTTTTGATGAGTTTCTTGGTCATTTATTTCAGGTGATAATGTCTGTTCGTGATCTCATAGCACACAATTATGGCTCAGAATGATCAAATGCCTGATTTACAGTGAAACCTCTCTAAGCCGGACACCCTGGGGACCTCCCAGGGTGTCCGGTTTAGAGAGGTTTCATTGTATATGTAGGACGTGTGCATCTGTGCTCAGTTAGTTGCGGTACACCATAGGTCCCGGGTTCGATTCCCGGGTCAGGTGAGCATTTTTCTAGCCCTGTGACAATCACATGATAATACATATGGACGCGTAGTAATATGGTATACTTAAAGGCTTAAACTATTTCCTCAAACGTGAGTTTAGTGAAACCGTATACACTGCTCATTACTCCGGTCATATATCAGAATGTATTTATGTATACAAATATAGTACCTGTGGGTAACTGATACGACTTCTTGCATAGTGTTGAATTATATATACTAGTCCAGGGCTCCAGATAAGGAATTAGTAATTGAGTATTATCACTCCATAATTTCTGAAGCAATTGGCTATTTCCAAATTTTAATAGGGTAAAATAAAATCACACTACTGTTTACACATCCACAGACAGCAATTATTGAATTGTTTGCTTCGAAATGAAAACACATCTTGGCATTGTATTAGATAAGATGTGTTTTCATGGAAAATAAAGAAAAATATGCTATATTTGTGGTCTGTTTATTGTTTTATGCAGTATGATAAAGGTACCATACATTTGTTATTGCTTTTTGATGCTCGCTACTTCTGATTTTAATTGGGTATTTAAGCTAATACTCAGCTTATCTGGAGCTCTGCGAGTCGCATTTACTTGGTTAGATATGTCAATCATGTTTGTTTGCTGATTAGGTATTTTTCGTTTTTTTATGCCGTTTTATATATGTCGTTTTATATATGTCGTTTTTAGTGGTCTTTGAGCACGGTGGTCAATTCAACAGGGGTCCGTTTTTATAAATGGAATAGTCTGAAAATCATTTTGCGATGATTGGATTGGTTGCAAAACGAACTTATCGCAGCCCATTCAGTTACTTAGGGGTGAAAGGGTTAAGCTTTGCTTAGGCCGGGTTATGGGGCGGCTGTGACAATAGCCACACACTGTATGCGACGCAAATGAATAAGTGCAATAAAACTGCATATCCAGAAATTCACATTATACAGTAGACCCCCTCTAAACCGGACACCCTGGTGACCCCATTGTGTTTAATTTAGATTTGTTTCACTGTCATTTGTGTCATTATCGTGTCTGTTCATGATTGAAAATGACAAAAACTGTTCATGGAGTGCTTAATTAAAAACTCCCAGGCTGTCCGGTTTACAGAGGTTCCACTGTATTGGTCAGAACAGCATAGTCACTCCGCAATTCACAGGTGCAACAATCAAACCTATGACCAGCACAAGATGGACATTAAACATCGCATGACCCCAACCAGGTTGGTAGGGGTAATTTGTATCCGCTTTGTCTATGTGTGTGACGCGGGGGTTCTAGGTCTGATTCTTACTCCCGTGTGCACATCCTGACCTGGCGAAATATCCGTCCTAAATCACAGGTGATACTAGGTGGTCCTCAACTCTTTGCATGCTAGCGGTGAAAATAACATCCAACAAATTACGAGTATGTTTCTTATTTCCCTCAGTAAATATGTCTTGGAATTGCATTAGAATTGCGTGAGGACGCAATTCTAATGAAATTCCAAGACATATTCATGATATTTATAACGAGAAATAAAAGAAAATAATTATCATCAATTGTCATCTGCCATTTTTGAACTATTAATAGCCCACAAATTTCCCAGCATGCAAAGAGTTAAATCATGACGACTGTAGGAATGTTAAGGACCACTTATACTCGCTCGTCTAAAACTGTTTGAATGTTAACACTTATAGTCTAATCGGCCGTGTGATGTCATCGTTGTCGTTCACGGAGATAAAGGTTCGCAGTAAAACGTGGATAATGACATTATAACTAGCACAAAAACGTAGATTGTGACAATATAACGAGCACAAAAACATGGATCATAACATTACAACTTGCACAAAAACGTAGATTATGACATTATAACTAGCACAACAACATAGATCATGACATTACAATTAGCACAAAAACGTGTAGATTGTGACATTATAACTAGCACAAAAACATTGATCATAACATTACAAATTGCACAAAAAACATAGATAATGACATTACAACTAGCTCAAAGACATAGATTATGATATTATAACTAGCACAAAAACATAGATTATGACATTATAACTAGCACAAAAACGTGGATTATGACATTATAACTAGCACAAAAGCGTAGATTATGACATTATAACTAACACAAAAACATAGATTATGACATTATAACTGACACAAGCACAAAGATTATGACATTATAACTAACACAAAAACGTAGATTATGACATTATAACTAACAGAAAAACATAGATTATGACATTATAACTGACACAAGAACATAGATTATGACATTATAACTAACACAAAAAACATATTATGACATATAAAAACACAAAAACGAGATTATGACATATAAACACACAAAAACATAGATTATGACATATAACTGACACAAGAACATAGATTATGACATAAATAATAACACAAAAAACGAGATAGACATTATAAACCGACACAAACATAGTTATGACATATACACACAAAAACGAGATTGACATTATAACTGACACAAACACATAGATTATGACATTATAACTGAAACAAAAACGTAGATTATGACATTATAACTAACACAAACAAATATATTATGACATTATAACTGACACAAACACATACAATATGACATTATAACTGACACAAACACATACAATATGACATTATAACTAACACAAAAAACATAGATTATGGCATTATAACTAACACAAAAACGTAGATTATGACATTATAACGACACAAAAACACATAGATTAATGACATATAACACACAAAAACGTAGATTATGACATTATAACGACACAAACACATAGATTATGACATTACTGAAACAACAAAGTTAGATTATACATTAGAACTACAAAACAAAATATATTATGACTTATAACTGACACTACAATATGATTATAACTGACACAAACACATACATTATGACATTATAACTGAACACAAAAGAAAAAACATAGATTATGACATTATAACTAACACAAAAACGAGATATGATTATAACTGACAAACAAACACATATATTATGACATTATAATTGACACATAAAACATAGATTATGACATTATAACTAACACAAAAACATAGATTATGACATTATAACTGACAGAAACACATATATTATGACATTATAACTAACACAAAAACATAGATTATGACATTATAACTGACACAAACACATAGATTATGACATTATAACTAACACAAACAAATTAGATTATGACATTACTGACAGACACAAATAGATTGATTATAACTAACACAAAAACATAGATTATGACATTATAACTGACAGAAACACATAGATTATGACATTATAACTGACACAAACACATATATTATGACATTATAACTAGCACAAACACATAGATTATGACATTATAACTGACACAAACACATAGATTATGACATTACAGCACACATATATTATGACATTATAACTAGACACAAACACATAGATTATGACATTATAGCACAAAAACATAGATTATAACATATAACTGACAAACAAACATAGCTTATGACATATAACTAAACACAAAAACTAGATCATGAACGAACACAAAAAATAGATGACATATACTTAACACAAACACATAGATTATGACATTATAACTGACAGAAACACATAGATTATGACATTATAACTGACACAAAAACATAGATTATGACATTATAACTGACAGAAACATAGATTAATGACATTATTGACACAAACATATATTATGACATTATAACTAGCACAAACACATAGATTATGACATTATAACTGACACAAACACATAGATTATGACATTATAACTAGCACAAAAACATAGATTATGACATTATAACTAGACAAACACATAGATTATGACATTATAACTAGCACAAAAACATATATTATGACATAACTATAACAAAGACATAGATAAAGACTTATAACTACACAAAACAAGATTATGACATTTATAAACTGACACAAACACATAGATTGACATTAAACTAACACAAACACTTATATTAAGACATTATAAACTGACAGAAACACATAATTATGACATTATAACTAACAAAAAACATGATTATGACAGTATAACTACGCACATAGATTATGACATTAATAAACAGACAAACAAACAACCAAATATTATGACATTATAAACTAACAAAAACAAACATAAAATTATGAAATTAAATAAAAACTGACAAGAAACAAACCATAGATTATGACAAAAATATAAACACACACTAGATTAGACATTATAACTGACAGAAACAAACATAGATTATGAACATATAGTTGACACAACACATAAGTTATGACATTCTACTAGCACAAACACATAGATTAATACATTTAAATAAACTGACACAAAACAACAAATAGAATTATGACATTATAACTGCACAAAAACATATATTATGACATTATAACTAGAAAAACACATAGATTTATTGACATTAAATCCTTAGCAACAAAAACATAGATTATAACAATAAAACTGACACAACTACAAAGATTAACGACATTATAACTGACCACAAACACATAGATTATGACATTATAAAACAACAACAAATAGATTATAATTTAATGACATATTAAATGACAGAAACACCAATAGATTAGACATATAAGACTAAACAACAAAAAACATGATTATGACTATAACTGACAGAAACACATAGATTCTTAAGACAAAAATTATAATTGACAGACACAAACACCAAAAATATATTATGACATTATAACTAGAACAAACACATAGATTAATGACACTTATAACTGACACAACAACCAAAACATAGAATTATGACATTATAACTAGCCAAAAACAAAAATATATTATGGAAACAAATTATTAACTTAAAAGAACAAACAAAAACATAGATTTATGAACATTAAAACTAGCACAAAAAACATAGATTATAACATAATTAACGACAAACAAACAAAAACAATAGATTATGACACTTATTAACTTAACAACCAAAACAAAAATAGATCATGACTTAACACAAAAACATAGATTATGACATTATAACCTAACCAAACAAACCATTATAAGATTAAATGACATTATAACTGACAGAAACAAACATATTTTATGACATTATAAACTAACACAAAAACATAGATTTAAGACATTATAACTGACAGGAAATAAACACATAACGAATTTAACATTGACCATTATTAACACTGACACATACACATAGATTATGACATTATAACTAACACAAAAAATAGATTATGACATTATAACTAGCACAAACACATATATTATGACATTATAGCTAGCGCAAAATCCTAGGTTATACATGTACATGTATATAACATTATAACATGATGAACATGTGACAAGCATATGTCCTGATCAGTCTGATCAGGACATATGCTAGTTGCTATCAGTTTGGTGAGGTACTAGTACGTAGTATTTGGGTTATGCACTTGATTCAATTTTTCGAATGGCCGCACTTTATTTGTTGTTCCACAGGTAGAAAACTCGGACATGTGCCATACAAAATCCCATTCAAAAAGTCCCATTAACCACCTGTTGTCATATACGGTTGCTACATGTCTAGCAAAAACGCTAGAAAGTTTAACAGACATGGGTGAGTGGGTTAACATTTCCAATGGTCCGAATCTTCCATCTGTGGACAGATACTATTTTCAATCAACCATGATGAAACTCTAAACAAATTGAATTTTTGACCCATTAAGGAGACTATTTGTGCATGGCACATCCCACATGTATACATACCAATGAGTGTCAGTATAGTCGGACAATTTGGGCAATGTTCGGCCCGAACAGAACGGATACCGCATTGGAACAGTCAACACTAGGCGTCTACGGACTACGGTGGTGTCGTGAACGGTATGCTTAGGAATCGAACTTTTGGACGATCGTATATATGGCTGTGACTATAGTAAATGTGGCTTATGAATTTTGCGATCAGTGTAGATCCATTTCAGCCTGTGCATCCGCGCAGTCTGATCAGGATCTGCACTGTTCGCCATTCCATCATTGAAACATCCGCCATGCTTCTAACAAGCAATATAGATCGTTGCCAGGCTACAGGAGTGTGTTATTTAATCAGGAGCTACACTGTGGACAACTCCCATAAGACCCATTTCTCCAGTCACAGTCACATATATAATCTTACTAATATATGTTGACAATTTACAGGTAGATATTTATGCAAACTCGGTCAGGTTAAAATGGCGGCTCCAACGACAAAGTGAGCGGAAAGCGAGGAAATTATTTCTGAAGTGGATACGCCGTGAACCGAAACTAAACATAAACGCGACTTGAACCCAATTTCGTGAATCACAGCTTGAATACATATATGATAAGTGGACTATTTCTCTTGAAATATGTAGATATTGAACATGTACTTATATAAAACGTACCCATATGATGTTTGCGACCAGCTATATTGAGGAGTTAACCCGAATGTCCTTGCTGTCACGCAGAGAGCGTGACAGCAAGAAAATTAGGATAACTCCCAAATACTAGCGCATGGTCTCAACATCCCATGCATCTTATGATGACAGTGTCCAGCCATATTGAGGAGTTAACCAGAATATCCTTGCTGTCACGCAGAGAGCGTGACAGCAAGAACATTCGGGTAACTCCCAAATACTAGTTTACGCATTTACAGAAGGTTGCTGATATAAAACATATGGATAATGGAAAGCAGTTTGTTTAATGGATAATTAATCGAACGACAAACAGTCTGTATATAAATATGATAATTAGAAATGTATTGTATGGGCTAAATAACAGCCATTGATTGGGGCGTACGAATACATGCCTTTGTCAGCGCATGCTCAATGGACACATGTTTGTCATTCGTCACTCCGTACACGCATGCGCTATGACAACAGATACCGCGCATTTATGATACACCAAACAAGGAAAAAACTGCTGAGAATGATTGCCCAGAACTGTTGTTGGCGACTGTGAAAATCAATACAGGGTATTAAGTATAAGTTATATCACTGTTCGTCCGCATGTACGAGGAGATAATTTAGCTCGCGGATTATCGCTCGTACATGCGGACAAACGTGATCTAACTTATTTATCACATCTTCATGCACATACATTGCACACGAGCTATGTTAATACAGAAACAACACCCGGAAATGCGTCAATGGTGTGATAATATCACTATAATACAAATTCATTCGCAACTCGATGCTGCCAAAATGATGACTAGTAGAGACAACTCCATATATTTTATCATTAATTCGTACATCCAGTTTCAGGATGACACTCCTAGAAGACGCAAGGTGTATGATCACGTGGTACTAACAACAACAACAAGTACCGATTCAAAGTACGTATTCTTTTATAGTGTCCTTATTATTTAACAGATTTTGATGAAATATGGCGCATCAAACGCGTCTTGTTAAGCTGCATTTGGTGGTCTCTGTATTTTCGCCCAAACTTCTGTCGTTTTTGCGAAGAATCGATTTCCGTGTCTCCGACACGGAAATCGATTCTTCGCAAAAACGACATAAGTCTGTGCCAAACTCCCTAGACCACCAAATGCAGCTCATGAAGACGCGTTTGCTGCGCCATATTTCATCAAAATCCGATGCATATTAAGGAAAATATAAAATAATACTTACTTTGGAGTGGGCGACGTTGTTGTTGTTGTAACCACGTGATCATGCACTTTGAGACTGAGAGAAAAAAACTTTACACGACATTTATTGCAAATAAATTAGAAACCATCCACGCGTATGTAAATATTGTAAATATTTCACGATAACAAATCATGAATCATAAGAGGATTAAGTGATCGCTGTATTTGAACAACTTTCGGCATGGACGGCGATCGACAATACTACGTTTATATGTGCCGAGATTAGCATACCAATGTGCACCGAATTAGAATTTACCGCCGTCAAAAGTTTTTTTACTCCATCAAAATTCGACATCTTTATGATACAGTTTAACTCTCGGTTTTCATAGTCATCCAAGAGCATGAGTTATGTGCCATTGGTCCATATACAAACAGAATAGCATATACTCACTAATCAAAGATCCGCACTGTTCGCTGGACGAGTACCCCACTGAGAATCGTCTTTGCAACAATGGCGGACGTTATAACAGTGTAAAACAAACTTCAGTGTTCTTACTTCGCTCCACATGCTGGTCCGGTTGTATACGGACCATATTAGCCTATATTCCTCCCCAGTTTTGGCCCGGGCCGCCTCATTAGTTTAATATGCAATATACGTGCCAGTAATATAATATGCAAATAATTGTTAAAATATTGTGAAAATAAAATGTGCACCATAAATGCCATTACGCCGGTGCGGACATAGATGCTACTGTGTAGGACACAGTCAACTTATGAATAATATAGACGGTAAACCAGTCCTGGTACAGCTTAGCAACAAGGAGTAAATTCTCAGGACAACGGCATTGATTGTTATTATTATGACAGAGAGATAAATAAAATAGATGCTGCAGGAAAGGCATGTCTGTGCCAAACATTTTATTATATTATTTGCATGCTCTACACATGCAGGTTAAATTTTTTCTGTGTGCGACTTGATGTGGGGGTGAGATAGAGATTTCGAAAGTGAAAGTAGACGGTTCCGTCAAAAAAAGGGAAATAACTTTCGAAATCAACCCGCATGACCCCGTGTTTGGCATGGATCTAGAACCGGCTTAGATCACTGACTCCAGGAATGGAAGTAACCAAATTGATTTTGTCGCAGGTAGTTTGCGATTGTCATGTTTGTGTGAATGTGGGTCTATGGGAAATCAATTGGTTGTCTGTTTCCTGTATACTCGGCCGCTGTTGTTGTTGTTCGCTAGTTTCAATCGATTTGCACTGCGGTGAAAACACCAAAATTCGCTTCATTTGACGGTCAATTATCTCGAATGTGTATGTAGGTGCATTATTGCGACTATATGACCGTGGTTATTGCAAAGCACGGGGTAAATGTCAACAAATGCTTATATACGTCATGCAACAACAGTGGGACCTCTCAAAATCGGACACCCTGGTGTCCGATTTTGAAAGGTACCACAGTATTTGTCGGTCGCTGAATTCGTATTTTCTTTTTATTGGTGGGTCTGCCAAATTCTTTTGTGGTCGTATTTATCGCCACTGATTTTCTCAATAACTCCGAGATACGTATATTTGTATATCATTCATTGTCTAGATTCCATTCATACCCCTGTTCCAAATATTCCCGTGTATAAGAAAATATAAAAATATCCGGCAAGGCTCAAGAATTTCTTTATTTCTCATCAGAAGTATATGTTGTCACCGCGAGACGGTTCAAATGAGTGGTCACAACATATACTTTGGTTCAGAAATAAGGAAAATAGATAGAGAATAGTAGGTTAGTGCCGTGAATGGGAAAAAATATCTGGCAAGGCTCAGGAAACGGGATGGGCGAGGCTCTGCCGAGCACATCCCGTTTCCGTGCCGCGTCAGATATTTTTTCACATTCACGGCACTAACCTACTATTCTATTTATCCCGTCAACACCTAAACATGGCTTTAAAATTCAAAAATAGTATTGACTGTATATCAAAAATGTTTCACGGCACTGTGTTTCACGGCACATACGTACTGTGTTGACGGGATAAAAGAAAATATACGTTACTGTCTACGACCAGAGGCACAATACGCATGCGCCAGCAGTACCAGCGAGAACCGTGCATATACTATATTATCAAAATAGTATTGAGGCGTGATGGAGCGTAGGATTGAAACTGTAATTAAACTCTTATTTTGACAAAATATATATATATTTTTTTTTATTTTGCAAATTTTAATTTCTGTTATCCCACCCGATGACGTCACCCTTGTAGTTGGCGTACTACAAAGAACCGCCAAGCAACATACTGGTCTGACAATGAGAAGTACATACCAACAAACTACTAGTATAGCATTGCAATACTGATTTTAAACGTCTTAAGACATGGTTCGTGATATGAGCCGACGCGTATCGATGTATCGTTAATAGTGTAATTGGTACAATATTTGCTTTAATAAATCTTGTCTTATCAGCTTGGTATTCTGTATAACCATAGACTATCAATATTATAGTACATAGTTTAACAAAAGTTCATACGTGTTATTTGCAAGAGATTCACCTTTATGGAATAATAGAATAGTAGAGATACATTGAATATAAATGACGAGTAAAACAAGTATAACATGTGTGAGTTACGTAACTGGATATCGTATACTTGTAGCCGTGAAGAACAATCTGACATGTAGGTCAGAAACTACCAAATATGTATACTATAATAACTTAACCTCATCCTCCAAAATGTGGCCATTCGCTCCTACATTCGCTATTCGTATGGGGATACTGTGGGACCTATATTGTCACATGACCTGCAACCTGTCTACACTGAATATGTACGCAACACATAACAGTAGCCTATTTCGCCAAAATTGCAAAGTTTACTTATCTTGCTAAGTACACTTTGAGGGAGAAATTTTCAACTTAAGGATAAATTTATTAATTTTTATTATCCTGAATTTATTACATTATCACAGCCATTTTGGCTGCGATAATGTAATAAATTCAGTATAATAATTGTGCATACCTTTAATCATCAAATATAGTCAGTCGTTACTTCTATATAAAATGCTGCATTTCGGGAAAAATAAATGATTACTCCCTAAGTATACTTAGCTACAGATTCATTTACTCATAAGAAAGGAAATTTTCAACCTCGTCAGCCACCCCACCCCCACCCCGCCCAATATTGTTTACATTATTTGGCCACCACAACTGTGTGTTTACATCACGTGACCAACTGGCTCAATGTGTTCTTTTAATTGCTACAAATATACTGAAAACTGGTGGCAAAAACTCATCCCAACATGTTTCTCAAGACGAATTTGGATCATGGATCATGGATCATGGATCAAGCAAACTGTGTATGTGGCCTCAAAACACCCGGAATATTTTGTTTATACTGGCCAGACTATTTTTGCCTCCTTGGTTATTTGCACAATTTAGCGTATTCTTACACGTAAACATGCACATACGCATTATTGTGTTCACTGATATAGAGAATAGTAGGTTAGTGTCGTGAATGGGAAAATATATCTGGCAAGGCTTAGGAAACGGAATTGGCAAGGTTCTGTCGAGCCCATCCCGTTTCCGTGCCACGCCAAATATTTTTCCCATTCATGTCACTAACCTACTATTATATTTATCCCGTCAACACCTACAAATAGCTTTAAAATGCAAAAAATAACCATAGCCGCATCCTCAAAATCGGAAAATCGAGCCGCACATATTCATTCGCAGTGAGTAGGTCATATTGACAGGATATCAAAAATGTTTCACGGCACCGTGTTTCACGGCACATAAGCACTGTATAAATGACAGTTATCACCTCACCACACAAGCATGTGTGGAGGCGCCTTTTCAACTTTTAATGCACATCATTAGGAGCGGTATTAAAACCGCAAGACGGGCGAGGCAGATAGTTTTCTCACCACGTTCGTATGAAACAGGCCACGGTGAAAAATGGGTTTATTGTCTTTATGACGAGTCTAGCTCCCGATCAGCTATTGTGCTAGCACGCCTCATGTAGTTTGATACGAGCTGGAGATTTCGATGTGGCTACATGAATGCTTGACCAACTCGATAACGACCAGTGATTTGACTACCAGATGACGAAAACGAAAGGATGAAACATTGTTTCAAATACATGCATTAAATATGCAAAGTATTATCACCGCATCATGTTATGATCCGTGTGTAGACACTATTTGGTTATCGCTGTAATTTACTAACTTACGTGATAGTGAAGAATATTTTCTTTCATGAAAATGTAAATATGCAGATCTGGCAAAACGTACCAGTTAAGAGTATAATATTTCACTTACTGTCTAACGTTCATATTTGGTAAATGATATACGTCGGTTCATAATGTAACAAAAACCGCAACTTCTTAACGCTACTATACATATATTATGTATATACATGTCCCCCTAACTCAAAAAGTTAGGGGGACATGTATATATATAATATATACATGTACATGTAATTATATATACATGTATTTGAATTTGCCACACTTATTTCTGTGAAAACAAGTCTGATTGTCCCCCGAACCTTTGACGTCATTTAATTCAAAAACAAATTCAACACAAGAACTGTTTCATTACATTTTTTTTATCATATTCATAACGTGGCCGGGTACAATTGGTGATCTTAATTGAAAAAGGGTCACGTGTCAACGGTGTATTCGTGGGCAGAAAGCATGAAAGTGAGACCGGTCAGAATCTCGGAGAAAACCATTTGTGAAACAAACATTTTATTTACTACATGTTTAGTTTAAGAATATGTTATTGCAAACGTTACTGGTATGACCACGATTACACATGGCATACAATGAACGAAGTGCAACTTGCACACTTCGTGATTTGTGCGACTTGTGTGCATTTAAATGTGTCAAATACATGAAACATGCATATGGGTTGGGCGACAAGTTATACCAGTACATGTTGAACCCTCCCGAACGATATACATTCGCCATGTTTAAGGCAAAATCGAGAATGCCTCCTTTTTTGGAATCACCATCAATGAAAATGAGAATATACACTGTATACAGTACACGGTTTCATTTTCATCACAAAAGCGCACATCTACGACTTTTTATGGTCTTCAGATTTCTGGAAAACTGCGAAAACCCATTTCATGCAATAACTTGCGATATGTCATCCATAGTTGTATATGATAATGTCCATTTCTCCATCTGTACAATGTGATTGGCGTCATTTTACGAACAGTAACTCTTGAAATCTACTCCCGTACCGTCCGTACGGGAGTAGATTTCAAGAGTTACTGTTCGCAACTAATTGGCGTCAGCAGTCATAGTCGTTTACTTATGACGTACGCGCGAATTAATCATGAGCTAAACTGGTAACAAAAACTCAATAAGCCCGGTTTTGTCAGGAAGTGGCCCATATAGTTCGACAGTCACATTACGATGTTGCTGTCATTGTTACGTTTGAACGTACTGGTTTGTCTTACACGTTCTTTCTGAATGGAGATACCAATCAAAGTCGATCGAAGTCTGTAGATACATACGTTTGTGCCAACTTCAGGGCCGCTCAATAAAATAACTGGGCGGTGTATGTGTATTATGCGCCAAATCGACACAAACTCAAATAATTAATGCTATCTCTACATGCTTGGAGCATGTGAGTTAGCCTAACTTATGAACACAATTAAACGGATAAAGAGGTCAATCAAAGACTGTTTGAAGATAGGGGAAAATATCTTAATAATTAATGAATAGGTATTTTCGTATTTGAACTTTTAGTGAAAGGAGGTGGCGTTTCAAAGCGAGTGGTATTGAGAGAGAGAGAGAGAGAGAGAGAGAGAGAGAGAGAGAGAGAGAGAGAGAGAGAGAGAATTAGCCTAACTTATGAACACACTGAAAGTGATGGATCATTCCGAAAATACAGGTATGCAAGAAGAATACATATAATTATACGTAACCATTGTGGTGTTGGTTGTGGTGTGAATGAGCGCGGTATAAATATATAGAGAATAATAGGTTAGTGCCGTGAATGGGAAAAATATCCGGCAAGGCTCAATTATTTCTTTATTTCTCATCAGAAGTATATGTTGTGACCACTCATTTGAACCGTCTCGCCGAGACGGTTCAAATGAGTGGTCACAACATATACTTTGGTTCAGAAATAAGGAAAATAGATAGAGAATAGTAGGTTAGTGCCGTGAATGGGAAAAAATATCTGGCAAGGCTCAGGAAACGGGATGGGCGAGGCTCTGCCGAGCACATCCCGTTTCCGTGCCGCGCCAGATATGTTTTCTCATTCACGGCACTAACCTACTATTCTATTTATCCCGTCAACACCTACAAATGGCTGTAAAATGCAAAAATTGTATTGACTGGATATCAAAAATGTTTCACGGCAACGTGTTTCACGGCACATACGCACTGTGTTGACGGGATAAATAATGGTATTCTTTACATTTTATTATTATTATTATTTTACTTTTAAGACACCCCCGAGTACTCCATTAACCAAAACAGATTGCATCGAATTCATTGAAGGCGTTTACTTTGTGGGTTTAATATACCTTTATTATCGGTTGACAAAGATTAAGCCCATTCAAATTAAAAATACACTATCTAAATAGAACGCAAACGGTGTGTCGTTGGTTCTATATGCGTTTTGGTAACGCAATTAAACGGATAAAGAGGTCAATCAAAGACTGTTTGAAGATAGGGGAAAATATCTTAATAATTAATGAATAGGTATTTTCGTATTTGAACTTTTAGTGAAAGGAGGTGGCGTTTCAAAGCGAGTGGTATTGCTAGATGAAGTGACACAATTGAGCAGCAGATTCAGAGATTAAGACATTTGCGATCAGCGTAGCCCCAGGCCAGCCTGCTATTAGGTTGATATAGAGAATAGTAGGTTAGTGCCGTGAATGGGAAAAATATCCGGCAAGGCTCAAGAATTTCTTTATTTCTCATCAGAAGTATATGTTGTGACCACTCATTTGAACCGTCTCGCCGAGACGGTTCAAATGAGTGGTCTACTTTGGTTCAGAAATAAGGAAAATAGATAGAGAATAGTAGGTTAGTGCCGTGAATGGGAAAAAAATATCTGGCAAGGCTCAGGAAACGGGATGGGCGAGGCTCTGCCAAGCACATCCCGTTTCCGTGCCGCGCCAGATATTTTTCCCATTCACGGCACTAACCTACTATTCTATTTAACCCATCAACATCTACAAATAGCTTCAAATCAAACTTGTGACCTGTGATGGAAAACTGGGGCTTATGACATTTGTGGTCAGTCTAGTAACTGCTCATGTGTGGTGACAGGAGAAAAAGGGGCCTACGATATAAACTTATCCAGTTTAGCCGTTTAACTGCTATACAACAGATACATTCATTTTCTCATGATAATGATTTATCCGGGGCTACATTGGTGGCGAAAGCTATAAGTCAAAGTTCTAAAGCGACACGCACATTCATTTTGATTCTAATCCACTTTTTTCAGGCGACCCATATGTACCATTGGGTTCAGAAATACGATGCAAATCTACAACTAAACTATGTTTAACTAATTTATATCATCGCTTTCTGCACATATCTATGATCCAGTGCATTTATCACATTCCCCTACCCATGTTGACATGCCATTATAGAGTTCAGAAAGTTAATTGATCAATGCATGCTGTGCCAGTGTAGTTTTGTGTCGCTGTATGTATTATACCGGGTAATAAATTATCATGGTGTATTCAGCCCTGTGGTCGGATGTCAACGTTCTATTGGCAATGCCAACTCGCAATCAAACAGTTTGATTGGCTGTGCCTGAGCTGTAGCACAGCTCATAGCAAATCAAGCTGCTTGCATTCAAGCACAATATTCAAGTATTTTTAAATAAATAAATTAAAAAATATTGGCAAGATTAGCGCAGACGTCGGTGTACTACCCGGTCGCGGCGTTGAAAAAGTCCAGTCAAATAGACGCTCTTCTAGGGATCCACCATTGTGTCACATGTCCATAATTTGAACATGGCTCTTGTATTACCTCATGTATCGCAATGCCGGTTTTACCGCTAATGATTTTCAAAAAAAAAGTAATATTTTCCGTAAATCACGTCGAAAACAAACAAATCATGCGGAATCCATTTTGTTTTAAATTTTCGACGGAAAATATTTAATTTTAACGAAATCAATATCGGGAAACACGGCATTATGTGATATGCAGTAATTCTAGAGCCGTGTCCATTTGTAATATTCCGAAATTTGGACAACATTATGTACTGATAAAAATTCCCGCATCATATTTCAAACAATTTGCATCGGAAACCGACAAATCCAAGACTTGACCAGGACCCGACATATCCAGGTTTATGATTGTATTTGCGTCCAATCATAAACCTGGATATGTCGGTACATTGCAAACATTTCGGAATATTACAAATGGACATGGCTCTAGAATGACTCCATATCACATAATGCCGTGTTTCCAGATATTGATTTCGATTTCAGGAATTGGTAATTGGAATTGAGGCAGCATAAGTGTTATATTTTCTTATTATTATTTATTTAACGGCTGGACAACAGCTACGGCAATTTTAGGCCGGTTTGAAACTCGTTTTTCCATGTTAGCCCAATACAAATGTATTAGTGTTTCTAGTATCGGTGGCATAGGGTAAACTATGATAACGGCTGTCGTTGACACTGATAAGGTAACCCTATGCAACCCAATATAGAAACACGTATATTCTGCGAACTGATATTGATTTTATAACGAATAATAAAAAAAATACGCAATACATCAATATCAGTTCGCAGAATATACGTGTTTCTATATTGGTATTGCGTATTTTTTTTATTATTCGCTATAAAATCGATATCAGTTCGCAGAATATTTGTGTTTCTGTATTGGGTTGCATATGTTTGTTGCCAGGGACACCTTATCAGTGTGGATGAAACAAGCAGTGGCAATGACAACCGTTATCATTGTTTACCCTATGCCACCCGATACTAGAAACACTCATACATTTGTTTCTAGTATAGGGGTTCATATGATGTGTATATATAGTAATTAATGCACCGTGTCATCGGGGAGATGGTTTTCTTTGTGGTGCGAATGGCGAGTTGGCGAATACTGTATATCCTGATCAGACGGGGTGAAATTCGGGTGTTTTTCTTTGCTGTAGAGATTTGAATAAATACCAAAATACACATTTTAATATTGAATAGACTAGATTACTAATAATCATGTTGTAGCGAATGAGAACTATATGTGTCTGAACTACACGTATTGATTTAATACACATTTGTAGCTGTGACTGGAGAAATGCGGCTTCTGTGCTTTTGACCAGTGTAGATCCAGACCAGCCTGTGCATCCGCACAGTCTGATCAGGATCCACACTGTTCGCCGCTGAATACATCAATGAAACACCCGTTGTGCTTCTAACAAGCAACATCGTTATCAGACTATGTGCATGAGTGTGTTATTTGATCAGGAGCTACACTGGTCACGAATCCAATACGTCCCATTTCTCCAGTCACATCCGCATGTGTGACTGGAGAAATGGGGCTTCTGGGTGTTTGACCAGTGTAGATCCAGGAGCCTATTTCACCAACATTGCAAAGTCTACTTTTCTAACAAAGTATACTTTGCGGGAGAAATTTTCCATTTTAGGATAAATTTATTAATTTTTATCATACTGAATTTATTACATTATCACAGCCATAATAATTCTGCATAATTTTAATCATGAAATATTATATGCATTTGTTAGTTCTATATGCAATAATGCATTTCAGGAAAAATAAATGCTTACTCTCTGAAAGTATACTTTGCTAGAAAAGTACACTTTGCAATGTTGGTGAAATCATTTATTTTTCCTGAAATGCATTATTTCATATAGAACTAACAAATGCATATATTTCATGATTAAAAGTATGCAGAATTATTATACTGAATTTATTACATTATCACAGCCAAATTGGCTGTGATAATGTAATAAATTCAGTATAATAAAAATTAATAAATTTATCATAAAATTGAAAATTTCTCCCTCAAAGTATACTTTGCTACTAAAGTATACTTTGCAATGTTGATGAAATAGGCTACAGGATTCACACTGTTCGCCGCTGAATCCATCAATGAAACACCCGTCTGCTTCTAACAAGCAACATCGTTATCAGACTATGTGCATGAGTGTGTTATTTGATCAGGAGCTACACTGGTCACGAATGCAATACGTCCCATTTCTCCAGTCACATCCGCATGTGTGTAATCAACTATAAACACGTTTACCACTGGCCCGTATGATCAATCCGCTTTCATCGTGCAGCAAATAACGATGTCTCCCTGGAATGTGACAAGATGCGGAAACAAGCGATAACGCTTCACTGCGCATGCTCAAAGTTGGTCATACCTGTATTTGTGAAATGAAGATTTTGTGTGTTTACAGGTAAACCATGGGGTCTAAAAAAGATCAAGCGGCTTTGGAACAATGTCTGGGCTCTGTTAAACGGAAACAGGTAAGAATAGATTTATTTATTCCGTACAACTAGCTAAATTCACCTTGAAATACATGTAATTCATCAGCTGTCAAAACTCCACACAGGTGTAAAATTCGGCATGTATTTTCGTTATGCTGTGTTGTTTGAGGGTCACAATGGGAACTTGATAGCTGTGTACACATGGAGGCTTCCTTTGATGTCACAGTAACATAATCAGTCCTCTTTCCCGGATCAAATTAATGTTTTACTGGCATTTCGCATGTTGGAATGGAATTGAAATGGTTC
This sequence comes from Conchocele bisecta, assembly GCA_029237695.1. Taxonomy (NCBI): domain Eukaryota; kingdom Metazoa; phylum Mollusca; class Bivalvia; order Lucinida; family Thyasiridae; genus Conchocele; species Conchocele bisecta. The sequence continues at coordinate 64,865,895 of CM055280.1, forward strand.
ATTACACATTTGTGTATTCATTTGCATTAGCAGTTATTGAGTTAATATCAGATTTCATATCGGTGTGTCTATATTTAGAATTAAATGGCCATGTACATGATAAGGGATTTGACAGGTGTATATGGGAGTAATATATGATAATATTTACAACCTACCTGCATATGTTTATTCAGCAGAATAAACACACACAACATTACATAACTTTCCCAGGTAAACATAATATTACCTGGACCATTGATTTCTGATAACTCGACTAGTCTGTAATTTTCCAAGCATAAGGATCACAATCAGTCTTTATTTCATTTCTGCCAGCATAGATCCTGATCAGCCTCAGTACTCTTGTAGCATCGTTCACCAAAATTTTAATGGCGGTTTTGCTGATAAAATGACAAACAGTGAAGACCTTGATTAGACTGTGTGGAAAACAGATTGATATTTGACAATACCTGACAACACTGTGTATTTCTGGCTGTGACTGGAGAAATTGTGATTATGGGTTTTGCTCCCAGCGTAGTTCCCGATCAGCCTGTGCGTCCGCACAGGCTGATCAGGATCTGCACTGTTCGCCATTTCATCTATGACACACCCGTCATGCTCCTAACAAGCAATATAGATCATTATCAGGTTACAATTTAGAGGAGTTGCTATTTGATCAGTATCTACACTTGCCACATGTGACCGATGTAGATCCTGATCGTCTACCACACTAGTAATGCATAGTACACATTGTTTACTGGTTAATATTGGATGGATATTTTGCTGGATATGTTGCCAATCAAACGGCAAACAGTGAACACCTTGCGCATGGCATAACAACATAAACTTTCTAGAAGAACTAAATAAAACAGCAATGTATTTTCAATTTTTTTATTCTACTGTCCAGTCTATAATAGGGTAAATATCACCGATATGGTCACATGGCGTTGTCACCAACATAAATTAATTAAAGGTGTTTCCAACTCAATAGCAAACAAAGTAGGCCTGATCAACAGTGATCACACAGTGTAGATGAATAGACTGATCTGGGCCTACACTAGTCACAAATACGACTTTAAAGGTACATGCCCAGTAGGCAGAAAATGTTCTTATATCAGAGACATCATCTGAGACATTTTCTGGCATTCATTATAGGAATTAATGGCATTTTTGTGGAATTTATCGGGGTATAAACTTGGAAAAGTCGGGGAATACAGGACGAAGGCCGGAAGGCCTCGTCCAGTATTCCCACGAGTTAATATCCCCCATAAATTCCACAAAAAGGCCATTCATTCCTTATAATTCCAGCATTTGAAATAAATTCATCAAAAAAATGTGTTTATTTTCCGTTTTCTTAAGAATTATTTTACCTGCGCCTCACGGTTACGGAAAGTAGTTCGGCATGGGAGTTTACTGGGATATAAATTTTGGACAGAGTCTTGCTACGGGCCAATCAAATGTTACGGAATTGTGTAAATATTTTTGTACTGGAATTATTCACCGTTACCCCACATATTGATTAGCATTATTATACATTGTATATCAGACATAAATTTCCACACCGATATCAGGGGCTATAACCGTGTTTCCTTAAATTTGTTAACAGACATTACTATTTATTCTCTGTATTTATATGTTGATGTGCAATGATCATACTGTATAGTCTGTTGAGAATTTTTTTTTTTTCAGGTATAAATAATTAAAAGATATCATGCCTCATTTGCATATGAAAATAGCCTGACACCACCGTGACCTGTCCAGTTTACAGACAGAAATAATGATATGAATTTCACAGATTTGAATTGCTTGGCAAAATAATTTTGCTCTTTCTTAACATTTTTCCACAACATAATACACAGTCTGTCATCAGAAGATGCTTTTATTTTTCATATAGAACTAACGACTGCATATATTTGATGATTAAAAGTATGCAGGATTATTATACTGAATTTATTACATTATCACAGCCATTTTGGCTGTGATAATGTAATAAATTCAGTATAATAAAAATTAATAAATTTATCCTTAAAGTGAAAATTTCTCCCTCAAAATATACATTGCTAGGAAAGTATACTTTGCAATGTTGGTGAAATAGGCTATTTGCAATGTTGGTGAAATAGGCTACAGAAGATGTGTACTTTCAAAAACAAATTCAGAAAATATCAACAAACCATACAAACCTGTTGAGGCGGCTTGTTACGTGCCGGCTCATCTGGATCTACACTGTTTACAAACATTAGTATTATGGTTTATGCTGGACAAAATGATAAATACAGTTCGAAAATATTGTTTGTGCTGGCTGATTAGGATCTATACTTGTCAGACAAGGAATATGACTGGAGTAATGGGGCTTCTGGCCATTGTGACCTGCATCCACAGTCTGATCAGTGTCTACACCGTTTGCCATTCAGTCAGTGGAGCACCTGTCGTGCTACTAACAAACAAAATAGATACTTATCAGGCTGCATGTGTGAATTAGTCACAAATGTCATTAGCCCTAATTTCGCCAGTGACAGACACATATGTGGCTGTGACTGTAGAAATGGGGCTTATGGGTTTTGTGACCAATTCCACTCCCGATCAAATAACATATTTCTGATAGCAATCTATTTTACTTGTTAGTAGCATGACAGTGTTTCCGTGATGGAACGACGAACAGTGCAGATCCTGGTCAGACTGTGCAGATGCACAGGCTGATCTGGATCTACACTGGTCGCAAAACCCATAAGCCCCATTTCACGAGTCACAGCCATAAATAAGCCCTGTTTTGTCAGATTGACACCCATGTGTTGTTGTCTCTATTACCAGACTTCTATTCATCCTGCACATATTTCATTGATCTTTCCTTAGACTCCTGGGGATGCGTGAGATAAATGCACATGGTGCACTTTTATTGCAGTTTCCCAGATAGGCCAAACTATTATGTAATAGGAATTATGTAATTAGTCACATTACTGTGTGTGTCACAGCTGTGGGAATAGTCTGCACAATCCTTAGCCCATTGAAGTCTATGGATGGGATAAAAAAAATTACCAAACAAAAATCATTTTGTTTATTTCTGCATAAAAGTATATGTTGTTACCACTCATTTGAACCATCTCATCGAGACGGTTCAAATGAGTGGTGACAACATATACTTTCGAGAAGAAATGTGGAAAATAGGTATTTTTAAAAAAAGAAATTTTGGAGTTTCATACTTCTATGATAACCAATGGGTTAATTTCAAATTATCTGGTCTTCATGATGGTTATGCTAGACCAGACATGTATAGAGGAAGTAACATTGATTGGTGGTTATCTCAAACAAATGTTACCAAACAAGCCTAACAAAGGGTATCACATCCGCTCCTTTACTGATAAAAAAAGGAACCTTTTCTCGTTTATGAAAAGTGTAGTCCCAGATCATCCTTTACACAGAGCTCCAGATAAGTTTTGTATCTAAAGAGTATTATACACCCATATTTCAAATTCAATACATATTTTACTTTTTACAAATGAGTTATTGATTTTCTTCCTTATTATTTGCTTTTTGCAGCTCACATAAGTGAATTTTCAACTTTATTACAGTATTTACGACCTAAGAACATGTTCGATTTTTCATGAAATATATTTACAGGAACTGTGTTCAGGATCTGTTGTGGGAATTAGATAGCAAGGATAAGCGAAGTAGATCATAGATGGCCAAACAATTTTGAGAGTCAGGATATTTGATGATCACAATTCTGTTTGTACGGTTGTTTCTATAGAAACAAATCTATCCCTACCCTCAGGAATTAGACACAGATTCAATTCTGAGAGACAGGAATTAGACAGTAATGCATTTATACTGGGTGGAGAAGACATTGATAGGAGTAACAATTGTTGTAAATGTCGCAATGTCCCTTTTGTCATGCTGTGACCGACTTGAGTAAATGTCGCAATGTCCCTTTTGTCATGCTGTGACCGACTTGAGTAAATGTCGCAATGTCCCTTTTGTCATGCTGTGACTGACTTGATTGTGGTAGACAATGTGACAAAACGAATGAACCATTAATTTGACAAAACTAGGCTTATTGCCTCTGTGACCAATTTAGATCCTGGTCAGGCTGCAAATTGGGGTGTTTATCACTGTTTTACATTCCGTCAGCGACACATTAACCCTTCCCTAAATATATAACAATGGTATGTTTCATGTTAATGTTGGACTATTGTATTAATCATAAAAGGGGTATTGTTTCAAAATTCAAAGAAATAATGACAAACACTGCAGATCCTGATGAGATGGCTCGTAACGATGTTGGCTTCATGGTCTGTGGGGTTATAAGGGGTAATCCATGCAGCAGACCAAGTAATTTATTACATCACAAGTAGGGGACAAGTAATGCTAAGGGTGCCTGGCACCAGTTCAGGACATTGTGCTCTCAATCAGATGTTTTAGAGTACCGTATATAGTTTTCAGAAAATATCCATGAAATAACAGCAAACAACCGATATTGGTGATGAAAGGGTTAATTTTGACACCACATACATGTACCTATCCAAATGTTTGCAAACATTATAGATTCAGATGAGCCGTCTCGTTAGGATCTGCACTGTTTGTGGATATTTTCTGAAGTTTCACTAAATTAATAATTTTTCCTGTAAAGGAACAGTCTGGAAATTAACGCGGGAAAATCTGTGCGAAAGTTAGTTTACGTTCAGTTCAGTTAAACTTCGCTCTGTAAACTTCGCTCTGTAAACTTCGCCCTGTAGCCTATTTCACCAACATTGCAAAGTATACTTTCCTAGCAAAGTATACTTTGAGGGAGAAATTTTCAATTTTAGGATAAATTTATTAATTTTTATTATACTGAATTTATTACATTATCACAGCCATTTTGGCTGTGATAATGTAATAAATTCAGTATAATAATTCTGCATACTTTTAATCATCAAATATATGCAGTTGTTAGTTCTATATGACATAATGCATTTCAGGAAAAATAAATGATTACTCCCTGAATTGGCTACTGGTGTAATAAGTACTGCTAGATAAGTTTACTTTGCAATGTTGGTGAAATAGGCTACAGTTATTAGTCACTCTGTTTTGTCATTGTGTGGGATTCACTGGTGTTATAATGGTGATAATGAAATGTGAAAGTAACTACGCCCGAGGTCATGTGACTTCAGATATAGATGATAGCAACAGTTGGCGGCGTAGGCATGAACACAGCTTACGAAAGATGCATTGGACTTCTCCAGTTTTACATTATTTAGGAGAGAGCGGTTGGTTGGGAGCATACGATGGGTTAATTTAACTATGCATTTCAACCTTAAATGAAACCTGATGTCCCTGGTTTGCCCCTCAGGTACGCTTTTGGCTTTCTTGTTACTTGAGAGGTGAATCCGGTAATTACCCATTATTAAAAGGTAGTAAGAGAGATTATGGGAGATTAGGCTTTGTCGCCATCATTAAATAAAGTCTATTATTATTATTATTATTATGCCACCGGGTTTCGAAGAAACGGGTGGCATATAGTGTTTGGACTGTCCGTCTGTCCGTCCATCCGTCCGTCCGTCACACTTTTCGGTTAACCACTTTGTCACAGTTTCTCAAATATGCTGCAGGTGGCATCCGCGTTCGACAGACGCATTTCTTGTTATTATTAAATGTACTAATCATGTTACTTTAGGGAGTGGGACTTGAGAGTTGAATCTGTTTATAGTTTGTATATCCATTATAAAAGCACAGGTTGAAGTAACGGACCGAGGTCTATAAATACATTAAATACTCCTGAAAGCATCAATAAGTGAAGACAAAAATAAGCTAAACAAAATTTCTCTACTCCTCCTATACACAGTGGTTACTAATAAATAATTATTAAATATACCTGAAATCATCTATAAGTGAAAAAAAATAAGCTAAAAAAATCTTTTTTAGCTTATATTTTTTCACTTATTGATGTTTATTTGCCAGAAAATGTCTCTGATGCTGTCTCGATATAAAGAACATTTTCTGCCTACTGAGTGGGCATGTACCTTTAAATATAAGCCGAATTAATGAATGAAAGAATGTGGATTTTAGTGATGAACCCGCCATATACATTAAGAAATGCGAATAATAATAATAAACAAAAACAGTAACCATTGATTGCAGAAAAACTAGTGTCTGCAATTCTAGTTATTTCCCAAATTTTTTCCCGTCGACTCGTATTAGAAATATGATGCAAGTCTATAAGGTTAGAAGACACCAAATGGTGCGAAACCGCCCAGGGTGTATGCAAAAGTAGTCCGGTATAAAAAAATAGTGCGGGTGTTTTGAGGTCACAGACACCGTTTGCTTGCAAATCTTGATCCATTACTACCCAGTTTCACTTGAGGAACATTTTGGGGTGCCTTCAACACCAGTTTTCAGCATATTTGTAGCATTTAAAAGAAAACACTGACCATGTTGGTCACTTGATGTAAACGGAGTTTCCGTGGCCAAAAAATGTACACAATATTGGAGGATATGACAAGGTTGGATTTTTCTTTCTTAGGAGTAAGTGAACCTATTGTTTAGTTCATGCAGAACCAGTACAGACTGGCTGCAGGTCATGTACAAGTGGGTCCCACAGCATCCATACGAATAGTGAAAGTAGGAGAGACTGGCCTTATTGGATGGCATTCGGTTAAATTATATAGTAAAACTATTTGGTGGTGTCTAACCTATAAGGTGTGCCTAGGCCCTATGTGAGATATGTTTGTTTGTAGAATTTGAAGTTGGAAGTTTATGTTTCTTGTAGCTATGTCTCTGGGAACATAATTTAAAGTTACTGCGACAAGAATAATCGAGCGGACTCCGCGATGCAACATATTTGTTCTTTTTGTATCTCAGACGGACAGTTATCGGCTTCAAAATCTTCTAAAATCTTGATTTCTCAGCTTTATTTAGTGAAATATAATAAACCAGTGTATGCAAATTACCTGTAGGTGATTGGGCTTGGAATGTGACAGAAATATACACCGAAACAGTGATTATAGTGTGTTTTTCATTTTTTTTCATTGATATTGGCTTGCTGATGGACAATTAAGAAGTTATGGAAAGTGGCGCGACATCGCGACGCTGTTCCAAAATTTGCCAAAATTAGGCGTAAGTGTATTGTTTTCGCATATCGGTATAGTACCAAGACACTAGTACTCAGAAAACATTGTTTTTCCTTTCCTCCTGTGTTATAAAGCAAATTTCTTGACTGACCGTTCCAAGCCAGTACCCTTTTGTCTGTCGACCATTCCAGAGTGGCATACATGTTGGTATAGTTTCAGTGATGAGTCTGTATATGTAGAATGGTTAGCTATAACACTATTTAGGGTAATGTTATGTGATTTTATGGAGATATGTGCTTTTAATTCATCATCTATTAAAATTCTCCATAGTTCTGTAGTAGCTCAAATTAAGGCAGAATGTGGACAGTCACATGGTGGAGTTACACAGCTGCTGTGTGACAACCATTTGAGATATTTGCTCCAAACTTGGTACTGTATCCAGGAATAGAAGCTACTTTTTGAATAGTGAATATTGTAGAATGATTTGTAGTGGGACTGGTACACTTATAGGTTAGAAGACACCAAATGGTGCGAAACCGCCCAGGGTGTATGCAAAAGTAGTCCGGTATAAAAAAATAGTGCGGGTGTGTTTTTTGAGGTCACAGACACCGTTTGCTTGCAAATCTTGATCCATTACTACCCAGTTTCACTTGAGGAACATTTTGGGGTGCCTTCAACACCAGTTTTCAGCATATTTGTAGCATTTAAAAGAAAACACTGACCCTGTTGGTCACTTGATGTAAACGGAGTTTCCGTGGCCAAAAAATGTACACAATATTGGAGGATATGACAAGGTTGGATTTTTCTTTCTTAGGAGTAAGTGAACCTATTGTTTAGTTCATGCAGAACCAGTACAGACTGGCTGCAGGTCATGTACAAGTGGGTCCCACAGCATCCATACGAATAGTGAAAGTAGGAGAGACTGGCCTTATTGGATGGCATTCGGTTAAATTATATAGTAAAACTATTTGGTGGTGTCTAACCTATAAGTAAGATATTTTTGTGTAATATAATTCATCGCTTTTGGGGCATATCTGACCACCAAGTGCTTTTAACATTCTTATTAGTGTACTGGCTGAACAATGTAATGGCGTGTCACATATGTCTGGTGCATTAATACATGGATAAATTCCATGATAGCCATGCAGCAATGTAATTATCTATGTGTATATGTAGAGAAACGTTTGAGACGGTCCCTGTACACATTGTGTTGCAATTTCTGCATGGTGATGTGGTCATGAAACCTCAATATTACATCATCGCCAGACAACTGCTTCAGGGTGATATAGCTGCAATAAACATGTCCTCGTGTAATATTGATAGTGGAAATGCATGTACCTGCATTTGTCACTATTGTCAGTTCCACATTTTTCTGCACACAAGCTTTTGGTTATTAAACACATTAAATATAAAACAATACTTAAATCAATCAATCACTCAATATACGTATCAATCAATAATTCCAGCACAAAAATATTTACACAATTCCCTAACATTTGATTGGCCCGTAGCAAGTCTCTGTCCAAAATTTATATCCCAGTAAACTCCCACGCCGAACTACTTTCCGTAACCGTGAGGCGCAGTTAAAATAATTCTTAAGAAAACGGAAAATAACACATTTTCTTGATGAATTTATTTCAAATGCTGGAATTATAAGGAATGAATGGCTTTTTTGTTGCATTTATCGGGGATATAAACTTGGAAAAGTCGCGGGAATACTGGACGAGGCCTTAAAAAAATTACAATTTTCGAAAAAAAAAAAAAATATATATTTTTCCGAAAATTATAATTTTTTATCGCTTCGTCCAGTATTCCCGCGACTTTTCCAAGTTTATGCCCCGATAAATTCCACAAAAAGGCCATTCATTCCTATAATAAATCATTCAACCAAACAATCAATCAGTCACCTCTATCCCATTTCGACACAGCCAGCAAGGAATCCAACAATTGGTGTAGAAATCAATCAATTAACCAATCAATCAATCAACCAATACACCAATCAACAAATACTTAAATCAATCAACATATCAAACAATACATCAATCAATAAACAAATCAAATAAACAACCAATCAATCATATCATTACAGGAGTCCATAGAGTGATCCCATTTCAATCGAGCAACCAATCAATCAGCCAACGAATGAACCAGCCAATCAATCAGTCAATCTATAAATCAATAAATCCCATCATTACAGGAGTCCATACAAGTGATCCCATTTTAACACAGCCAGCAAGGTGTCCAACAACAGCTGCAATTAATCAATTAATCAATCAATCAGCTAATCAATCCCTATAATTACAGGAGTCCATACAAGCGATCCAATTTCGATACAGCTAGCAGGGCATCCAATAACAGTTGGAGTCGATCAACCAATCAATAAATCAATCAGCCAGCCAATCAATCACCAAATCAAGCTATCAGCCAATCAATCAGCCAATCAATCAATCCTATCGTTACAGGAGTCCATACAAGCGATCCCATTTCGACACAGCCAGCAAGGCGTACAACAACAGTTGGAATCACTGAGGGAACAGACCGATGACCTCAAACCACTCAAGAAAAAGGTGGACGAGTTTAAAAAAGTTAAGGTACGACGGTTGCATATGACATGTACTGTACTAGCCCTAAATGATTGGATACAATTTATTCTAGGCACCACATATAGTTACTGTCTGTTTCACGAAAGCTGCCCAAATTTTACGGCTATATAAACAATTCAAAAACAAGATTTATTTTGATAATATTAAATTAAAGGAAAAATTAAGAATGAGCCTTCCTTTTATTTCGTGAAATTTGGTCAATTATTTATTTTATTACGAAAAATTGATTTGTCTATGGGAATTTAACATGGGGGAAAAAGTGGTAAGGAAGTGTGGGAGGAGTCAAAAAACGAAATTGACTCCGAAACCTAGCTAGATAGCTTGGATATGATCTAACTAAGAAAACAAAAGTTAAATTTTAAAAATCGGTCCAGTATTTCTAAAATTCGAAAAAAAAATCCCCATGTTAAATCCCCATAGACATCTTCACTCCGTGAAGAGTCTATGGGGATTTAACATGGGGAAATTTTGTTTTCGCAATAAAATCAATATTTGACAAAATTTCACAAAATAAAAAGAAGGCTCATTGTTAAATTTTCCTTTAATTTAATATTATCGAAAATAATATTGTTTTTGAATTGTCTATATGGCCGTAAAATCTGGGCAGTTTTCGTGAAACAGACTATAGTTATCTTTATTTCCCAATGTTTAGGGTTAGTATGGTTTGGTGTATTGCAATAACAATATATTTGGATACAATTTGCTTTGGGAAATCCTTATTTCCCAAAACAAATGGTGGCCACATATCTAGGATTATTACATATTCATTTTAAATCAGTTTACTCGATTAAGCAAGTGACAGAACTATAAATTAAAGTTCATGTGTGGTCTATCATGATTTTCTAGACATACATGTACATCTTGAAGAGAATGAATATGAAAACTTCTCTTCTTTTTTTTTTTTTTTTTGAAGTGGCGATTTTTTTATTTTCCCCAGCGGAATCCCTAATATACATGTATAAGAATTTGAGTGATTATGTGTTCATGTCCAAAGAAAGCATTTTCGTTCAGTTTCATTACCTATCACTGTCTGTCACTAAGTTATTTTGTGTCCTGTCAATTGTGTTTGTCTCTTGTAGAATCTCAGCAAAGACTACCAGAACTTGGAATCTGAACATGCGCTGCTCGAGGTAACTAGCGCTCCAGATAAGCTGCGTATTTGCTTAAATACCCAATTAAAATTGCCAAAAACCCAATTGAAATCGAAAGTAGCGAGTACCAAAAAGCAATAAAAAAAAGTATGGTACCTTTATCATGCTGCAAGAAACAATAAACAGACCACAAATATAGCATATTTTTCTTATTTTCCATGAAAACACATCTTGGTATTTCATTAGAATTGTCTCCAAGGAGACAATTCTAATGAAATGCCAAGATGTGTTTTCATTTCGAAGCAAACTATTCAATAATTGTTGTCATTTGACGTGTAACCAGTAGTGTGATTTTAGTTTACCCAATTAAAATTTTGAAATACCCAATTGCTTTAGAAATGATGTAGTGACAATACTCAATTACTAATTCCTTATCTGGAGCCCTGGGTAACTATAATGATACCCCACAGCATATGAACGTCATTTCGTCCATCCATCCGTCTGTTCATTTGTTTTTATTTGCCGATGCAGGCTATGGCCGGGGGTATCCGTGAGCCTATACTCACTCTAATTTGCGACAGTTGTGACATATTAATATGTTATTTGTACATAGTAGAGTAAGTGCTCATTTTAGAATTTACAAAGAAGTGCTTTATAAATCCAAATGATTTACATGATTTGAATAGCCACTTCTGGGCACATGGCAGCTGTTTATACTTGAATATTTACACTGTACATAAATTCACAATGAAAACGCCCATTCAACGTATTGTGTTTATATCCCAGTACATGACATTAGCCCCACGTGACGTCGCACGACATTAATTAGTTAATTTATGTTAATTTGTTTTGACGTCATTAAAATACATGACGTACACCATCGTTGTCAAAAACGTCACGCTATTTATAATAATAATAATAATAATAATAATAATAATAATAATAATAATGACTTTATTTAATGAGGGTAAAACATCAGTTGGTAAATCCAATCTTCCCTGAGGCCCTCTCTAACTATAAAATATACATACTATACAAACATACATACATACATACATACATACATACATACATACAGTACAGTACAGTACAGTACAGTACATGACAGGACAGGACAGGACAGGACAGGACAGGACAGGACAGGACGGACAGGACAGGACACGGACACGGACACGGACACGGACACGGACAGGGACAGGGAGACAGGGACAGGGACAGGACCAGGACCAGGACCAGGACCAGGACCAGGACCAGGGACCAGGACAGGGACAGGACAGGACAGGACACACACACACACACACACACACACACACACACACACACACACACACACACACACACACACACACACATTATCAGAGTTCCAGATAAGGTGTGTATTGGCGTATTTTACGCACATATTTTAGCAGAATACACATTGATTATCAAAAGTGGGAGTACAAAATACTCGCAGCAATGTGAAAATACGCATTGATTTTCAAGTTGCGTAGTGAAAATACTGTAATAAAGTTGAACATTTACTTAGTTTAGCTGCAAAAAGCAAACAGTGTGACAGATGTTTCATTGATGGAATGACAAACATTGCAGATCCTGATCAGACTGTGCGAATGCACAGGCTGATCTGGATCTACAATGGTCGCACAACCCATTAGCCCCATTTCTCCAGTCACTGCCACAAATTACTCCACTGTTGAAACGTTGTAAAACCCCAAGCAATCAAAATCCACCCAGGAAATAATTTCTTGTCCGGAATGTAGGATAAAGAAATACAACCGTAAAGAAATACAATCGTATTTGGTTTTAGTCATTCATAACCAAAACATGTATTAAAATTTGCTAGCAAATAATATGATATATGATTGCTCAATTTTTATAAATTATCTGCGTTCGACTTTTATATGTGCTAGTTGTCAAAATGTGTTTCATGTTACAGTACGTTAAAATCTAAACGAGCAAATAATTGATAGTTTAAGCGATTCTTTTTTCCGACAAGTTCAGTTTTTGCACGGTAATGTGTCGTTTAGATTTAATTGAAGGTTTTATTGCGTGTTGTAAAGTGCATATTTCACCTATAGTAGGTGTCAACTATTGTGGTGTAGTAAAACCTCTCGAAAATGCGAGGACTTATACAAAGTATTTCAGTGGCCCAGACAGATGCCCTTATATTGGGAGGAAACTGGAGTACACATAGAAAACATCTGCTTCGTTCCTTGTTACCAACTGCACTGACTAATCAGACAAGCAAACATGCTGGATTAACCCTTACACCGCTATCTTAATTTCTTTGTCGTCTGCTGTTTATTTTCTATTTTTATCATCAAAAACATGCTTTTACAGCACTTTAGAATAATTTACAACATGCTTTGACAGCACTTCAGAATCATTTCCATTGGAAATGATTCTGAAGTTCTGTCAAAACCATGTTTTTATTGAGAAATAAGGCAAGATATAAAAGCAACAGCAGAAGACAATTGTTGTGAGTAGCGGTCTAAGGGTTAACATATCAAAATCAGACATACTGGGAGCTATATCAACCAAATGCGCTAATTTATATTTGATCAAATTTCAATGAGTTTGCATTTATTCCATTATTTGCTTCACAGACTATGATGAATAAGGGAGATAATTGTGTGATGCATGTCTGGTATAACTTCGCCAGTGAAAATTCAACGATCATATAATGGCATATTTAGAAACAAGTTTCCGTTCCATATAGCTGCCAGTTTCATGCTGGCGACTACCGATTTTGCTGATGGAAAAATCTGAATAATTTCCTCATATCTCCCTAAAAGTATTTTATACTTTTGATGAGAAATGAGAAAAATTGCAGAAAACGTTTACAATTTTTTTCGCATTACTACGCTGCATTAAATTTTGTCGTCTGCTGGAAATGTTTTATTTTCTATATTTCTCAACAAAAACCTGTTTTGGCATGAGAAGCGTCTCCACTGGAGTTGTTTACGCGACATTTACTTCCTAAAGACGATATTTAGGATTTTCCACAAACAACATGGCGTATCCTCAGCTTTGTAAGGGTTAAAACAAACTATAGAGCGAGAAAACAACCTCAAGCGTTGATTGCTATCACACAATTACACTATGACAAACGTTCAAGGATATTTTCGTATGCACGTGAGAAGAAGCATTTACCTGTAATCTCACGTCCTCTCTACTTCATGTACACACATACCATAGGGCCGTTTCACTCAACTTTGTACGATTAAAATGTTCGTAAGTGCAAATTTAGGATCGTCTGGTAAATTAAATTGATGGATTTACATTTATTGAGCATAGGCTGCTAATGCAGCCTATGATCAATAAATGTAAATCCTATAATTGTTTACAAGAAAACGGTGTTAATGTGATATTTACAGACTATCATAATTTTGCACTTACAAACATTTTAGTCGTACAAAGTTTAGTGAAACGACCACCAGACCTGTGAGTTTTATTGCATTATGCGGGTGGCATGTTGGGAACAAGTGAAGGGTAATTTAACAATGGGGTTGATCCTTACCTCCTCCTAAATATTACCCCCCGCCCCCCAACCACCCCGCCCCCGCTCCTCGGCCAACAAATATTCCCTTGTGTTGTATGTTGTGTAGAATCATTTCCAAAGCATGTTGTAAATTATTCTAAAGTGCTGTCAAAGCATATTTTTTATGATAAAAATGGAATATAGAAAATAAACAGCAGACGACAAATAATTAAAATAGCTGTCTGAGGGTTAACCGAATTTTCGTTATCTCACAAGTATTTTTTATCAGTCCCCTGGTCTTTGTGCCCTGGTCTTTGTGTAAACGAGTGTGGACTGTACTGTACTTTATACCCTCCCCCCCCCCGTCAAGGTCACGGACTTAGAAACTTAGAAAAAAACGAAAACTTAACAATTGTAAATTTCCTTTTAACTTCTCTTTCCCTTTGCGGAAGTCTTTCATATTTTACCCGCCCCTTCTCTGACACTCGTACATCATTCTGCAACAAACCTACGACCCCCATTTATGCCAGGGGTCAAGGTCACGGACTTAGAAACTTAGAAAAAAAACAAAAACTTAACAATTGTAAATTTCCTTTTAACTTCTCTTTCCCTTTGCGGAATGCAGTGATATTTTACCCGGCCCTTCTCTGACACTCATACATCATTCTGCAACAAACCTACGACCCCCATTTATGCCAGGGGTCAAGGTCACAGACTTAGAATGTCTAGTTTGCTTTTTTCAACTGGAACCACCATCACACTCTCCATATGTGCTGACATAGTCTTTTGTCTGAAAGTATGCGAGCTGGAATTCATTCTAGGTCAGGGCTGACGCGGGGGTTTTTTCCGTAAGCCCCTGCTTACTGACAAATCTAGTTTACGTTCGGTATGGATAAAACTTAATAAAATTCCTAAACTCATAACTTAACTGTGTAAACTGACACACTTTGAACTACGTCCCATGGGTGACTCTTTGTCGATCCAATACAAACTTTGTGGTGTGTCTATTTGCACTGCGAGAGTGTAAATATGCCGCGTTTTCCCGTAGCGAGTCAAACACAAGGTTTATGTGTCAAGTAGCCAGCAGCGATTTATTTTCATTTTAAAATAACATACAGAATCATGTCGGAAAATCCACAGTCAAGTGATATATGACTGTTTTCATGTTAAAGTATGTTTAATGAATATCTGAGTTCACTTCACCCTCCCAAACTCTCCATTGGTACAGGTGAAATACGGGATTCGACCCCCATTAACCCGGCCTAAATTTACCTTGGCTGTTAACAGGCTGTCACACACCATTAAATACAGTGGAACCTCTCCAAACCGGACATCATGGGAGGTCCCCAGGGTGTCTGGTTTGGAGATGTTTCACTGTAAATCAAACATATTAGTGCTTCATTACCAGGGATTCCGCTGGGGAAAATAAAAAAATCGCCACTTCAAAAAAATAAAAAAATAAAAAAGAATAACAAAAAAAAGAATCCAAAATTGTAATTTTTTTTATCGCCAACTGTGAAAGTGGCGATCGCCAGCGGAATCCCTGCATTACACATTCTAGTGTATTACAATCATGAAAATTCATTGTAATCAGAGATACAAAACAACGAAACACATTTAAGTTAAACATCCATATTTTTCCGAGTGTCCAGTTTAGAGGGGTTTAACTGTAAATAAAGGTTTCACTGTTTAACTATTTGCATGCTAGCGGCGAAATTTCCGCCAAACGAATTAGGAGTGTATGTTTTATTTCTCTCTGTAAATATGTCTTGAAATTTCATTAGAATTGAGGCCTCAGGACTCAATTCTGATGAAATTCCAAGACATATTCATGATATTTAATACGGGAAGAAAATATGATGAATTTTTGTCCGCTAGATTTGAACTATTTATAGCCCACAAGTTTCCCAGCATGCAGAGAGTTAACAAACCATGGCGAACTGTTCTGTAATTTATGTATGATTTCACCACAGACTAATAATGATACACACACAAGCATGACAATTTCTACACTGGGTTGCTAATTAACTAGGTGTAGTTTTTCTCTTAACCCATTAAAGACGGGATACTCTTATAGTAGTATCAAACTTTTTAGGGGGGAAAATCCTATTTTCTTCATTTCATCTCGAAAGCATATGTTGTTACCACTCATTTGAACCGTCTCGATGAGACGGTTCAAATGAGTGGTAACAACATATACCTTTATGGAGAAATAAACAAAAGAATGAGATTTTTCCAATAAAAATTATTGTATCCTAAAGGTTTCTGTATGATTTCACCACAGACTAATGATGATACACACACAAGCATGTCAATTTCTACACTGGGTTGATAATAACTAGGTGTTGTGTTTCTCTGCCAAGCTACTTTAATATCACAGGGCTCCAGATAAGGAATTAGTAATTGAGTATTTTCACTCCATCATATCTGAAGCTATTGGGTGTTTCAATAATTTAATTGGGTAAAATATAATCACACTACTGTTTACACATCAACAGACAACAATTTTTGAATAGTTTGCTTCGAAATGAAAACATGTCTTGGCATTTCATTAGAATTGTCTCCTTGACGTGTTTTCGTGGAAAATAAGAAAAATATGCTATATTTGTGGTCTGTTTATTAATAGTTTTCTGTTGCATGATAAAGGTACCACAAATTCGCTTTTTGATACTGACTACTTCTGATTACAATTGGGTTTTTGGCAATTTTAATTGGGTATATACGCAAATATGCAGCTTATCTGGAGCTCTGATATCCTTGATCTCCACAAAAGCAAGTGTATACACCCTGATCAAACTGCACCCATACACCCTAGTAATTAATTATTCAATTCTTTGTGGCAAGCATTTGGGTGGATCAGTCATGGAATGACGAACTGTATATCTCATGATTAGACAACGCAGGGTATACACTGATCTGGGTCTACACTGGACAAACAGGCTATAAAAATGTTGTTTTTTGTCGTCAAATCGTCCCCACATTTTTTATGCTTCGGCAATATTCAAGGATCGGTGAACAGTTTTATCTCTCCTTCAGTGAACGATAATACACAACAGCTGTGGGTGGTTATTGTAATATTGTCCCCAATTATACATTTCATACGGCTGGCCATCTCATAATAAAACTATTCTTGCATGAAATGGTCTTTCAGCAGTGTAGAAAAACATCATAATACACCGAGGCACGTTTCGCTAAACTTCGTACAAATAAAATGTTCGTAAGTGCAAAATTATGATAGTCTGTAAATTTCACATTGACACTGTTTTCTTGTAAACAATTATTGGATTTACATTTATGCATATGCAGCCTATGCTCAATAAATGTAAATCCATCAATTGAAATTTACAGACGATCCTAAATTTGCACTTACGAACATTTTAGTCGTACAAAGTGTAGTGAAACGGCCCCTGGTGTTCATGTACGTGTAGTTAAGTAAATAGACTACTACAAAAAACACACTCAATCAATATATGATGCTATGCTTATGCGATAAATAGAGTGTAGCATTTGCGGTGATTTAATATGGATATTTATTAAACCGGTTGACTGATTTCATGAGAAATTCAGCATGTGTTTAATGTAAAATTGATAGTCTTTACATTGAATGTCGTGTACATATCTCCTCAGCTTTGAACATTGAACACGCTTTCACATAGATGTTTTATCTGACCCTGTTAATTGGATTATCTCCCCTGGTCGTTTAATCCCATTATTTTAACTAGACTGCACACAAATTTGCTGTAAGACTTGTATATTAAGCCTATTACATTCAAAATGTACCATCCATGAGAAAGTGACTATACAGTATAAACAGAGCTGCAGTTAAGGTGCGTAATTTGACCAACTTGGGGTGAAATTTTGTTATTTCTTCATCAAAAATGGCAAGTTGGGAGTCCTTTAGAATTGTCTCATTGAGACGATTCTAAAGCACTCCTAACTTGCCATTTTTGATGGAGAAATAAGAAATTTACCTCCCAATTATGCACCTTAACTGGAGCTCTGTTATCATCAGTTGGTTAGTTTAAACAAATTTTCTTGTTTTCAGAGTGGTTTGGGCAACAATTGCAAGTTCTACCGACTAAGTTTTGGATCTCGCCAAATCAGTTTGTTTAAACAACAAATAAAAGCGCTTGCAAAATAGTAAACAGAATTAAAGCGGTCAGTGAAATAAGAGGGTTAACTCCATCATGGAGTTAGCCCTCTTCTTCCACTGACCTCTTTAATTATTAACATTGCACACTTCAGTTTTGAAAACCTCTCCCGAGCACCTAAGTACACAGTAAAATACCATCGCAGATTATTTATTGAACAATCGTGTTCCAATTTGCTGATACCAAATATTTTATCGCCCGTTCGTATAATAGAGATATAGCGGTGCTAGGCAAAAGGAATTAAGGTTGCTATATGTGGTTGTGACTGGAGAAATGGGGCTTATGGGATTTGTGATCAGTGCAGCTCCTGATCAAATAGGACACGGCTGTAGCCTCGTAACGATCTTTATATTGCTTGGTATTTTCTTTGCTTCCTAATAATGATATTTCATTAAAAGTATCTGTACATTCTCACAAACTATGCAGATCCTTATGAGACGGCTCATTGCGAGCGTAAATATGGGGTAAATAGTTAATTATATAGCAAAAATCAATGGTGGAAGCCAACCTAAGCTGTATACATATATATATATATTTAAGTCAAATATAGGAACAATAATATATATATATATTATTGTTCCTATATTTGATTTAAAGGAATTAAATGGGAGGGAGTGATAGCGACCGCAGCATTTAGTTCCTTAAAAATCCAATATGTGAACAATAACACAATAACATACTTATAATTAGCCAGGTTTATAAGGCAGTCTCCTATCCGAGTATTGATTTTCCATTTCCTGTCGACCATGTAATCATTAAATCTGGTAATTTGTCACTGATTGGGGTTGAATCTTGCTGTGTGTGAAATAAGTGGAGCGTGATATTGGCCAGTGATTGGCTTAGAAAGTAGGGTGAATTATAAAACATTTTATCTCCATTTCAGGACCAGGCATTGCAGAAGAAACGGTGCCTGGAAACGGTGCTGTATGTCAGTGAGGTGGAAAACTTGTTTCAGGTACAGCCATATACATAGAGTATATTAGACTTATGTCTTTTGATATCTATTTTATCAGGCAAGGCTGGGAAACGCACAGGAAAATATCAAGTTTATCAGGCAAGGCTGTGAAACTTGAGCCTTAGAATTTCTGCCATTTCGGAGCCAAGCCTGATACATTGAGTATGCCAGGCTAGTTTCGTTTGATAACAAGTTTATCAGGCATGATATTCATGGTATTCTATTTATCAGGTAATGTTTTATGCAACAGAAAGAGCAAGTAGACATTGTTTTTTGTTGAAAATAATGCGGACTTGTTAACAACATGTGACTTTATCTGGTGTAATTATACAAACTATTATATTGGCATATATGGGTAGTGATACATAACGCAAAAAAAAAAAAATGTTTGAATACATCAGACATTTGAATTATCCATGCCAGTCGTTTGATGTATTCTCGCAGCACAGTCAATTTTAATACTAAAATGTAATTCAAATTTTTATGGCAAATTGATTTAAAAACCTACTATCTATTAATTTGCTCATAAGCGACTGTCTCCCCGAGCGATGATATAGAATGCTCCAGATAAGCTTTGGTATTGTACCCCCTGATTTCAAATTCAATGTGTACTTTATTAGCCAGGTTTTTTGAAAAAAAATCCAGGCTATTGGATTGGCGAAAGCCGGGCGGGCGGGCGGCGGGCGGCGGGCGGGCGGCGGGCGGGCGGGCGGCGTCCACAATCAATGTTAAGTTTTCGTGTTTGAGTCCATTTCTTTGTTACTGTACCACCTAGGACCACCAAACTTTCACAGCTTCATAATCAAGGGGTGCCCACCACATATCACTATCAAACATGTTACTTTTTTTTAACTTCACCCATTTTTTCCGCGTAGTCGACTTAGCCATTTTCAATGTTAAGTTTTCGCGTTTACAATGTTAAGTTTTCGTGTTTAAGTCCATTTCTTTCGTACTGTACCACCTAGGACCACCAAATTTTCACAGCTTCATAATCAAGGGGTACCCACCACATATCACTATCCAACATGTTACTTTTTTTTTTAACTTAACTTCACCCATTTTTTCCGCGCAGTCGACTTAGCCATTTTCAATGGTAAGTTTTCGCGTTTACAATGTTAAGTTTTCGTGTTTAAGTCCATTTCTTTGGTACTGTACCACCTAGGACCACCAAACTTTCACAGCTTCATAACCAAGGGGTGCCTACCACATACAACTATCCAACATGTGACCATTTTTTTACCTTCACCTATTATTTCTACGTAATTGACTTAGCCATTTTCAACGTTAACTTTTTAACGTACGTCTGGTTAGAGTTTTTTGGTTAAAACTTTTTCGTTATACTATCTCTGCAACTGCTTCGCCCATTACCTTGAAACTTCACATGGGTGTTTATCATCATCCATATTTTCATTCTAACCCCAACCGTGCGGCCCCTGTGCCCAATGTCAAGGTCAAATTACTTTGAATTTTTTTGTTAAAGTTTTTTCGTGTACTATATCTCTGCAACTGCTTCACCCAATACCTTGATACTTCACATGGGTGTTTATCATCATTGTCGCACCTGCTTGCGGAAAGCGCGATCCTGTGCCCAATGTCAAGGTCAAATTACTTTGAATATTTTTGTTAAAGTTTTTTCGTGTACTATATCTCTGCAACTGCTTCACCCAATACCTTGATACATCACATGGGTGTTTATCATCATTGTCGCACCTGCTTGCGGAAAGCGCGATCCTGTGCCCAATGTCAAGGTCAAATTACTTTGAATTTTTTTGTTAAAGTTTTTTCGTGTACTATATCTCTGCAACTGCTTCACCCAATACCTTGATACTTCACATGGGTGCTTATCATCATTGTCACACCTGCTTGCGGAAAGCGCGATCCTGTGCCCAATGTCAAGGTCAAATTACTTTGAATTTTTTTGTTAAAGTTTTTTCGTGTACTATATCTCTGCAACTGCTTCACCCAATACCTTGATACTTAACATGGGTGTTTATCATCATTGTTGCACCTGCTTGCGGAAAGCGCGATCCTGTGCCCAATGTCAAGGTCAAATTACTTTGAATTTTTTTGTTAAAGTTTTTTCGCGTACTATATCTCAGCAACTGCTTCACCCAATACCTTGATACTTCACATGGGTGTTTATCATCATTGTCGCACCTGCTTGCGGAAAGCGCGATCCTGTGCCCAATGTCAAGGTCAAATTACTTTGAATGTTGAAAGTTTTTTCGTGTACTATATCTCTGCAACTGCTTCACCCAATACCTTGATACTTCACATGGGTGCTTATCATCATTGTCGCACCTGCTTGCAGAAAGCGCGATCCTGTGCCCAATGTCAAGGTCAAATTACTTTGAATTTTTTTGTTAAAGTTTTTTTTGTGTACTATATCTCTGCAACTGCTTCACCCATACCTATTGATACTTCACATGGTGTTTATCATCATTGTTGCACCTGCTTGCGGAAAGCGCGATCCTGTGCCCAATGTCAAGGTAAAATTACTTTGAATTTTTTAGTTAAAGTTTTTTCGTGTACTATATCTCTGCAACTGCTTCACCCAATACCTTGATACTTCACATGGGTGTTTATCATCATTGTCGCACCTGCTTGCGGAAAGCACGATCCTGTGCCCTATGTCAAGTTCAAATTACTTTGATTTTTTTTGTTAAAAGTTTTTTCGTGTACTATATCTCTGCAACTGCTTCACCCAATACCTTGATACTTCACATGGGTGTTTATCATCATTGTCACACCTGCTTGCGGAAAGCGCGATATCGTCAGCATTTTGGCATACGTCCGTCCGTTCGTCCGTGTGTCCGGTTAAAGTTTTTTGGTTAAATTTTTTCCATCTACTATATCTATTTTTTTAGTGTCCATGCCTCGCCCCAAGGCGCGACATGCAGGCCACGGCCATCTAGTCTACAAAAAGTGGGTATAATTATGTTATCCAAGTGTCTATGCTTGGAAAAAACCTGGCCTTCGTGGCTTTGCCTCGTTTCTTGTTTTTACAAATGGATTATTTATTTTCTCCATGATTAAATAGGGACCAAATGATCAAAACATAAAACATATTTAACCATTCACTTATTTGAGTATATTATTACTTGTTCATTTCTTTATACTGTAAAACAGGTGAACATTTACTTAGTTGAGCTGCAAAAACTTTTTGCAGCTCAACTAAGTAAATTTTCAACTTTATTACAGTATTTTCACTACTCAATTTGAAAATCAATGCGTATTTTCACATTGCTGTGAGTATTTTGTACTCGCACTTTTGATAATCAATGCGTATTCTGCTAAAATATGTGCGTAAAATACGCCAATATGCACCTTATCTGGAGCTCTGGATATATGTCATGGTCCTGTAAGCACAATGCACAATCATTCAGTGTTTTGCCTCGAGCCTCATCATGTCTGTGTACCTTACAAATTGAGAATTTCCATACGATTATTGTCTCACTCACGTTAGGAAGCATATAATGGTACACATGTAATGCTTCTAACGAACAATTAATCAGAATGTCCAGTCGGAGATTGAGCATCGGTCATTGTATGTCAATCAATCAATCAAGCAATCAATCTATCAACCAATCCCTGTATATATGGACAGTCGGTTAGTCTGTCGCTCAGTCGCTCGACTGCTCGGTCGGTGAATCCACCAATCCCAACCGACCGACCGACCGACCAACCGACCACCGACCGACCGACCGACCGACCGACCGACCGACCGACCGACCAACCATCAAACCATCCATCAAACCATCCATCCAACCAACCAACCAACCAACCAACCAACCAGCCAGCCAGCCAGCCAGCCAGCCAGCCAGCCAGCCAGCCAACCAGCCAACCAACCAACCAATATATATTTACAGAATGTCCAGTCAGAGTTTGAGGATCGGGCGTTGTATCTCACGGAGCGCCGCGGAGTGTTTGACAGCATCTACCGCCGGGAGACCATGGAACAATCGGCCAGGATGCACAAGGTCAGACCGTAACCCTTTCACCCCTAAGTTACTGCCATGGAATATTTATGCCACCGCAACAACAGTTGTCGGTGACATATAGTGTTTACCCTGTTCGTCTGTCTGTCATTGCAACCAAACGGGAGGAAGGGGCCATTGGGAGGAGCCTAACACAAAAGAAGCCTTTGATTTATTCCGTGTGGTCCCACTGATCCATCTGCAGTTATGCCCCTTTTCCTACTCAGTGATTGCTGTTGTAATCATGAATGCTTAACAGCAGTGGCATTTTGTTTTACAAACAATTTTCTAGTTAATGTTAAGCTTGAGACATGTTTGTTCCATTGTGCAGAAAAGGGGCAATTTTTGTCGTGCCTGCTGCAGCAGAAGGCGCAACTGTAGTCGCCGCTTTTTCTGTCGTCGTCTGCGTCAACAATGAAAAATGTTTGTACCAGTTTCTTCATCATCATATAACTTTAATATTACATGATGGATTGCTTCAATATTTGGACACTTGCTACCAGTAATCATTTGGAACACACAGCCAGTAACATGACCTTGACCTTTTTCGAGCCCATGATCATGTTACGGTCAAATGCCTCAGCAGGTGCGACACTACTTTTGTGGTGGAATTCTTGTGTAATCTTTTGTGGGAGGTAAATTCTCTGACAATACAGTAGAACTTCTCTACAATGGAGTCAATTTAGACCACCAGCTAACTTCAGAGTCTGGCTGTTCAAGTTTAATTCATTTTCAGGCCACATTTATGTGACGATTTTGTCTACTATGTCATTTTGTCATGAGTAAATTTACATTCTTCACTCTTTGCATGCTAGCAGTGAAAATAACAGCCAACAAATTAGGAATATATTCCTTATTTCTCTCTTAATGTCTTGGAATTTATTAGAATTGAGTCCGGAGTTTATGTTTTGGAATTTCATTAGAATTGCGTCCTCTGGACGCAATTCTAATGAAATTCCAAGACATATTCATGATATTTACAGGGAGAAATACAAGAAAATATAGAGTTCTCATCTCCCATTTTTAAACTATTTATAGCCCACAAGTTTCCCAGCATGCAAATAGTTAAGCTTTGAATATGTTCCAGAGAGTGTTGCATATTCGTTAGTCATCCACCGAATTACGTGTCTGCTGCTGTGTCATATTTTGTCTCTTCTCTCAGTAAAAACATGGTTTGTCAGCATTTTAGAATCATTTCCATTGGAAATGATTCTAAAGTGCTGTCAAACCATGTTTTTGATGAAAAAAATGGAAAATAAACAGCAGACGACAAATTTTAATTCAGCATTGTAAGGGTTAAAGCACTATATTTTGACATTGTAGGACTGCGTATACTCGCTACGTAACAGCTGGAGTTGGTTGGCAACCGTTGCCAAGTGTATGGAGGTTCACCTGCAAAATGCCTCCGAATATCACCAGGTAAGTAGCCAATCAAATTCAGTGGATGTGACAGGCCTTCTGATTGGTTCAAATGTGATGGTAAGTGGCTCTGTGAACCCGCGTGTAGAAGTGCAATTATTCTTATAGAATTCCTCATTAGCTATGAAAATGTTGTCAACTTTCGACATCATTCACGGAAAAATAACATAGTTTCTAGAAATGTATTTCATGAAAAATTGTACACGTTCTTTGGTCATGGCGTTTCTCATTTATGCTCCAGTACTTCCACGATGCCCAATACCTCGGCGAAGACCTACAAATGTTCCTCACATGGCTGAACTCGGACCACATGCGCGACCGCATAGAAACGACGGAACCAGACACGATGATCCGACACATCCGCGACGTCACGAACCGCCTACTCGACTACCAGGGTCGTGTTGAGAGACTGGCAGCTCGAAGCCTCGACATTTACCCCATACATCTACGGAAGGACGTTGAAGGGTACGGGGTAAAGGCACTCGCGCTCGTCGATTATCAATTACAGAAGGTAAAAATGCTTACATTTTGGATAACGGGAAATAATATTTGGCTTCAAACAATGACAAGTTGACAAAAATATTTTCCCATTTTAAAAGGTTAATATTTTATTAGAGACTATTTCTGTGTGTTAACACATTAACATAATATTACGAGACTGAAAATATAAAATAAGATAATTTGGTAAAATACATTCATATTAGCCAATAGAATCTCAGATATCATTTTTGCTGAGTCCGCTTATGGGAAGCGAGGCATAGACGTCACAATGATGTCCGTGTGTATGGATGTGTGTCCGTCCAGATTCTGCTTTAATATAGGAATGAATGGCCTTTTTGTGGAATTTATCGGGGTATAAACTTGGAAAAGTTGCGGAAATACTGGACGAAGCGATAAAAAATTACAATTTTCGAAAAAAAAAAAAAAAAAATTTTTTTTTTTTTTTTTTTTTTTTTTTTTTAGAAAATTGTAATTTTGTTAAGGCCTCGTCCAGTATTCCCGCGACTTTTCCAATTTTATATCCACGATAAATTCCACAAAAAGGCCATTCATTCCTTATAATTCCAGCATTTGAAATAAATTCATCAAGAAAATGTGTTTATTTTCCGTTTTGTTAAGAATTATTTTAACTGCGCCTGACGGTTACGGAAAGTAGTTCGGCGTGGTGGGAGTTTACTGGGATATAAATTTTGGACAAAGACTTGCTACGGACCAATCAAATGTTAGGGAATTGTGTAAATATTTTTGTTCTGGAATTATAGTTTTTTACATTCCTTATATCTCCACAACCCTTACTTCAAATACATGTACTTCTTTATCGTCATGAATAGTTTCATTCTATAGCCCACTCATGTGGCCCACATGCCCAAGGTCATATGACTGAATTTGTGTTAAACGTTTTTACAAAATCTGTGTTAAAAGTTTATACATACTGTATATCTCCACAACCCTTACTCCCATTTACTTAAAACTTCAACTTCTTTATTATCATCCATATTTTCTTAAAATTCCTCTGCGGCCATCTTTTATTATTAGAGACTATGTAAATGTTTCCCAGGCAACCCTGAAGGTCGGCGACGTCTGTACAGTCCTGAACAATGAGGACGCAGAGGCGTGGCAGGTTCGGCTCACCGACGGCACGGAAACCGAGGTCCCTGGGATCATCCTGGTCATACCCCCGCCCGACACCCGGGCCTTCGACGACACCCAGAGGTGAGATATTGCATTGTATCGGGCTTCTAGCTGCTTTTTAGAGTGGGTGGTTGGTCGGCGAATGCGACGGCGTAAATTAACGGTAGGGGTTCCTCCTTATAGGAATCACGATTTGCCTTGTTTGGCCCTCAGGTACGTTTTTATCTTTGGCTCTTTTGTCACCTGGGAGTTGAATTGGGTTATTACCCATTATAAAAGTAGTAAGATTATTACTGATCCTACTGCATTTAGGCCAAGTGATTCTGGTGTGACGAGGACCTGGCATCAGATCACGATTATTCTGATTTCAGGCCTGAATATATAGTTTTTGTATTGTAAACATTCAGTTCTGATTTTGGGATCCCCCCTCCCCCACCCCCATTTGTACATGTACTTGAACATGAACATGTACCTGCTCATTGATGCTATCACACAATTGTCATCATCCCGCCCGATAGCCGGGAATTTGATAGGTCCAGAGGTTAAAATTATACAAATATTGACATTTTAGCTGGTACACGTGACTGTAACTGGAGAAATGGGTCTTATGGGATTTGTGACCAGTGTAGCTCCTGATCGAATAGCACGCTCCTGTAACATGATAACGATCTGTGTTGCTTATTAGAATCATGACGGGTTCATTGATGCAATCGCGAACAGGCTGATCTGGATCTACGCTGGTCACAAAACCCATAAGCCACATTTCTCCAGTGACAGCCACATATAAGATGTGATATGCACCAGAAAAATCAATAGCCAAGGTCAGTATTGATTCTCCTGTTGCCGATTTCATCAAAATTACAAAGTATACTTATCTAGCAAAGTATACTTTGAGGGTGTAATCATTTATTTTTCCCGAAATGTATTATTTCATATAGAACTAACGACTGCATATATTTGATGATTAAAAGTATGCAGAATTATTATATATATATCACACTTTTATGCTGGTTTATAAAAAGTGCTATACTCCAGTAGAACCATAGTATGCACTGGCTGTTACAGAAATATGTTCTAAAAATAGATGCATGGTCAACAATTGCCTGATATTGCCAAAAATATATGATCGGAAATGAAAGTATGTATATAATAAATACAAAAACTTCTACATATATGCAGGATATGCTCCAATATAAATTGAATCTTATGGAAACCTGTTCTAAAAATAGAAAACCATCTCCCGAGATCGTAAACGAAAGTATGTATACAATAAATATATAAATGTAAATAATAAATATATATAAATGTAAATAAATATGGGCCGCGCCATACGAAAACCGGACTTAATGACAACGTCATGAAAAGCGGTAAACGACGTCGGAAAAACGATGTTTCAAATTGTCTAGCGTCGCCGTAAAAGTTCACAGTTTGCCCTCCCATTTACGTTTACCGGTGTCAGTTAACATTAAGTGTGAACAGAAAATGGAAAATGATAACTTACTGAAACTTTCACTAATATAAGATGCGATACCTTGTACCTCGGTACACATAATATGACGTCATGACTTGACGTCACGTACTTGTGACGTCATTGAACGTGAATACATGTTTGACGTTATGGCCATGGTGTCGTGACAAAATATTATAGCAAGGATACATGCACGAGTTCCTCGCAGCATCAATGACTTAGAAATGCTTCAGGTGCTGTACATTGTCACCTAACTGTCGTTCTTTGACATTTTTACTCTTTTTCGTCGGATGTCCTTATGAATTCAAAATGGTGAACGCATAATTTAACTGGCTACATATCAGCGAAGTCTTCGCTTACACTGCACTTTGATTCCTAAATAATCTTAAATATGAACAACCTAGTGTATGCCAACGATATTACAATCTATTATCTTGGTAAATTAAGACTTTTGAACAATTATATCCAGTACTTAGCGAATGATATGCCTTTTAATGCCACTCATTTTATCATAAATGGAGGTAGACACGCAGCTATATAATGACATAAATATCCGGGGTTTGTATTGAATTTAAAATAAATGCATCAACATATTAATTGGAAATGTGATGGTCATAAACTTGCTGTTGTAGTCGAAAGTGCTTTTGTAGTATCAAATCATCAGTTTATCACTTGACTGCATAATAATGTATATCAGGCGATGGTAATGCGATCGTGTTTTGTCACAAAGTTAATGTTATAAGCGGCCTACTGCCTTATTTGAACATTTATTCATACGAAATTACGTTACTTGGGCCGCAATCCAAAACATGACGTTACATTAGCAACTGCAATACGAGCCATAAACATTATTTTCATACTTTGTATTGGCCTAATGGGAGACACTTGGCAAGGCTACGAGATATCCAAATTTGGTTGACATGCGATAAAAACGTCGTAATTTCGACGTCATTGATCTAAAACGTCATGTTAGTTTTTACCATGCGTCATAAAACTACTTTTAAAATGAAACATAATTGGGATACATTGATAATTTTGGCGGCATATGGCTTTTACAAGATGTACAATTCAGAATACGCGAAAAAGTAAAAACTGAAAATGTTGTCATTCATATATATATATATATATATAAATGTAAATATATATAAATTTATATAATAAATAGAGAATACAAGGCTAGTGTCTTTTGATATCAAGTTCATCAGGCAAGGCTAGGAAACGCGTAGGGATTCCGAGGCTTGTCGAGGAATTCCTACCGTTTCTGAGCCAAGCCTGGTATTCTATTTATCAGGTAACGTTTTATGCTAGAAAATGACCACAGATGATGTCGTTATCTATAGATAGAATGCGGACTTGTTTATGTTGCGTCATTAAACTGACGTCATTCGGTAACATCAAATGACGTCATTCGACCAAATGGAACGTCAATACAGGGCAGGTTACCTGATAAATATATATAAATGTATATAATAATTACAAAAACATCTACATATACAGATTGAAGGATCAGCTGCTGGTGGACTGGGACACAAGTCTGAAGTGTCTGCGATCACACCTGACCCAGTACCTCACCCTCTCTGCTGAGGACACCACCGTCAAGGAGGTGAGTACTAACCTAGTTGGTTTTTCCGTATTATCTGTGTATGTACTCAGGCTACAAAAAAGTAATGTTTAGATTCTCATCCCCGCCCGCCCATAATAAAACGGCCCGCCCAAGAAAAAAAAAAAAAAAAAACATTTTTTTTTTTTTTTTTTTTTTAAATTAAAAAACATTTTTCCCCAAAATTTGGATGAGAATCTAAACATTAATTTTTTGTCGCCTTATTGAAAATTTTGTTAACATATTTATTGAAATTGCATATTATATGGTACAAAATCCCATGGCGTGTCTCATATGTGATTCAACCCCATTAACGCAGCATGACCTCCAAGCCCATACAATACTGTCACCACCGACAAGTTCTATCTTTTAATTTTCCAGCTGTACAGCATTTCGTCCAATCAAAAAGCAGATATGATGAAGTTAATGAACGAGGTTGTTCAGGTGCTATCGCCGGGGACTGACGATGACGATGATTATAAAACACTCATCGGCCAGGCAACGAGCTTCCGCAAGATCCTGAGTCAGGTGAAACCGAGTCAGAAGGACGTAAAAAATGGCACTACGCTTACATGGCAGTCAAATTCAAAGGCTGTTGTCTCGTATAAGGTGAGTAATCGGGTGTTATGCACTTTATCCCGTCAACACAGTGCGTATGTGCCGTGAAACACGGTGCCGTGAACATTTTTCCTGTCAATACGACCTAATCACTGCGTATGAATATGTGCGGTGGCTGGGGTTATTTTTTTGGCATTTTAAAGCCATTTGTAGGTGTTGACGGGATAAATAGAATAGTAGGTTAGTGCCGTGAATGGGAAAAAATATCTGGCGCGGCACGGAAACGGGATGTGCTCAGTGGAGCCTCGCCCATCCCGTTTCCTGAGCCTTGCCAGATATTTTTTCCCATTCACGGCACTAACCTACCATTCTCTATTTATTTATTTTACAAAGATTACAAACAAGCACGATAGCACTTATGCAAAGTCATTTGTTGGCACAGATAAGGGTGCAGGGGCGGCCCACCTTTTACTTTCATTTTCACTTTTCTTAGTCTGTTGGATGGAAACTTGAATTGGCGGTCCAAGAACCATAGAGGACTATTCGATAATAAGAGCTTGGTCACTTTTTGCTAAAAATTATTATTATTTGTTTTATTTCTCCATAAAAGTATATGTTGTTACCACTCATTTGAACCGTCTCGTCGAGACGGTTCAAATGAGTGGTAACAATATATACGTTCAAGAAGAAATAAAAAAACAGCATTTTCTAAAAGTTTCATACTTTCGTAATTGTATCCGGCCTATAATGGGTTAAAAAGCATCACTCTGAATTGACTATACCATGAGACCTTGACCTTATTCCAGGAGTTCATGACCTACGCGAAGGAGTTCCGCCACTCGGTGTCGGCCGGTAGAGAGACGGCGAGCCTCATTCTCATGGACACCGAGCCGGGTGGTACGGTCTACTCGTCTAAGGCTTATTTTGAAATGTAAGTGGTGAAACCATCTATAGAAGGTTTTACAGGTGTGATAATTTAATGCCATATTTATTTATCATATTTACTGGATTCATAAGAATTCATGCTATGCCACGTTTCTTATGTTATCGGTCAACCTGTTTAAGAAGTTAGATTCAATTTATATATACCCTGAAAAATATTTTTGGGTACAAATAGTTAGTTGCCATCCTGTCTGTCTCTGCCTCTGTTGATCTGTCCGTTTGTCTGTCCGAGATTTGCGTAAAATATTTCAGCTACCTACTGTCTCTGCTACCATACGTCTGCTTTATTTGAAACTTCATGAGCATTGAGTATGTCGTCCGATAGAATTATAATCACAAGCGCTGGTATGAATCTTGGAGCCTGTGAGAAATGGACTTACAATTTCCCCACATCCAACATTTTCATCATGTACCTGTGACCTTACAAGGGAGATAACTGTGTTATTGCAGTTCCAAGTGTATCCAGCGTGTGCTAAGGGAGATAACTGTTATTGCAGTTCCAAGTGTATCCATATGTAAGGGTGTGCTAAGGGAGATAATTGTGTTATTGCAGTTCCATGTGTATGCAGATGTAACGGTGTGCTAAGGGAGATAACTGTGTTATTGAAGTCCTAAGTGTTGATACACATATTGTGCTGTGAGGGTGTTCTGTCAGGAACTGTAGTGATTAAAGGTGGTTCCTACAACTTTGACTGTGACTGGAGAAGTTGTTGCTTATGGCATTTGCAACCAGCGTAGACCCAGACCAGCCTGCGCATCGGCACAGGCTGGTCTGTGTCTACACTGTTTGCCATTCAATCAGTGACATATCCGTAAAACAAGCAGAATAGATCCTGATCAGGCTGCTCGAGTGCACTAGCAGACCACTAGCCAGACTGGCTGCAAATGCCATAAACCCCATTTATTGCATAAAATGGGCGCTCCCTGTGTATTAACATGGTGTAATAAAAATCATATTACACTAGTGTAATAAATACGCCAATTAGCTAGTTACAGAAAACATGTTTGGTGATTCGTACAGCTTCAATGTATGATGATGTGCTTATACATTTGATAGAATCTAACATGTGATGATATAATGTGGTATTTAAACTCGTGGACTTGTTTCTTATGAAATCAGTAAACTTGTTTAATAATTATCATATTAAATCATCACTCATGTAAGATCCTCTATTTCTCCAGTCATAGTCGCAGCTAAATTCAGGTCACTAAATTCAGGTGTTTGATAGTCTAATGCTAGAACATTGGACTTTAGTACCGGATGTTAATTGTTGGTTCAATCCTTGCCCTATGTATGTAAAAATACTTTTATAGTGCATGTATTTCCATCCCACTGGTCTTTCGGATGTGACACCTTCTGTATTTGACCTTAGTTGTTGCTGGAACGTTAAACTCTTTCACTTTGAAACCAAGGCCTCATCTCCATATGACCTGAGCTGTTGGTGAAATGCTAAACCCTTTCTCATTGTGACATTTCAGGGCACTGCCAATGGTCGACATTGACATACAAACCCGCAAGACGACGGTCACCTCTGTAAAATCTGAACTCTACATTCACGAGCGACAATCTGGCAAACAGCCGGTACCACCACCTCGCCGTCGACAAAAATTGAAAAAGGTCGCTTCCATGGCAATGGAAAATGGCTCTGCTGGAATTATAAAAGACACAAAATCGTTCGTGATTACCGGCGTTATAGACCCGCGAACAAAGCAGCAGCTCAGCGTCTTCCAGGCATTGTCAAACGGAGTACTGGATCAAATTAACGGTGTATATCGTAACCCGGACACTGGGGAAACGATGTCGATTCCGGAAGCGATTAAACGCGGTTTGGTTTTAGCGAGTTTCAAGGAGAATCTAACGAATGGAGACGCGCATGGTGATGGGTTTGCTCCTGTTCAGAATCAGATGCAGACCGTGAGGTATAGCGTCGAGGGTATAATTAACCCCAAGACGGGAGAGTTGATCGGGATCAAGGAGGCTATTACCGCACGGATTATCGACCCACGCACCGGGAAATACACGAACCCGGTTACCGGGGAGCAGATGAGTATAATGGAAGCAGTACAAAGCGGGTATTTAGTGGCTGATCCATCAATAATGGGTGCGATTACTGAGGAAAATGGCATGTATACGAGTGTCGATTTCTCTGACGTTTCCTATGAAGTTCAGGCTGTGATTGACCCAAGTACGGGCGAGGAATTGACCTTGAAACGTGCAATACAAGATGGGGTGATAGACCCCAGTAGTTCCGTGTACCGGAATCCACATACGGGTGAAACGATGGCAATTGCCGATGCAATCAAACAGGGATTTATCAAAGCGCGGCCAGTAAGTAACGCATTTGGCGGGTCTAGTGACGACATTTTAACATTTAAACAGCTGCATATCAAAAAGGAGAAATTCATCCCTGGCGGTCTGGATATAATTGATGGTGCTGACGTGATCGACAATCTCAATAATCCGAACTCCAAACTGAAGGACCAGTTACGATCAAAACATGACGTGTCCGTTCCGCTTGTGAATAATTCGGGAAAGCGTGACATTTCACTGGAGGAGGCGATGGAGCAGGGATTGGTCAATATTGCCAACAACGAGTTCAGGCTTCCCACGGGCGAGTTGATCTCGATCGAGGACGCACTTTCACGGAAAGTTGTCTCCCCTGATGCGGCAAAGCAAATTTTGGATATTTATAAAGAGAATTCAATTGGAAAGTTAATTGACGATGGAAAATATGACCCGGATACAGGTCTTGTAACCGACCCAAATACCGGACACACAATTTCACTTCAAGCTGCTATTGCACAGCGGCTTATTGACCCGAATATGATATTCTTGTACGATACCTCGGCAGGCAAAGTTACAAGTCTGGCGGCAGCCATTGAAAACGGGCTCTTTAATCCAGAATCGGGAATGTTCGTGGACCCTAAAACTGGTGAGCAGCTGACACTCTCAGAAGCCGTATTACGCGGAATTGTCGAGCCATATATAAACCCAGATACCATTGTGAAGAACTGTGTAACATTATCAGAACTCGGGAAAGTCACCGACCCTGATGTGAAATGTGTCGTGTCTCCACATACGGGTGAACTTATCTCTCTAAAGGAAGCCATTCAGTCAGGAATTATTGACCTCCAGGCCGGGGAATACAGAAACCCTGTAACAGGCGAGGTGATGTCACTCTCCGAAGCAATAAAGTCGGATAAAATAGATCGTAAAGCAAGTATTCCACTTCTGGAAGCTTTAAATGGTCTTTCGCTCAAAGACGCACAAAGCAAAGGGCTGATTGATTTAGAAACGGGGATGGTCACAAACCCAAAAACGGGTGAAAAGATGTCGATCTCGAATGCAATAGAAGCTGGACTCATATCTCCAAATACAGTGATGCTAGTGGATAATGAAACCGGGAATATCGTGAGTCTTAGTGCCTTAATTGAAGCCGGGAAAATCGACCCGACTACCGGGCAGTTTTGTGATCCGAAAACCGGCAAGAAAATGTCACTATCTGAGGCAATAGAACGTGGGTTGATTTCACCGGATATCGTGCCGGAAAGATTTGCAGACACTTCATCGACCCTGCGTGACCTTATTGACAACAACAAGGTCAACCCAAGGTCAACGAGCTTCATCGCTCCTAACAACCAAAAGATGTCATTGCGGGACGCTCTCGCCAATGGATTCCTCACGATGAATTCAAAAGTCAAGGTAAATTTGTTGATATTGTTTTTTGTGAGCTGTTCAATATTTTAACCCATTGAAACCTATTGACCATAAAGTCAAAATTGACAAACACTGTAGATCCAGATGAGTCGGCTCGTAACGTGATGTTTCATCTAGATCTGCAGCAATTGTCATAATTTTGAAGATTTTGAAGCATTTTTGTTATCCCCTCGTATTTGCTTACGTGTGTGCGTGAGTGCATGCGTGTGTGTGTTAGTGTTTCATTTTTCAGTAATTTATGAACCCCTTCACTGATTTTGATTCTATTTGGCCACAATGTGTGTCTAGGGATGATGCTTTATTTTGCATACGACCCATGTCTGACCGCCCAAGGTTTACGTCACTGAGGACGTTTTTATTAACAAGGTTGCCTGCCAGCGAGGGGATTAGCTAGTGATAACGATATAATTTACATTGCCACAGCTGAAAAGACTCATTTCTTGGTATAGTGTGATCCTTATATCATTAGCTTGTATGTATCTGAGGCCCGTTTCACTAAACTTCATACGACTACGAAGTTTCTAGCGCGAAATTGGAAATTAGAACAACATTTACACCGAAAGGCGATGTTGGTAATTGGTTAGTGGATGTGTTCACACGTAACGATGTGTACATGTAGGCGGAAAATGGTATTATTAGTTAACCACGTTAATGTGAAAAGAAAATTAATAAAAATCTTCGTACAAACATTTTGATTGTACAAAGTTTAGTGAAACGGGCTTTTGATTGTACAAAGTTTAGTGAAACGGGCTCCTGGGGCCCGTTTCACTAAACTTTGTCGACTAAAATGTTTGTAAATGCAAATTTAGGATCATCTGGAAATTTCAATTGATGGATTTACATTTATTGAGCATAGGCTGCATACGCAGCCTATGCTCAATAAATGTAAATCCATTAATTGTTTACAAGAAATCATTGTTAATGTGAAATCATAATTTTGGACTTACGAACATTTTAGTCGTACGAAGTTTAGTGAAACAGGCTCCTGGACCTCTGTACTTGTATTGCAGGTTGATCTGATATTGTCTTGTCTGTATCGCAGGTTGATCTGATATTGTCTTGTCTGTATCGCAGGTTGTCTGATGTCTTGTCGTATCGCAGGTTGATCTGATATTTTGTCTTGTATGCAGTGATTGCTGATTGTTGATCTGATATTGTCTGTCTGTATGCAGGTTGATCTGATATTGTCTTGTCTGTATTCGGCAGGTTGATCTGATATTGTCTTGTCTGTATCGCAGGTTGATCTGATATTGTCTTGTCTGTATCGCAGGTTGATCTGATATTGTCTTGTCTGTATCGCAGGTTGATCATATTGCTTGTCTGATCGCAGGTTGATCTGATATTGTCTTGTCTGTATCGCAGGTTGATCTGATATTGTCTTGTCTGTATTGCAGGTTGATCTGATATTGTCTTGTCTGTATTCAGCAGTGACAGGTTGATCTGATATAGTCTTGTCTGTATCGCAGGTTGATCTATATTGTCTTGTCTGTATCGAGTGATCTGGATTGTCTTGTCTGTATCGCAGGTTGACTGATATTGTCTTGTCGTATCGCAGGTTGATCTGATATTGTCTTGTCTGTATCGCAGGTTGATCTGATATTGTCTTGTCTGTATTGCAGGTTGATCTGATATTGTCTTGTCTGTATTGCAGGTTGATCTGATATTGTCTTGTCTGTATTGCAGGTTGATCTGATATTGTCTTGTCTGTATTGCAGGTTGATCTGATATTGTCTTGTCTGTATTACAGGTCGACCCGGCGACTGGTAACATTGGTTTGGCATCAGACGAGGAGGTCGTCCAGAGTCTATTAGACATCAAGGACAAATCTGATTGGCTACAGACGGTGGAAAATTCCCTGGCACGGCAGGCAAAACCCAGCGAACGTTCGGACAACCTGCTGCAGCAGCGGAATGATAGCAACGTAAGTACGATTAAAGCAGAGCTCCAGATAAGTTTTGTGTCTAAAGCGTACTATACCCCCTGATTTCAAAATCATTGTTTATTTTACTTTCACAAATGGGTTTTTGATTTTCATCATTACTAAATCGGGAACACATGATAAAAACAATATAACAAATGTAAACATTCACTTATTTGCAAAAAGCAAACACTGTTTGCTTTTTGCAGCTCAACTTAATGAATTTTCAACTTTCTGACATTATTTTCACTACTCGATTTGAAAATCAATGCGTATTTTCACATTGCTGTACATATTTTGTACTCCCACTTTTGATAATCAATGCGTATTCAGGTAAAATAGTTGCGTAAAATACGCCGATATGCACCTTATCTGGAGCTATGTTAAAGCCCGATAATATATGAAAATTAAACTTGAAAACATATTTTTGTAAACTGATAGATAATGACAATGCAAAGCCTAGAAACAAAATTGCTACCTCACTGCGATATTCTCCCCTCGTAGGCGAATTATTGTAGCTATGCAAACCCCTGAGCTCCAGATAAGCTGCATATTTGCGTAAATACCCAATTAAAATTGCCGAAAAAAACAATTGATATCCGAAATAACGAGTATTAAAAAGCAATAACAATTTTGTGGTACCTGTATCATGCTGCAGAAAACAATAAACAGACCACAAATATAGCATATTTTTCTTATTTTCCATAAAAAACACATCTTGGTATTTCATTAGAATTGTCTCCAAGGAGACAATTCTAATGAAATGCCAAGACATGTTTTCATTTCAAAGCAAACTAATTATTTTTATTTTCCATTTTTATCATCACAAACATGATTTGACAGCACTTTAGAATAATTTACAACATGCTTTGACAGCACATCAGAATGATTTCCATTGGAAATGATTCTGAAGTGCTGTCAAAGCATGTTTTTATTGAGAAATAAGGCAAGATATAAAAGCAACAGCAGACGACAATTGTTGCTAAGGGTCAACTCTTTCAATCATAAACAACTGGAATGTACTGTCATGTGGTAATTTTCCGACCAATTCAATCATCAGATTAATTATTTTCAGTCTATTCTATTTATAAAAAGTAATTGGTTTTGTTTTTTTTTAAATAAGAATTGGTCATCTGGATCTACACTGTTTGCAAACACCAGTATAGAGGTTAGTAGTTTTGAAAGGGTTAATTGACTATTTCTAGAACATAAAGTCATCATTCGCCAATAAAAATTGAGCAATCGAATCATCAATACCATCAATATCATCAATCAATCAATCAATCAATCAATCAATTAGCACAGCTCAGAAACAGTAGGAATTTCTTGGCGAGCCTCGGAATTCCAACTCATTTCTTAACCTTGTCTGATAATCTTGATATCAAAAGACACTAGCCTGGCATTGTCTATATCTTTTATGTATGCTCCAGTTCAGGCACGGCTCAGAAACAGTAGGAATTCCTCGGCCAGCCTCAGAATTCCTACACATTTCTTAGCCTTGCCTGATAATCTTGTTATCAAAAGACACTAGTCTGGTATTCTCTATATCTATATATGTATGTTCGAGTTCAGGCACGGCTCAGAAACTGTAGGAATTCCTCGGCGAGCCTCGGAATTCCTACACATTTATTAGCCTTTCCTGATAAATTTGATATCAAAAGACACTAGCCTGGTATTCTCTATATATTTTATGTATGTTCCAGTTCAGGCACAGCTCAGAAACAGTAGGACACATTCCTTGGCGAGCGTTGGAATTCCTATGCATTTCCTAGCCTTGCCTGATCAGCTTGATATCAAATGACGCTAGCCTGGTATTCTCTATTTCTAGGACCTTAAGTCGTCGGTAGCCGACAAAGAGTCAGTCGTCCAGTCGTCTATACAACAGGCCCAGGGACTCGTCGAAAATAACAAGGGAGATAAATTGGATGAGACCGGGCAACAACTACAGAAACTCAAGTCCAGCTCGGCCGACCTGAAAGTCCGGTTTGACACGGTCAGTGGAACATATTTTGATATCTGTTGTGGAAGGTGCCACAGGGTGTTTGGGCGTTTGGTCATTATCGTGGTGAATGGCATGGTGAGTGGCACTGTGTCTTGCATTGTCACTTATGCTTATATCAAGCTCACTCTAAACTTCTTACGACTAAAATGTTTGTAAGTGCAAACCTATAATAGTCTGTAAATTTCACATTAACAATGTTTTCTTGTAAACAATTATTGAATTTATATTTATTGAGCATAGGCTGCATAAGCAGCCTATGCTCAATAAATGTAAATCCATCAATTGAAATTTCCAGACGATTCCAAATTTGCACTTGCGAACATTTTAGTCGTACACAGTTTAGTGAAACGGCCCCCAGATCAACATGGGGATATACTTCTATTCCATAAGCCCTCGCTAATCCTTTCAACACCACATGCCTGTACAGTGGTATAGTTGTCAAACAGTGTAGATGCAAATGAGCCGGCTCGTGACGAATGGATTGGTTGCATTGTCACTTTTACTTTATGGTGGCTACTTTTGTGTGTTCAATTAACCGTTTCACCCCTATGTAACTGGAATGGATTTTTATACGCCCGTTTGACTGGCTGGCAGGCACAGCTTGTCCACGCAATAACTAGAGTTTGTACTTGACGGATTGTAACCAAATTCGGTATACATGTTTATCACGGCAAGATGAAGAAGCCTATTGATTTTCAAATGTTTTCGATGAATTAGCTCCCCTCGGCGCACTCTGTATCCTTGTCCACGCAATAACTCGAGTTCTACTGCACCGCTTGTAACCAAATTAGGTATACATGTTTATCACGACGGCAAACGAAGAAGCCTATTGATTTTTAAAAATTTCCGATGACTTATCTTCCCTTGGCGGCCATTTTTAATTTTAACACTCTATCTTTATCCACGCAATAACTCAAGTTCTACTTGACGGATCATAACCAAATTCGGTATACATGTTTATCAAGGCAAGATGAAGAACCCTATCTCTCCATGTTGACTGGCCTTGCCTCGACGGGCATATATTGTGACTTTCGGCACTCTAGTTAATTTTTGCACTCTGTATCTTTGTCCACGCAATAAATTAAGTTCTATTTGACCAATGGCAATCATAACCAAAGCAAGATGAAGAAGATTGAATTTGAAACATTTCCGAT
Source organism: Conchocele bisecta (assembly GCA_029237695.1). Taxonomy (NCBI): domain Eukaryota; kingdom Metazoa; phylum Mollusca; class Bivalvia; order Lucinida; family Thyasiridae; genus Conchocele; species Conchocele bisecta. The sequence goes on from CM055280.1 coordinate 64,905,580, forward strand.
AACTTATCTCCCCTTGGTGGCAATTTTTAATTTTCAGACTCTCTATCCTTGTCCACGCAATAACTCGAGTTCTACTTGATGGATCGTAACCAAATTTGGTATACCGGTACATGTTTATCACGTCAAGATAAAGAAGCCTATTCGTTTTCAGTGAGTTATCTCCCCTTGTTGACTGGCCTTCGCCTCGACGGGCGTATATTGTGACCTTCAGCACTCTTGTTATAAGTTAATTTCCGGACCAATCCAATCGTCACAAAATGATTTTCAGACTAGTTCATTTATGAAAATTAGGTGTTTTTGTTCTCAACGATGTGAAAATTACTTGCAAAAAGTGCAGATCCTGATGAGACGGCTCGTTACGAGCCGGCTCATGTGGATCTACACTGTTTGCCAATACCACATACAGGCCTGTGGTGTTGAAAGGGTTAATGTAACATTAATCATTTTAAATCTGATTTATCAGAAAAAAATGTTCCTCAGTCCACTGGGTAAGTGATTAATCGTGGTGATAATGTGGCCTGGCTACTAAACGTCTCAAGATAAACGTGACCTTGTGACCTTGTGACATTTGCTACCAGCCTAGTCCAAGTTCAGGGCATACACTGTTCACTAGTCAATGAGGTATGATATGGCGATCACCAGATCGGACTTGTAAGTGGGTTTCCTCTGTGTACTCCGGTTTCCTCAGTCATGAAGGACCGCATTTCGTGCAAGCATTTGTAAAGCGTTCCTGTGTGTGTTTGTAATCATTGTAAAATAAAACAGTTACATTTTAAATGAGTTTTCTAATGCACTCTATAAATATCACGCAAGCTGATGGTCATACATTACAGGTATATCATTGTTGATGAATGGTCGCAAATTATTTCAATATGTATTCCTACGCCAGTAGTAAACGAGTGCATTAGAAATAGGTTAACCGCGTTGTAATTTATAAAATGATAGGTCGGAAAACATGTTTCGACCTATCATTTTCTGATATACGCCGCAAATTTGAAAAGTACAATACAGTTAACCCTATAATGATAGTGAGTATATTTGATCACAATGAACCGCTTATGACACAGATATATAGGTATATTGTACCTGTGCCTGGTGCATAGAGGAAATGGGGCTAATGGTATTTACAGCCAGTCTACGTCAGTTATTGATCACAATCCATTCAACAGGGATTCCGCTGGCAATCGCCACTTTCGCAATTGGCGATAAAAATAAACAGTTGGCAATAAAAAATTATAATTTAAATTTTTTGTTGTTTTTTTTTGTTTGAAGTGGCGATTTTTTTATTTTCCCTAGCGGAATCCCTGATTCAGTTAATAAGGATCAACATGGTTTGATAGAAGCTTTATTCAACCCTTTCGCCCCTAAGGAATGGATTTTGATATGTTAATTTTTCAACCAATCCAATCGTCACAAAATGATTTTCAGACTGGTCCATTTATGAAAAGGTGGGTGTTGTCGAAAATATGAAAATTATTTGCAAAAAGTGCAGATCCTGATGAGACGGCTCGTCACGAGCCGGCTCATCTGGATCTACACTGTTTGCCAATACCACTATACAGGTATGCAGTGTTGAAAGGATTAAGAGGTTTAATGAGTGAAAGGCGAACAGTGCAGGGCTGTGATCAGATTATATGGATCCGCAGGCTGGCCCGTGTCTACAATTGTTATAAATGTCAGAAGCGACATTTCACTATCCCATATTCTATGTGAATAAGTGTTCTGGAAGACGAAGTATGCCAAGGTATACAGTTTTCACCTTTCTGTCCGGTCGTCCGTCCATTTGTCCGTTCATAACACATACGCGTAACATTTTATCTTTTGGTCCAGGCGATTGGGGTATCCGTGAGCCCCTGCTCATTTACTCTAGTCTTGTAGACCATTTATGATGTAGAGTCTGATAGGGTCTACACTGTTTGCAATTCAGTAAAATATTATTAATCCATATTCATGTAAAAAAGTTTTGATAAATCTACGACTCTTTAAAAGCAGACAAGTAAACTGTGTAAAACATGACATACCGATAATGTCCCTTTTTGGACATTGATTGCCCAAATCACAAATATGTTCAGAAACATGTTCTAATTCTGTTACGTACTGCGATATAGCATTTATGTGTATGACATGTTGGTTTGTGAGATGTGAGACAGCCAATACATCTCCACTAATTATAGTGCATGTTTGCCTGGCCAGACAAAACACAGTAATGGATCACCCGGTATACCTTTCTGTGATGTATAGATGGAAGGACTGTGTAAAACGGATCATTAATCTTAATTGCCAGACGTTGGTAAAATATCCCTTATCCAGACTGTGTTACTGTGTATGCACATTCACCCTGAGAATGCGGGAACCAAAATTTGTCGTCTGCTGTTGTTTCATAGTTTGTCTTTTCTGTCAATAAAAACATGGTTTGGCAGCATTTTAGAATCATTTCCATTGGAAATGATTCTAAAGTGCTGACAAAGTATGTTTTCGATGAGAAAAATGGAAAATAAAAAATAAACAACAGACGATAAATTTTAATTCAGCGTTGTAAGGGTTAAATGCAATGTCTCAGATGAATTGTCTCGGATATCCAATATGTTGTTTTTCGCTTCATGTAATGTAACAGACATAGAGATCATTACGTACATTCTGGGCAGATCTTAGTCTCATATATGCACTGAAAGTTACGCCCACACCCCATTTTTGACATTGAAAATGACCAATTTTGGGGCTAATTTTCACGAAATGAGTGCCTCTAATAAACGCCCAGAGCTAACTTGAAACAAAATCGGAGCATCCAACTAGATTTATTTTCTTTCCAGTATTTCAAAGGCAACTTCCTTGAAAATCAGGGGGAAAAAACATAATTTCTACTTTCACTTTCAGATGTTTGAGAGTAACGTCCCTTCGTTATGTTTTTTGTTTGGTTTTGTTTTGTTCAGATAGTAGAATTTGTTTTATTGTTATCATTTTCCCTTTGCCACTTGCCTCTATAATAAACGCCCACCCAGGACTTCGGAGTCAGTGGTGAGTCAGTGGCTCTGGCGTCTATTAGAATCTTTGCTGTAATTGTATATTTGTATCGTATTTCCTAACCCAGTGGTACTTATAAGTCATGTAGAAAAAAATCGGGGATTGGTCAAAAGAAAAATAACTAAAATTGCGAATTCTAATTTTTGAGCAATCATTGTTTACTATTAAATTTTATTTAAATTCATTTGTCATGTGTCTAGAATTGAAACATTGTTCTACTACAAATTGTGTTTCCTAGTACACTAATCGCAAATATACATTACCTAATTAACCCACATCTGTAATGTCAAATGACATAGAGATTTGCATTAATATTTATTCAATTTCAAAACATTTCCCCAGCCTTAAATGACCTCAGCTGTTGATAGGCCATTAAACACCAATAAACAAACAAACAAAACATTTCTAGAGGAAAAAATATGAAGAAAATGCTGACATAGCAATTATTTAACCCGCCTTCAGAGGATAATTAAACCTGAAATATTCCTCCATTCATGTCCATCCACTTGTAAAAGGACGTCGCCATTGTTAACTAGCAAGTATTGTACGTAAAATAATTACGCCTTTAAATATTGTATGTGTCATAGCAATTATTCTATATCTTTCATTGTCTACCATTTTAATAACGGTAATATTTTAAGGCGTGCTTAACCACTTAACACTACTACAAATATTCCACTGTGTAACAATTTTAAGTCAACATCGTTACAAATTTCACATTTTTAGCCAATTATCATCTGAGCCTGTCTATGGTGTTATTACCTCCCTTATCATGTAGCCAGTTTCATGCTGATCTAGAAAATTATGCGATATTTTCAGTAAATGTGTCTGTGACTGTGACTAGAGAAATGGGGCTTATGGGTTTTGCGACCAGTGTAGATCCAGATCAGCCTGTGCATACGCACAGTCTGATCAAGATCTGCACTGTTCGGATTCCATAAATGAAGCACACTAAACGGTCCTCTGCGTATGCAGCTGTGTTTGCGACTGTGTCATGCACTGGCAAAGTTCACGAGACAAATGAACAAATGTGATAAAACTGCACTTACAATGTCTACGTTTTTGTAGCCTATTTCACCAACATTGCAAAGTATACTTTTCTAGCAAAGTATACTTAGAGGGAGAAATTTTCAATTTTAGGATAAATTTATTAATTTTTATTATACTGAATTTATTACATTATCACAGCCATTTTGGCTGTGATAATGTAATAAATTCAGTCTAATAATTCTGCACACTTTTAATCATCAAATATATGCAGTCGTTAGTTCTATATGAAATAATGCATTTCGGGGAAAATAAATGATTACTCCCTCAAAGGATACTTTGCTAGATAAGTATACTTTGTAATGTTGATGAAATAGGCTACTGGTAGTCGCGTTTGTTGATTGTAATGGATCCCAGGATGTAATTGTTATCTAATTTCCATAGAAAACAAATAAACCTGACATCGTGGAAATACAATGTATGTGAATTCATATATGATGGGGACATTTATCTTTACATGCGTACAGTGGAACCTATCCAAACCGGACAACCTCCCAGGGTGTCCGGTTTGGAGATGTTCCGCTGTAAATCAGGGGGCCGTTTCACTAAACTTCGTACGACTAAAATGTTCGTAAGTGGAAAATTATGATAGTCTGTAAATTTTGCATTAACATTGTTTTCTTGTAAACAATTATTGGATTTACATTTATTGAGCATAGCAGCCTATGCTCAATAAATTTAAACCAATGAATTGAACTTTCCAGACGATCCTAAATTTGCACTTACGAACATTTTAATCGTAGGAAGTTTATTGAAACGGCCCCCTGGCATGTTAGCCCTTCATGACACATTCTAGTGTATTACAATCATGAAAATTCATTGTAATCAGAGATATATAACAGCTAAATACATCTAAGTTAAACATCTATATTTTGTCGCGTGTCCGGTTTAGAGCGGTTCCATTGCAATGACGTCTAATCCCTTTTATCTTCACTTGCTTTTAATGAAAAACAAATTTGTATTAGATTGTATAGAATATATTTATTATATATTTACTATGTACATAAAACCAATAAAAAACAGAAAGGAAATTGATTGTATTCATTTGTGCCATATTAACATAAGGTGAATTTTCTCGCGACATTTTCAACGATTTGCCAACTTATCGTTGTTGTAATACATCATGCTAATCTTTGAAAATCTGGTACAGTAAGCATTTCTAGCACAATTATTTTCATTATTTCCTACCCTAATGTGTGCTCGGTCAATTAAGTACAGTCTACTTTGTATACTGACTCAATTCAGTAATGCCAATATGTTTTATTTAATTGTTTTTTTTTTCTTGACAACAATGCTGATACCTGTTATCCCTTCGCCGATAGGCAAGAGGAGATATAGCGTTTTATCAGGTAACCTGCCCTGTATTGACCGAATACGTACTGACTGATAACATATTGTTGTATCAGGCATTGACCTGATATCAACATCCGGGTTACAACAAACTGAAAACTGACGTTCCATTGGTCGGTTGATGTCACGTGACGTTACCAAATGACGTGAGTGTAATAACGCAGCGTAAACAAGTCCGCGTTCTGTCCATAGAATACGACGTCATCTAATGTCATTTTCGAGAATAAAACGTTACTTGATAAATAGAATAGCAGGCTAGTGTATTTTGATATCAAGTTTATCAGGCTCGGCTCGGAAACGGTAGGAATTCCTAGCCTTGCCTGATAAACTTGATATCAAAATACACTAGCCTGCTATTCTCTATATTCATGCACATATGTGTATGCGTACGTACGTTAGTAACACCGTCACTTTTCAATAACTTATGAACCGCTTCATTGATTTTGATAATATTTGGCCGCAATATGTGTCTAGGGATGCTGCTTTCTTTTGCATATGACTCACATCCGTCCTCCAATGGTCAAGGTCACAGAGGACTTACATTCATCTTGTTTGTAAGCCTTTGTAAGGTAAATGTGTTACAGTTGTTTTGTGTTTTTTTCATTATCAAGGCTGCCAGTGAGGAGACTAGATTTGTAATAACAATGCCCTTGTTCATATTTCCATGTTTCATCTGATTATCCACAGTTTTGAGAGATTATTTACATCGTGAATGTCACTTAAAGGTCCATGCCCACTCAGTAGGCACAAAATGTTCTTTATAGTAGAGACATCATCGGAGACATTTTCTGGCAAAATAAACATTCATTCACCATTACCCCACGTATAGATTGACATTATTATACACTTTATATCTTATGTAAATTTTCACACTGATATCAGGGGCGATAACCGTTTTTCATTAAAATACTAACGGTCATTACTATTTATTCTCTGTATTTATTTTTTGATGAGCAATGATCATACTTTATAATCTGTCGAAAATATTATTTATTTAGTATGAATAATTAAAAAAATATCATGCCTCATTTGCATATAAAAATAGCCTAGCTATATATTATTTATTTAGGTGACACATTTAATTAGTATAAATAATTTAAAAAATATCATGCCTCACTTGCATATAAAAATAGCGCGTTACTATCAGTAAAATAAATATTACTAAATGATTATACATGTATCTGTATAGCAGGCACTGGTAACTTTTAGAACTGGTGGAATAGTGACACAATTATACACATATTTAATTTCCATAAAGAACAGTTTGTGCCTACTGAGTGGGCGTGCACCTTAAACCTTTCAACACCACATGCCTGTATAGTGGTATTGGCAAAAGGTGTAGATCCAGATGAGCCGGCTCGTGACGAGCCGTCTCATCAGGATCTGCACATTTTGTAAGTAATTTTCATCTTTTTGAGAACAAAAAATACCCCCTTTTCATAAATCGACTAGTCTGAAAATCATTTTGTGACGATTGGATTGGTTGCAAAATTAACATATCAAAATCCATTCCAATTACTTAGGGGTGAAAGGGTTAATTGACTCTGACTGAATGTATGCTATTGTATTTTTGAGTAGGGACCATTAAACAAATAATAGAACATATTATTTTGCAGCACAATGTGTTAACAAGATATAATAAAGTAATTATTAACATATTATTAACCTTTCCCCCCTCAAGTTACTTAGAAACAATTATCTTAATCTTTAGAATGTGGGAAATGAAAATTGTCGTCTGCTCTCATATTTTATTTTGTCTTCTTTGTTAATAAATGGAAAATAAAACATAAACAGCAGACGACACAATTTAATTCAGCATTGTACGAGTTAACAAGCAAATATGTCATGCAAATAATATTCAAGTCGTTATTCAAATATTTTAAGTTTTCCCTCCAAGTCACTTTCTTCACCCTTACCCAATGGAAATGATTCTGAAGTGCTGTCAAAGCATGTTGTAAATTATTCTAAAGTGCTGTAAAAGCATGTTTTTGATGATAAAAATTGAAAATAAAAGAAACAGCAGACGACAAAAAAAATAAGATAGCGGTCTAAGGGTTAATAATAATAGACAAGTCATGGGAGTTTTTACATGTTTGCAATATTTACGATTTTTTTTCCGTATATGACGTCGAAAGTTGACCAAATGTTTAGAGCAAATGCGGAATTCGCTCCGAAACTTTCGTCAACATTTGCCGTCAGGTAGAGAAAAATATCAGTGAAAATTTGCACATGTTGTTAGATGCAAAAACACAATGGTATGTTCTCATAATACAATGGATATTATGAAAAATAAGATAGGTTAAAGAAACAAATATGTAGAACATGGGATTTTTATAATCGGATGTTTGATGAATCATAAGCACATTCTTGTTGGATTTAGTGAATACAGTGCAGCTTAAATTTCATCGTCTGATGTTTATTTATTTTCTTCGATAATTCTCATCAAATACATGCTTTGACAGCATTTTAGAATCATTTCCAATGGAAATGATTCTAAAGTGCTGTCAAAACATGTTTTTATTGAGAAAGAATGCAAAAGCAACATCAGACGACAATTTTCATGCTCAGCAGTCTAAAGGTTAGATATAGAGGAAATCATCCATTTGGGATATAAAATAGCGGCTGTTACAGAGAGGGTGTTGTTGTAGAGAGGTGGCTGTATCTTATATACACTTGCAAGACCGTCTATTGGGCACGCGGAGATTTTGTAAAATATATTTACCGATGTGGAAAATATTCTGATTTATATTTTAGTATAGTGAGCTAGCTGGGGTTCGTGTTTAACCCTTACACCGCTATCTTAATTTTTTGTTGTCTGCTGTGTATTTTCTATTTTCCATTTTTTTTTCATCAAAAACATGCTTGACAGCACTTTAGAATAATTTACAACATGCTTTGACAGCACTTCAGAATCATTTTCGTTGGAAAACATTTTATTTTTTTTAAGAAATAAAGCAAACATTCTCATGCACTGTTAAAACGTATGTTTTCTTGCGAAATATTGAAAATATGCAAAATAACCACACGAAAAAATATAAATTCATGCATTATAAGTTTAAATGATATTCGGAAGCTGTCTCCACATGGTTGTATAAGTCAGTGGTTATGAAAACTGCATAAATGGGGTAATGAAATTACCTTTAAAGTGGCTTCGCACCAGGTGGCATGGCTGATATATATTAGATAAGTGAATGTTTATAATACTGCTATATACACTCATGTACATGGTTTGAGATTTTCTATTTTATATAGACCGCTTACTCGACAGATTCATTTTGCATTACAGTCCCGTGCAAAAGAACCAATGAGAACGAAAAAACAAAGCAAACCAAGTATACAGCCAAAAATCCCAGGCAAAAAATGCATAAATCTATCGCAGAATATGTTTTTGCTTTTTTCAATGCGTCTATGAAAAAACACTGAGCATACAGACAAAACACCGAGGCGAAACTGTATAAATATGTCGCAGAATATTTTATATACATGTGTGGTTTTTTCTATGCAAACCGGAGTTTGTTGCATATGTTTTTGTTCTCAAAAATGTGAAAATTACTTGCAAAAAGTGCAGATCCTGATGAGACGGCTCGTCACGAGCCGGCTCATCTGGATCTACACTATTTGCTAATACCACTATACAGGCCTGTGGTGTTGAAAAGGTTAAAATTAATTAAAATGTGCATAGTTGCACATTTTATGTTGGAAACATGCGATAAATTCAGTAATGTATTTGCAAAACTAAAATATTCATTGAATTAGAAATCAGGCAGTGTAATACATTTTAGACACAATGCTTATCTGGGGCCCTGACCTGGGTCACAGACAGTTTTGTTACGCCACAAAAACTACTGATTTGAATAAAGCTTACGTTTTTACTTTCCTATTGAATAAATTGGCCGCAGATCTGATCTTGGGTATAGGTATTTCACAGCAGGTGGTTTGAAATAATGATGCACAATTTACCGTATTTACATTAAGGGATTTCGGTGATTTTCATTGCAATTTTCCTCATGCATGGTTTTGAAACACGTTTAATTTCAGAAACCTTGGATTTGGAATTGGCAATCCTTACTTTGATTCACTGTCTAATGGTGAATCCATCATTTCCAGGATTCACACCTCATTGTTGAATCCCTGATTTCAGGATTCACACCTCATTGTTGAATCCTTCAATTCCAATATTCACACCTCATTGTTGAATCCATCAATTTCAATATTCACACCTCATTGTTGAATCCTTCATTTCTCGGATTCTCATCTCATTGGTGAATCCTTCAATTCCAATATTCACACCTCAATGTTGAATCCTTCATTTCTCTGATTCTCACCTTGATCCAAGTGATCTGGTATTATACCCACCAAATCAGAATATTGTGATTTCCGTGCTGAATAGTGTAATTTTAGCAATGAATTAGCAATCATCCCAAACATGCACACAGTCCCCATAAGTTTCTGGTTTAGAGAGATTCCACAGTAGTCCTTTGTAAGCCATTAAGCACCATTCCCTTCCTGATCGTGACTGGAGAAATCGACCAGTGTAGATCCAGATCAGCCTGTGCATCCGCACAGTCTGATCAGGATCTGCACTGTTCACCATTGCATTCATGAAACACCCGTCTGGCTTCTAACAAGCTATATAGATCGTTGTCAGGCTACAGGAGTGTGCTATTTGATCAGGAGCTACATTGATCACAAATCCCATATGCCCTATTTTCCCAGTCACAGCCACATATAAGCACTCAAGGATGGACATGTGTTTTGCAATCATGAACATACATTATCATTAGAGATAGATTACAGTGAACACACTGCGGCTTTCTGTGTGTCCAGTTTAGAGACCTTTCACTATCCTAATGCTGGATATACCGTTTATTTAACCAGGTGAACTGATTATCGTGAAATAATGCACGGGTGATTGGGTCCTTGCGCTAAATAAATGAGTGAGCGTAGAGAACCGAGTTTATTTAGCAGTAGGACCCAATCACTCGTGCATTATTTCAAGATAATCAGTTCACCTGGTTAAATAAACGGTATATCCAGCATTAGGATACAGTTGAAAAAAACAAAGCGAATCGAGAGTAAAATATGGTAAAGATATATGCAAATTCATTTCTGGAGGCGGGACGTAGTGATGGCGACTGTCTCGTGATTCCGATGGTGTGTTTGAGAATATGATTTGATTGTCATTGCGACGTCATTTCTCCATATATGGTAAACACGAGAGTGGTGTAAACGTAACTGCTGGCCAGTGGTGTAATTCACCGTTAGATTTTTGAAAACTACCGGCTGAAATGTAAGAAAAGTATATGATTCGTTATAGGAATGAATGGCCTTTTGTGGAATTTATCGGGGTATAAACTTGGAAAAGTCGCGGGAATACTGGACGAAGGCCGGAAGGCCTCGTCCAGTATTCCCGCGACTTTTTCAAGTTTATATCCCTGATAAATTCAACAAAAAGGCCAATCATTACTTATAATTCCAGCATTTGAAATAAATTTATCAAGAAAATGTGTTTATTTTCCTTTTAATTATTTTAACTGCGCCTCACGGTTACGGAAAGTAGTTCAGCGTGGGAGTTTACTGATATAAATTTTGGACAGAGACTTGCTACGGGCCAAACAAATGTTAGGGAATTGTGTAAATATTTTGTGCTGGAATTATTCTTGTTTATGTCTAGAGGTACAAAAAGGTCAGCAGAGCTCCAGATAATCTTTGTTTCGAAAGATTATTATACTTCAAATTCAATGCATATTTCATTTTTGCTAACAGATTATTGAATATGTGAAAATCAATGAATATTTTCATATTCTTGCGAGAATTTAGTCGTCTGCTATTGCTTTTATATCTTGCCTTATTTCTCAATAAAAACATGTTTTTTGACAGCACTTCAGAATGCTGTCAAATCATGTTGTAAATTATTCTAAAGTGCTGTCAAAGCATGTTTTTGATGATAAAAATGGAAAATAGAAAATAAACAGCAGACGACAAAACATTAAGATCGTGGTGTACGGGTTAAAATCAATGCGTATTCAGCTAAAATATGGCGATAAAAAATGCATCGATACTTGCCTTATCTGGAGCTCTCTGGTTAGTGTATTATAAGGTAGTATACCTGATTGACTGTCCTGTTTATTGTCATTCGTCGCATGACGAGATGACGGTAGGATTTATATCAGAAACTATGGTACACTCGTATGATGTCACGGTGTCGTACAACATGTTTATTAGGGCAAATCAAAATGAGATTAAAAACTCACAATCGCTAAAAAAAAATTTTTAAAAGTGTTGTGTCCTATGTTGTTAACCCTTAGAATGCGGGACATGGAAATAGTCGTCTGCTGTTGATGTATGTTTTTGTCTTCTTTCTCATTAAAAACATGGTTTGACAACACTTTAGAATCATTTCCATTGGAAATGATTCTAAAGTGTTGCCAAAACATGGTTTTGATGAGAAAAATGGAAAATAAAAAATAAACAGCAGACAAAATTTTTTAATTCAGCATTGTAAGGGTTAATTGAATATTTTGCAAATAAAAAAGTGTTGTACTATTTATGTGGAAATTAAGATAAAATAAGATTTCTAAGCTGCTGTGACGTGGGAATTATTTAAAAAAAAATTATAAAATATTTTTTGTACATTGGTACAATTTCTAAATCCAATAGCATAGTGTGATTCATTGTGTTAAAGGAAAGTAGCTGTTCATTGTTAGTCGCTATTGGAATACAATTGGAAACAAATCTTTTGTGGAAATTAAATTTGTGAACTTGTGTGCCTTTGTGAAATACAAATATGTGAAAATTGCAGTAACACCCATGGATATAAGTGACATAATTACAACTGTTGAGGATACACCATTTTTCTATGCAAATACTATAGATTTTTTTCATATTTGTCCACACAAATATAAATATTTTCTTTTCTTTTGCATGAAAGTTTATGTTGTCACCACTCATTAGAACCGTCTCGACAAGACGGTTCTAATGAGTGGTGACAACATATACTTTAGAGAAGAAATAAGAAATATTCAGAAAAAAATCTTTAATTTTCATGCTACTGTAATTGAATCTTGTAATGTATTATAGGATATATACAATTACAATTGTTGGTCGGTATGCAATTAGAAAAGAAGGTATGTATGTTTGGAAATTAGTTAAACTGAGTCATTGTGACATAATGACAACTTTGCCAGTTTACCCTTGCGGATATATTAAAGTGAAAACCATGTGTGAATTTCCCGAATTTCGTGATAACTCTACATGTGTTTGGTTTGTACCAAAGTATTAAACCATGTACAGTATAAACCTCTCTCAATCGGACACCAAGAAAACACCTGCGATCTTATTTTTTGATGAGTTTCTTAGTCATTTATCTCCGGCGATAATGTCTGTTCGTGATCGCATAGCACACGTACAGCTATGGCTCAGAATGATCAAATGCCTTATTTACAGTGAAACCTCTCTAAGCCGGACACCCTGGGGACCTCCCAGGGTGTCCGATTTAGAGAGGTTTCACTGTATTGAGTAGCAACATTGTGTGAATTCTGTGATAAATTACACATATTCTGTTTGTGTAAAAATATTGAAAAAATGGATACAGTTTCAACCTGGAAAATTCTGTGATCAAAATATGTGTATTTTGTACAATATTATTAAAAAGTGATTTGAGAAACGACCTTGCGGAAAGTTTATAATAAAAATGCCATTTGTTGGTGTGTACATAACGATTTAAAATTAGGTTGAAAAACAATCTTGCGTGCATATGATGATATAAATACCTGCATTTGGACTGTAAAACTTGCAAGTGGATTAAGTGTGAATGTACTCCAACCAACGAACGACAATGATGTATAAAAAATATGCCGGATTTCTGCGGAAGTGGAAATATTACGGATGTTTCTGGGCGATTAGGACCAATCAAAGCTGGAAAGTAAGTTTAATAGTTCTTCTATATTATATAAGCTATAAGGGGGTTGGGGAGGGGCGGAAGGGGGTGGGCGGGGGTAAATCCTGTATTTCAAAATGATTCTTGAATATGCCTTCTGAAAAATCCTTTGTTGACAATGGGAGGGTATGTAAATATTAATACATTTGCGAGTGGCTACACCAATATTTCATTTAATTCCAGAGAGAACACGAGGGAACGCATATCTTAATGATAAATCCATCCTTAACCCTTACACCGCTATCTTAATTTGTTTTCTTTTCTATTTTCAATTTTTATCAACAAAAATATGCTTTGACAGCTCTAGAATCATTTCCGATATGCTTTGACAGAACTTTAGAATCATTTCCATTGGAAATGATTCTGAAGTGCTGTCAAATCACTAGCACTAGCACTAGCTGACGACAATTGTTGTGTGTAGCAGTTAAGGGTTAATCAATTTGCGAGTAGCAACAAGCGAGGACTTGAGGGAATGCATGTCTTAATGATGATTTCATCCTTAAGGATTCATATCTTACTGAGATTCATGACTTTCTGGTGTAGCAAGGGCACCTGGCACCAGATCAGAACACTGTCATTCTGTGCTGAAATTGCTAGTTGTAGTTTCAGTGCTGCATGTGCTTGACAAATACAGGTGTATGCCCATCTGTATATGACCATGCTGTTGAATGGACTTAAAACTCCAATCAATCAATTACTTAATTCATGGCGTCTCTCTATATGACCTTAGCTGTTGCTGGGACGTTAAACCCTTCACTTTTCACTTACTCCATGTGCAATGTAATAGTGAATTGTTCAATCATGCCAACTCATTATATCGAAAATGTTATAAAAATATTATCAGAATAATTTTCTACATTTATATATGCAACACAATTCTGATTTTATGTCAAATCACTCTACTGATGTTTGTTAACCCTTATATATAGACCGCTACACACAACAATTGTCGTCTACTGTTGCTTTTATATCTTGCCTTATTTCATTTCTCAATAAAAAACATTGGTTTGACAGCACTTTAGAATCATTTCCAATGGAAATGATTCTAAAGTGCTGTCAAACCATGTTGTGAATTATTCTAAGGTGCTATCAAAACATGTTTTTGGTGATAAAAATGGAAAATAGAAAATAAAAATCAGACGACAAAAAAATAATATAGGGGTGTAAGGGTTAATTGACACTTAGTTGATGTAACCATGCTTTTAGTTGATTTAGTTGATATCGTGAAAGTACTGAAAGCCCGCTTTGATCAGTTTAATGCACAATTATGGCTTACTAAAATTATATACAATATACTATGTTCTATAGTGGTCTCTAATGTTCAGTTTGTTAATACAGTCGAACCTCCCCGAACAGACACCTCTCTACAACAACACCCTCTCTGTAACAGCCACTATTTTATATCCCAAATGGATGATTTCCTCTATATCTAACCCTTAGACTGCTGAACATGAACATTGTCCTCTGATTTTGCTTTTGCATTCTTTCTCAATAAAACATGTTTTGACAGCACTTTAGAATCATTTCCATTGGAAATGATTATAAAATGTTGTCAAAGCATGTATTTGATGAGAATTATCGAAGAAAATAAATAAACATCAGACGATAAAATATAATTCAGCATTAACCTCCCTACAACAGCCACCTATCTACAACAGCCAGTTTTATGTCTTCCCATGGGTGGCTGTTGTAGAGAGGTTGCACTGTATTTAGTAAATCTGTGAGTCACAATTTTTATACCCCCGGTCTCAGTATAGTGTTTGAACTATGTGTCTGTCCATATTTGTGTTTCCGTGCGTTCGGTTAAGAAATTTGCTTGAGTTTCTCCAATCTGACACAGGGTGCATTTGTGTGCCGACAGACCGCATTTCTTGTTTTGCTTTATTTTGTTAAGACAATGATTATCTGTTGTCCTGTTGTACTGTCATTAGATTCCAGATGATGCGTTTTTCAAATGGCAAAACAAATTTGAATTTACAACCACACAATCTTCGGTACCTCTAGGAAAATAAGTTATCTTGATAACAATTTATCTTTTACCTCTTGGAAAATAACTTATCTTGAATATACAATGTCTTTAACCCATTATACCTCTTTCCTAATATTTACAAACAGTGTAGATCATGATGAGCCGGCTCGTAACGAGCCGTCTCATCAAGATCTGCACCATTTGTGGATATTCTTTTTAATTTTTACCCGCTTGTTAGGAGAAGCCATTGTTAATCAGTTTGTTGTTGATCTGATCAACAGCGATAATGGATTTTTAGTATATTTTAAAAATGACCCCTAATGTTCTGCTTAATGGAACAGTCTCAAACTCGAAATGAAATAGTCTATGTCAGTTACATAGGCGTGAAAGGGTTAAAACCCTACTTAACGTGTCCGTTTTGTATTTTACATCGCAATCAGTCACGTAAATTAGCATCAATGCGGTATCTTATGGCTACACACTACAATTGTCGTCTGCTGTTTCTTTTATATCTTGCTTATTTCTCAATAACAAAACATGATTTGACAGCACTTCAGAATCATTTCCAAGTGCTGTCAAAGCATGTTGTAACTTATTGTAAAGTGCTGTCAAAGCATGTTTTTGATGATAGAAACAAAAATTAAGATAGCGGTGTAAGGGTTAAATATATTCGTCCGTTTATGTTGGCTTTGCGATTGTTTAGAGAAAAACCCGAAAGGTCAGCCTGTTTGTTCGGGGATTGACGCAATTACAATTCAGTTTCAAAGGTATAATACTGATTAATGTACATTTAATAGTCACCCTGTGACATTCTATATGGGTGTAATCACCGGTTTTGTCCCAGTTTTTGTTGACCGATTTGGGGAGGAAATGTCAATATTGACCTAACCGATGAAGTAGACTTTCTCTGATTAATTGTGACTGTTGTGTGTAGATTTAATGTTGTGTGTAGATTTAAGCTTTATTTATTTTACAATGATTACAAACAGGCTTGAGAGCACATGTACACAGGCTTTCGTTCGCACAGGTGTATAGAGTACTCAGAGGAAACTGGAGTACTTGGAGGAAACCCAAATGTCCGATCTGGTAACCACCATAACATGTCACATACTGCCCCGGTCAATGATCGAACCCCAGGCCGCAGTGGTGAGAAGCACGCTTGTTACCAATTGCACTAAACAGACAACCAACTGTTGTGGGTGTATATGTGCACCATTGTCCTTCTGGTTCTCTAATGACAGTATAGCTTTCACTGAAATACTCACAAAAACACCATGTGTATATTTACACACATCATAGGAGGCAGACAAGCGATGTAAGCACCTGGATGTCATTTAGACTAAGACATATCATAACTTGAAAACCCATAAGAACCTAGCTGGACCTATGTGTAAATGTGTTCTTCTGGTATGCAAGCACGGACGTAGGCACCACCATGGCACCCACGGCACGGCGTGGCACTATTTTGGGCCGTATCGAGTAGGAAACGCCATTTTGAGAATCCAAGTTGAAACTATTTGTGGCCGTTTTGGCAGTATTTTAGGCACCTCTACGGGCACAGCAAGTGAGGATATAGTTTTCACACTAATACTGAAATGCTCACCAAAACACTTTGTGTATATTTGCTAGACAGGCGATGTAAGCATCCTCAATTTAGAGGAAGAAGACGTCACACCAGAAGGACCTGTGCACATAGGAGACATGTCATGTGATTTTGTACCTTCGGACATCTGCATAATTAAATACGTTTACAAAATTGAGCAAATATTTCATAAATGAAGTCAAAAGATAACAAAATTTTATCATCTTTTGATGCCATTTACGGAAAATATTGTAAATTTTGTAAACGTATTTCATGAAATTATGCAGGTACACAATCACATGGCATGTCTCATAGGAATTTCTGGTCTGCACATAAGGAATGCTAAAAATTAAATATTCTTTGTGTATATTTTCAGACATCGTTAGAGGCCGACAAGCGATGTAAGCGGCTGGACGGCATGTGTGCAGACCTGGAGGACTTCTACGTGAAGCTGCAGGACCTTGACCACTGGTTTGACCTTGCCATTGAGCAGACCGGCGACCTTAAGTCATCCAAGGACGGAGTCGACAGTCAATACACAGACTTCAAGGTAGAGCAGTGATGTTACCGCGCCATTCCCGATTTTGGTGGCGCCATCCCGGAATTTGGTGGTGTCATGTTGCCCAAAAAATAATTGTAATAATATAAAATATACCCCAAAAGTTTAGTGTAAACGTATTTTATAAAATAACAATTTACACCACTGAATTAAATTTTGTCATCTGCTATTTATTTTTCTCATTAACAGCATAGTTTGATGACACTATAGAATCATTTCCATTGAAAATGATTCTCATGTGCTGTCAAACCATGTTTTATTGAGAAAGATGACAAAATACAACTCAACAGCAGACGACAATTGTCGTTTCCCGCAGTCTAATGGTTAATATGTTATTTACTAAATTGTTTCTCTCAATAAAAACATGGTTTGGCAGCACTTCAGAATCATTTCCATTGGAAATGATTCTAATGTGCTGTAAAACCATGTTTTATTGAGAAAGATAACAAAATATAACCAGCATGCGACAAAAAATTACTTTGTCTGCATTCTAATATCCTGCATGATATCTATTAAATCGTTTCTCTCATTAAAAAACATGGATTTGACAGCACTTTAGAATCATTTCCATTGAAAATGATTCTAAAGTGCTGTCAAACCATAGTTTTATTGACAAATAACATCAGACGACAATTTTCGTTTCCCACATTCTAAGGGTTAGTATTGAAGAGAATATGTGGCAATACCTGCCAAATTTTCTAAAACTTTTGAGTCACCCCTCATACTACCCAGACAGATTAGTGGCTATGGTATTGGGATGTGCCATAATATTAAATACCAAATTGTGAGATATCTTTTCTGAATTAGCAAACAAGCGGAAAGGCTAAAACACTAATCCGTCTTAATCGTAAGTCAAGTTCCTTAGTCGAGCCCTGTTCAGCATAAATATTATGTGAGTTTAACATATAGACCACCCACTTATTTAAAAGATTTTTTAAGATACAAAACTTCATTGGCAGTCATGTGAAACATTTTTAAAGGTATGTGCCCACTCAGTAGGCACAAAATATTCTTTATATCAGATACATCATCTGATACATTTTCTGGCAAAATAAACATTAATTCACCATTACCCCACGTATTGATTGGCATTATACATTTTATATCAGGTGTACATTTCCACACTGATATCAGGAGCTATAACCGTGTTTCCCTAAAATGTTGACAGAAATTACTATTTATTCTCTGTATTTATTTTTTATGTGCAGTGATCATACTTTATAATATGTTGAAAATATTATTTTTTTCAGATGACACATTTAATTAGTATAAATAATTGAAAAATATCACATGTGACAATTATTAGTATAAATAATTGAAAAATATCACATGTGACAATTATCAATTATAAACAGTTCTTCATCATTCTGTTGAATGACTGTAAAACCCCATTCGATCAATCAAACAAAACGCCTATCTTCATGATGAATCCATTCTGGAGGATTCATATCTTAGCGATGTTACTGGGATTCACACCTAGGGTCAAGTGATCCGGTGTAGTTAGGATGCGTGACACCTGTCTTTCTGTGCTGAAGGTCCACCGCCACCATTGATTTTTCCTATATAAAGTGTTTTGTTCCTTTATGATAATCTCAGTGATAATGCCTGTTTGTGATCGTATAGCACACAACTGTGGCTCAGAATCGTCAAATGCCTACTGTACAGCGGAACCTCTCTAAACTGGACACCCTGGGGACCTCCCAGGGTGTCCGGTTTAGAGAGGTTTCACTGTACAAGTATTGTGGTATAAAGGTTCACCACCACCAATGAAACACCTGTGATCAAATTGTTTACGAGTTTCTTGGTCCTTTATCTCAGGTGATAATGCCTGTTCGTGATTGCATAGCACACAACTGTGGCTCAGAATGATCAAATGCCTAATTTACAGTGAAACCTCTCTAAGCCGGACACTCTGGGGACCTCCCAGGGT
Organism: Conchocele bisecta; assembly: GCA_029237695.1. Taxonomy (NCBI): domain Eukaryota; kingdom Metazoa; phylum Mollusca; class Bivalvia; order Lucinida; family Thyasiridae; genus Conchocele; species Conchocele bisecta. The sequence continues at coordinate 64,924,977 of CM055280.1, forward strand.
GTCCGGATTATGGAGGTTTCACTGTACAAGTATTGTGGTATAAAGGTTCACCACCACCAAATAGTTGTCCTATAGTATATAAACTAACCAATGACCTCACATTTCGCTCTTCTCTGCTACTTTCATTTTTCGTATGGATGTTGTGGGACCTATTTTACCATAACCTGCATCCATTCCGCTCTGGATATTCAATAATTAAAATATAGGTTTAATTATTGTTAAGAAAGATACATTCAATCTCCTGTGACCACCCTGGTGGTGGCGCAAAAAGTCAGCGGCTGAAATTGAAACCGCCTCACATGACAAACATGATCCGACTTACAAAATAATCCCAAAGCATATGCTTGAAACTGATGTAAATGATACATTAATATGCCTGTGAAGTAGATTAGTACATCAATTGACTGGTTTCTGTAAGCAACGAGTGTGTATGGCATAACAAATCTGGCTTATTTTTTTTAACATACTACTTTGACTACACCGCTCATGAATATCTGATGATTTAATGTGGTTAAACCTGAAAGGTTTCACTGTAATTTCAGTATTGGATGTATATGATACTCTCTAGGTGCATTCCCGTCTGTAAATGACCTTGCTGTTGAATGGACGTTAACCTTCAATAAAATCAACCAATAAACCAACCAACCAACCAACCAACCAACTAAATCACAACTTCTAAAATGTTTTGATAACCTGTAAGATTGGTAGTGATTTATAAATGCATCATTGCACACGTCTATTTATTACCTATATTCAATGCTGCAAAAGATGAACACATTCGTGTATATTTCTCAGTGTGACAAAACCTCACTTTTGCGTAGACGAACATTGAAGACTCAGATCAGACTGCGCATATGCGCAGTCTGATCAGAGTCTTCATTGTTCGCTATTCAACCAGCAAATCAACTATAATGATTCTATCGAAAAGAACGACTGAATTACTACACAGACTGATCAGGAGCTACACTGATCACCAATGTAATAAGCTTAGTTTCCGGCGCATATACTGGGATTGACAATTTCCATCTAGGAAAGTGAGTCAGTTGGTTAGTGTACATTTAAATATATTCTGATTGATGTGTCAATATGGATTCCACAGAGAAACAACCTCCTGATAATGTAAGCTATATTTGATAAATTATTGTTCTTGTTTTGTTTTATTTTATAAGACATATATTATTGTGTATTTCTATTCTTATGTGTATGTCTGTTTTGTCTTCTTGCCATCCATCTGTTTGTTTATTCATTTGTCTAGCTATTTCTTAATATGAATTTTCACCAATCGATTGATTGATTGATTGATTGAGTGTTTGATCAATAAATCACTCAATCAATCAATCAATCATGGTAAATATGTTGACAAATCAAATAATCAATCAATCAATCAGTTGATCAATCAGTTGATCAATCAATCAATCAATCAATCAATCAATCAATCAATCACTCAATCAATCAGTTGATCAATCAATCAATTGATTTATCAGTCAATCATTAACCAGTATACCAATTGGTCAATCAACAAATGAAGCAACCAATCAATCAATGAACCAACCAATCATCACACCTGTCGGTATATTTCAGGACTTTGTTGAAGAGTTACGAGGGAAGGAGGAAGAAATGTCGCAGGTTCTCAAGATGGCCGACAACTTCCGCGATAACTCTCACGTAAGTGTGCACACGTACCTGTAGCCGATTTCATCAAAATTGCAAAGTATACTTCTTAGCAAAGTATACTTTGAGGGAGCAATCATTGATTTTTCCGAAATGCATTATTTCATGTAGAACTAACGATTGCATATATTTGATGATTAAAACTATGCAGAATTATTATACTGAATTTATTACATTATCACAGCCAGAATGGCTGTGATAATGTAATAAATTAAGTATAATAAAAAATAATAAACTTATCCTAAAATTGAAAATTTCTCCCTCAAAGTATACTTTGCTAGCTAAGTATACTTTGCTAGCTAAGTATACTTTGCAATGTTGATGAAATCGGCTACAGGACTCGTGCCATGTTTTGTCCTCAGTCATCCATGGGTTGATTGTCCAGTGATAGAGAATTTGACCTCAATACTGGAGGTTGTAGGTTCAAGCCACATCGTAGGCATGAAAACATACTTCCATAGTATTTCCACTGATGTGGAGATGGGGAGGGTATGTGCATCTTAATGATGAATCCATGCTTAACCCTTTCACCCCTAATTAACTGGAATGGACTGTGATATGTTGATTTTCCAACAAATCCAATCAGCACTACCTGTAAGTGACTCGTCCATTTACAAAAAGGGGTTGTTATTTTTTTCTTTAAAAAATATGAAAATTACTTTCAAAAAGTGCAGATCCTGGTGAGACGGCTCGCCATGAGCCGGCTCATCTGGATCTACACTGTTTGCAAACACCACTATAGAGGTTTGTAGTGTTGGAAGGGTTTAGCATTCATATCGTTACAATGAATCTTAACACAAATGTTCGATTCTGTTATTTGCATAAGCACAACATCTTACATTGAAGCTATGCTTTACAGTAGCGGTTTCATTCACATTTTTAATACACTAGTGTTTTATGATTTTGATTCACTGTATAATCCTTCATCGTTAATCGTCGGTTTCACAGGTGACAAGCATATAATTAATTTCTAAAACAGTATGTGAGGTGGTATGGTGGTCGCCAGATCGGACAAGTGAGTTTCCTCCGGGTACTCCGGTTTCCTCCGACATTAATGACCACCCTTACACCTTCATCTGTGCCAATGAAAGCATTTGTATAAGTGCTGTCGCGCTTGTTTGTAATCGTTGTAAAATAAATAAAGTTTAAACTTTAAAACAGTTTCTTTTAATCTCCAGGAATTTGAGAAAGATGCTGCGACATTCCGTAAGCGACTCCACTTCATGCCTCCCATTCAGGAAGACAGCGATAATCAAGTGATCGACGATGAACTCGAGTCACTCGAAGCCAAGTACAGAGACATATCGCGTGAATGTGCCAAGCACTTGGAGAAATTATCCGCGCTTGTTAAACACAAGAAAACGTTTGACGATTTAGCTGAGAAACTGTCAAATATCTACCCGAATATTGAAAGTCGATTAACTGAAATTGATGAGAGTGTTTTGGGAAAATACCCAGATGAGGATTTGAAGAATTTTAATCAGATGAAGGATTTAAAGGCAGATTTGATTGGTCAGGAGAGGAAATTGAAGGATCTGGGGAACACGGGAGATAAACTTGTCACCGGGCTAGAGGACATGCATATGAGGAAGAAAGCGGATGACGTGAAAAAGAAAATGACTGATATGAAGACGAAGCATGGAGAATTAAGTAAGGAGATTACTGACAAAGAAAAGGCACTCGATACTGCAGTGTCTCAGCAACAGAGTGTGATTAATAGATTGGATCAGCTGAAACAGTGGTCAACGGACATGGATAACCTTCTAGACGAACGGGTACCAATCAGTCTGGACAAGGACAAGTTGACACAGCAGCTACAAGACCAACGTGTGATGAACGCTGAAATAGAAACCAACAAGGCATTACTGGAACGTCTCTCACAAGAAGCTCCGGATATCTCGGGCCAAGATGCGGAAGAGGCCATATATGACTTAACCGAACTGCTGAATGATATTGAACGTAAGGCAGAAATGAGGACGTATGAAATTGAGGATATTGTATCAAAGATTAATGACTTGGAGAGTTCAATGGGCCACATCGATGGATGGGTTACAGATGCAATTAAATCGTTGAAGTCGAAATCAAAAGGAATGACACAGAAGGCGCTAAAGGCAAAGGTGGATACTCTGTATGGGGAGAAACGGGACAAGGAATTTGACATGGAGAATTTACGGAACGTGTCACGAAAGTTGATGGATGACGATGGAGTCTCAGAACAGTTTGCATTAAAGGAGAGCCTGTCAGAGGTGGAGACGAAATGGCATGAACTGACGGAACTGCTTGTACAACAGGTGTCACTCGAGGTGGGTTCCTAACTACTAAGTATATTGTTATCCAGTATGTCCTTAGTGCCAACTACCATCTTTATCATTTTTCTCTCTCGATGTGGGTACTTAAGTGTTGAATGTACCTTCATCAAGTTCATTCTTAGTGGTAACTTATCAAGTTTAATTTTCATGCTGACTACCAGTATTTCATACAATGCATCTCTCTCTCTCGGTGGGTGGCATGTCGGAGCATGCGATGGGTAATGTAATGATTCGGTCCATCCTTACCGGAATCCCGATCGGAGACCTGGTTTGGCCCTCACATACGTCTTTGACATTTTGTATGTGACAGTTGAATCTGGTTATACTCCTTATATGAGTAATATGATTAATCATAATCCTATTACTTTTAGGGGAAGGTGCCAAGTGGTTTTGGTGTGGTATGGACCTGGCACCAAGTCCGGTTATTCTAATTTCAGGGCTGAATATATATTTTTATCTCGATGTAAATATTCAGCTCAGTTTTGGGATTTCGGGTTTGTCCTTAATGTTGTCTACTTTTATCATACATCATGTCTCCCTCGGGGTGGGTTCTTAAGTGTAGCTTTTACAAGTTCTTCTGTAGTGCTGACTACCATGTTTATTATTTTGTCTCCCTCAATGCAATGTGGGTACTCGTGTAACTTGGACATAGGAAAATAAAGCTTTCTGAGTGTATGCACAAGTCTTTGCTCAAAATCTGGAAGTTTAATAGGTCGTGGCTGTGGGGTGCTTAGTCTCTGCCAAACAAAGTACCTTATTTTGTGAACATCGAGGTGGATATTGCCAGTTATATTAATTTAGGATTTGACTGATGTTGATATAGGGATAATGCTGTAAATATGGACTTTAGTTAGCGAGTGTTATAGAATTATTATTCCCTCTGTAGGCACTGATGGAGGTGGACGGAATGGACTTTAGTTAGCGAGTGTTATAGAAGTATTATTCCCTCTGTAGGCACTGACGGAGGTGGACGGAATGGACTTTAGTTAGCGAGTGTTATAGAAGTATTATTCCCTCTGTAGGCACTGACGGAGGTGGACGGAATGGACTTTAGTTAGTGAGTGTTATAGAAGTATTATTCCCTCTGTAGGCACTGACAGAGGTGGACGGAATGGACTTTAGTTAGTGAGTGTTATAGAAGTATTATTCCCTCTGTAGGCACTGACGGAGGTGGACGGAATGACTATTGTTAGTGAGTGTTATAGAAGTATTATTCCCTCTGTAGGCACTGACGGAGGTGGACGGAATGGACTTTAGTTGGTGAGTGTTATAGAAGTATTATTCCCTCTGTAGGCACTGACGGAGGTGGACGGAATGCTGAAGTACCTGGACAAGGCAGAGAATGAGATCAACACAGCGGAGCCCATCAGTATAGAGCCCGAGACACTGTCCGTGCAACTCAAGGAGAACATTGTGAGTAACACCATCCTCTACTCTGTCCAGCTTCTGCCCTTTCCTTGTGACCACGATAACTCAAAAAGTTTAAGTTCAAATTCCACCAAACTTTGTCAACATGCTTATATTGACAATATCTCGGATGAGTTCTTAAACAATGTATGTCACATGACGGGTTTCGGATTTATTCCCCTTTGCTTTTTCTGATTGGCTGAGCTTGTGACCGTGATCACTTGAAAAGTTTAAGTCTGATTTTTGTGTGGTTGGCTGAGCTTGTCTCGATGTTAAAACTTTCATTTGTCGGTTTTACCAACATTTCTAGTTTTATTTATTTATTTTTCATCCTGTATGCCAGCTCAAGATAAGGCACATATTGGTATACATGTTATACATATGTTTTAGCTGAATACAAATTGATTTTCAAAAGTGGGAGTACAAAATACAAAAAATATTCCAATAAATTCCAAAAATCACTTTCGTATTTCAGCAAACACTTTTTTCCAGCTCAAATAAGTGAATTTTCCACTTTGTTTTTTTCTCTCATTTCTTTCCCAATCTTATATAAAAAACTTTGAAATGTTTAGACTTTTGTATTTCTTCTTTCAGTTGTTCAACGACGACTTAAATAACAAGAGAAATGCGGTGAAGGACATCATCAACAAATGCAACAAGATGCTACGTGAGACGACCAACTCACAGACAGACGAGATCAAGAGCCGCCTCGAGAGTATAAAGTCACAGGTGCCTATATGTACATGTGTTTACACAGGAAACAAATTCACTGGCATACAAGAAATTGTTGCATCAAGCAAGAATTTATACATAAATCGCCAATCAGTTCCAGCGCGTTTAGTAACCATGCCTTATAAATCTTGATGTCAAAAGGCGGTTCATAGAGTAATGGCTACTGTCGTTTCACATTAAGTTTATCACGCAAGGCAAGGAAATGCATAAATAGAGAATAGTAGGTTAGTGCTGTGAATGGGAAAAAATATCTGGCAAGGCTGAGGAAACAGGATGGGCAAGGCTCTGCCAAGCACATCCCATTTCCGTGCTTCGCCAGATATTTTTCCTATTCAATTCACGGCACTAACCTACTATTCTATTTATCCCATCAACACCTACAAATGTCTTTTAAATGCAAAAAAATAACCCCAGTCACCGCACATATTCATACGCAGTGATTAGGTCGTATTGACAGGATATCAAAAATGTTTCACGGCACCGTGTTTCACGGCACATACGCACTGTGTTGACGGGATAAGTCTTTATCCCGTCAACACAGTGCGTATGTGCCGTGAAACACGGTGCCGTGAAACATTTTTGATATCCAGTCAATACAATTTTTGCATTTTACAGCCATTTGTAGGTGTTGACGGGATAAATAGAATAGTAGGTTAGTGCCGTGAATGGGAAACAATATCTGGCGCGGCACGGAAACGGGATGTGCTCGGCAGAGCCTCGCCCATCCCGTTTCCTGAGCCTTGCCAGATATGTTTTCCCATTCACGGCACTAACCTACTATTCTCTATAATCAGTGCATGACAGGCGGACATCATTTGCCAACTTAGATACATAGAGGATCTTGTGTTGCACTCAGCGCTAGAGTAAAATGTTTCACAACAAAATAGGTGCCGGAATCCTTCAGCTACATGCAGAAGATACTGCATAAATAGAGAATGGGAAAAATATCCGGCAAGGCTCAAGAATTTCTTTATTTCTCAGAAGTATATGTTGTGACCACTCATTTGAACCGTCTCGCCGACACAACATATACTTTGGTTCAGAAATAAGGAAAATAGATAGAGAATAGTAGGTTAGTGTCGTGAATGGGAAAAAATATCTGGCAAGGCTTAGGAAACGGGATGGGCGAGGCTCTGCCGAGCACATCCCATTTCCGTGCCGCGCCAGATATTTTTCCCATTCATGGCACTAACCTACTATTCTATTTATCCCATCAACATTACAAATAGCTTTAAAATGCAAAAAAATAACCCCAGCCGCATCTCCAAATCGTATTGATAGGATATCAAAAATGTTTCACGGCACCGTGTTTCACGGCACATACGCACTGTGTTGACGGGATAAATGCATTTTCATCGTGTAAATTTGCGCCGGTTATTAGATTAAAATTATGTTTATGCGGTAGATCTAAGTTGAGCTGTATGGCATCTCGTCAGGAAACTTGCTAATTTTTTGACGTGAAACATTTTCCGCCAGTGCGGAGTACAGCATCAGTGACATGAGGTATTCTGTCTAACTCAGGCGGACATCGTTTGCCAACTGAGCGCGGAGCGGCTACAGCAACTTGAGGCGGCATTGCCCCTGGCGACGTCATTCAGTGAGAGTCAGGCAGAGGTCCAGGGCTGGCTGGATGAGATGGAGGCGGAGATTAAGTCACTGGGCGTGCCCGGCGACTCGCTGGACCAGGTGAAGAAACAACACGAAGGCTTGAAGGTACGTGTCTCATGGCGTTCTCAATACACTGCGTCTTTATATTTACACCTTCCATAAATTCATAAAGGAAACGTCCATTCAACATATTACATTTATATCCCAATACGTTATGTTAGCCCCACGTGACATTGCATGACATTGTCGATTGGTTGGACGTTGTCAATAACGGCATGCTGTGGACCGGCAACATTGCTGTTCCTCAATTGTGATACAATGATGATTCTTAATTTGAACTCCATATTTGTCTATTTATGTTTTGAAACATAAATAGACAAATATGGAGTTCAAATTAAGTATAAGTAATAAAACCATGGGTTGTTGTGTAATATGTCGTATGAAAAAGCATTTGGTCTGTTTAACTCTTTCCATGCTGAGAAATATGTGGGCTATAAATAGTTCAAAAGTAGTAGATAATTCTTTATATTTTCTCTTATTTCTGTCTGTAAATATCATGAATATGCCTTGGAATTTCATTAGAATTGAGTCCGGAGGACGCAATTCTAATGAAATTCCAAGTCATATTTACAGAGAGAAATAAGAAACATACTCACAATATCATGAATATGACTTTGAATTTCATTAGAATTGAGTCCAGAGAGAAATAAGAAACATACTCACAATTTGTTGGATGATATTTTCACTGCAAGCATGCGAAGTTAAACTTTCCTTCGGACTCAACGTACTTTAAACAGACCAAATATTTTTCTAGAACAGTAAACGTAACCAGGGCCGTAGCCACATTGAGGCGGCCTGGGTAGAAATTTTGCCGATTTTTTTTTACGATGCGGGTCGCGCTACGCGCCCCACTGGATACACATTTCATAAGATTCATTTTCTGTCTCCCGCGTAGTGAGGGTTAATCATCAGGTTTTCTCGTTACGTTTCTCCACTGGAGACGATTCTCATGTGCTGTCAAAACAGGTTTTTCGTTGAGAATTAAGGCAAAAATGAAAAACAGCAGACGACAATTTCTGTCTCCCGCGTAGTGAGGATTAATCATCAGATTTTCTCGTTACGTTTTGCATACCATACTTCGAATTCATTAATCATCAGATGTTCTCGTTACGTTTTGCATACCATACTTCATTAACCCTTACTACGCTGAATTAAATTTTTGTCGTCTGCTGGAAATGTTTTATTTTCAATATTTCTCGACAAAAAACCTGTTTTGACAGCACATGAGAAACGATTCTGGAGACGATTCTCATGTGCTGTCAAAACAGGTTTTTCGTCGAGAATTAAGGCAAAAATGAAAAACAGCAGACGACAATTTCTGTCTCGCGCGTAGTGAGGATTAATCATCAGATTTTCTTGTTACGTTTTGCATACCATACTTCATTAACCCTTACTACGCTGAATTAAATTTTGTTCATCTGCTGTAAATGTTTTATTTTCAATATTTCTCGACAAAAACCTGTCTTGACAGCGCATGAGAATCATCTCTGCTGGAGACGATTCTCATGTGCTGTCAAAACAGGTTTTTCGTTGAGAATTAAGGCAAAAATGAAAAACAGCAGATGACAATTTCTGATTTTCTCGTTACGCTCAGACCACTGAGCAGATAATAGAGGACCGCAAACCGTTCATCGATGACCTGAACGCCACCGGCCTGGAGCTGATGGAGCTGTGCGTCGACGCGGATGCCAGCGAAATACAACGCAAGCTCGTCAGTGACAACGAGCGATTCGAGAAACTGAAACACCAGGCTCGTGTGAAGCTGAGGGAACTTGCTGACGCACGACAGAACATGACACACGAGGTACTATTTATGGAGAATGAATTTCCCTAGATTCGGTAGGCAATGACATTGCCTGCTGATCCTAGGGAATAGGTTGCTTAGCTATTAAACACATTAAATCTAAAAAATATTTAAAAGTAAGTACATTTTCATCAATAACAAAAAAGTTACCCTCCCCCAAAAAAAATATTTGATGTAACTAAGAAAACAAAAGTTAGATTTTGAAAATCGGTCCACAAATAAAAAAATATATTTTAAAAAAATCTATTTTTAGCCCCCATGTTAAATTCCGATAGGAAAATCGTTTTTTCGCAATAAAATCAATATTTGATGGAATTTAATCAAATTACTTACTTTTAAATATTTTTTAGATTTAATGTGTTTAATAGCCAAAAGTTCGTCGGCAGCAAAACGTGGAACAGACAGTAGAAAAAAAATGAGTTTATGCAAGTAGAGCTGAGTGGCATCTCATCAGTAGCCTATTTCATCAACATTGCAAAGTATACTTTAGTAGCAAAGTATACTTTGAGGGAGAAATTTTCAATTTTTTTTAAAAATTATTAATTTTTATTATACTGAATTTATTACATTATCACAGCCATTTAATGGCTGTGATAATGTAATAAATTTAGTATAATAATTCTGCATACTTTTAATCATGAAATATATGCATTTGTTAGTTCTATATGAAATAATGCATTTCAGGAAAAATAAATGATTACTCCCTCAAAGTATACTTTGCTAGTAAAGAATACTTTGCAATTTTGATGAAATCGGCTACAGATCTACCGCGATTGAGTGCATAAAAACAACAGACAATAACAGCTCATGACCACAGGTTGAAGTAATAGACCGAGGTCTATAAATACATTAAATATGGCTGCAGGAAACCGGTGCATTTTTCGACATGAAACAATTTACGCCGGTGCTGAATAAAGCACCCGTGTAAATACTTGAATATCAATGACTATATGACTATATCCATGTCATGGGAAATATTGTTGTGCAGTAGGCATGTCAATGTAAAATTTTAATAACTGCAGGGTGTATTTGACTTTAATGACGTCGCTTTCAATTTATATCTCGTCATTTTGTAATAATGTAGAAGATTTAATGTATGGTGTGCATTGAAGCATTATTTGTTGTTATATTCATATGCACTTAGATATTAAAGTAATACAATGTTATTACTCACAAGTCTGTAATAGACCGAAAGCATAATTTTTTTTACCCCATTTTATGTACGTTATGTGATGGTTAGAATGATATATAGATTTAATGGTGAACTAGAGTGAAGTCGATTGTGCGCCATCGCAAAATATCCCCTTTTTCCAATTTTTCACATTTTTTTAATCCGGGTATCAAATTCACTTTGCGCATTTGCGCACCATAATGAAGCTAGATAACAACTATGAAGTATTCAGCTATTCGGATTTCAAAGTTTTTGCAACTTACAACACAAAATTATAAAAGGGGAGATAATCCGTAACTGAGGGTCGAATAAAAAATCGGAATTTGCATCTACTCCATAAAGTAGCCATATGCAAATGTAAAGTTTCCAGCCTTTAGCTTTTAAAAAGTTTACTTATTACAAAACAAATTTGTGAAATTCAAAGACTAAAAGGTGGAGAGGATCCATGACCTGGGGGTCAAATAAAAAGTTCATTTCACGTATCTACACACCATAAAGCAGATCTAGTAAGCAAATTTAGCCAATGAAAAAGCCTTTTACATCCAGACTCCTGTAAACTAACCAATCGCGTGCCTTGTTACAGGTGTCTGACTCCCTGGACAACCTGGTGGAAGACATGTCGGCGTTGAACGGGAAGATCGTGAACGCTGACCCCATTCCCGCCAGTCCTGACAAATTGAAGGATGATCTCGATGAGAATAAGGTAAGCCCTAGAATTTTTTTTTTAGTTCCAGTCTTGTCCCAGAAAATAGTTGGGTCGGTAGGTCAGGAATTTTTTATTTATTTTTTATTATTATTGTTTAGTCCTCCATTCCTTCGAAAAGTGTAGTGTCGGTTTAGTTACCGGAACCCGATGACTTCTTTTTTTAGGCCTAAGCTGGAATCTGTGGACTTGATTTTGTAAAACCTCTCATATACGGCATTGACTGGAAAAATGGGGCTTATGGGTTTTGCAACCAGTGTAGATCCAGATCAGCCTGTGCATACGCACAGTCTGATCAGGATCTGCACTGTTCGCCATTCCATCGATGAAATGCCCGTCATGCTTCTAACACCACTGTAGATAATCCTGGAAGAGATGGAGCGACTGCGACCACACATACAGAGGGCTGTAGAGATGGCCAAGCGGGTGATAGCCCAGGGTGGCGAAGACCAGATAGAAGGTAGATACACGAGACAGGGGGCTTATGGGATGTGTGATAGAGAATAGTAGGTTAGTGCCGTGAATGGGAAAAATATCCGGCAAGGCTCAATAATTTCTTTATTTCTCATCAGAAGTATATGTAGTGACCACTCATTTGAACCGTCTCGCCGAGACGGTTCAAATGAGTGGTCACAACATATACTTTGGTTCAGAAATAAGGAAAATAGATAGAGAATAGTAGGTTAGTGCCGTGAATGGGAAAAAATATCTGGCAAGGCTCAGGAATAATAATAATAATAATAATAATAATAATAGTCTTTATTTTGAGAGGGTAACACATTTAGTTTTCACTAATCTTCCATGTGGCCCTCTTCCACATCCCGTTCCCATGCCGCGCCAGATATTTTTTCCCATTCACGGCACTAACCTACTATTCTATTTATCCCGTCAACACCTACAAATGGCTGTAAAATGCAAAAATAGTATTGACTGGATATCAAAAATGTTTCACGGCACCGTGTTTCACGGCACATACGCACTGTGTTGACGGGATAAATCAGTGTAGCTACTGATCAAATACAATAGCTCACTGCTGTAGTTTAATAACTGTCTATATTGCTTTTAAACTGGAGATAGAATTATTTATTAATACAATGTTGTTGCTGTGTGCATGTATAGCATTAGTCCATGTACGTACACGAGTACGTACGTTAGTAACACCTTATATTTTTCAATAACTCGAGAACCACTGCACCGAGTTTGATAATATTTGGCCACAATGTGTGTCTAGGGATGGTGCTTTGTTTTGCATACCACCAACGTCTGACCTCCCAAGGTCAAGGTCATTGAGGACTGTTTTTTTATTATTATTATCAAGGTTGCCAGCGAGGGGATTTGCTTCATTTAACGATGCCAGTTATTGTTAATTTATGACTCTTCAAATTCAATTTTTATGGCAACTTCCATTACCATTTCAGCGGACGACATCAAACAGAAGATCTCGGAGCTGAATGGACTGACAAACCAGATAGTGGACGGGGCCCACGGGCGAGAGAGGGGGCTGGGGGAGGCCCTGGGCGTGTCCGAGAAGTTCCACGACCTGTGTGGGGACGTGATGTCGAACCTACGTGACCTCAAGGACAATATGTTTTCGCAGGAGCCCCCCGGGGTCGACCCCCAGACTGTCAGGGAGCAGCAGAAGGAGTTGAAGGTAGGCCGGCTAGTAACACGTTACATCCAAGATACAATAATAATTCCACCACAAAAATATTTACACAATTCCCTAACATTTGTTTGGTCCGTAGCAAGTCTCTGTCCAAAATTTATATCCCAGTAAACTCCCACGCCGAACTACTTTCCGTAACCGTGAGGCGCAGTTAAAATAATTCTTAAGAAAACGGAAAATAAACACATTTTCTTGATGAATTTATTTCAAATGCTGGAATTATAAGGAATGAATGGCATTTTTTTTTTTGAATTTATTGGGGATATAAACTTGGAAAAGTCGCGGGAATACTGGACGAGGCCTTCCGGCCTTCGTCCATTATTCCCGCGACTTTTCCAAGTTTATACCCCGATAAATTCGACAAAAAGGCCATTCATTCCTATAATAGTATTTCCGTTGTCCGTCCATCCGTCTGGAGACCTATCTATAAAACTGTTTAATGGATCAAATAAAACTTCACATATTGTTTGTTATCATCAGTGGATGAATCCCACATAAGGCCCAGGTATCTAGGCCCAATGTCAAGGTCACACTTAGAGGTCAAAAGTAAAAGAAAATTAATTAACAAAATGTCCATCTGGGGCCATATATACAAAACCATTTGGTGGATTTTCGAATAACTGTACCAAAATGTTTGTGATCATCAGAGCATGAACCACGCGTAAGACAGGCCAAGGTCACGCTTGGAGGTCAAAGGTCATTTCTATCATAGATTTTTGAATAGTTGTTTTTCTAGATTTTCAGATAGCTATTGTGAGAATTTTCAGAATGTGACAACTGTTCTACAGCTGTTTTTCAAATAATCTTAGTGTTTAATAAATGTTATAACCTTGCAGCATTTTTCCATAAACCAGGCATGATTTAATAGTTTGATTTCGCATTCATATGGCGAATATATTTTCTAAATTTGCTTGTTACTATCGGTTTAATAGGCAAATACGATGCAAATCTGCAATATAATTATCTTTACTACTCCGTCCAGAGCTCCAGTTAAGGTGCGTAATTTGACCAACTTGGGGTGAAATTTTGTTATTTCTTCATAAAAAATGGCAAGTTGGGAGTGCTTTAGAATCGTCTCATTGAGACGATTCTAAAGCACTCCCAACTTGCCATTTTTGATGGAGAAATTAGAAATTTACCTCTAAGTTACGCACCTTAACTGGAGCTCTGACTCCGTCTCATTACTTGCTGCCATACCTGAGACCCAGTTCCTTTAAATTTCAAATTTGCATTTATGATTTTGTTACAACAATTGTTTGGCAACTTTCTCCTTGAAATTAGCAGTCATTTGCTGTGTATTTAATAGTACTGTTTTAATTTTATCTAGGACCTGCGCCGGGAGTTGGGCAAGGCCCGTCTCTCCCTCGACGAATGTCGACAGAAGGGAGAACAACTGGGGTCTCTGTGTGGGGAGCCCGGGCTTATAGAGATCCGGAAGCAGCTGGAGGATATCCACGGCCTGGCGGACGACGTCCACGATATCGCTCGCGACCGCGAGGAAGATCTCCGTACCGCCCTCGGTCATGCGGAGAAGTTTCAGCAGCTTCAGGATGTAAGTTTCTTGTTTCTTGTTGCCACCTTTGACCCTTCGAGATTTTGTGATTTTGTACATGGAAGAAGACGTGCAATATCTCGTGAAAAATAGTTACAAAGTTTATGATACTTTCAGGCCCGTACGCAGGAATTATTTTAGGGGGGTGCGTTATCGACGGCGCGAAGTGCTAAATATTGTTTATGTACATCCACAGACAGACCTCGGTAGATTAACCCTTTCACCCCTAAGTAACTGGAATGGATTTTGATTTGTTAATTTTGCAACCAATCTAAATCATCACAAAATGATTTTCAGACCAGTCCATTTATGAACATGGAGTGTTTTTGTTCTCAAAATTATGAAAATTAATTGCAAAAAGTGCAGATCCTGATGAGACGGCTCGTTATGAGCCGGCTCATCTGGATCTACACTGTTTGCCTATACCACTATACATGCCTGCGGGTTAAGAGTGAAAGGGTTAAGGGGGGTGTGTACGTCTGTGCATGCATTTGAAAGTTGAAGAAATGTTCAGAGAAAATGCGGAATTTCCGCGTTTGCTATGAATATTTCGTCAACTTTCGACGTCATTTACACAGTTTCTGTAAATATTTTCATGAAAAATCTCACATCCTCTTAAGTACAAAATCACATGTAGCCTCTCTGATTTGATTTCTAGTAAGGTCTTCTAATGTAATAACACACTGGTAACTCTTTGCATGCTGGGAAATTTCTGGGCTATAAATAGTTCAAAAATAGCAGACGACAATTCATTGTATTTTCTTTTATTTCTCCCCATAAATATCATGAATATGTCTTGGAATTTCATTAGAATTGAGTCCTGAGGACTCAATTCTAATGAAATTTCAAGACATATTTACAGAGAGAAATAAAACGTATACTCCTAATTCGTTTGGCGGATATTTTCGCCGCTAGCTTGCAAAGAGTTAAGTGTGACAGCTGAAAAACAGAAATTATTGATCATGATCTTTATGGACTCTCGGCTGATATGGCCAGTTGTTGAGCCACCAGCTAGTTAAATATATATTCTACTGATTGACTACCTCAGAGCTCTAGATAAGTTAACATGAAAATGGGTTCAAAAATGCCTTAACGTCTTTCTCAAGCAGATGTGTGCAGCACATGGGCGGATTCAGGGGGGCCCCCCCTCCCTAAAATTCACCGAGTAAAGATTTTTTACAAGTTACAAGGCACGTTTCATGCCAAGTGCCATGTATTCCATGCATTTTAGGTCGTTTTCTTATTGTTTCAAAATTTAAACGTTTTCAATCAAAAATCATGTCTAAATATACTGTGACAGTGTCAATATTTTTGCTCCAAAATGTGCCAGAATGCAGGAAATGCGATGTAGATTCTGCTCGGACGACTATTTTGCAATACTTGACTATATTATCGAACGAGCTATGCTCGTTCGATAATATAGTCAAGTATTGCAAAATAGTTACACCCCCCCAACCCGAAATCCTGGATCCGCGCCTGCAGCAGTTGATCAGGTTCTGCAAGCTAACTGTGTATGTGGCCTAGAATCATCAGGATATGGAGGATATTTCATTATACATGTTTGAATAGCGTGAAATAATACAGGAGCTTACGTCGACTTCCGCGTAAACAACGAGTAAGCGAAGCGAACGAGTTGTTTACATGGAAGTTGACGTACACATGTGTATTATTTTAAGCTATTCAAACATGTATGATGGAATATTCTATTTATTACATTTCTGAACAACATTTTCGAACAAAAATGCATTTTATAATGTTTCGGGGTCGTTTGTTTGTATCTGCGTATGAATTTTTGTGAGCGGTGCTTATTTTATAAAGACTGCGGGAGAGTGCACACATGTCATTACGGGTGTTCTCTTCACGGTGTATTATTTGTAAGTTGGGTTTTCTCTCACAGATAAATCCATGCATATAATCGCTTGAAATGTAATAATATATTTTACTGGACTAATTTTTGCATACACCCTGGACACTTTACGGCGTCACTTTGTATATTCATACCTACGTCTTATCTGTTTCAGTCCGTTGACTCATGGTTGCCGATAGCAGAACACAAGCTGGCCAACATGAAGCCACTTGGCAAGGATCCGGAAATGATACAACAGCAGATTGAAGAACTCAAGGTCGGTGGTTTACAGATAATGGTTTACACATTACATATGGGATACAATGATAGTACAGTCAAACCTGGCTGATCTGGCAATTGTTCACATGTGGTCTTTGCTCGCAGGTTTATTTATGTAGTAATTGAATACATGTAATTGGGAAAACAAAAGTGTGGCTGATACAGACAGGTAATTGTATTCGGAGTTGACCTTTAGCACAGGTTCGATTGTAGTATGAAACTTTTGAGACATGCCGTCTGTGTCTATTGCAGCATTTCAAGGCTGAAGTCCACCCACGGGTGACTGAGATCCAACAGTTAAACCAGGAACTGGCCGCCCTGAAGGACATGTCTCCCATCGCGGCCGACACGCTCCAACGGCCTGTGGAGGAGGCGAGTGCCAAGTGGGCGGAGACTATTCAGGCGATCAGCGAAAGAGAGGTAAGGGGCGGAGTCAGGGGTCGGAGTCAGTAGGTGGGGTCAAGAGTGTGAATAATGTCGCTCATTATGCATATTGTGGGAAACAGTGTTTAACCCTTTCAACCCTACAGGCCAGAAAGCCAACATGTGCAAACACTGTAGATCCAGATGAGCCAGCTCGAAACGAGCGATCTCATCAGGATCTGCAGCATTTGTCAATATTATCCACCTCTAAAAAATCATATTGCATTATTAATAGAATAGCCCAAAAATTAGTATTAAAATGCCAATATAGGAAGGATATCCAGGGTTGAAAGGGTTAAGATTCACTATCAATGAATGCGAGATAAGGGGCTGGATCAAGGTGTGGGATGGCAATTGTTGTTTCTGTTTCACTTTGTGGTTTATTGGCATCAAATGTAACCCCACTTCCACCATTGTTATCGTCAGCACCCAGATATTACACAAGTTGCACATGCATGTCACGTGTCTGGGTTGGTAGGTTGGTAGTTTGTTACTGTTCTGACTGTCGTGCTATTTGTTTTTCAGCAGTTTGTTAATGTTCCGACTGTCACTCTATTATTCAGCAGCATGCCTATCATATGAGATATGCCATGTGATTTTGTACCTTCGGACATCTGCGTAATTTCATTAAATACATTTACAAAATTTACAATATTTTTCATAAATAAAGCCGCATGTACTCATATCAACTTTAGACGCCATTTACGGAAAATATTGTAAATTTTGTAAACGTATTTCATGAAATTACGCAAATGTCGGAAGGTACAAAGTCACATGACGTGTCTCAAATAGAGAACACCAGTCTAGTGTCTTTTGATATCAAGTTTATCTGGCAAGACTAGGAAACGTGCTCACCGAGGAATTCCTACCATTTCCGAGCCAACCCTGATAAACTTGATATGAACAAGCTTTCCGCATTAATACGATATGTTGACCAATTCTGCAGTAACCAGGAACCCACTGTTCCAACGTTTCAGCACCAGGAAGGCCTTTATCAAGGAATTAGTTTCTACTAAGCGCTAAGTGGCATCCATTTTAGATTTCAAAATCTAAAATGATGGATGCCACTTAGCGTTTAGTAGAAACTAATTCCTTGATAAAGGCTTTGTGGGTTCCTGTTTACTGCAGAATCGATATGAACAGACACTGGATGGTGTTCTATTTATCAGGTAACGTTTTATGCTAGCTGATGATCAAATATGAAATAATTTTTGTTGAAAAGATCGCAGACTTGTTTACGTTACGTCATTTCACTGACATTAAACCGACGCAAAATCGATATAAACAGACACTGGATGGTGTTCTATTTATCAGGTAACGTTTTATGCTAGCTGATGATCAAATATGAAATAATTTTTGTTGAAAAGATCGCAGACTTGTTTACGTTACGTCATTTCACTGACATTAAACCGATGCCTGTTCGCAATGTCATGTGACGCCGTTCGACCAATGAATTAAATTCGGTGTAACCCAGATATTGACCTGTAGTCGATTTCATCAACATTGCAAAGTATACTTTTCTAGCAAAGTATACTTTGAGGGAGAAATTTTCAATTTTAGGATAAATTTATGAATTTTTATTATACTGAATTTATTACATTATCACAACCATTTTGGCTGTGATAATGTAATAAATTCAGTATAATAATTCTGCATACATTTAATCATCAAATATATGCAGTTGTTTGTTTTATATGAAATCATTTCAGGAAAAACAAAGGATTACTCCCTCAAAGTATACTTTGCTAGAAAAGTATACTTTGCAATTTTGATGAAATCGGCTACTGATGCCACATTAGTTATCATACTGTATCATGTTAATCAGACTGTATAATCACGACTGTATATGTTAGATCACTGTATATGTTATCATACTGTTTATCAGACTGTATATGTTATCAGGCTATATGTTATACCACTGTAATATGTTATCACTGTAGATGTTATCAACTTGTATATTGTTACTGTATATGTTATCAGAACTGTAATATTTATCAGACTTGGTTTATGTGTTATCAGACTGTATTAATGTTACTGTATATGTTTGATCCGTCTGTATATGTTCATCAGATCTGTAATATGTTATCAGGGACTGTATATGTTTAATGTAATATTTTATCGCAGGACTGCATATTTTTATCAGACTTGTATAAGTTACTGTATATGGGTTATCAGACTGTAATGATGTTTAATGTATTGTTTTCCAGGACTGCATATGGTTATACAACTGTTAATATGTTACCTGTAATAGTTACAACTGCATATGTTATCACACCTGTATATGTTTATCAACTGATATGTTATCAGACTGAGATATGTTACTGTATATGGTTATCCGAACTGTATATGTTATCAGACTGTTATATTAATCATACTGTATATGTTTACTGTATATGTTATCAGACGCATATGTTATCATACTGTAATATGTTATCAAGACTGTATATGTTATCACACGTATATGGTTTATCAGACTGAAATATGTTATTCAACTGAATTTGTTATCACACTGTATAAGTTATCACCTGTATATGTTATCAGAACTGTATATGTTATCAAATGTATATGTTATCACACTGTATTGTTATCAGACTGTATATGTTATCAGACTGTATGTTATCAACTGATATTTTATCAGACAGTATTGTTATCAGAATGTATATGTTTATCACAATTGTATATGTTTATTATCACACTGTAATGTTATGCAGACTGGAATATGTTATCACACTGTATATGTTAACAGAACAGAATATGTTACTCAGACGTATATGTTATCACACTGTATATGTTATCACACTGTATATGTTATCACACTGTATATGTTATCAGACTGTATATGTTATCTCACTGTATATGTTATCACACTGTATATGTTTATCACACTGTATATGTATATCAGACAGTTATATGTTATCAGAATAGTATAGTGACACACTGTATATGGTTATCAGACTGTATATGTTATCAAGACTGTATGTTATCAGTGTATATGTTATCAGACTGTATATGTTATCAGACTGTATATGTTATCACACTGTATATGTTATCACACTGTATATGTTATCAGACTGTATATGTTATCACACTGTATATGTTATCAGACTGTATATGTTATCAGACTGTAAAATATCACACTGTATATATGTTATCACACTGTATATGTTATCACACTGTATATGTTATCAGACTGTATATGTTATCTCACTGTATATGTATCACATGTATATATCACACTGTATATGTTATCACACTGTATATGTTATCACACTGTATATGTTATCAGACTGCCAATACAAAGCTTGTTACCTGATATTAAAGTGAACATTTTAAAAAATGATGTTCGCATACAGAATGATCTGGGTCTACACTAATAATTAGTGTTAAAATATCTCCTTCCCACCGCATATTTTATAGTAAATTTACACTTATTACTGGTAGTTCAAATAATTGGTGAAGGACTGTAATATCTGTGAAAGCTATCATTATTTATCTAATTGTAATGATTTCCATTCTCTCTGTATATCTGGCTAGACCTTTTATTGATGTCCTTATGCTAGTGTGATCAGGCTCTACTCTTGTTTACCTATGTTTTAAAGGCACTGTGTCTCGGATCTCCATGAAAAGTGGTGAAACAGAATGAGATTAGTAAAAGCTATAACATGCGGAATACACCTTTCCGGGTATGATTTTTTTTAAATATTTTATTTTTGTTATTTCTCAATGAAAGTATATGTTGTGACACTCATTTGAACCGTCTCGACGAGACGGTTCAAATGAGTGGTCACAACATATACTTTGGTTCAGAAATAAGGAAAATAGATAGAGAATAGTAGGGTAGTGCCGTGAATGGGGAAAAATATCTGGCAAGGCTCAAATGGTGGTCATGACATTTATTTCTGAGCTCATATAAAGAAAATATTTAGGATTTTCCACAAACAAAATGGCGTATCCTCAACATGAATGAGTTAATTATAGATTTGTATCTTATTTCTGAACCCATTTCTACATACGAGTCTCTTGAAATAAACTTTTGAATTAGTATAAAAAATGTTTATAATGCTGAAAAAATAACTAGCATTGCAAATGCTAGCTTTTCGGCAATCTGTTGTTACTAATATTATTTTATTTATATTCCAATGGAAATCTCTTGTCTGATCGATCCCATTACAAAATCATTTTATTTGATAAATTATCCTTACTTGTACGTGTATAGCAAAAATGCATAATCAAATTACCTCCCCTTTTTATCTCAGTTTCTGACAGTAAATACTTCAATATAAGGCAAATATTTTGGAAATCCATCAAATGAAAAGTTGCAATGGGTTGAGTTTCAGTGCATGATGTGAAAAACCACATGATGTGAAAAACCACATATTGAATTTTCAGACATCGTCTGAGACACGGTCCCTTTAACACATCACATTTACAAATGACATCGTATATACCATTTGTTAGAAGTGAAACTTTACGTGAATAACATTTAATACTCATGTCATGATCTCGTTACAGTTTCAGTTATATGTAAATATTTTACACTTTCTCTGCTCATTAACAAATAACCACATTCTTGCCTGTTCTAGAAACAGCTAGTGAGTATGCTGGCCGCGGTAACAATAATGTTAGTCATCTAGATTAATATTGTAATCCGGAAACCTGGGGGCCGGGATTTGTGTTTCCTTGTGTTAGTGTAGAGGATATCTTGGATTATTCAGCCATTTGAAAGTTTGGCTGTTTCTGGTATGGCACTGTCTGTCTGACCGTCAGTTTAGCATTAAATATACCCCCCCCCGCAACGAGTTGTGGGGGGGGTATACTGGAGTCAGGTTGTCCGTGCGTCCGTGCGTGTGTCCGTGCGTCAGTAAACTTAACATCAGAGAAATATTGTTATAACTTCTATTTCCTTCATCTAAAATGATTAATATTTCGCACGTGCATTCCTGTAAGGCTCTACTACCATGCTGTGCCAAATGCACGACCGTCCAACCCCCGCTGATCCCAAGGTCAAATACTTAGTCTCTTTACAAAACTTAACATCAGAGAAATATTGTTATAACTTGTATTTCCTTCATCTAAAATGCTTAATATTTCACACATGCATTCCTGTAAGGCTCTACTACCATGCTGTGCCAAATCCACAACCGTCCAACCCCCGCTGATCCCAATGTCAAGGTCAAATACTTAGTCTCTTTACAAAACTTAACATCAGAGAAATATGTTAATACTTCTATTTCCTTCATCTAAAATGCTTAATATTTCACACATGCATTCCTGTAAGGCTTTACTACCATGCTGTGCCAAATCCACGACCGTCCAACCCCCGCTGATCCCAATGTCAAGGTCAAATACTTAGTCTCTTTACAAAACTTAACATCAGAGAAATAAGTTATAACTTCTATTTCCTTCATTGAAAATTCTTAATATTTCATGAATGCATTCCTCTAAGGCTCTACTATCATGCTGTGACAAATTCCCGCTGATCTCGAGGTCAAGGTCACATACTTAGTCTCTTTACAAAACTTAACATCAGAGAAATCGGTTATAACTTCTATTTCCTTGCTCGGATCTGCTTCACATTTCACACACGCATTGCTCCAATGGACCTCTACCACCCTGTGACAAATTCACGTTCATGCCGCTCCCGCTAAGCCCAGAGTCAAGGTCACAAGCCCACACACTTGGAAATTTTTACATATTTTAGGGGTACCTGGGCCCACGCGGGGGGTATTCCATAAGTCTCGCTTACTGACCAATCTAGTTAACCCTTGCACCCCTATGTAACTGGAATAGATGATTTTTTTCAGACTAGTGCATTTATGAAAAGGGGGTGTTTTTGTTCGCAGAATTTGAATATTACTCGCAAAAAGTGCAGATCCTGATGAGACGGCTCGTCACGAGCCGGCTCATCTGGATCTACACTGTTTGGTAATACCACTATACAGGTCTGTAGAGTTGAAAGGGTTTATATTTCTTGCTGGGTCGGTAACTTAACCGTTTCACCCCTAAGTAACTCACATTGACTATTTCATGTTAAGTTGGAGATGGTTCCATTATGCGGATGAATGGGTTGTGGCCTAGGGGTTAGAACACCGGACTTCCAATCCGTAGGTTGTGGGTTCAAACCTCGCCGAGGGCATCAAAAATACTTCCATAGTATTTCATAGTATTTCCATCCCACTGGTCAGTCGGATTTCCATCCAACTGGTCTGTGGGCCCGTCTCTATATGACCATAGATGTTACTGGGATGTTAAACATATTCAGTTTTTTCCATTATGCAGAAAAGGGCGTCAGTTTGTAAAAATTTAAAAATATCCACAAATGGTGCAGATCTTGATGAGACGGTTCGTTATGAGCCGGCTCATCATAATCTACACTGTTTGCAAATATTTAGGATTAATGATTAACTGTTTTAAAACCTGATTGGTCAAATATATTTTTAATAGTTCTCTATTCTTAGTCCGGGGTGGGTGGGGGGGGGTGGGTCAAATTCAATGCAGGTTGCAAATTTTAGCAGCTTAAGCCAGTAGCAGTTTATTGGCTCAATAATGCTTGCTCTGTAGTTAAAATAATTTCAATTTTAGAGACACTAAATTGTTAACGTCAGTTATTAATACGGTTAGTCTTGTATAGCTGGCAATAATGTATTTTTAACCCCATTTAATTTTCATGAGTGCTTATAGTTACAGTTAATGCTTTCGAAGGCATAAATTAACAGTAGGTGTTCCTCCTTATACATATTAGTTATAGGAATCACGATTTGCCTGGTTTGGACCTCAGGTACGTTTTTAGCTGTGGCTCTTTTGTTACCTGGGAGTTGAATTGGGTTATTGCCCATTATAAAAGTGGTAAGATTATTACTGATCTTATTGCTTTTGTGAGAGTGCCAAGTGCTTCTGATGTGGCGAGGACCTGGCATCAGATCAGGATTATTCTGATTTCGGGTTGAATGTATAGATTTTTTAATGTAAATATTCAGTTCTGATTTTGGGATTTTCCCGCCATTTGTACATATACTTGAACATGTACCGTACATGTACTTGTACAGGTAATATATGTGATTTAGTACTAAGCCCATTGACCCGGCCTTAAATGACCTTAGCTGTAGAGAGGCTGTTAAACCCTAACAAACAAAGAAACAAACAAAGAAACAAATAAACAGTTAATGCTTTAGTATGCCGCCGTAACGATAGTTTGTACAGCTGTCTATACAGCCACAGCCATTAATTAAAACATACGATCATCAGCTGTGGCATTTGTGGTTCGCAAAACAGTTCGAAAGACTCCTTAATAGGCATTTTTTAATAGTTTCAAAGATGTAAATATCCATACATGGCATAAAAATTAGGAATCTTATTGTTTTGCGTTTTGTCGCAATTCATGGAACAGCGACATTGCGGTCAATAACGTGATGTTATTGACAACGATGATGGACGTCATGTAAGCTAATGACGTCAAACAAACTTTAACAAATCAATGTCGGCTCATCTAGATCTACAGTATTTTCAGAATTAAACAATACTGACAAACCCTGCAGATCCTGATGAGCCGGCTCGTTACGAGCCGGCTCATCTGGATCTACAGTGTTTGCACCTTGTTGGCTTACATTTTCATTGGGGGGGGGGATTTTGTCCTACCTTGAATTTTAGATGGGTGGTGGAGATTTTTTCCTCCTGTCAAAAATCATGGGGTGGGGGGGATTATGTCAGGGGGGATTTTGTCATACACTCTAGAATCACAGATATTGCATACTTTTCACGTCTACTGTAACTTACATGTGTGGTAGGTGTCGGGACATTTAGCCTTGGTAAGTGGAGATCGACACAAATATAACATGTCACACTCGATCCGCTTCGGACGGTGCAAAATCGGCTTAAATCCATGTAAGAAAAGATGTGCACCAGCCAGTGCAGTGTTTGGACTTCAAATGACGGCGTCAGCACATGTGATGCTTGAATAGACATTGTTTAATGATCAAACTCTTTCTCGGCTATTCCGTCAACCTAATTTGCATATTTTACTAATATGGATGTCTCAGAAACAAGCATCGCACCATCATGGTAATTAATATATTTGCCTGCTATCTCCAATATTTGCCATGTTTCTTTTGACAATTGATTAGCATCGCTTGAGAATCTTCTGTACTGGAGAAAATTTATTTATGTAATGTTAAAACGTGTTTTTTGTTTTGAAATATTGAAAATAAGAAATTCAGAAATTCACATTTGATGATCGATCCGTGTGACATGTTACAAAAAGTGCTATAGCCGTGCAGTGGTTGTATTTACAAAGTACTCTTCTTGCTCTTGGGTATTAAGCTATTGTTATTGTTTTCTTGTTGTTTCTGTTGCTGTTGTTGTTGCTGTTGTTGTTGTTGTTACATGTATGTCGTGTGAGTGTTTGAAAATGATAAAAAAATCACAGAATGTTCATGGAAATTAAGCAGAATATTTTTTTATAATTCCAGCACAAAAATATTTACACAATTCCCTAACATTTGATTGGTCCGTAGCAAGTCTCTGTCCAAAATTTATATCCCAGTAAACTGCCATGCCGAACTACTTTCCGTAACCGTCAGGCGCAATTAAAATAATTCTTTAGAAAACAGAAAATAAACACATTTTCTTGATGAATTTATTTAAAATGCTGAAATTATAAGGAATGAATGGCCTTTTTGTGGAATTTATCAGGGATATAAACTTGGAAAAGTCGTGGGAATACTGGACGAGGCCTTTTTTTTTTGAAAATTGTAATTTGTTATCGCTTCGTCCAGTATTCCCGATACTTTTCCAAGTTTATACCCCGATAAATTCCACAAAAAGGCCATTCATTCCTATAATATTTTTTTGTAATACTTCTAGACAGGTGCAGTTGTTTAATAAATTGTTTTTTGTTTGAACTTTCTTGGAAAATGATTAACTGTGTAATTTTGAATGCTTCTGTACATTTACTTCTGTTTTGTTTAAGTGTTTTATTAACTGAAATTCTGTCCGTTTGATGTTTGTTATTTTTCATATAACAATCCCCAGTTGATTTCTTTGCTAAACCAGTCAGCTGCTGTTTTATATCTATTTCACAAAGTGTATTTCAATCTCTATCACTGCGTGATTGTCACATATGTCTGTACTAAGTACGTCCTGTGATTTGTGACCTGTTTGTGTTATTAGTACGTATATGAAACCATGTGTGATTTTTCATGAAAACTATTAACACATTTTATATTTTCTGTAATTGATGTTTTTTACCTGAAATTTCATCAACTTTCGACAGCAATTGCAGAAAATATCTGTAAATATGTTTCATGAAAAATCGCTTATCTTCCTAGTTAAAGATCACACGGCACATCTCATAATTATCAGAGTGACCCCCCTAGATGCAGACCTGGGAGCCGTTTCACTAAACTTTGTCCGACTAAAATGTTTGTAAGTGCAAATTTAGGATCGTCTGGAAACTTCAATTGATGGATTTACATTTATTGAGCATAGGTGAAATGCAAATCCAATAATTGTTTACAATAAAATGTTGTTAATGTGGAATTTACAGACTATCATAATCTTTCGCTTACAAACATTTTAGTAGTATGAAGTTTAGTGAAATGGCCCCCTGTATTACGTTGTTTGCTTTATTATTGCATGCATTCGTAGTTTGAAAGTGAACATAAATTGAAGATGTCGGTGGAAGAAGGGGGCTAACTCCGTGATAAGTGGAAGAATGGGGCTAACTCCCTTATGGAGTTAGCCCCCTTCTTCCACTGACTCCTTCAATTATACTTGTATCTTAGTTCACAATGTTGGTTCCAGGGCAAATGTAGTTAACCCTTTCACCCCTAAGTAACGAGAATGGTTTTGAATTTTTCAACCAATCCAACCATCACAAAATGATTTTCAGACCAGTCCATTTATGAAAAATGGGGTGTTTTTTTCTCTCGAAAATGTGAAAATTACTTGCAAAAAGTGCAGATCCTGATGAGATGGCTCGTCACGAGCCGGCTCATCTGGATCTACACATTTTGCCAATACCACTTTTGAGGCCTGTGATGTTGAAAGGGTTAAGATTCTTAATTTTTTAGTCTATATGGCGTAGAAATGAAGGAACAAAATTTAAGGCTCTTGATCATCTAAGGTTGTTAATCTCCATGGCACACGTAGTTACGAGTTGATTTATTCTGAATATACTGGTACATGTATTTTATTTTATTTAAAAACATACGTTAGTATCAATTTTATCCAGATTTTAAAAAAGCTTTATAGCTAGTAGAATATTAGATATGTATATATACCCTTCAGCATGGCGTGTTTTTGTGGCTAGATTTGGTAAATATCTTTGACGTAGCATATTTATTCTAATGACAGTCACATCTCTAATAGTAGCCCCCACCTCCTTCAAGCAATGAGTTCGCAATAGAGACACATGGAAATCTGATAAAGAAACAAGTGTTTTCAGTACTGATTTTTCAAGTTGATATAAATTTCAAATTCTGATATTTGACTTACACAGGGACACAATTAAAATACAAACAAGCAGATTTACTTTTTATTTGTCACGTCTGTTTTGCATTGTAGTCTGTTTTGCATTGTAGTCTATGGTACTTGAAGAAGAAGTATTTCATATTTATTGTTTGCCTTCTTTCTAAGCCAATCGCTGGGCAGCATTGTGCCCCACTTATCTAACATATAACAAGATTTACCATATAACAAGATTTAACCCAAATAAGCTACATATTACCAGATTTAATGATTAACTGTCGACAGGAAATGGAAAATCAATACTCCGATGGGACATTGCATTGTCCACTTGACTGAACAATAAGTATGTTATTGTTCACATATTGGATTTTTCAGGAACTAAATGCTGCGGTCGCGCTAAGCGCGACCGCAGCATTTAATTCCTTAAAAATCCAATATGTGAACAATAACTTACATTTATAGTACAGGGGCAGTACAATCAAGTCAGGCATCAAATATTCATGTTTTGTGGTATATTAATGCATAAACAACTAATGGCTTAGCTTTTTATTAGAATAAATATAGTACAGGATGTTTTTAGGATGCTTTTTGCCTCGCCGACGTTAATGAGAGGTAGCTGTCATAATTCTGGTGTCGTTATAAACGTCAACAGTTACTTCCAGATGTTGAATCTCTCCCGACTTGTTGGTTGGATCATTGCCAAACTTCATTAATAGCTTCCTCACATTGATGGATATCCACCCAGTGTTATTCAGGTGACCTTAACCTTGTGGACCTTGTCCTATGTGTCAATAATTTTGGACATATGTCCAAATGTTGAATATCTCCTGATCTGTTAATCCGGATAATTACCGAACTTCATCAATAACTTCCTCAAATTGACGGCTATCTGCCCAGGGTTTGCTCAAGATGACCTTGATATTCGTGGGTGAGTTATTTTGTGTGAGATACTCGCTTGCAATCGCCTCGTTACATTTCTTTTCCGGTTACTGTCATTATATCTATAGAAGTAATTGTTCATTACGTAACCAAAACATGTTGTTTATTGTGTGGTTCTTTTATTTACAAAAGAAATAAATAAACCTTATACATGTATAGTTAAGCGCAACAGATGAAGGTTATAAAGCTTTCGTCACAACAAATTTTGTCCTGACATCGAAGATAATTAATTGTTGTCTATACAGGGCTCCAGATAAGGAATTAGTAATTGAGTATTGTTACTCCCATCATTTCTGAAGCAATTGGGTATTGCAACATTTTAATTGGGTAAAATGAAATCATACTACTGTTTACACATCAACAGACAGCAATTATTGAATAGTTTGCTTCGAAATGAAAACATATCTTGGTATTTCATTAGAATTGTCTAATTCTAATGAAATACCAAGATGTGTTTTCATGGAAAAAATAAGAAAAATGTGCTTTATTTGTGGTCTGTTTATGGTTTTCTGCAGCATGATAAAGGTACCACAATTGTTCTCATTGCTTTTTGATACTCACTACTTCTGATTTCAATTGGGTTTTTGGCAATTTTAATTGGGTATTTACGCAAATACGCAGCTTATCTGGAGCTCTGTCTATATGCTCGTTTTGACCATAGAAAATTTCTTGTTCCCGTTTCATGCCTATTTCACATAATCTGGCTCCCGTTTCAGGCCCAGCTGGGGGAAGTACAGGTGAAGGTCGGCGACCTTGAGACGGCCATGGCAGAGGTCATCAATTCGCTGGAGCGTGCGATGGTTGACCTCAATCTCATGGATATCGCGTCGGGCGATCCGAAATGTCTCGAGACGCACATGAAGAAGCTGAACGTATGTGTGATTGGTTTCTGTGATATAAATGTGTCTCGTTATCAGTTTGTAAATTAGTCAACAAATATCAGTCAATCAATCAATCAATCAATCAGCCCGCCTGACCGCCCGCCCGCCCACCCGCCCGCCCGCCCCCCGTCCGCCCGCCCGCCCGCCCGCCACCCAGCCCGTCGTTATCAGGCTATAGGAGTGCGCTATTTTATCAGGAGTTAGAATGATCTCAAAAACCGATAAGCCTCATGTCTTCAGTCAAAGCCACATGTATCTCATATATCAAGTCACGCGTCCCTTACAGCTGCTGCAGTCGGACGTGAAGGCCCAGGAACGGGCGTGTCGGAAGTTGAACAAGGCAGTGGACGAACTCGTGGCGCGGGAGGTGGCGGCGGGCGGGGACACGGGACAACTTCGCAACACCCAGGACGAGATGAACGAGATGTTCCGTCATGTACAGGCCGACGCGAAGGACAAGGAGGCAAAGATGCAAGAAAAACTGCGACAGGTACGATGTCACCCCGGTCCCGACAAGTGTGTGTTTAGAGTAAATATTTAATTCAGTAAGCAGGCAGCACAGGTGGATGACATGTGACATAAAAAATACTATACAATACATTATCTATATAGATAAAGTAGTGTATAGTACGACACCAGGTGGGTGGGGTAATGGGATATTAATGGGATTTTCTTTTGTGTCTCACACACGTTCAAGTCTTCAATTAACCCACTTAGCTATAGACAACATGTTAGGTGGTACAGCTTCCATACATGTATATGCAGTAAATAGAATCAAACAGCTGTGTTGATTTAGCATGATATTTATCTAACTATGTGACTGGTTTCATATGAAACGCGGCATAACCTCGTTTCTTATATACAATTACTAAACTTGCTTATAAAAATTCATAATAAATAAAAATAAATTGGCTTCGTATAGAAATGAATTATGAAGTTTAGTACACTAGCTGTTTTTATACTGCAAAGTGGCATCGTTTTCAACATATTTGCGTAACGATTATATTTGTTTACCATCAGGTTAAGAAGTATGTCGGCAACGTTGACGACATGCTACAATGGATCAACGAGTTCCGCACTGAACTCAAGGCCAACGCGTCGTTCGGCGCCCTTCCCGACACCGCCATGGCTCAGTTCAAAACGTTCCAGGTAACACTGATTGGTCACACTGTCTAACAACATTGACTGGACATTAATATGCTTTTTTCAGCTAAAGTAAGTTAATTTTAAACTTTATTACATGTACGGAAGCCCATTAGGGCCACTTCACTTTGTTTTACCGTTTCTTGAATTTTCGAGATGTTTTCTTGAATTTTCAAGATGTTTTCTTGAATTTTCAAGTTCAAGAAAACATCTTGAAAATTCAAGAGATCTTGAAAATTCAAGAAAAGATCTTGAAAATTCAAGAAAAGAACTTGAAAATTCAAGAAAACATCTTGAATAAATGGAAATTAAAAAAAAGTGAAGTGGCCCTAATGGGCTTCCGTTATACATGTCCATTTCAAATTCAATGAATATTATCAAGTTGTTCTGAGTATTTTGTACTCCCACTTCTACGGAAGCCCATTAGGGGCCACTTCACTTTTTTTTATCTTTTCTTGAATTTTTGAGATCTTTTCTTGAATTTTCAAGATACTTTCTTGAATTTTCAAGATATTTTCTTGAATTTTCAAGCTGTTTTCTTGAATTTTCAAGTTCTTTTCTTGAATTTTCAAGATCTTTTCTTGAAAATTCAATAAAAGATCTTGAAAATTCAAGAAAAGATCTCGAAAATTCAATATTTCAAGATGTTTTTTTTGAATTTTCAAGTTCTTTTCTTG
Source organism: Conchocele bisecta (assembly GCA_029237695.1). NCBI lineage: Eukaryota > Metazoa > Mollusca > Bivalvia > Lucinida > Thyasiridae > Conchocele > Conchocele bisecta. Next base: position 64,956,312 of record CM055280.1, read on the forward strand.
AATTTTGATCTTGAAAATTCAAGAAAAGAGCTTGAAAATTCAAGAAAACATCTCGAATAAATGGAAATTAAAAAAAATGAAGTGGCCCTAATGGGCTTCCGTACACTTCAAATCAATGTGATTCAACTAAAATAAATGCATAAAATACACCAATATGCGCCTTTTCTGGATTTCTAACTTTTGCTATCTTGACGTTACAATGTTTATTTGTTACGCCATGGTGCCATTACATATGTGCCTGCTGAAACTTACATAAAGCGAAAGTTAATTTTTGTTTTGCACATTTTTAGTACATCTTTCTCTCTCCGTGTATTCACAGAATAAGAACGCAGATTTCCTGGGTCGCGAGAGCCGACTAAAGCACTGATAGACAAGGGTCAGGAGCTGATCGACTCGTGCCGGCCCGAGGACGTGGGTCAGATCACCGACCGCATCCGCAAACTCAAGGACCGCTGGGCCGATACCAAGGATCGCGCACACAAACGCAACGTGAGTATACTACACGCGAATATAACACTGTTCACTGTATACAATGTAAAACTTGATGTGCTAATCTTGTCAATTTTATTTCAACATACTTTAACAGTGTGCTTGAAATCAAGCAGGTTGATTGGGCTGAGCCTGAGCTGTGCTACAGCTCAGACTCAGTCAATCAAACTGCTTGATTGCGAGTTGAGATTGCCAGTAGATGTTTGGAAACATGAAGATAACGTATTTTGAAGATATAGGATGGGGTGGACTTCAATGTTGAACATTTTTATTGTAATTTTAATGCTGACCATCTCTTGCATACCTCTCTGTATATTACCTTGCTGTTGAATAGTAAATCCTTGAATTTCAGCAAAAAATGGAGGAACACCTGCGAAACATAGACGAGTTCCACGGCACCTTGAAGACGTTCACCGATTGGTTGAATAACGCGGAGGTGGCGATGAGGGGCTTTAAGTATCCCAGCAAGATCGTGGATAGGGTCATTAAACAGATGGCCGACCACAACGTGAGTACCATAGCAACCACGGCTGGACTTGATTATAAGCATTTTCAAATTCAAGTGATTTGATTGACTATGCCTTGCATAATTAAATGTCTTATTTGATTTCCTTCAATCACAGGTGATTCAAGACTAATGAAGGAATGGGACGGGGTCTTGTAATATGTGAATTAAGTGAAGCGTGATACTGGCAAAATGTGGGGAAGTTCAATGGCCTGTGATTACATCATGAAATTTACTGTCCTTTCACAGTCATTGACGCTTCGTTGTCAATCTGCCAATCACGTAATTTGAAAGTGCGTTAAGCGATGGAGCTATTTTCAAACATGTGCACGCGAAGGGGCTTGACTCTACTTAACTGATTATAAGCAATTTTGGTACACAAGTTTATCATGGCAAGGGGAAGAACGCTATTAGCTTTCAGTGAGTTATCTCCTCTTGTTGACCGGCCATGCCTCGACAGGAACTCTTCTTAATGAACTACTGTCTGTTCCACGTTTTGCTGCCGACGAACATTTGGCCATTAAACACATTAAATATAAAAAATATTTAAAAGTAAGTACGGTACTTTTTAAAAAAAATATTTTTATTTGTTGATCGATTTTCAAAATCTAACTTTTGTTTTCTTAGTTACATCATTTTCAAGCTATCTCGCCAGGTTTCGGAGTCAATTTCCAAAATGTTTGGAAATTGACTCCCCATATTAAATTCCCATAGGAAAAGTGTTTTTTCGCAATAAAATCAATATTTGATGGAATTTTACTTTAATACTTTTAAATATTTTTTTAGATTTAATGGCCAAATGTTCGTCGGCAGCAAAACGTGGAACAGACAGCAATTAAAAAAATACGACCTATAACTATTTCTTACTTCAACAGCAACTGAAGGGCGAGTTGGAGTCCCAAGTAGAGAAAATGTATACCCTGGATCGGACTGGCACGTACCTCAAATACTTTGGGCAGAAGAAAGACACGATCTACATCAAGAACTGCTGGTTGGCATTCGACTGCGCTGGAAGAAATTGTTACGTCGGACAGACGAGAGGGGGCGATTGTTTAAACAGGCACATAAAGAGGACAAACGGGTAGGGGAAGTGTTTTTATATGACCGTTTGAAAAAAATAGGATATGTTATAAGTTTATCCCGTCAACACAGTGCGTATGTGCCGTGAAACACGCTGCCGTGGAACATTTTTGATATCCTGTCAATACGATTTGGAGATGTGGCTGTGGTTATTTTTTTTGCATTTTAAAGCTATTTGTAATGTTGACGGGATAAATAGAATAGTAGGTTAGTGCCATGAATGGAAAACATATCTGGCGCGGCTCGGAAAAGGGATGTGCTAGGCAGAGCCTCGCCCATCCCGTTTCCTAAGCCTTGCTGATTTCTGAACCAAAGTATATGTTGTGACCACTCATTTGAACCGTCTCGGCGAGACGGTTCAAATGAGTGGTCACAACATATACTTCTGATGAGAAATAAAGAAATTATTGAACCTTGTCGGATATTTTTCCCATTCACGGCACTAACCTACTATTCTCTATGTACGGACAGGCACAGTTTTCCACAAGATAACTCAAGTTCTACTTGACAGATCTTAACAAAAGCTGGATGACATATTTATTACTGCAAGAGTAAGAATCAGATTGATTTCAATAAAGTTTCCACAAGTTTCCACCTTGTGGTGGCCATATTTAATTTTCACATCTATATCCTGCCCATACGAATACAAAATTTGGCATAACAATCTTAACCAAAGGTTATATACATGTTAATCACGTCAACAAGAAGAACCAGGTTGATTTTCAAAAGTTTATTATGTGTTATCTCCCCTAAACCTTATTAATTGTTCCCCATTAGGCTACACAAAAATAATGTTTAGATTCTCATCCCCACCCGCCCCTAAAATAAATTGCCAAATTAATCTTTTATTTGTATATATTTCAGAAAAATATTATTTTTTATTGTTTTTTACTATTAAATTTAACAAATTTTAATAAAAAATACGAAATAAAAGCCTCCCACCCACCCTTTTTTTTCCCCAAAATTCGGATGAGAATCTGCAAATTAACTTTCTGTGGCCTTACTGACGTTTGGTAAAAGTTTTACGATGTGTGGAAGGCATTGCCTGACTGGCTGGACAAAGAGTTTGGCGTTGTTGGTGATATTGGTATTGTTCGAAAGTATATGTTGTTACCACTCATATGAACCGTCTCGATGAGACGGTTCAGATGAGTGGTAACAACATATACTTTTATGGAGAAATAAACAACATAATTGGTTAATTTGTCGACAGTTTTACGATGCGTGGAAGTCTTTGTGTGACTGGCTGGATGAAAGCGCGACGATGCTGGTGAAATTCATGTCGCCAAGCTACGCCTCCAAGCAGGAAATTGAACTATTGAAGGTATGTGGCATTATTTGATATCTTTTTTTATTGATTTAGAAAAAAATGACATTTTCCGTAAATTATTTCGAAAGTTGACACAACATACCGGGCTCTTGCGGAAGTCATTTACAGAAAATATGACTGATTTTCAATGTCAATATTGGGAAAATATGGTGATACAACGCGACAGGTACTTCCACAGGATATTTGGTTTTCTGCAAAATGTATTGTGTTTCAATATAGGGTTAACTGTATTGTAATTTTGAAATTTGCGGCATATATCAGAAAATGATAGGTCGCAAAATCTGTTTAATGGTGACGCGCTAGCGGAGCCATTAAACATGTTTTCCGACCTATCATTTTTATGCCACCGGGTTTCGAAGAAACGGGTGGCATATAGTGTTTGGACCGTCCGTCCGTCTGTCCGTCTTTCCATCTGTCCGTCTGTCCGTCTGTCCGTCTGTCCGTCCGTCACACTTTTCGGTTAACTAATTTGTTTCTCAAATATGCTGCAGGTGGCATCTGCGTTCGACAGACGCATTTCTTGTTTGATATACGCCACAAATTTCAAAATTACAATGTGATTAACCTGTTTCTAATCTGGGTTCAATATTAACGTTAATTGATAGACCCTGTTCTAATGCACTCCTTTACTGTTTTGCAAATTTTATTGAGTATAGTTGGAAAAGAGTGGAATTTTCATGCCCTGATTTGATAATGTGTCTAGAAAGTTGGCTTCAGTTATATGAGAAAATTGTACATTATTGTTTTATTAAACTAACATATTGACATTGAACTTGCTGTCTTTATCTTCTAGTTTATAAAACCCATTTTAGGATGGATACAGCTACAGCAGTATGAACATTTGGAGATTTTTTTCCGCCATTTTCTCTATTTCTGTTTGAAAGTATATGTTGTTACCACCCATTAGAACTGTCTCGATGAGACGGTTCAAATGAGTGGTAACATCCTATACTTTTATGGAGAAATAAACAAAATTTATTTTTCAATAAATTCTTTTGTATCCATATACTTTGATGGGTTGATAGTTCACTAATATCTTTTCATATAAATCTAGCATGAAATGATCTTGAAATATTTGTTACCGTATTTGAGCTTATATACACAAAGGAATCATGAATTTCTGATATCGTTTTCCAGAATCAAATGTCTGTAAGTTTAGTTCTGCTCCCGTCTCGCTTGTGCGCTGTATCATTTTATCGAGTGCATTTATCTTGTGGAGTGAAGTGTTCACAGCGATCACAAATATGTCCGTGTGTTCATCATTGTATGTGCATGTGTCTGTCCATTTTTCCTTTCCACAGTAATATGATATCTTGAATTATGCTTAATAAAACACAAACTCACTGTTGAAATGTTTCGGCCTAAGGCGTTAGTGAGTTTGTAGTTTATTAAGCATAATTCAAAATTTCAACGCTCAGGTAAATGTCTCATAAATTTCTGTTTCATTGCATGGATCTGTTTGATATTTCACACACATATTGCTCTAATGGTCCTCTACCGCCCTGTGAAAAATCCACGCTAAGCCCAGGGTCAAGGTCACATACTTGGTGCATTCGAAACTTGGGAAAGTGTCTCATAATGTCTGTTTCCTTTCATGGATCTGCTTGATATTTCACACACCAATTGCTCTGATGGTCTGTTTTCATGCTGCGACAAATCCACTAATTTCTGGCCCTCTATGTGTTTTCAAATGTGCCTCGTTTTCTTTGGCTGCTAGCGGGGGCATTAGTATGCCAACAGACCACATTTCTAGTTTCTATTTTGTCAAAGTTTCTACTGGTAACATCACAATGCCTTTAACATGTAGCCACAATCTCATCAGACTTCATCTGAATGGCGTTAGTTTTGAAGCTATGACGTGATTTTGCTAGTCAATATCATTGCACAAACGTTTGTTTTAGCCGCAACTAGTGCTTATTTATGCTCAACATCATTCTCCCCATATGCCTATAGTTTGCTTTGTCATCCCCTAGCCGATAGGCAAGAGGGGATATAGCGTTAGTCCATGTACGTACATACGGGTTAAAGCTGGCTATATAGAGAATAGTAGGTTAGTGTCGTGAATTGGAAAAAATATCCGGCAAGGCTCAAGAATTTCTTTATTTCTCATCAGAAGTATATGTTGTGACCACTCATTTGAACCGTCTCGCCGAGACGGTTCAAATGAGTGGTCACAACATATACTTTGGTTCAGAAATAAGGAAAATAGATAGAGAATAGTAGGTTAGTGTCGTGAATGGGAAAAAATATCTGGCAAGGCTCAGGAAACGGGATGGGCGAGGCTCTGACGGGATAAATAACAGCTAGGGATGCTGCTTTGTTTTGCATATGACCCACATGCGTCCGCCCAATGTCAAGGTCACTGAGAGGACTTGATTTTTTGTCGAGCCCGCTTGTGGAAAGCGAGACATAGTGATCAGAATGATGTCTGGGTGTGCGTCCGTGCGTCCGTGCGTCCGTGCGTCTGTCGGGCCATCCGTCCGTCCAAAATCTGCGTTAAAGTTTTTAAAAATACCATCAAATGCCTCGGCGGGCTCGACATGCGGGCCGCGGCCATCTGGTTTTTATTAAGGCTGCCAGCGAGGGGATTAGCTTCGTTTAACGATGCCAGTTCTTGTTGATATATGTATCAATGTTCACTGATTCATAAACATTCTCTCTTATATTGGATTGAGCTATCTTTGCGCTGTTTTCTTCTTTTTCTCATGTTTTTTCATTCCATTGTCGGCAGCATAGTTTCAATATTGCATTTAAAACTACAGATTGCAATTATAGAAAGTTCTAATGTATGAACAAGAAAAATGAAAATAAATTTTTCAAAATTTGCATATGCCTCAAATGTTATTCCAAATCTCCTTGTCTTTATCATAATTGACAACACATGATGATGATGATGATCATTATCATCATCATCATCACCATTTGACCAAAATAATCATCATCATTCATATCATCACCATCATCATTGCCATCATCACCTATCTCAGCTGATTAATGCATGTTTTGGCAGTAACGGTTTGTTTCTCGAATATACCGTCATTCTACTATGCTATATGTTATTTGTTTGGACTTGTAAATATGAAACAACGGTGTATATGGAAAATATGAATATGAAATTAATGAAAAAGCTTATTTATATATTACTGGTAGTTTTGCATGCAGTAGCACAGTTCTGATATGTTTCCATGGGAACTGCATGTTATATAGCCAGCTTTAACCCTTAAAAGGCGGGAAAATATATTGCCGTCTGCTGTTTTTTTTTTCTTCAAAATTATCCTATTTCTCAACAAAAAAGCATGTTTTGTCAGCATATGAGAATCATCTCCCATGAAGATGATTCTCATATGCTGACAGAACATGATTTTATTGAGAAAAGTGGAAGAAAAATAAAAAGCAGCAGATGACAAAATTTGAATTCAGCATCCTTATGGTTAATAGACAAGCATTTACACCACTATGTTTGTACACTGTATAATATTACCTGTTTCCAATGTTGGTGTCGGTCATTCGACTTCTTACACCATCTGCATGTTTGATAAAAGTTGAATAAAACACAAGATCACGTGTATTTTTGTGTACATTTAGGACGATAATGGAGTTAGCATGCTAGTGGAGGTATATATTCAGGCTGAATCATACTAGTCTTCGCAAGAATTCTGTTTCTCGACGTTTCCAATATTTTCTTTGAAATCTCGACAAATTTAGTGTTCCAGCGCAAAACAGAACAGTACAAAATTAATAGAGTTTAACCCTTTCCATGCTGTGGTTACCGGTAATCTTTTTTTATTTTAGAAAAAATATTTATTTTTTTTATTTATGCACGGAACTATATGTTGTAACCACTCATTTGAACCGTCTCGTTGAGACGGTTCAGATGAGTGGTAACATATGCTTTGGAGAGGAAATAAGAAACACTACAAAAACAATATTTAGAATTATTTTACACACACAGGTATTCAGCATGTTTAATAAGGGTGAACGTGAAAATTCAAGGCCCTGAATGCATACGAATGATACAGTAACTGCTAAACAGATATTTAGAAAATTTGGTTCATCCTCAAACCAGGCCAAACAGCAACAGAATTCTTGCATAGTTTTCAGCTTGTGCTTTTAATGTTAAACAAGGTTACCGCTTTTGTTTGCTTTTGTAGTGATGACTGCTATTTCTGGTGACGTTCCATGTGCTAGAATATAGAATATTTTGTCAGCTATTGTGATGTGAGTTTGCTGTCTATGTGTGCAGCTTCCAAACCTTCTATCATCTTTACTCTCATTAGAATGTGTCCAGTAAATGTTATGTGTCTAGTCGGGATGGGCTTTTCTGTGTGAACCGTTTCACCCCTAAATAACTGGAATAAATTATGATACTAGTAGGTTAATTTTCCGACCAATCCAATCATGACAAAATGATTTTCAAACTAGTCCATTTATGAAAAGTTGTTTTTTTCTTCTAAAAAATATTAAAAATGCTTGCATAAAGTGCAGTTCCTTTATTTCATTTGTGTCATCAGATGTGGACATAGATAGGCCCATTAACCCTTTCAAAAGGACAGACCTCTATATCGATGTCTGCATAAAGTGACGAGCCATCTCATCTGTAGCCGATTTCACCAAAATTGCAAAGTATACTTTTCTAGCAAAGTATACTTTGAGGGAGTAATCATTTATTTTTCCTGAAATGCATTATTTCATATAAAACTAACAACTGCATATATTTGATGATTAAAAGTATGCAGAATTATTATACTGAATTTATTACATTATCACAGCCAAAATTGCTGTGATAATGTAATAAATTCAGTATAATAAAAATTAATAAATTTCTCCTAAAATTGAAAAAGTATACTTTGTTAGATAAGTATTCTTTGCAATGTTGGTGAAATAGGCTACTGGATCTACACTTTATGCAGACATCGATATAGAGGTCTGTCGTTTTGAAAGGGTTAATGGGCCTATCTATGTCCACGTGTGATGACAAAACACAAGGAGTGTTCATATGCTTTAATTGCAGTGGAAACACTCCCAAGCCACACACCCACCCTGGATGTTTCTGTTTGAGTAGTCATCTGTCATTATTATTTCCATTAATTGCTTTCGATACTAACTACTTAATGTTTCCTCCTTTATTCCTTCTGTTTCTGCTCCTGTTACCGCCGCTGCCGGACTGCCTTAACCATGTTTGTCGGGTCCACTAAATGTGGAAAGTGAGACAAAGTGATTACAATGACGTCTGTTTGTCCGTGCAGGCATCCAATATCTCCATTCTGGGTCATAAGAATACATGTTTAATTATAACCCAGCTCCATTAAAGATTTTAACCCATTTCTGTCTAAGGATATGATGAATTTTGTTAAAAAAATCTCATTATTTTGTTTATTTCTCCATAAAGGTATATGTTGTTGCCACTCATTTGAACCGTCTCATGAAGATTATTCTAACGAGTGGTAACACTATATGCTTTTCCTGTGTTTTATGCACTTTGTTTTCCTGTGAAATGCACTTTCCTGTGTTTTACAGCATTTAAATTCAGACTCCAGCTGGTGGTAAAATGTGATCTATGTAAACTCTGTGGGTGGCTGAACGGGGGGGGGGGGGGGGGGGGGGGGTGGAGTGAGTTGCAACCTCTGAATTCCCCTTCAGATCCGCCACTGTATGGCGTGTCTCCAAAATGTTTTTGTCCCATTATTATTCTGTCAGGTCATCTGTACGTTATTTTAACACAACCATTACATTCAGAGCATTTACAATTTCACCGACAGATAATTCTAAATATTTTCTTTATTTCGTGTCAGAAGTATATATGTGGCCACCATTTGAACTGTTCAAATAAGTAGTCACAATATATTCTTTTGTAGAATAAATAAGAAAAGTAGAAAATATACACCAGGGGCCCGTTTCACTAAACTTTGTACGACTAAAATGTTTGTAAGCACAAAATTATGATAGTCTGTCAATTTCACATTAACAATGTGTTCTTGTAAACGATTATTGGATTTACATTTATTGAGCATAGGCTGCATATGCAGCCTATGCTCAATGAATGTAAATCCATCAATTGAAATTTGCAGACGATCCTAAATTTGCACTTACGAACAGAACATTTTAGTTGTACAAAGTTTAGTGAAACGGGCCCAGGTTGATTAATTCAAATATCTAAGCCCATAAAACGCTGCTTGACACGTTTATTGGCCCTGAATTATGGTGTACGCTCCAGCGAACTCAATTACAAATACAGTATATTGGTAATAATGAGTAAAGAACAGGCAATCATAAATATGTGAACTTAGGCAATATAGTATCATATGGTAATTTTATAATAAAAAAACGAAGCTTTATATGCCCCTGGGCTGTTTCACTAAACTTCATACAACTAAGAAGTTTGTAACTGAAAAATTGAAATCCACAATAACATATTCTGACAGACGATATTGGAATAATAGTTTAATGCTTAAGCCATGTTGGCTCTTTAGCACAATATTAACCCTTAGACCGCTACTCACAACAATTTTCATCTGCTGTTGCATTTTATATCTTGCCTTATATCTCAATAAAAACATGGTTTGACAGCACTTCAGAATCATTTCCAATGGAAATGATTCTGAAGTGCTGTCAAACCATGTTGTAAATGATTCTAAAGTGCTGTCAAAGCATGTTTTTGATGATACAAATGAAAGATAGAAAATAAACAGCAGATGACAAAAAAAATAAGATAGCAGTCTAAGGGTTAATACAATGTACATGTAACACACATACAGGCAACAGGACCATGCCATAGCAAGAATCCCCCCCCCCAGATACTCCGGTTTCCTCCCACACGAACAACCACCCTTACAAATCCATCTGTGCCAACGAAAACATTTGTATACATGCTCTAGTACTTGTTTGTAGTCGTTGTAAAATAAATAAAGTTTCAATGGATATTTACTCATGATTAAGCACAATACGGGTATACCTTATTGAAAGTAAACTTAACCGTCATAGTAAATACATACAGGCAGTCGACCTTGTATCAAACAGAACTTAACAGATTAATCCATAGACCGCTACAGACAACAATTGTCATCTGCTGTTGCTTTTATATCTCGCCTTATTTCTCAAGAAAAACATGGTTTGACAGCACTTCAGAATCATTTCCAATGGAAATGATTCTGAAGTGCTGTCAAAGCATTTTTTTTGATGATAACAATGGAAAATAGAAAATAAACAGACGACAAAAAAATAAGATAGCGGTGTAAGGGTTAAATACCTCCCATTGAGATGTGATAGAAATTACTGAATGATCTTGAATACAGGTTGAAGTAACAGACCATGGCCTATTAATACATTAAATATACCTAAAAGCACCAACAAGCAGGTCCGTAGCAGTGAACAAAATAATGCCAAGGCGGACTATTGAACGGGGTGTAAACAAAATTCAACCTAGGCCCTCAAAATTAATGTCGGTTATTAAAAGAAAACAGTCCAAACTAGTGCCGCGGCGTGCCGCGGCGTGCCGCGGCTGCTGTGGTAGTGTCTACGGCCGTGATAAGTGAAAAAAATGTCATGATCTCCAGCTATTTCAATGTAAATAAATATGTATTCTGTTTTGATTTTGGGATTTTCCCTGCAATGCAGCAGATTAAATATGGGATCAACCACGTTGGCCCGGCCTTAAATGGCATTAGCTGTTGATAGGCCGTTAAATACTAATAAACAAACAAACTTCTAAATTCTGGCCTGAATATCTTGTTTTTATTCAATGTAAATAAAATGTATTCTGTTTTGATTTTGTGATTTTCCCTGCAATGCAGCAGGTTAAATACGGGATCGACCATGTTGGCCCGGCCTTAAATGGTATTAGCTCTTGATAGGCCGTTAAACACCAGTAAATCAAATCAAATCCACATTCTAACGGCTGTTATGATGCCCCCATTTGTGCCAATGAAAGCATTTGTATAAGTGTTCTCTCGCTTGTTGGTAATCGTTGTAAAATATATAAAGTTTTCATGCCCTCGATCCTCCTTGAAGGATTCCTTTAATACATTGTGGTTAAATACATCATACGTGTGCACGAATGCCACATATACATGTTGCCCTTAATATGGCCTTGACCTACTGACCTTGACCTTTACAACTTTGCTTAAATACTCGAGAAGTTTGCCGGAGTTCTGTCAATCTGCTACCAAAACAGAGGCATTCAAAAGACAAACGCATACGTGTATACTCGATTTGTATTGCGTGACTATGGGGGGCTGATCCAGGATTTCAGGTTAGGGGTGAGGGTGGGTCTTCTTCATTGAAATAGTTTATTATATTTTCGAACTAGCACCGCTCGTTCGTTCGACCGAGCTGTGTAGCCTATTTCACGAACCTCCGTTACTCGACTAAACTCGGTTAGTCTGCTAAACTTCAGGCCGTTAGTCGACTAACGGGAAAAAACACATTTCATGAACACGTTAGTCGACTAAGCAAAGTCTACTTTCCTTAGCCTCCTCGTTAGTCGGCTAAACTTTCGGTTAGTCTACTAAGCAAAATAGCAGACGACGGAATTCCAAGATGGCGGCGCCCACGGTTGTTTTGAACGTGGCTTACAAAATCGTTCGTGAAACGCAAACATGTCAAAAAGTTTAGCAGACTATGGTTAGTCGACTAAACTTAGTTTAGTCTGCTAACAGTTTAGTGGACTAACGGAGGTTCGTGAAATAGGCTACAGGAGACTGCTAGATGGGTCCTCCGGAATATTTTTGATATTTACATGTACATCCCATTCTGCTGCGTGCGTTCTGATGCATTTTAGAGCAAAAACATCTGTACTCGCCAAATTTTAAGGGGGGTGGGGGGGGGGGCGGGTTTTCCCTACGTGGATCCGCCCTTGACTATATGAGCTTCTCTCTGAACATATTCAGATAATGAAAATGAGTCAGTTGACACCGAAGACGACCATATGTTACATGTAATGATCCTATTTGTAGTTTCTAATACATGACACTCCATGTGATTTTGTACCTAATTTGTGCGATTGATATATCATGAAAAATACTTACAAAATTTACGATATTTTCCATAAATGATGTCGAAAATTGATGAAATTTTCATTCATCATTTTTCGATGTCATTTACAGAAAATATCACAGTTTCTGTGAATGTATTTAATTAAAAATCGCACATGTTCTTAGGTACAAACTCTCGTATGTAAAATAACGATTAACCACGGTCCGTTTTCATGCTATATAGGTACATTATAAGAATGCACCATCTGTTACAAGCATAGGCGAGTTACACTACTAGTATACACAGGCCACTGCAACTTAATTTATTCACAGCAAGTGTTGAGGTTGTCATATAAATGTATGTGTAGTCTTTCTTGCGAAACCTGATCATCTTTAAGACATGCATACTGTGTTTGTTCCGCTCAATGAGCATATACAGCTATAGTAGGTTAACATCACCAGTTTAGACAGTGACACATACATGGCAAGGGTACAGTTTCTGTAAATTCTCGATTTGTGGACTTTTGCAAACTACACTTCAAATCGAATTGTGGATTTCATTACTTCAAAGGATAACACACCTTTCAGGTAATTTGCTTAAGGTTTCTATTGGGTTTCGTGTAATTTAAATCTGGATCAATCACAGGTGTTGTGTACGAAGGTAGTCGAGTGCCCCATTTTGTTTTGTGGTACATTTGTTGAAATGTCTCCCACTGATATTTGAGATTTTAGCGTAACGTTACATATTATGTCGTGCTCGTACAAATCAGATGACAACCTTAGACTAGGATACAACTTAATTGTCAAATCGGGTGATATAGTTTGGGGGCCTTACGGACTGTGCTGAACAATGGTGTTTATTCACTGCATGTATATAAATCAATGGCACGTGGGACATTTAGGCTCGGACAGAAAATTTAAGGGGCCAGTGGAAGAAGGGGGCTAACTCCCTGAGGGAGTTAGCCCCGAAGAAGGGGGCTAACTCCCTGAGGGAGTTAGCCCCCTTCTTCCACTGACCCCTTCAATTGTGCTTTGTTTGCTACATGTATTATGCCAAAATGAAATATGTAATGCAAAATACATGCATATATATACTAATACATCATTTCATTACCAAAATGAGTGATGTAGCCAGAGAGTAAATACACACCGAGGCAACTATCTGCATTGCTGTCTGTATGTGACCTTGCTGATGAATGGACATAAAACCCCAATCAATCAATAAATCAGTAAAATCAATCAATCACTCGATGTGCAGTTCTCCCACATACAGGTTCATTGCTGTATGTATAACCTTGCTGTTGAACTGATATAAAAACCTCAATCTTTAGGGTTGTTTCCCCCAATGCAGCAGGTTAAATACGGAATCGAACCCGTTGGCCCAGCCTTAAATGACCTTAGCTCTTGATAGGCAGTTAAACACCAATAAATCAAATCAAACCCCAGTCAACCAATCAATCAATCAATCAATGTGCAATAATTCCAGCATAAAACTATTTACACAATTCCCTAACATTTGATTGGTCCGTTGCAAGTCTCCGTCCAAAATTTATATCCCAGTAAACTCCATGCCAAACTACTTTCCGTAACCATGAGGCGCAGTTAAAATAATTCTTAAGAAAACGGAAAATAAACACATTTTGATGATTTATGAATGCTAGAATTATAAGGAATGAATGGCCTTTTTGTGGAATTTATCGGGGATATAAACTTGGAAAAGTCGCGGGAATACTGGACGAGGCCTTCTGGCCTTCGTCCAGTATTCCCGCGACTTTTCCAAGTTTATACCCCGATAAATTCCACAAAAAAGCCATTCATTCCTATAATGTATATGACCTTGCTGAGATTGTACATAAAACCCCAATCAATTAATAAATCACTCAATCAATCAAGTACAGTTATGTCCACACACAGGTGCATTCCCGTCTGTATATGACCAGGCTGTTGTATGGACATTAAACCCCAATCAATCAATCAATTAATGTACAGTTCTCCCTACATGTGTACAACATCAATCAATCAATCAATCATTCATTCATTCATTATTCATTCATTCATTCAATGTGCATTGCCGTATGTATATGACCTTGCTGTTGAATGGCCGTAAACCCCATTCTCCATGAAATAGACAATAGATCTATGTATAGATAATCCACCATGTAATTGTGCCGCATGTTCAGGATTTACAATTGCTGTAACTAGGTAAGGTTCCTTGGTAGATCATGTCCTTTAGGCATAAGTTATTGTTCACATATTGGATTTTTAAGGAATTAAATGCGAGAGAGAGAGTTAGTGACCGCAGCATTTGGTTCATTAATATCCAATATGTGAACAGTAACATACTTACAAGTAGCCAGGTTTATAATGCAGTCTCCCATCCTAGTATTGATTTTCCATTTCCTGTCGAACAGGTGGTCATCATTAAGTATAATTTAATATTCACATATTGGATTTTTAAGGACTTAAATGCGATATAGAGTTTTAGCGACTGCAGCATTTAGTTCCCTAAAACCCAATATGTGAACAATAACATAACTATAATTAGCCAGGTTTATAACGCAGTCTCCCAAATTTGAGTATTGATTTTCCATTCCCTGTCAATTTCTTCTTCATCTAAATTGCTTGACCCTAAATGATACTATTTTGTGTTGATGGGCCGTTCAGCACCATTCCATTCCATTCTATTCCATTTCCTGTCGAACAGGTAGTGTCATTACATCTGGTATTATGTAACTTATTGGAGTAAATCTTGTAATATTTGAAATAAGTGAAACATGATATTGGCCAGCTATTCTTTCACTTCCTAGTTGTCCTTTGACAGATATCATATAACAGGTAATTAACCCATTACATACTGAGGCTACACCATTTTTTTTCATATGAAAAATATAAATAATTCTCTTAATTATGCACAGAAGTATATGTTGTTACCACTCATTTGAACCGTCTCATTGAGACGGTTCAAATGAGTGGCGACAACATATACTTCTGATGAGAAATAAAAAATATTTAATTATTTTTTCGTCAGAACAATTGTGTATTTTTAGAATGTAGAGGGGTTAACACATGAATATGATATGTCTGGTTTTACAGACTTAAATGCAGACATTATATTAATTGTTGACCCAGGGCTGTATGTTATGTGTAATAGTATATCTGATTGACATTCTTTCTCATGCTTTTTCAAACAAATGCATATTTCACTGTGCTAGCTAGACAGTATACAGTATAGCAGTTTTATGAAAAACGCGTTGGGCTACACGTTTTAACATTACTGACATCCATGAGTAATTCATTTGTGTTGCATAACAGAACATTGTCAGTGTACAAGTGTACGTGGTGTCGGAAGCAAATATGTCTCTATTGACTAACCTGGCGACTAACCTAGTTGAGTTTGTACTAGCTCCTCATCAAATACATGTAACACGTTCATGTAGCCAGTAGCCTATTTCACCAACACTGCAAAGTATACTTATCTAGCAAAGTATACTTTGAGGGAGACATTTTCAATTTAAAGATAAATTTATTAATTTTTATTACATGCATACTGTGATAATGTAATAAATTCAGTATAATAATTCTGCATACTTTTAAATCATCAAATATATGGTGTCGTTAGTTCTATATTACATAATGCATTTCGGGACAAATAAATGATTACTCCCTCAAAGTATACTTTGCTAGATAAGTATACTTTGCAATTTTGATGAAATCGGCTACTGATAACGAGCTATGTTGATTGTTAGAAGCATGACCGGTGCTTCATTGATGGATGCACAGGCTGAATAGTTATATTGCTTGTTAGAAGCATGATGGGTGCTTCATTGATGAAATGGCAAGCTAATGGTTTTTGCAACCAGTGTAGATCCAGATCAGCCTGTGCATCCGCACAGTCTGATCTGGATCTACACTGGTCGCAAACCCTGTAAGCCACATGTCTCTAGTGACAGCCACATATTATGTCATTGGTCCAGGCTACTAGCAACTGGCATCAGAGTTTACACCACAGGTAAACAAGTGCATGCTGTAAGTAACTAATGATATCATAGGACACCTGAAAGAGAAATAGTTCCAACATGACCACCAATGTACGCAATATCAGGCCCGTAGCCAGACCTGTTTGAAGGGGGGGGGGGGGTCGTTTCAAAGACCCAAGGGGCCTGAGGTATCTAGGGGGGTCTAAAGAAGTGGAAATCGAGGCTAAAAAAGAGGACCTCGAGGCTGGGCGGGTGGGGGTCGGGTCCGACCTCCCCCCCCCCCCCCTGGCTACGGGCCTGAATATTATATCATTGAATGAACCTATAACAGAAACACCAATACATTCAACTGGTCCCAAAGAGAAGGCAACAGTTGATCTACCTGTATTATATATAATAATATAAACAACAGCATCGAAAGTGCCGTGAAACAGTGTCATACAAACGTCCATCACTGTCATGCACAGTGCTTGTAGGACACCTGATTTTCCTCAACCCTCTGAGTCTCCCCACCCTAAATAACCGGCATAGACGCGTCCATGCTAAATTTGAACTAGTTCATTAATCCTGTGTATCTTGGGACCGAGGTACATGTATCATAGTATGAGGACTATGTTTTAAAAATTCTGAAAAGTACTGACAAATACTGTAGATCGTGATGAGACGGCTCGTTACGAGCCGGCTCATCTGGATCTACAGTGTTTGTAAATGTTGTGGTTATGGTCTCAATGGTTTAAATGCTTAATTTAGACATTTTATCTTTTTTTCTATTCCTGGTTCTCCGTCGTTTGATGTATATTTCACCCATTTAGCGACCTGTCAACATATTTCAACCTGCGGTCTATAGCTTGTGGGTGTCTTCCGTAACGTCTAATATAGCCTCGTCATACTTCATAATAATTGGGCAAAACATGACAGGGGCATAATTGAAACCAAATTACCTCAACCCCGATACATATTGAATACCTGGTCATTTGACACCGCTTTATACCTAAACTTATACAAAGTAGATACCATCTCTCGTGGCTACAAGAACTAATGCTCGTGGATGTTCTATTTCAAATTCTATAGTAATGGAGCAACATTATCATGATATCATGTGTACTTGTGAACACACCCTGTTCCATGTGTGTATTGCGGCACCACATAAGCACCACATATGCACGTAAATTATTCCCTGTTCTGGTGACTTCCTTACCTGTCTCGTAAGTTATCAGACCTGTATTCCTTGCGAACGCGACACAAGATCGCATTTCTTGATAAACAACAAGGTCTTCTTCACCAATACATAGCTGTCAAACTCGTAAGATTGCTTTGCATGTTACAAATCATGTTATTGTCGAGTATGTGCCCTATCTTTGTCTATTGTGATATATTCATTCATGATCTGTAAACCGAAATCGGAAGGACCTCCAGGGAAAGTCTCAAAAGAGGTTTCGAGAAAAAAGAATAGCTTATTTTCCTGAAGCGAAAATATGGAGGGTCTACGCTCGCCTCTGGAATTTCATTCCCTGTCATATCGGCATAGTTTGCTGATAATAATGATTTATACAGTAGCCTATTTCACCAAAATTGCAAAGTATACTTATCTTGCTAAGTACACTTTGAGGGATAAATGTTCAATTTAAGGATAAATTTAATAAATGTATACTGGAGTTATTACATTATCACAGCCATAAATTCAGTATAATAATTAGTTTAATCATCAAATATATGCAGTCGTCAGTTTTATATGAAATAATGCATTTCGGGAAAATAAATGATTACTCCCTCAAAGTACACTTTGCTAGATAAGTATGCTTTGCAATTTTTGTGAAATAGGCTTCAGATTAAAAAAGAAAACTAGAGCTCATGCGGAATTCAACCATCGATGTACATGTACATGTAATTGACGACATCAAACAATATCGGCAAAAACGGCGATTGTCAAGGAAAGTTCATGAATGTGGTTTAACGTCCCAGGAACAGCTAATGTCATATAGGTACGGGGATATGTCAGGCTATGTATTATTTAATATAATAAAAGGATACCAGACCGCAGCACGAGATGAATGCTTGATGAAGACCACACGTTAGAAATTTATGAACCAGAGTGACTATTAAAATAAGGTGTAGTTATGTTTATGTCGGAAGTTACTGACAGTACGATATACATGTAACTCGTAGTACTGAGTTCCAAACAGCCTGAGTCCCGATCAACAGTTATTTTGAAACTAACTACCAAAGTCGGACCGTTGCAAGACTTACATGCACATGCATGTACATGTATTGTGAAAATGAAATACTCAATAATTTGCATGATTTTAACCAATAAAGTAAATATGCATTGGCAATCAGTATTTTTTTCTGTAGTTATGATGTATCAGTTTAGTTAGGTATACCCCCAACCGCCCCACGCACACATATATATATACACACATATACCCTTAAGGCTGACCGACGTATCAGTTTAGTTAGGTATACCCCCTCCAACCGCCCCGCGCACACATATACACACACAGATACCATTAAGGCTGACCGACGTATTTATTGCTCATTCTAATTCATTGGTAAATGCCGGGAGGAAAGTTAAAACACACATATATTAGCATCTATGTTAGTTGCATTGGATTGATATCACTCCAAACAAGCATAGCTAATCAGGTACAGTATGCAAGAATGTAATCGATGTATCCACCACACTCGTATGTTACAAAGCCCCACCTTGTTGTCTTGGTATTCGATTTGCGTAATTAGAACTACACTTAACGTCTTCGAGCACGTATTTAAACAAAACAAGTTCCCGACTGTACAGGATAAATCATATCATGAGTTAGTGTTACTAGTATAGTATGTTCTTAGATGACGAACGTATGCAATATTTGGCACAACATGTATGCCCGTGTATTCGTCTTGTGATTTTTCAACCAATCAACCAATCAATCAATCAATCAATCAATCGATCAATGCCTTCCTGAGATATACATATACTCGTAGTGCCATTTAAAAGACAGTACGGCCAGCAAGCGCACGATATGTATTTTTTGCCTCCTTATCGCAGAGAAACAGGCTGGCTGCATGTATATAAGTGCCAGGAACCACGCCAACGTTCAGAGAATGGAGTCAATTGGCAAATACGACATCGTCTTGGAACGGTCAATAAACAAAATAGTCCGTTAGGGCAGTTGAACATGGTTAACACAACGGAGAAAACGGGGCATTGCCTTCATGTCCCGTGAAGACAGTACTAGATAGTTAAGGCAATTAATGGATAAAGTCATATGAATATATATATATCTAAGTCTAATCAGTTATAAAGGAAGAAACATTCACACGACACCCATGATGAAAGCTCATTTGTGGCTGTGACTGGAGAAATTGTGCTTATGGGATAATGATCTACATTTATATTGCTTGTTAGAAGCACGACGGGTGTTTCATTTATAGAATGGCGAACAGCGCATATTCTGATCAGGCTGTGCTGATGCACAGACTGATCTGGATATACACGGGTCGCAAAATTCATAAGCCCAATTTGTCCAGTCACAGCCACATTTTCAGAAACGATTGGCAGAACCCATGAAACCCAGAAACGGCACATAACGAAGGCTACACAGATTGCGAATGTATATTTATTTCATGGAAATACAATATATGCTGCGCAACATGATATTACCAGTGGAAAGTAATATTACAGACTTCATTCAATAAATTATTCAACAGAACGGGAATAGCAATACAAAAGCGTACACGAGCTAATGGTATGTTGTTAAAGACGAAGTCAATAGATCCATGATAATCGCGAAAAGGACTGACAGAGATGTATTCTGTATTTTAAGCAGAATTACTTCCCTTGATGAAACGTTACTCTATCCAATACGAAAAAGACGCTACCGAAGTATTCATCACTGCGCGTGTGTACGTAAAACTGTCGGTAAGATCGCAACACTAAGTCAATGAATCCATGATACTCTCCGAATAGGAATACCAGAAAATGTATACATTACAAGTTACACTACACAAACGGCTCCTAGCTTCCGCAAAACTCAATGCCACTGAGACACAATTAATAGCAAATACTATAGAATGAGCACAACGGTCGAAATTAATGACGGTCGATCAACGACCACACAGGATCGGTAAAATAATAATCACTGGAAGCAGGCACTATGAGACTTTCTCTAGTCATCACACTGCACTAAACTCCATCGATGTTATTCGTTTCCAGATCCTTCGTGTTCATTGACCACGACTATCATTTCGACAGATATGCACATTTTGCATCGTTTTATGTCATGGACTGTGACAACGCAACATAGTCCGTGACACACATGAACAATTGCAATGAAAATGCACTTGCAATGCATACTTTTTCGGGTAGTCGTGTTCGGCGATGGTCACGGATTGTATTATAATTTATTTTCGCAGCATCCTTATCAGTACACCTGTTCTACTGATGTGAATGTACAACTAAAACTTATAAATACACATACCACGTACACAATAGGCGGCCGTGTCGACCAGGAAACTGAGCTCAATAAGGATGTTGACTCACAGGAAGATAGTGTTACAAACAGCATAATAGTATACATGTGATAACATAATGTCGTGTTTGAATACAGCAACTTGCAACTTGCTGTATTCAAACACGACACTATAGTATCACAGGCTCACTAATGCGGAAGTAATATATACTAATGACGATGTTCTTGCTAAGAAACTGAATGCAGTGAAGCAGAAGGACAATAGCGGACCATAATAAAACAATAGTACTCGGTTAAATGACTCGGTAACTGAAAGTATTACTGGTCATTGTATTCAGGAAAACGTGGAAACAATTGTGCGTTTGCCCAGTCAACAATACAACTTATAAGACAAAGTCAGGAGATCCATGTTGTGTGAATCGCCGAATATTATTAGCAAAATACATATTACAAATTATGTTCATTCCAGATATTATGTGCGTAGTTTCACAGTCCATGATAAAACCCGTATTCTTGATAAATTAGCTTCAATTTGCACATTGAATACGTATTTTCTCTACTTCTGAATGGGCACGCAATAACTAAGTTGATATTTTCAATACAAGTACATTAGTTGAACCTAATTTTACCATACAAAGTGTAATCAAACTACCCCTTCAAACAGGTATAAAACGTTCATGTGATCACATTAACTGGTGGTCACTTTGCAGTTTTAAAGCAGTACATAGTGTATCCAATAGCCATCGTATTAATGTTCGTCCTTCAGCTGTGTGGCTTTTATTTCGATGTCCCCATGTACATGCAGATGTCTCCCTTAAAGCAGCCATAGTATTCGCATGTGTCGTGTCTAATAGATCATTAATAATACATAACGATGTCCGTCTATTCAAATTACCATGTATTATCTCGGGTCACGAGGCTTAAGCAAGGTGTCGTGTTACCGACCTTACTATTCAGATAGTTTATTAGTGTCATTTGAGCGGTTCTTATACAAGGCATTTGCCTTCCACGTGGTTGATACATTCAGTATTGTATTCTAAATACAGAAACTCCATCCGATGTGAATACTTTGTCCAACTTTGAGTCGCGTAAAGACAATCAAGTATTACTACCATATAGTATGACATTACATATTATGTGAACACGTGCAGAAAATAGGTCACTGGTATTTATGTTACACCAAATGAAATTAAACCGTTTAACTTACCAATAAATATGACCTACCAAGATAAGTCTGTGACTATCTATGATTTGACCAGAGTGCCCTTCAAACAGTATGCAGCACTCGGATGCGCACCGGTCTTAAATGTCTAATACCGATGCCAGTGCAAGAGGTTGCAAACTGTTTTCTGTGTTCATCTCGGGATCTTATTCAACACCACTGACTCAAGCTCACCAGTATTGCGTTATAAGCATGACAATACTAGTATACGATGAATAGTTTTAGAACCTCGGACCATTGTCCGTACGTGCATAAACGCAGAAAGAATAGTTTTAAAAAGACACGACTGGATATATCAAATTGAGCACGGTTCTGTGTTGAGACGATGAGGTGGTCGATTAACTAGTACATGTTTCAAAATGGCACGATCGCACATTCGAAATTGTGTTAATTGCATGACATTATTTTACATTTACTATCCCAGTGGTTAAGTATACGTACTAAAACAAGTATAACCTCAAAGCATTGATCGATGGTTACAATTAGTAAATCTTTGTCAATGCAACCATTGATAATCCTGAACAGATGCATTTAAACGTTTTGTGCCGTGTTTAATATATGATGGCGAGTCATTTAAATGGCATCGGTGATGCTGATAATGTTCCAACTATGCGTACACCCGCTGACGTCGGCGTAAAGAGATGTTTGTATTGCTCGTTTCTGTGTTACTCTTCTAAAGTCGTAAACCGGAGTTGCACATTTGGAAATATGTGCGTGTCGCCTCATTACGAGACAGAACATGCTACGAAGGATATGTTGCTTTTTCAAATCAAATAAAAAATAACCCAGACGTTACAATTCATTTTCGTCATGTCACCATAGACTTACACACACACACACACACACACACACACACACACACACACACACACAAGGGTACCTTATGACCCTAAATATACTGAAGTCTGACCTACCTTCGCCATATACGCCCGGCCTTAAATGACATTAGTTGTTGATATGCCGTTAAACACCAATAATCAATAAATCATCGCCACATACGAATTTGCTCGTTTCAGAAATTCCAACACCAGCTAGCAGGCAAGCACCCTGCGTTCTACTCGGCGACGCGGCTCGGTCGGAACCTCAAGGATCGGTGTGTGAAGGGAGACCCAGACCGAGATGAGCTGCAGCAGATGCTCGATGACCTGAAGGATAAATGGAACTCTGTTCGATCTGTTGTCTCCAAAAGGTAGGCGCTCTTTATCCCCCCCCCCCCCCCCGCTGTATGGTCGGGCACGTACTCATGCTGCATATCCAAGGTGTATGATCACGTGGTACTAACAACAACAACAAGTACCGATTCAAAGTACGTATTATTTTATAGTGTCCTTATTACGTAACGGATTTTGATGAAATATGGCGCATCAAACGCGTCCTGTTAAGCTGCATTTGGTGGTCTCTTTATTTTCGCCCAAACTGCTGTCGTTTTTGCGAAGAATCGATTGCCGTGTGTCCGACACGGAAATCGATTCTTCGCAAAAACGACATAAGTCTGTGCCAAACTCCCTAGACCACCAAATGCAGCTCATGAAGATGTGTTTGCTGCGCCATATTTAATCAAAATCAGGAAAATATCAAATAATACTTACTTTGGAGTGGGCGACGTTGTTGTTGTTGTAACCACGTGAGCATGCACCTTGTACGAGGTAGTAAGAATTCTTTGTAGCTTATTTATGTTTTACTTATTGATGCTTTTAGGTATATTTAATGTATTTATAGGCCTTGGTCTGTTACTTCAACATATGGATTAATCTGAGCATTCATTTCATGACAAATAAGAATTATGTTTCACAAATTGTGCTGACTGATGGTAATGGATTAGGTATAGCTTTTATAAAAGTAAATTTTATGCAATAATATCTGATAAATCATCTGTGACTCTGTGTCTTTATGCACCTATGAATGTCTTCCCTGCCTGAAATGGGAATTATACAGCAACACATGCCTGAGATGGGACTTAGACAGCAACACGCGTTTGATGCGCCATATTTCATCAAAATCCGTTACGTAATAAGGACAATTTTTTTTATTTTAACTGCGCCTCACGATTACGGAAAGTAGTTCGGCGTGGGAGTTTACTGGGATATAAATTTTGGACAGAGACTTGCTACGGGCCAATCAAATGTTAGAGAATTGTGTAAATATTTTTGTGCTGGAATTATTCATATGTATGCCTCGTAGCTTGTTCTGTCGTCGGTAGTGGCTACAACTCGGGCTTAACTAGTATGTTAAGGAAACGTATATAGTATATCTATATATATATGGTAGTTCCAAACGTCTGTAATCGCATAATTACTATATATATATATTATGCCTACCGCGGTGTGACGGTATTATCAACTCATTAATTAACCTAAACCAAATACGAAACGATACGAATGTCAATAGGTTGTCTCTTTATGATACATGTAGTAATGGTATTGGCGTTCTGTATGAGGCATACGTATGAATAAATGAATCCTATCTATAGATGACATATGCAGCATTATGGCCTACAGAATATAGAAGACAAACTGCCCTTTCAAATGCTTTCATAAATTGAATTTAAAAACTTGCAATACCATGTTATTCCCATTCATCAATTCATAAGTCAAAACACAAATTGACGCCAACACTTTTGAGACGACCCCCACGCGTACCTGAAGGCGGAAAATAGATCAATGGCGTGTGACGCTGACTTGTCACGCGGAATACTTCTCGCGTTACCGATTTGATATCAAACCGAGGGCAACAGCCGTAGTATTCCGAGTGTCATGTCAATTACAGGTATATTTACATTTCCTGTGTTATGTAGACGAACAAGTGTTTTAGTCGATAATTGACGGAATATTTTACTAATTCCGGACATATTTGGTGTGTACACGGATTACCGGCCACCCTGGCGTCAGATTCGGGGACGGATATGGGGTCGGAGGAGGAGCGGTGGGGGCAAATGTCGATCCCCCGCCTCATGCTTCTCTCGCCGAGGTAAGACATAATTTATAATTAGGGCTGGTGTCTGAGAAAAGCTAAGCGACCTGAATGCTTAGGGCATTTCTCACATGTAGAGTGATGATTATCATTATTACTGTCTATGATTAGGTGTGGGGTGGGGGGGGGGGGGGCGTTGTTGAGGGACCATTGACATTGTGGAATACAGGGATTCCGCTGGGGAAAATAAAAATCGCCACTTCAAAATTTTTATATTTTTTTTCGGAAATTGTAATTTTTTATCGCCAATTGTTTATTTTTACAGCGGAATCCCTGGGAATATACCTAAAAATTAGTTCTCCGTACACATAACTCTAATTACATTTCATTGTAGAATTGTCTCTCAATGACAATATAGCGAAGTATAAACGTCAACACCATGCAGGTTTTTTCAATATTTTAGTGTGCAAAGTGTAAATGCCATTACGCACGTTTTTACTGTGTAGCGATATAGTGCAACCAGCTGCCTATAAAGCGGGAAACGTGCAGCTATAAACCTAAAATGTGACCCCGTGCCTGAAATTGACAATGAATTAGCGCCATTGGATTTTGTCTAGGACCCAATTAATTAATGTTTTATTGACTGCCGACTAATGTAGACTCATCAGACTGCACATGTTGATCTGGTTCACGCTTGTCGCATTTCAGTTGAAGTGACGTACACATTTCCAGCCTCTTGGAAGCACGAAATCAGACAATGAATCAAGGAAACCTAGATTTCCTTCAATTTCCAGGAGTTTTCAATGAGATTTTTCCTTCAAAGTCACTATCGCTATATTCAGGGTTATTTGAATGCAGATGCACAGGCTGATCAGGGCCTACGCTGGTCGCATAGATCACAATGTTCAGTCTCTCGCCCAGGTAAGAAATAATTATCATGAAATCCGAGACGTGTAGACAATACATGTGAAAGTTTAAATGCCAACTAGCAGTGTGTGTGTTTGTATACACACTATTGGAATTTTTCTTGGTATTTGATAAAACCAGGCTTACCTATATCATATGCGACCAGTGTAGATGTTCGTCAGAGAGTGGAATTCACTTAGTTTGCCGAATAATTCATGATTCGCCAAACAAATCGCTGACCAAATGGCGAACAGTGTAGACCCTGATTAGGCTGCACTTATGAGTAGGGGCTTATCTGGATCTTCAATCTTGGCAAAGGTAATAAGACCAGCAGTTTTATTTGATAACGGCCAGATTGACAATACATGATTTAAGTTGTTCTGCCAGTTAGAAATCCATTGACATTTTTTTGGTGTACTATACAGTATACAATGTAAAACGGCCATAATGTCTTCAATCTTCGACTAAAGAATTTTTAAAAAATTATTTTGGTTTTTGGAAGAAAAAGAAAACAATTCTTCATAATTTCTTCCAAGACGTTATGTACAGTGTCAACAATACAGTGTGAAAAATAACAAAGTACTTGCAACACATACTTTCACAGATCTGACAGAGAATAAAGAACAATATATAAGTTTTCATAGGCTAATTTTTTGTTTTTGTGCCGTGTCACATATGCGTCTATTATGTAACCCTCTTAATCATTGTAATAATCGGAAGTACTACAGCGTTCAATCAATACTTTCCTTACTCAGACATTCTCACCAGATATTTCCTCTAATTAGTTAATGACATCTCGCCATTCATGCATTATTAATTGGGACAGTTCGGGAGATAACGTGCTTTATGGAATGTCAGTATGCAATGCTTTATTCAAGTGAATATAGGGTTAACTGTACATGTATTGTAATTTTCAAATTTGCGGCGTATATCAGAAAATGATAGGTCGGAAAATCTGTTTAATGGCGACGCGCTAATTTTCCGACCTATCATTTTCTGATATACGCCGCAAATTTAAAAATAATAATGCGGTTAACCTATTTCTAATGCACTCCTTAAAAGCCATCCGGACCACTTTGTGTGTTTAAGGCTGTTAACCCTTACAATGCTGAATTAATTTTTGTTTTGACTGCTGTTTATTTTTTATTTTCCATTTTTCTTATATAAACATCTTTTGACAACACTTTAGAATCATTTCCAATGGAAATGATTCTGAAGTGCTGTCAAGCCATGCTTTTATTGAGAATGAAGATCAAATATAACAACAGCAGACTACTCTTTTCGTTTCCGCATTCTAAGGGTTAACAGTGGAATATGTGACAGAAATTCCATAGATGGTTAGCAACGTGGTCAATGTGTTGTGTTGCTATTGATTGTCACATATGACATTAATATACATCGGATAGTCTGACAAAAGGGACCTTACAACATTTGCAACAAGTGTAGATCTTGATTCTTGAATGTGAAATATATTTCCGTAAAATATATTTCCACAGTCACATCATGACCGAGATGACCTAAATGAATGGTCACAACGTATTGTACAGTCACATTAAAGGTACATACCCACTCAGTAGGCACAAAATGTGCTTTATATTAGAGACATCATCTGAGATATTTTCTGGAAACATTCATTCTCCATTACCCCACATATTGATTGGCCTTATTATACATTTCATATCAGATGTAAATGTCTACACTGATATCAGGGGCTATAACCGTGTTTCCTTAACGGACATTACTATTTATAATCTGTCGAAAATATTATTTTTTCAAGTGACGGATTTAATTAGTATATATAATTAAAAACTATCATGCCTCATTTGCATATGAAAATAGCCTGATACCACTGCACGTCACTATCAGTAAAATAAATATTATTAAATTATTTTATCTGTATAGCGGGAACTCGTAATTTTTAGAACTGGTGGAATAGTGACACAATTATTTAATTCCTATAAAGAAAATTATGTGCCTACTGAGTGGGCAAGTACAGGCGCGGATACAGGGGGGCGGGAGGTCCAGGTTTCGCGCTCTGCAATTATTTCTGTATCCGCGCCTGTAGCCTATTTCATCAACATTGCAAAGTATACTTTGAGGGAGTAATCATTTATTTTTCCTGAAATGCATTATTTCATATAGAACTAACAAATGCATATATTTCATGATTAAAAGTATGCAGAATTATTATACTGAATTTATTACATTATCACAGCCAAATTGGCTGTGATAATGTAATAAATTCAGTATAATAAAAATTAATAAATTTATCATAAAATTGAAAATTTCTCCCTCAAAGTATACTTTGCTACTAAAGTATACTTTGCAATGTTGATGAAATAGGCTACTGATGTACCTTTAAGAAACTAGAGGGAAGGCATTGGCGAGCCATCACCTTATGCCCACTTGTTCCAAATTTTGTAGTCTGAAAGGGGAGATAGTCCATGACCCTGGGGCGGGTGGGTGGTGGTGGGGGTCAAATAAAACTTTGAATTTCACTTTGCACATTTGCACACCATATTAAGGAAGTCACATACCAAATATTCAGTCGCCAGCTATTACGGTTTTAAGACTTCTACTTAAAAGAACCGTGACAGACAGGCACACCTGTGTCAAAAAAAACCATAATGGTACCGATTTATAACCATTTTTGTCATCCACGTCAACAAATGTCAAAAAGTTTGTAGAAGTTTCTTCATCATGGTTTTACTGTTACATGACGGATTGCTTCAATATTTGGACACTTGATACTTGTGAGCATTTGAAAAACACATTTGTTTGCATAATAGATATAGCGTGGCACCTTTCCAAACTTGACACGCTGGGAACCTCCCAAGTTGTCTGATAAGAGGTTCCATGAATTTACCCATTTCAACACTACAGACCTCTATCATAATGTTTTCAAACAGTGTGGATCCAGATGAACCGGCTCGTAACGAGCCGTCTCATCAGGATCTGCACCATTTGTGGATATTTTCTTACTGCTAAAAACAGTATCCCTGTCTGACAAATGGAATTGTCTGAAAAAGAACAAGGGAGTGTCCATTTCAGTTATTTGGGGGTGAAATAGTTAAATGGCGAATAAAGCGAAGCCAATTGACAGTGTTAGGAGGGGTGATCTACTGCCTGTTTCACGAAACCTCCCCAAATTTTATGGCCATATAAACAATGCAAAAACAGTATTTTTTCGATAATATTAAATTTTATCAAAATTTAAGAATGAGCTTTCTTTTTATTTCGTGAAAATTGGTCAAATATTGATATTATTACGAAAAATTGATTTGTCTATGGGAATTTACATGGGGGGAAAAGGAGATGGAGGAGCTGTGGGAGGAGTCAGAAAATGAAAATTGACTCCGAAACCTGGCTAGATAGCTTGGAAATTATCTAACTAAGAAAACGAAGTTAAATTTTGAAAATCGGTCCAGTATTTCTGAAATTCAAAAAAAATCCCTATGGGGATTTAACATGGGGAAATATTTTTTTCGCAATAAAATCAATATTTGACCAAAATTTCTCGAAATAAAAAGAAGGCTCATTCTTAAATTTAATATTATCGAAAAAAAAAATACTGTTTTTGAATTGTTTATACGTCCGTAAAATTTGGGCAGGTTTCGTGAAACAGACAGTAGGTGTACATTGGTCTGATTGGCTCTGTGATATTTTATGATTGTGTTTATCATTTGTTGACATGTTATTGTTAAAAATGATCATTTGAGCTATTTGGTATTTGTAACTTTTAAATGTTTACATATGGTGATATCAAAATATTTGTGTTTGTGAGAACTGAAGCCATTTTTTTATTCATGCTGATTGTGTTCATTCAATGTGAATTTGCTTATGTGACAGTGCTCCAGTTAAGGTGCGTAATTTGACCAACTTAGGGTGAAATTTTGTTATTTCTTCATCAAAAATGGCAAGTTGGGAGTCCTTTAGAATCGTCTCATTGAGACGATTCTAAAGCACTCCCAACTTGCCATTTTTGATGGAGAAATAAGAAATTTATCTCCAAATTACGCACCTTAACTGGAGCTCTGTATGATATATAATCTGTTGTTTGGTTTATTTTCCATTTTTCTCACAAAAAATATGGTTTGATAGCATCCAATGGAAATGATTGTAAATTGTTGATTTGTACACATGCACTTTCATTGATTTTAAAATATGTATTGCGCATGTTGCATAATTTCATTTTTTTTTTGGGAAATAATGATACATAAATGATACATATCCATTTAACATGGAAAACCAATTTTTTAGCTAAATATAGACCAGGATCTATAAATAGAAATAATTCCAGCACAAAAATATTTACACAATTCCCTAACATTTGATTGGTCCGTTGCAAGTCTCCGTCCAAAATTTATATCCCAGTAAACTTCATGCCGAACTACTTTCCGTAACTGTCGGGCGCAGTTAAAATAATTCTTAAGAAAACGGAAAATAAACACATTTTCTTGATGAATTTATTTCAAATGCTGGAATTATAAGGAATGAATGGCCTTTTTGTGCAATTTATCGGGGATATAAACTTGGAAAAGTCGCGACTTTTCCAAGTTTATACCCCGATAAATTCCACAAAAAGGCCATTCATTCCTATATTAAATATACCTAAAAGTATCAATAAATGCAAAAAAAAACAAAACAAGCTAGACAAATTATTTTTACTCCCTCCATTTACTCCATATATGGAGGGAGTAAAAAACTAATTTTTAGCTCATTTTTTTTTCATTTATTGATACTTTTAGGTATATTTAATGTATTTATAGACCTTGATCCGTTACTTCAACCTGTGGTATAGCAGAAATAAAAGAGTATATTTCATTATGAAGTTATAAATAAAATACTTGCTTGGTGTGTGATAGTGTGAATGAATATAATGGACACTTGCTAATGTATTCAAGACAAAAAACAATCCTACAAAATATTATATTGATTATAATACATGTGCAGTATTTATGGCCCTGTTGTAAAATTCCCAGGCTTTGAAGTACACCTATACAAGGTATGTTAATCACTTTCGCAATATTGCTATTATCACAGGTAAGAAAACCAACAACTCGGTGTCACAACCAGTCATTTTTTCGAAAATTGTAATTTTTTATCGCCAATTGTTTATTTTTATCGCCATTTGCGAAAGTGGCGATCGCCAGCGGAATCCCTGGTCTACACTGTTTGCAATATTCAATATGTGTTTATCGGAAATACTGCAGTTTAGAGTTTTCATCGCGTTCATAAAAAAAAACTGTACAGGGTATAAAGTGGCTTGATGCTATGCTGAAGTTGAGATTGCAGAATTACCGGTACTCAGCGCCATATAGGACAAAGCAATGTTTACATAACTGTTGGTAGTTGTTTATTCATAAAAGCTGTTTTGATAGGTTAATCACCTTTCCTGAGAGGTGTGGGTTAAAACACAATAAAGCGGTGACGTTCCCGCAGTTAGGAAAATACTTGGGAGCGTGTTTTTGTTATTGTGTTCAATATTTAAGATTGATGTTATTCAAAGTTCATTGCCAAATATGAAAGCTTAGCAGTTAATAACAATTGTTTTCAGAGTGAAAAATATTCAAAGACTAAACAGTGGGGAAAAATGCTTTAAAATTGGTGCATAACGATATGGATATTAATTAATTTATATAAACGTTATACATTTATACAAAATTGATCACAAGTGCTTTAATATTAATACATCTAGATATTAATTAATTTGTAATATATTTACATGTACTCTGAAACTGAAGCAAAAACAACTCTACCTATTTGAAAGTGTCTGAAAGTGATCGTGTACTATCGGAATTGGGCTTCAAAGAAACTGTTTATCAAGGTCATGGTCATTCTGCAAAAGGACTTTCGGTAAATCCGTTGACTACAGTTTGTGTGAAATAATGTTAGATCATGTTTAGAAAACAATCAAAATGATATAATTCTGTCTGGTATGTGTGATTTGACTGATATCTGATAACGATATCGATATGGTATTACCTGCCTATCATAATGCTGGTCTCCAGATAAGGAATTAGTATAAACTTGGTTCCGTTTTTTTGTTTAGTCATCTTTTTATCTTCAAAAATAGTTAAAAAAATAGCACCATTTTTCCAGTCACAGCCACATATGACCTTAGGTATTGCTGGAACATTAAACACATTCACAAGTTCATCTTTTTACAATCAGCGTAAATAATACTCCATATTTGTAGTGTGTACAATTAACCCTTACACCGCTATCTTAATTTGTTGTCGTCTGCTGTTTATTTTCTATTTTCCATTTTTATCATCAAAAACATGCTTTGACAGCACTTCAGAATCATTTCCATTGGAAATGATTCTGAAGTGCTGTCAAAACATGTTTTTATCGAGAAATAAGGCAATATATAAAAGCAACAAGAGATGACAATTGTTGTGTGTAGTGGTCTATGGGTTAATGTATCTATATATTGGGTGACCTTTCGTGATTTGCGACATTTGAACAATGCCTTTTGTTTCATAGACCTACAGTAACTACATGCTCCAAGTGAACTACGGTGTGCAATCTTGATCTTGATAGACAGATAGACAGATCTGTGTCGTGATACGCGATTGACTCACCGCATAATTAGCGGTTTTGTGGGACGGTACTCCGTAATTTATGCTAATTATGGTAAAGAGAGTATGTGTATTTATAAGTGCATGTGCATTCCGAACCGCGCTCTTGAATACAATTATGTGTACAACTAGACTCGCTATTATTCGTGTGCATGTCATACAGACAGGGGGTGGGGTAGGATCGGTGCATCTGTTTCGCCATGAGAAAAGGGCTTTATTATCTTTGTAACCAGTGGAACTGGGCTAGTGATTTTTTACAAAATAAAGATATACATTGTATATATGTCATGGTACTTCTTTAGTTTGCAATATTCTATCATATGATCGAGACACTCCACGTGGTTTTGTACCTATTAAGAACATGTGCAATATTTCATGAAACAAATAGTATGATAGTTTCCATAAATGACGTTGAAAGTTGACAAAATTTTCATAGCAAATGCGGATTTCAAATTTTTTCAACTTTCGACGTCATTTACGGAAACTATCATAAATTTTGTCATCTTTCAACGTCAGTTACAGAAAATATTCTGTAAATATATTTCATGAAAAATCTCACACGTTCTTGGGTACAAAATCACATGGCGTGTCTCGTACGGATCACTTATGTCACTTTCCTGTTAAATTAATGTTATTCAGTCGAACGTTAGCAGTATGCACAAATCTGCTTCATTACATTGATCAAGTGCTTTTATGTTCTACCTTTTTATTGCTGTTGTATTTTTGGCTTAATTAACCACTTATTGATCGGATTTTCAATTGAACAAGTGTTGAGCCTCTCCTCGTAATAATCGCACTTTCATGTAATGAATTATCTGGATTAGGATTATTGAAACCTAAATGTCTGAATATCTTATATAACCCTTTCACCTCTATGTAACTGGAATGGATTTTGATACATTAATTTGTACCGGTAGTTCAAAAATAGCAGAAAAAAAATCATTTAATTTTCTTTTATTTCTTCTTGTAAATATCATGAATATGTCTTGCAATTTCATTAGACATATTTACAGAGAGAAATAAGAAAACCACTCCTGCACATGACCTTGACCTCACCTACATGTACCATACTTATCTGCAACAAAATATGCGGTCATCCAGGCCTCTACAAATCCACTCGTCAGCTCGTATTGGCGAGTGAATTTTTGATCTGGATGAGTGGTAATTTGAATAGACAGTGTGGCATAAACATTAACCCTTTCAACACCACATGCCTGTATAGTGGTATTGGCAAAAAGTGTAGATCCAGATGAGCTGGCTCGTGGCGAGCCGTCTCATCTGGATCTGCACTTTTTGCAAGTAATTATCATATTTTTGAGAACTGCTGTTTAGATATTAACCATTTCAACACTACAGGCCTGTATAGTGGTATTGGCAAAAAGTGTAGATCCAGATGAGCCAGGATCTGCACTTTTTGCAAGTAATTTTCATATCTGTGAACAAAAACACACCCTTTTCATAAAAGGACTAGACTGAAAATCATTTTCTGACTGTTGGATTGGTTGCAAAATTATCATATCAAATTCCAATCCAGTTACTTAGGGGTGAAAGGGTTAAAGCGTATATGAATATACAATGTATGAGCTCAAATCCAATCTGGACGAGTGGAAAATTAAGAATTTGTCGAGGCCTGTCAACAGACAAATATTGTCACCTATGTCGCTCGTTCTTTGAATGGATGTTCAACATCAATCAATCAATCAAGCAATCAATCAATCAATCAGTTTTGCTTTGACAAGTCACACTTCTTAACCCTTTCACCCTAAGTAACTGGAATGGATTTTGATATGTTGATTTTGCAACCAATTTAACCGTCACAAAATTATTGTCAGACCAGTCCATTTACAAAAAAGGGTGTTGTTGTTCTCAAAAATATGAAAATTACATGCAAAATGTGCAGATCCTAATGAGACAGCTCGTTACGAGCCGGCTCATCTGGATCTACACGTTTTTCCAATAGCACTATACAGGCCTGTGGTGTTGAACGGGTTAATTATGTGTTGTACATTTCTTTCTCTCTGTACATTTCTTTGGCCATCGCAAAAACTCTTTGAAATAATAAATAGGTAAATCCGTGGTAGTACAGGTATGATTCGTATCTAACAAGGTCAACAAACCAATGTACTAACGTTTCTATATACGTTGATCGCCTAATTCTACACAACATCTATATTTGTCGTCCCATTCCTAAGTCAACTCAGGCTGATACTAAATCTTTATGCAAACATATCGGTGAAATTAAGTGCTATTTGATGGCCCGGTGAGGTCATATACCTATGTTGGTTTAATTAGATATATAGATGGGCTCTCAAACGGGCCGAGTGGGTGGTTGGTCAAGCGAACGCGATGGTGTAAATTAACGGTGGGGTTCCTCCTTATAGGAATCACGATTTGCCTGGTTTGGCACTCAGGTACGTTTTTATCTTTCGCTCTTTTTTTTACCTGGGAGTTGAATTGGGTTATTGCCCATTATAAAAGTAGTAAGATTATTACTGATCCTACTGCTTTTGGGAGGGGGCCAAGTGATTCTGGTGTGGCGAGGACCTGACATCAGATTAGGATTATTCTGATTTCAGGGCTGAATATACAGTTTTTTTATTGTAAATATTCAGTTCTGATTTTGGGATTTTCTTGAATATGTACATGTAGTTGTTCAGGTAATATATGGGATTTAGTACTAAACCCATTGACCCGGCCTTAAATGACCTTATCTGTTGATAGGCCGTTAAACCCCAACAAACAAACATCAATCGACAATCGGGCCGTACGCACCCCCCTTAACCCTTTCAACACTACAGGCCTGTATAGTGGTATTGGCAAATGTGTAGATCCAGATGAGCCGTCTCATCAGGATCTGCACTTTTTGCAAGTAATTTTGAGAACAAAAACACCTCATGTTCATAAACGGACTGGTCTGAAAATCTTTTTGTGATGATTGGATTGGGTTGCAAAATTAACATATCAAAATCCATTCCAGTTACTTAGTGATGAAAGAGTTAATCTGCCGAGGTCTGTCCGTGGATGTGCAAACAAAATGTTTGATAACACACCCCCCTAAATTAATTCCTGCATACGGGCCTGTAAATGACGTGTGTGGCTCTCTATATCATTCATTGCCCTGCCGTTCAATATTTGTGGGCGTGACTCGATAAATGGGATACTTAATGGTAATCCAAATTATGAATTATTGATTTGTCTGCATTACTAAATAGGGAACAAATGATAAAACATATAACAATTTAAACATTCACTTAATTGAGCTACAAAAAGCAAACACTGTATGACAGTATTTTCACTACTCAATTTGAAAATCAATGCGTATATGTTCACATTGCTGTGTGTATTTTGTACTCCCACTTTTGATAATCAATGTGTATTCAGCTAAAATAATTGCATAGAATACGCCAATACGCACCTTATCTGGAGCTCTGTCCATGGATTTAAATACTAATTGTTTATAAGATATAATTTGTTGATTTGCATACATGTATTTCTAAGCTGTCTAGAGAGAAGTAAATGGCCTGCCATCGAAATACATGTATATAATTCCAGCACAAAAATATTTACACAATTCCCTAACATTTGATTGGCCCGTAGCAAGTCTCTGTCCAAAATTTATATCCAGTAAACTCCCACGCCAAACTACTTTCCGTAACCGTCAGGCGCAGTTAAAATAATTCTTAAGAAAATGGAAAATAAACACATTTTCTTGAAGAATTTATTTCAAATGCTGGAATTATAAGGAATGAATGGCCTTTTTGTGGAATTTATCGGGGATATAAACTTGGAAAAGTCGCGGGAATACTGGACGAGGCCTTCCGGCCTTCGTCCAGTATTCCCGCGACTTTTCCAAGTTTATACCCCGATAAATTCCACAAAAAGGCCAATCATGTGCGGGTATGAATGTTTTTAAATATTTTATTTTTATTTTTGTTATTTCTAAATGAAAGTATATGTTGTGACCACTCATTTGAACCGTCTCGATGAGACGGTTCAAATGGTGGTCACGACATATACATCTAAGCACATATGAAGAAAATATTTAGAAGATAAATTCCACAAAAAGGCCATTCATTCCTATATAACCACAAACCTTGTCCATATTTTTAAGTCCAAAAGGGAGAGATAGCCATGATCCGGGGGTTTAATCAAAAATTAAAATTCACTTTGATCATTTGCACAGCATAAGGAAGCTACATACCAAGTATCAAGTTTCCAGCTAGTACAGTTTGAAAATTTCTTCTCGCAAGAAACACAACTCGTGCAAATACAGATGGACAGACCCGTGACCAATTTTTTCTCTCACAAAGTGGGAATATTGATTCTGTTGAAATTTTAGCATTTACCATCGACAAGTCGGTGTCTTATCGGACACATATTGGTTAAACGTCATTCAAAAATAATTGGCAAACAAATAATTTATTGAGAGCTCTTGACATTTGCAAACATGTGTCTAGAGTGGCGATTTAAAGTGAAAGTATTTGAAAACGCTGTCAATCATTGCCCTTTATTACATGTGTGTATAGTTTGACATGTTTGCTTGTAATACGTTGACCCAGGCTAGGGACACTTCGGTCAACTACATAATATTGGATTTACATTTATTGACCATAGGCTGCATATGCAGCCTATGCTCAATAAATGTAAATCCATAAATTGTAGTTCACCATACTTTCTAAGCCAATCGCTGGACAGTATTGTGTTCCACTTATTTCACATATTGCAATGTTTAGCCCCAATTAGTTGTGTATTAACAGATTTAACTGTTCAGGAAATGGAAAATCAATACTCGGATGGGACATTGCGTTGTACACTTGACTGAACTATAAGTCAGTTATTGTTCACATATTGGATTTTTCAGGAACTAAATGCTGCGGTCGCTAGCGCTCCCTCGCATTTAATTCCTTAAAAATCCAATATGTGAACAATAGCTTAGACATGTACAGCGGCGATCTAATTGCCAATCAAAACAGCTAATCCAACCAGATTGTATCGTTGCAGCCACAGGCATTCGGCATGTTTCGGCTTTCATCGGTATAACTTATATATGAACAAGGCTTCTAACTTAGGTCGTATCATAACAAAATAACATGTTTAAAATTGTAATTGTCTATGCATTGATTTGCATTCTATGTATTTCTGCAGGGTATCAATATTTCTCAAATGATCACATGAACTTGCCACGACAATTAATTGACATTAGAGCCTTAAACACATTATTTCATTTGTTATGATACAAGGTTGTGTCTGACCTAGGAAAATGAACCGTAATTCGATTTTATTTGCATAAATATGTTCTAACAAGATAACAATAGCAAGATAGCAAGATAACAATAATTCACAAATGAACATGTGCACTTTCCGCCAAAATATTCACATTAGCATTAATAAAATCGCGGAATGTGTTATGATACGAGGTAGTGTCTGACCTAAGTTAGAAGCCTTGTTCATATATAAATAAATATATATATATATATATATAGTTATACCGATGAAAGCCGAAACACGCTTGAATGCCTGTGGAACAAGCTGGATACGGCAGTACTGATTACGAATCTCAACATCCAATCACAATGTACCATCTTACTAATTGTCAATTCCAACAACAAATCACACCTTATGTTTCTCGTTACAGTCAGAACAAGCTGGACGAGGCGTTGCTGACGTCGGGTCGCGTGGCCGACGCCCTCAGCTCCATGCTGGAATGGCTGGGTAAGGTCCAGACCAGCCTGGCCGAGGATCAACCGATACTTGGCGACCTCGACACCGTCTGTATGCTCATCGAGCAACACAAGGTAGGGAGAGTGGTTGGTGGCGTCTGGTTTTACGTCAGTTGATTATAGCTGATTGGAGACCTGGTTTGGCCCTCACATACGTCTGGCATTTTGTATGTGACAGTTGAATATGGATATACCCCTTATGCGAGTATTACGATTATTCGTAATTCTATTTTAGGGGAACGTGACTTTGGTGTGGTATTAACCTGGCTGGCACCAGGTCAGGTTATTCTCTTGTATGTATCTGAGGCTCGTTTCATCCTTACAGGAATTCTGACTGGATACCTGGTTTGGCCCTCACATACGTGTTTGACATTTTGTATGTGACAGTTGAATCTAGTTATACCCCTTATGTGAGTATTTTGATTATTTGTAATCATATTTTAGGGGAAGGGGCCAGGTGACTTGGTGTGGTATGGACCTGGCACCAGGTCAGGTTGTTCTAATTTCATTCAGGGCTGAAATATATTTTTTCTCGATGTAAATATTCCTTCTGATTTTGGGATTCCCCCCCCCCACCCCCTCCCCTCCCAATGCAGCAGGTTAAAACGGGATCGAACCCGTTTGCCCGGCCTTACATGACCTTAGCTGTTGATAGGCCGTTAAACACCAATAAACCAACAACAAAACAAATACACAAACATACAGCTGTTTGGACTCGTGTTAGCGTGATTATCTGATAAAACGGGGCTGTCTACTCTAAATATCTAACAGTTCCAGCCTAATTCTTACAATTTACTTTTTCGAGAATTGAAGATTACTGACAAACGCTGCAGATCCTGATGAGATGGCTCGTTACGAGCCGGCTCATCAAGATCTGCAGTGTTTGCAAATGTTGGTTTAACCCTTTCAACACCACATGTGGCAATGCCTGTATAGAGTGGTATTGGCAAAAAGTGTAGATCCAGATGAGCCGAGCCGGTCCAGTAATTTTCATATTGTTGAGAACAAAAACACCACGTTTTCATAAATGGACTAATCTGAAAATCATTTTCTGACAGTTGGATTGGTTGCAAAATTAACATATTAAATCCATTCCAGTTACTTAGGGGTGATAGAGTTAATGGCCTGTGGTGTTGAAGGGTTAACTATTATGAATTTTAATTGAATTTCAATTGAATTTTAATTGAATTTTAATTGAATTTTACTTTCGTTTTTATTTTCCATTCTTCTGAGCAAAACATGATAGCAGCTCTCCAATACAAATTAACCCTTACAGTGTTGTCTGCTGTTTATTTTTATTATCAAAAACATGCTTTGACAGCATTTTAGAATCATTTCCAATGGAAATGATTCTAAAATGCTGCCAAACCATGTTTTTATTTAGAGAAAATACAAAATTAGAAACAACAGCAGACGACAGTTTTTGGTTCCCGCCTTCCAAGGGTTAAACCCAGTTTTGCCAGACTGTGCGACCATATATGTCATCATACCTGTTGCTAACATGATAAAGCTTTATTTTATAATAACACATGACAAAGCTCTTTAAAAAAGTGTGTGTTTCTGTTTCCACAACACTCTGCTCAATTAATTTGTTGCATGTTGGGAAATTTATGTGCTATAAATAGTTTAAAAAATTCTGATGACAGTTTGTTATATTTTATTTTATTTCTCCCTGTATATATCATGGAATTCAAAGTCATTATTTGCAGAGAGATATAAGAAAAATAGTCCTAATTTGTTGGCTGTTATTTTCACCGCTTTAAGCTAGCATGTTTAGTTAACCCTTAGGCCGCTATCTTATTTTTTTTGTCGTCTGCTGTTTATTTTCTATTTTCCATTTTTATCATCAAAAACATACTTTGACAGCACTTTACAATAATTTACAACATACTTTGACAGCACTTTACAATAATTTACAACATGCTTTGACAGCACTTTACAATAATTTACAACATGCTTTGACAGCACTTTACAATAATTTACAACATACATGTACTTTGACAGCACTTTACAATAATTTGTAACATGCTTTGACAGCACCTCAGAATAATTTCCATTGGAAATGATTCTGAAGTGCTGTCAAAACATGTTTTTATTGAGAAATAATGCAAGACATAAAAGCAACAGCAGACGACAATTGTTGTGAGTAGCGGTCTAAGGGTTAATGTAGTGCCGTGCATAATGTCATAAATCTATAAATATTATATCTCCGCACACTGAATGTACTTTCAGGGCATTGTTTCTGTTAGGCTCAATGATATGTCCACAAACGTTACGGTACGTGGCATTCAGTTGCCAGGTGAACTGCTGTGTTTTAATGGGGTACACCGATGGTTAATAAATACGTAGATTAGCACCGATTTACTGCGTTTCCTTGTGGGTTTTGGTTGTGTTGATTTGTTTACCAGGTTTCTGGTTGCCATGGTCACATCATTTACCGTGGACAGTGGTTCATTGAAATGACGTGTGGTTTCAATATGACGCACTTTGATGGCTTGCACACCATTTTCAGAATTCCAGAACTCTTGTTGTCGAAGATCTATGTCATTCTCATGCAGGGCTCCAGATAAGGAGTTAGTAATTGAGTATTTTCACTCCATCGTTTCATTTTACGAAATTAAAATTTTGAAATACCCAAATGCTTCAGAAATGATGGAGTAACAATACTCAATTACTAATTCCTTATCTGGAGCCCTGGCTTTTGTTATTGTTTACTAACATGCGTTGTGTGGTTTTAAAACTTACCGTAATATCCATAAGTATTTGGACACCATTTGTTATAGGAATAGATTGTATCCAAATACATTGGTATTGTGATAAACCAATAATTCCAGCACAAAAATATTTACACAATTCCCTAACATTTGATTGGCCCGTAGCAAGTCTCTGTCCAAAATTTATATCCCAGTAAACTCCCACGCGGAACTACTTTCCGTAACCGTGAGGCGCAGTTAAAATAATTCTTAAGAAAACGGAAAATAAGCACATTTTCTTGATGAATTTATTTCAAATGCTGGAATTATAAGGAATTAATGGCCTTTTTGTGGAATTTATTGGCGATATAAACTTGGAAAAGTCGCGGGAATACTGGACGAGGCCTTCCGGCCTTCGTCCAGTATTCCCGCGACTTTTCCAAGTTTATACCCCGATAAATTCCACAAAAAGGCCATTCATTCCTATAGTACAAGAATACTAACCATAGTTATTGGGACACTATTTATATATTTACACGCACAGGTTGAAGTAACGGACCGAGGTCTATAAATACATTCAACATGCCTAAAAGCATCAATAAATGAATAAAAAAATAAAAAAACTTTACCCCCTCCATCTAATCATTATAGGAATGATTAGATGGAGGGGGTAAATTTTTGTTTTTTCTTTATTTATTGATGCTTTTAGGCATATTTAATGTATTTATAGACCTCCGTTACTTCAACCTGTGTTTACACGGTCCTTACATTCATAATGGAAACAACCATTCAACATATTGTGTTTATATCCCAGTACATTACATTAGCCCCACGTGACGTCGCGCGACGTTGATTCGTTAAATTTGTTTGACGTCATTTCAATACATGTCGTTCAGCGTTGTTGTTGATAACGTCACGCTATTGACCGGCAACGTTGCTGTTCCAGCAATTGCGACAAAATGACGTAAAACAAGATTATTCTTAATAATTTTAATGCCATATTTGCTTATTTACATTTTTGAATCTATCAGAAATTGCAGTGTAAATATAAGTAATAAAACCATAGGCTGTTGCGTTTACTGGGGTGTATAATACATTTTGTCTGTTCAAATGTATTGTAACCCCATTAAACGCAACAGTCCATTGTTTTATTCCTTAAATGCATTTCCTGGATTAAATATTGTAAAAATATTTAGGGTTATTACGGTAGTCACTGTTGCACCCTGTATTGTGACCAGTGTAGCTCCTGATGAAATAACACACTCCTGTGTTTCATTGATGGAATTATGAACAGTGCAGATCCTGATCAGACTGTGGATGCACAGCTGATCTGGATCTGCATTGGTCACATAACCCATAAGCCCCATTTGGCTGTGACTGGAGAAATGTCGCTTATCAAATTTGTGACCAGTGTAGATCATGTCGTCTGATAATGACCTACTGTCTGTTTCACAAAAGCTGTCCAAATTTTACGGCTATATAAACAATTCAAAAACAAGATTTCTTTTGATAATTTTAAATTAAAGGAAAAATTAAGAATGAGCCTTCTTTTTATTTCGTGAAATTTGGTCAAATATTGATTTTATTGCGAAAAAACAATTTCCCCATGTTAAATCACCATAGACAGTGAAGATGTCTATGGGGATTTAAGGGGAAATTTTTTTGAATTTTAGAAATACTGGACCGATTTTTAAAATTTAACTTTTGTTTTCTTAGTTAGATCATATCTAAGTTATCTAGTCAGGTTTCGGAGTCAATTTCCAATTTTTTTCGTTTTTTGACTCCTCCCACACTTCCTTACCACTTTTTCCCCCATGACCATGTTAAATTCCCATAGACAAATCAATTTTTCGTAATAAAATCAATATTTGACCAAATTTCACGAAATAAAAAGAAGGCTCATTCTTAAATTTTCCTTTAATTTAATATTATCGAAAATAATATTGTTTTTGAATTGTCTATATAGCCGTAAAATTTGGGCAGCTTTCGTGAAACAGACAGTACATGCACATTGCTTGTCAGAAGCATGATGGGTGTTTCATTGATGGAATGGCAAACATGCAGATCCTGATCAGACTGCGCTGATGCACAGACTGATCTGGATCTACACTGGTCGCATAACCCATGAGCCCCATTTCTCCAGTCACAGCAAAAAGAGCCATTTAAGAATTTATTAATCATGTTAATTGACAGTCAAATATCATGGTTATGTGATGTGTTCAAAATCATTTTTGATTGACTGTCATCACACACACAAAGGGTCATTTAAAAAGTATTTATTAATTGACGGTCAGCAGTCTGCCGGTGTCCGCGTCGTCGTCCGCATCAACAAATGTCAAAAAGTTTGTACCAGTTTCTTCATCATCATACTTTAATATTACGGATTGCATTAATATTAGGACACTTGGTACATGTAAACATTTGGAACACACGCATGCCACCATTAACATAACCTTGACCTTTTTTACCTTCACATGGTTGTGGAAACACTTAGCAATTGTTACATCAAAATGTTTGTACACGTTTCTTATTATGATATAACTTTAATATGTCTCGACGGATTGCTTCAATATTTGGACACTTAATACATGTGAGCTTTTTGTGATGCTTACTTTGGCACATGCCCATGATCATGTTATGGTCAAATGCCTCGGAAGGCGTGACACCGCTTCCGTGGCAGAATTCTTGTTTATTGTTTCTCACATATTAAGGACAATGAGGGCCATTTCAATATATCGCAGGTATGCAGTTTGTAGCTTCTGCTGGAGTTTTATAACAGAACTGCATCTTGTCTATAATATTTCAATCAATAAACTGTTATTCCAGTCGCTGCAGCAGGAGTTGGCAGCGCGGGAGCAGACAGTGGCAGCAATGAAGGCGGCTGGAAACCTCCCACCCTCCCAGCTAGAGGAGCTCAACTCGCTCTGGGACACGGTCAACATGCTCAGTGAGATCCGGGAAACCAAACTCAAGGAGTCTCTACAACTCGTAAGTCATGCCTGGAGTAGCCCCACCCATGCCACCCATGCCACCCATTCCACCCACACACCCCACACCCCAACCATGAAGTCCTCCACCTCCTAGTTCAGTAAGGTCAACTCGTTCTGGGACACGGTCAACATACTCAAAGAGACCAAGCTCAAGGAATCTCTGCCACTCGTAAGTCACGCCTGGGGTATCCCACATCCCCACCCATCCACACCCCAACCCTCAATCCCTCCACCTCAGAGTTTGGTAAGGTCTCTGGGACACTGTCTCTCTCTGGGACACTGTCAACATGCTCAGTGAGATCCGGGAAACCAAACTCTAGGATTCTCTACAACTCATAAGTCATGTCAAATCATGAAGTTCTATATCCTGCAAATCTAGCAAATGACGTTCTGTATCCTGCAAATCTAGCAAATGAAGTTCTGTATCATGCACCTTTTCAAAGTAATTTTCATATTTTTAAGAGCGAAAACACACCCTTTTCATAAATGAATTAGTCTGAAAATCATTTTGTGATGGTTGAAGTGGTTGCAAAATTAACATATCAAAATCCATTCCAGTTACTTTGGGGTGAAAGGGTTAAGCAAATCGCAAAATATCAAGCCATGCAAACAAATCATTGAGTTTCTGTTTCCAACTTCATCCAAGCCATGCAAACAAATCATTACATTTCCGTGTCCAAATTCAGGCGGAGGAGTTCCAGTCGGTTGTACAGGTGATGCGGGAGTTCCTACCACAGGCCGAGGCCG
Organism: Conchocele bisecta; assembly: GCA_029237695.1. NCBI lineage: Eukaryota > Metazoa > Mollusca > Bivalvia > Lucinida > Thyasiridae > Conchocele > Conchocele bisecta. Next base: position 65,000,897 of record CM055280.1, read on the forward strand.
AACTCAAGTTCAAGGCACTGCCCGACGATGAGATGGCCATTATACAGCTAATAGAGAAACATGAGGTGGGTGGTTATATAGTCAAACCAGGACTCCAGAAATGAAATTAGTAATTGAGTATTTTCACTCCCATCATTTCTGAAGCAATTGGGTATTTCAAAAGTTTAATTGGGAAAAATAAAACCACCCTACTGTTTACACATCAACATAGAGCAATTATTGAATAGTTTTCTTCGAAATGAAAAACATGTCTTGGCATTTCATTAGAATTGTCTCCTTAGAGACAATTCTAATGAAATACCAATATGTGTTTTCATGGAAAATAAGAAAAATATGCTATATTTGTTGTTTTCTGCAGCATGGTAAAGGTACCACACAATTGTTATTGCTTTTTGATACTCGCTACTTCTGATTTAATTTGGGTTTTTGGCAATTTTAATTGGGTATTTAAGCAAATATGCAGCTTATCTGGAGCTCTGGTCAAACAACAACCTGCCAAGTTCAACATGTTTGAATGCTGGTCTTTAAAACCAAGCACATGTTCAACTTCACAATGAATGTAGTCTACATTCGTCGACTCAAAGTCCAGGGGACTGACGAAAATACTTTGTTTTAATGAAAACAGTTGACAAGCGTTATTTCATAGAAGAACATGTCCTTTTTTGCTCTATGAGTTATCAGTAGTTTGACGTAAGAGTTTGAGGTAACAAGTAGTGTAGACTACTGTCTGTTTCACGAAAGCTGCCCAAATTTTACGGCTATATAAACAATTCAAAAACAAGATTTCTTTTGATAATATTAAATTAAAGGAAAAATTAAGAATGAGCCTTCTTTTTATTTCGTGAAATTTGGTCAAATATTGATTTTATTGCGAAAATTGTTTTTTCCCAAATATTTTAGAATTTTAGAAATACTGGACCGATTTTTAAAATTTAACTTTTGTTTTCTTAGTTAGATCATATCCAAGCTATCTAGTCGGGTTTCGGAGTTGATTTCCAAAATTTTTAGTTTTTTGACTCCTCCCACACTTCCTTACCACTTTTTCCCCCATGTTAAATTCCCATAGACAAATCAATTTTTCGTAATAAAATCAATATTTGACCGAATTTCACGAAATAAAAAGAAGGCTCATTCTTAAATTTTCCTTTTATTTAATATTATCGAAAATAATATTGTTTTTGAATTGTCTATATAGCCGTAAAATTTGGGCAGCTTTCGTGAAACAGACTATAGTACATGTATAGAGAAAGGTGAGGTGTGTGTAAATGTGGTGTATGTATGTTATTGCTATGTACCTGAACAACAACCTTTAATTTACAAGTTTGTTATGTTTGAACACTGGTCCTTAATTACCAAACGCATGTTGAACGTCACAATTAAATGTAGTATAGAGAAAGGTGATGTATGTGTTTCATGTGGTTCATGAAGGTTGTTGTTATACAGTCAAACTACGACCTTTAATTGCCATTTTCGTTATGTTTGTTATGTCTTTAAATACCAAGTGCATATTGAACTTTTATCCCGTCAACACAGTGCGTATGTGCCGTGAAACACGGTGCCGTGAAACATTTTTGATATCCAGTCAATACTATTTTTGCATTTTACAACCATTTGTAGGTGTTGACGGGATAAATAGAATAGTAGGTTAGTGCCGTGAATGGGAAAAAATATCTGGCGCGGCACGGAAACGGGATGTGCTCGGCAGAGCCTCGCCCATCCCGTTTCCTGAGCCTTGCCAGATATTTTTTCCCATTCACGGCACTAACCTACTATTCTCTATCTACTTTCCTTATTTCTGAACCAAAGTATATGTTGTGACCACTCATTTGAACCGTCTCGGCGAGACGGTTCAAATGAGCGGTCACAACATATACTTCTGATGAGAAATAAAGAAATCATTCTCTATAACTATTTCCGATTAATGTGTAGAGAACTAGCCTGATATTCTCTATTTATTTGCAGAAATTTCAAGAAGGACCTACGAAACCACCAGGACTGTGTTGACAAAATCAAAAGCCTTGCAGAGGAGATCCTGCTGAACTGCCATCCGAACGCAATCCGCTTTGTCAAATATTACCTCACGATTACACAGACGCGCTGGGATCAGGTAGAAACGATTCTAATCAATATGCACATAAATTGTATCCAATTCGTAAAGTAGGACCTGAATTTTTCACAGAATTGCTTTTGTTCTACTTGGCGGATGTTAACCAAATTTAGCATACAGGTTTCTCACAGCGAGAGGAGGAACCCAAATGATTGTCAAAATTTTCTGATTAGTTATCTCCCCATGATGGCCATTGGTAATTTTCTGAGTACATGTATCAATCCATGTTCTCACGATAACTCGAGTTGCACTTGATGAATATTAACCAAATTCAGTATACAGTCGATCCTGCTCGGGCGGTCAACTTTAATCAGCGGTCATCGCCGTTAAGCGGCCACTTCAAATTACCTCCTGCGCATTTTTGCTATATAAAACGCTTTCATTCAACGGTCACTCGTCTGACGTGGCCAGCGGTCATTAATTATCGTCCCAAACTAGTGATCCAATTTCTTTAAACTGTCACCGCTAATCCCGATGTCAATGTACCCTGCGGCGGTCGTTACCGAAGCACGAATTAACAATGATGTCGGCAGTCAATGTAGGTAATTTGGTCTATATTTTCTCTGCCGAATCACAATCTGGCCTCTGTCATTTGACTTAACTTTTGAAAACATTTACCGGGCCCATATCGGTCGGTGTCATTTTGCATGAAAAATATTGCATGACGCTATTAACGGTACATCCCAATATGCATAATGCAATTCCACGCACGTTATAAAACTCCATCATTAGTTTCGAAACTATGCGTTTACACGATGCTGATTCGTCCAAAGTGGCAAGCCTAAGTTAGCTGGCCGACATCAAACACACCGCGTGTCAAGATTTACAACACAAAGCAATATCAAATATCAATACACGTGGTTGCTGACGTCAGTTTCGTATTCGTCACTAGACTGGTACCCTGTCTGATGCGTGCCTAGTGAAACGATTCTACCGGGAACCAGAAAACGTGTTTATGTGAATTGGTTCTCTATCTCTGACAAATCCCGGCTTATTGCATTAGCGGCCAGACCAGGCGGTGCATTCGAGTAGTCCGCACATGGTGTACAGTGTTCGCCAATCTCTAATTAAAAACATCATAATTACGTCAGCAGACAGTACAAATTGGTCATATCTATAGGCTGCTTTCAGCGTCATTTCGGCTGCACTGCTGGAATTTTCTGTCACCATTCAGCGTCATTTACGGAAGATACGACTGATTTTGAAATATTACACAGGCGAGATTTGTGTGTTGCTTTGTAACACCCAGCCGTGTCAACTGACAGGTGTTTATCGTATGACATCATTCAGCACGAGGCTGTAAATTGTGTGACCTTTAGGCTATGTTTTGAAATTGCTCTGATTGGTCAACACGCCTTTTGATGTGCCGCAGATGTCGTGTCATGGGGCAATCAGTAACCCATTTCATAAGGATACGCTTATGTTTGCGGAAAATCGGAAATCCTAAATATTTTCCTTCTATGCACTCAGAAGTATATGCCGCGACCACCATTTAAACCATTTCGTCAGATGGTTCAAATGAGTGGTCACAACATATAGTTTCATTGAGAAATAACAAAAATAAAAATAAAATATTTAATAAATTTCATATCCGTAAATGTGTATTCCGATAGGAATGGGTTAAAAAACACTGGATTATACGCAGATCTGTCGCCATATTTCGCCGATATTGATTTCGAAGATATTTTCCGTAAATGGTGTTATCTTTATCTTCATTTCAATTTTCAAAATTTACCTGAAATGTACCTGAAAACACAACCCTCTATTAAGAGGTCACCTCTGTTAAGCAGCCAGTTTTGTCACTTCCCTTGGGTGGCTGCTTAAGACAGGTTTGACTGTACGTGTTTGTCATGGCTAGGGGAAGAACACTATTGATTTATATGCCTCCCCGATCTTGGTTGAGCTGGGAGGCATATATGCCTCCCATCTCAACCAAGATCGGGGAGGCATATAGTGTTCCGACTGTATGTCTGTCCATCTGTCTGTGTGTCCGTCGGTATGGGCGCACACTCAGGGTCTTCGGTGATTAGATGTGTGACCTAAGACAAAAGTCATTCTTTCTTTTGAAAACAATAGATGTACCACCTAAGTGGTGCAACGTAGGGGCGTCCGTCTGTGCGTCCATTCGTTCATCCGACTGTGTTTCCGTCGTTCCTGTTCAGAAGTTTGCCAGAATTTCTGCAATCTGCTACTGGGTGAATATTGTGTGCCGATAGACCACGTTTTCTTCATCAGTAGATGGTTTCCATCGACCTTTCAACATCAATGTGTGCTATGTTGCAGTTGATCCTGCGTGGCAAGAACCGAGAGTTACGATTCCAAGACGCCCTGCGGGGAATACAGGGCAATGCGGCCCTGGTGGAGGAACTTCTATCATGGCTCACTGAGGCTCAGGTGTTGCTGGCGACGAAGGAGAAAGATCCGATACCCGAGGACCTCAATGTAGTCGAGACTCTCACAAAGGAACACACGGTAACAGCTCTTGGATATCAACCAGTTTTATTGGTCAAGCCCAAGCTGTGCTCAGGATCAGCCAATGAAGATGAACTATTGAGAATGTACCAATGCACATACAATATTTGTTTGAAATCAAACCGGTTCATTGGTCGCGCCTGAACTTTGATCTTGCAGTGATTTAAATATGTTTCAAGAATTCATGATTCATTAATACTAACATCTAATTGAAAACTTTTGTCTTTTGTTTAAGTATAAAAAAATGAACAACTAAAATCTTTCGTGGATGTGTTAATTCAATGACATGCACATGTAGGTACAAAATGGTAGCATTAGAGAAACACGTTAATGTGAGAAGTCTCTGTCCAAAATTTATATCCCAGTAAACTCCCATGCCAAACTACTTTCCGTAACCGTAACCTGCGTTGGCTGGGATTATTTTTTTGCATTTTAAAGCCATTAGTTGACGGGATAAATAGAACAGTAGGTTAGTGCCGTGAATGGGAAAAATATCTGGCGCGGCACGGAAACGGGATGTGCTCGGCAGTCTCGCCCATCCCGTTTCCTATTTGATATTTAGATATTTGTTCCCATTCACGGCACTAACCTGCTATTCTCTATCTATTTTCCTTATTTCTGAACCAAAGTATATGTTGTGACCACTCATTTGAACCGTCTCGGTGAGACGGTTCAAATGAGTGGTCACAACATATACTTCTGATGAGAAATAAAGAAATTCTTGAGCCTTGCCGGATATTTTTCCCATTCACGGCACTAACCTACTATTCTCTATCTATTTTCCTTATTTCTGAACCAAAGTATATGTTGTGACCACTCATTTGAACCGTCTCGGCGAGACGGTTCAAATGAGTGGTCACAGCATATACTTCTGATGAGAAATAAAGAAATTCTTGAGCCTTGCCGGATATTTTTCCCATTCACGGATATTCTATATAACCTTAGCTGCTGCTAGGATGTTAAACACATGCACTTCCTTAGATTAGCCATTTTTTCCTACAGATCAGCTGAAATTTGTATATTTTACAGGAGTTCCACGATGAAATCAACAGTAAGAACGCGGACGTGGAGCGGTTAACCAAAATGGTGAACCAGGAGGCGAAATCTCCCGGTGGACCCCGGTCATTCAGTGGAAGGTATACCATTAAACACCAATGCCTTACAGGGCTCCAGATAAGGAATTAGTACACTCCATCATATCTGAAGCAATTGGGTATTTCAATATTTTAATTGGGTAAACGAAAATCACACTACTGTTTACACATCAACAGACAGCAATTCTTGAATAGTTTGCTTCGAAATGAAAACATATCTTGGTATTTCATTAGAATAGACAATTCTAATGAAATACCAAGTTTGTTTTCATGGAAAATAAGAAAAATATGCTATATTTGTGGTCTGTTTATTGTTTTCTGCAGCATGATAAAGATACCACAAATTTGTTATTGCTTTTTGATGCTCGCTACTTCTGCTTTCAATTGGGTTTTTGGCAATTTTAATTGGGTATTTAAGCAAATACTCATCTTATCTGGAGCTCTGGTCTTACATCCTGGCGGAGCAACGGTCAAACCCCTGGGAATTAGACACCTGCTAGCATGGACCATCTAATGCCTATCTGAAGGAATTAAATATGTGTCTAAAGAGTGGACGATGTGATTTTTCCCCATAGAAATGGCTGTTTAATTCTCACCCATGGCCAGTTATGGCTGTTTAATTCCACCTGGTTTGCAAGTCAACGTGACCTCTCATCTTTATGTAACCTGTGTCGGGGCTCCAGATAAGGAATTAGTAATTGAGTATTGTCACTCCATCATTTCTGAATCAATTGAAAATTTTAATTGTGTAAAATAAAATCACACTACTGTTTACACATCAGCAAACTGCACTTATTTAATAGTTTGCTTCTAAATGAAAATACATCTTGGTATTTCATTAGAATTGTCTCCTTGGAGACAATTCTAATGAAATACCAAGATGTGTTTTCGTGGGAAAATAAGAAAATATGTTATATTTGTGGTCTGTTTATTGTTTTCTGCAGCATGATAAAGGTACCACAAATTTTTCATTGCTTTTTGATACTCACTACTTCTGATTTCAATTTGGTTTTTGGCAATTTTAATTGTGTATTTACGCAAATACGCACCTTATCTGGAGCTCCGCTGTGTGAAAAGCTGTTTTTTTGCAGTTGAATTCCTTTCATTTGTTTCGGGAGTTATTTGGTATATAAACAATAATGGCTGAACTACTCCGTTTAAAAGCGTATACCCGGATCAATTTTCAAAGAAATTGAATTTAAACCAAGTTTTTGATGATAAAAATTGAAGAAAAAAAAATATTCAGCAGACGACACAAATTAATTCAGCATTGTAAGGGTTAAATATTTATGTCAGCAAAATGGGTTACAATGTTGATATGGCACAGATGGAGAGATAGCATTACCCATCACACATAATTTGTAGCGGTCTAAGTTTTAACATCTCTTTTTATTGCAGTCACACGAGATTGAACGAAATAGACGGACATAACCCGCGTGTAGTGGCATTGCAAAATCGCTGGCGGACAGTGTGGCGAATGTCAGTAGATAGGAAAAAAATTCTCGAGGATTCTTTAGACACTTTAATGGAAATCGAGAGTTTCAAAAACTTTGACTTTGAGCTCTGGAAGGCTCGGTACTTAAAGTGGATGCAGGTGAAAAAGATGCGGATCACGGATTTCTTTCGACGGCAAGATAAAGACGGTGATGGATTTTTGTCTCGTGACGAGTTTGTCTCCGGCATGCTGCAGTCACGTAAGTACGAAAACCCGGGGCTCGTTTTACTAAGCTTTGTGCGATAACAGAGTTTGTCTGAATAGTTTGTGTCTTGCCTACGTTTTAATAGTGGAAAGTGAGACATAGCGGTCACGTTGTTGTTGTTGTAGGTGTCGTCGTCGTGGGCATTAACAATTTTGTCCAAATTATTAATATCTTACATTGGTAGGGATAGGTTGTGGCCTAGGGGGTAGAACACCCGACTAGGGGTTAGAACACCTGACCAGGGGTTAGAACGCCTGACTCGGGGTTAGAACACCCGACTAGGGGTTAGAACACCTGACTTCCAATCCGGAAGTTGTGGGTTCAAACCTTGCCTTAGGCATAAACAAATATTGTCATAGTATTTCCATCCCACTTTGTGCAGAAAATTCTAAATATTTTCAGTGCTTAGAAGTATATGTTGTGACCACCATTTGAACTGTCTCGTCGAAACGGTTCAAATGAGTGGTCACAACATATACTTTAACTGAGAAATAAGAAAAACAAAAATTAAATATTTATAAAATTTCATACCCGTAAAGGTGTATTCCGAATGTAATGGGTCAACAGTAGACACTCTGATACACTTTCACTTGAAACTGAAGTCCTGTCCCTAAAGGACCTTAGCTGTTGCCGGGATGTTAAACCCATTCACTTTCACTTTTTCCTCACATTCCGCTGGGGAAAATAAAAAAATCGCCACTTCAAAAAAAAAAAAAAAAAAAAAATTGGCGATAAAAATAAACAATTGGCGATAAAAATTTACAATTACAATTGCCCAATAAACTGGTGTTTTCTCACACACACTATGTATTTGGTTCAAGTAGTTTATTTTTCCTTTCCCGTCTTTCAGGGTTCCAGACAAATAAGACGGAATTAAATGCTGTGTTCGATATCTTCGACAGAGAAAACCGGGACTTTATAGAATACCGAGAGTTTATCGAAGCAATGAAGCCAAAAAGACATGTAAGATGTCTTCAAATAGCTGATCCATGTTGAGGGCCGTGTAATTTTGGGATGATGCATCATAGCATCACAATTTGCTTGGACCCAGATCAGGACATTGTCAGTGCTGAAAGTTATTATCGTAATTTCAGTGCTGAACATATGGTACTTACCCTATACAGGTGCATTTCCATCTGTCTATGACCATGTTGTTGAATGGATGCAAAATCCCACTCAATCAGTCTATCCATTTTCTCTTTTTAACAGCAAAAGGAGAGGTTAAATGGATCACTCCCACACTGATTTAAATGTTCCCTTTAACAGCAAAAGGAGAGGTTTAATTGATCAATCCCACACTGATTTAAATATTCCCTTTAACAGCAAAAGGAGCGGTTAAATGGACGAATCCCACACTGATTTAAATGTTCCCTTTAACAGCAAAAGGAGCGGTTAAAAGGTGGCAACAAGAAGATGACGGACGTTGAGTTGATTCACGACGAGATCGACAAGGAAGTGTCCCTGTGTAACTGTCGCAACCCGCTCCGTGTCGAGATGGTGGATGATTGTAAATACAGGGTACGTTCATTGTCGTAATTCTGCTTTTTTCTTTATTTTGTATTCACTATAAGAATGAATGGCCTTTTTGTGGAATTTATCGGGATATAAACTTGGAAAAGTCGCGGGAATACTGGACGAAGGCCGGAAAGGCCTTCGTCCAGTATTCCCGCGACTTTTCCAAGTTTATATCCCCGATAAATTCCACAAAAAGGCCATTCATTCCTTATAATTCCAGCATTTGAAATAAATTCATCAAGAAAATGTGTTTATTTTCCGTTTTCTTAAGAATTATTTTAACTGCGTCTCACGGTTACGGAAAGTAGTTTGGCATGGGAGTTTACTGGGATATAAATTTTGGACAGAGACTTGCTACGGACCAATCAAATGTTAGGGAATTGTATAAATATTTTTGTGCTGGAATTATTGGGTTTTACTGGTTGCAGACTTGTACATGTATCAAACAGCCTTCAACATTCAAGCAGAAAACCTAGTTTTCTTCTCCAACCAAAATGCCGTTTTTTATTGACATAGCGTATCTTCTATAAAAAAAATTTTGCATGCACTTTGAAACAAAAACTGCTAACAGTTTTTTCTGAAACACTGCGCATGCAAACTTATATAAAAAGAGATTTTATGTTTTCATTGAAAATAGGGAAATGCATAGAAACCACATGAACCATTTTTCTGACAAATGTAGCTTAAACATGAGCCAAATGTGGGTCAAAACAAAAAGCCACATGTAAACTTGGAACAAAAATGCACCTGCTACTGTAGCTGTGAATCAAACGACAGAAAAAATTACCCTTTCTGAAGAATGGAATAGCCTGAAAATTTGAATGGACCAATGAAATAGCATGAAACAGTGGCATGGAACAGCCCATTAAGTTACTTGGTGTTGAAAGGGTTAACTCAGCCAAAGGTACATCACACAGTCATGACTTTGTTTCAGCACCTGCTGTAATAAATTGCATATCTGCCAGGTATTAACCCTTTCAACACCAAGTAACTTAATAGGATGTTCCATGCCAATGTTTCACGCTATTTCATTAATTTTGTTCATTCAAATTATCCCATTCTTCTAAAAGGGTAATCTGTACGACGTTTAAAATTATTAACAAACAGTGGAGATCCTGATTAGACGGCTCGTTACGAGCCGGCTCATCTGGATCTGCACTGTTTGCAAACATTGTCTCTATAGAGGTCTGTGGTGTTGAAAGAGTTAACCAGTTGAACTAATTGTCATGAAATAATGCACGAGTGATTGGGTCCTTACTCTCACCAAACGAGTGAGCATAGCAAACCAAGTTTGTTTAGCGGTAGGACCCATTAACGAGGGCCTTATTTCAAAATAAGCAGCTCATCTTGTTAAATAAACATTTTCTTACATTTCACACATGATTCTTCATAAAAACTAAGCGAATCAAGTGTAAAATATGGCCAAGAGATATGCAAATTAATTTCTCGCGATTCAGTGTGTGTGTCCGAGAACATGATTTGATTGGTCTAAGGAAACACGTCAATGCGACGTTACTGACGTCATTTCTCCATATATGGAAACACGAGAGTGGTGTAAACTACTTCTGCCGAGTGGTGTAATTCACTGTTAGATTTCTGTAAACTACTGGCTGAAATGTAAGAAAATTATCAGAATGATACTTACATATGTAAGTATGTGTTTCAGTTCGGGGAGAAGAGTGCCATACGACTAGTGCGGTTCCTCAACAGCACGGTGATGGTGCGAGTCGGTGGTGGCTGGATCACGCTCGAGGAATTCTTAGAAACAAACGACCCTTGTCGAGGTAACATATCTACGCGATATCGAGATTTAGCTCTTTGTATGCTGATAAACATGTGGGCTATAAATTAAAAATTAGCAGAAGATTATTCATTAAATGGATCTTGGAATTACATTTGAATTCCAGTCCGGAGGACGAAATTCTAATGAAATTCCAAGACATATTTACAGAGAGAAATAAGAAAATTCTCTTAATTTGTTGGCTGTTATTTTCAACTTTAACATGCAAAGAGTTAATTAGGGGCCAGTGGAATAAGGGGGCTAACTCTGTAAGGGAATTTGCCTCCTGCCACTGATTCCTTCAATTGTATTAACCCTTTGAACCCGAAAGCCCGCTATAGCTGTTTATGCAAAAAGTGCAGATCCAGATGAGCCGGCTCGTAACGAGCAAGTAATTTTCCAATTTTTAAAAAAAAAAAAAGTACCCCCTTTTCATATTAAATGGACTAGGTAGTCTGAAAAACATTTTGTGACAATTGGATCGGTTGCAAAATTAACATATCAAAATCCATTCCAGTTACTTAGGGGTCAAAGGGTTAAATAATGTAGGCTACTAATTGTGTAAATAGAGGATATTACATGAGTGACGATATTTATTAATCGTGCTTAATGATTTCCTATAAAGGAACGAGGTGATGCCGAGCTTCAAATGAAATCCGTAAACAAGTTTAATAAATATCTTGCTGAATCAGCACAAATGTTATGTTATATTTATTGCCTCTCTGTATATGGCCTTGCTAGTGAATGGTTGTAAAACCAATTAGTCAATCAAGCATTCAATCAATTAATATATTGCATAAGCACAGCATCATAGTTGTACATCTCAAATTTTTTAACAAATTTTAACATTCGTCCTCATTTTGTATGTCTCCTGATAGGTAGTCAGATCTTTACCAAACTTCGTCAATAGCTTCATCATATTGATGGCTGTCCACCCAGTTTCGTTTGGGTGACCTTGAATCTTGTAGGCAATTGCCTTGTATAATAGCTTCCTCACATTGATGGCTACCCACCCAGTGTCATTTGGGTGACCTTGTAGGCAAATGCCTTGTATACGCACTAGAATAGTATGCGAATAATTGGAGAAATGTGGCTTACGGCTTCGGTGGCCAGCATAGACCAGTAGCCGATCTCACCAAAATTGCTAAGCGTACTTATCTGGCTAAGTATACTTTGAGCGAGTAATCATTTATTTTTCCAACAATGCGTTAATTCATATAGAACTAACGACTGCATATATTTGATGATTAAAAGTATACAGAATTATTATACTGAATTTATTACATTATCACAGCCAAAATGCAAAATGGCTGTGATAATGTAAGAAATTTAGTATAATAAAAATGAAAAAATTTATCTTAAGATTGAAAATTTCTCCGTCAAAGTGTACTTAGCAAGGTAAGTATACTTTGCAATTTGGTGAAATTGGCTTCTGAACATCTTGCGTATCTGTACACGTATTGTCAATCAGTTAGCAATAAGCCTGTCAAGCTTGGTGCAACAGATGCGTGCTTACAGATCAGGGGGCCGTTTCACTAAACTCTGTACGACGAAAATATTCATAAGTGCAAAATTATGGTAGTCTGTAAATTGCATATTAACATTGTTAGATTTACAATTATTAGATTTACATTTATTGAGCATAGGCTGCATATGCAGCCTATGCTCAATAAATGTAAATCCATCAATTGAAATTTCCAGACGATCCTAAATTTGCACTTACGAACATTTTAGTCGTACAAAGTTTAGTGAAAGTTTAGGAGCCATACTGGTCACGAATGCTGTAAGCCTTATTTCTCCAGTCATAGACATTTATGTAGATATGATATAGGCATTTCGCTTGTGTATATTAACCCTTTCACCCCTAAGTAACTGGAATCTATTTTGATGTCATTTTGCAACCAATCCAACTGTTGCAAAATGATTTTCAGACGAGTCCATTTATGAAAAAGTGGTGTTTTTGTTCTCAAAAATATGAAAATTACTTGCAAAAAGTGCAGATCCTGATGAGACGGCTCGTCACGAGCAGGCTCATCTGGGTCTACACATTTTGCCAATACCCCTTTACAGGCCTGTCGTGTTGAAAGGGTTAATCCTACCTGTACAATAAAAATATACTGGTTTTGCCGAGTGAATTATCCCATTTAATATATGTGGAACACTTGCTCATCAAATGGATGCTACTATGTTTGCAGGAATTTTAGATTCATCAGCGTTCACTTGTACTTCAGCAAGCAGCATCTAATGCCCTGATCAGACTGCACAAATATCACAAACATCGTAATGTCCGTTTTGTCACGCAGGAGCCATTTATGTCGTATATTGGGTGTAAAATCATAAAGATATATTCGTGCAATAAACTAACATGCAATTATTATCCCCTTGCCGATATAGCATTAGTCCATGTACGTACGTACGTCAGTGACACCTTTCAATAACCTTTTCAATAACTCGCTTCAACGATTTTGATAATACTTGGCCACAAGGTGTGTCTATGCTTTGTTTTGCATGTATGACCCACGTCCGACCACCCAAGGTCAAGGTCACTGAGGACTTGTTCACCTTGTTTGTCAGGCAGATTTGTAAGGCAAAACTGTTAAAAAAATATTGTTTCGAATACTATTAACTCCTGAATCGCTTCACCAATTTTGATAATATTTGGCCACAATGTGTGTCTACGGATGGTGCTTTGTTTTGCATATGACCAAAGTCCGACCACCTAAGGTCAAGGTCACCGAGGACTTGTGTTCACCTTGTTTGTAAGGCGTTAATGTTACAATTTTTTTTTTATTATCAAGTCTGCCAGTACCGACCAAGGTCACTGAGGACATTTGTTTTCTATTGTTTTCTTTATTATTCGAATCCGTTGGCCTGGCCTTAAATGACCTTAGCTGTTGATAGGCAGTTAAACATCAATCAATCAAGTGGGTGGCAGGTGGGAGCATGTGATGGGTAATTTAATGATCGGGGTTCATCCTTACCGGACTGGAGACCTGGTTTGGCCCTCACATACGTCTTCAGAATTTTGTATGTGACAGTTGAATCTGGTTATACCCCTTATGTGAGTCTTACGATATTCGTAATCCTATTTTAGGAGAAGGGGCCAAGTGAATTTGGTGTGGTATGGAACTGGCACCTGTTGCCTATTTCACGAACCTCCGTTAGTCGACTAAACTCGGTTAGTCTGCTAAACTTCAGGCCGTTAGTCGACTAACGGGAAAAAACACATTTCACGAACACGTTAGTCGACTAAGCAAAGTCTACTTTGCTTAGCCTGCTCGTTAGTCGGCTAAACTTTCGGTTAGTCTACTAAGCAAAATAGCAGACAACGGAATTCCAAGATGGCAGCGCCAACGGTTGTTTTGAACGTGGCTTACAAAATCGTTCGTGAAATGCAAACATGTCAAAAAGTTAGCAGACTATGGTTAGTCGACTAAACTTAGTTTAGTCTGCTAACAGTTTAGTCGACTAACGGAGGTTCGTGAAATAGGCTACAGGTCAGGTTATTCTAATTTCAGGGCTGAATATATTTGTTCTCGATGTAAATATTCCGTTCTGATTTTGGGATTTTCCCCCCAATGCAGCAGGTTAAAATGGGATCGAACCCGTTTGCCCGGCCTTACATGACCTTAGCTGTTGATAGGCCATTAAACACTAATAAACAAACAAACAAACCAATCAATCAATCATAAAATAATAGCACGTATGAATGTGAATGTTGTTGCAGGTTTAGATCGGAAAGTCAACAATCTACGATTCAGTAGTCATTATAATCAGGTTGATGGTGAGTATTCTGCTGGGTGTCATGGTGACCAATTTTTGGAAATCGCAGATTTTTATTATTGTGTGAGATTTTTATACGACTGTTTTTAAACAGTACGTATTATGTTTTACCGCTGGGCGGGCGGGGGGGCGGGCGGGCAGGCGGGCAGGCGGCCGACAGAAAAAGTGCATAGTTTGTGTACACAACTCCTCCGAAACCGTTCAGTCGATTGATCTGAAACTATACACACGTCTTCTACACATATTGAATTTGTGCACCTTGGTGTTTTTATGTTGAAAAAATATTTTTTAACAAAAATATCACCTTTTTAACGTAGCCATTATTTCTACATTTTTCTATACAATTCTATATATGGTACAGCGTTTGTGTACACAACTCCTCCGAAACCGTTCAGTCGATCGTTCTGAAACTATACACACGTCTTCTACACATATTGAAGATGTGCACCTTGGTATTTTTATGCCGAAAACATATTTTTTAACAAAAATATCACCTTTTTAACTTGGCCATTTTTTCTACATTATTGTATCCAATTCCCTACCATTCTTCTTTACACTCTACTTTTCTATCTCTGCCTATGTTTAGCATAACGAGATGAAGAAATAATGCTATAGACTTTCAAATTCTCATTAATGTTTCATGCTTTGCTGACAGCTTCACATTTCTGCATCTTCGCTATCTGGCCCATATTCGACGGGCGTATTTTGTGACTTGCAGCACTCTTGTATTGAGTGCACTTACGGTGGGCAAGGATATTTTGTATGCAGCCGAGTAGATCATCTCCAAAATATTATCATTTGTTTAGACGACCGTTTTTATTTAAAATAGCATTGCAAGCCCGATATCATGCACTTGAATATCTCTTGTCAAAATATTCGAAGTCAACCACCATAATATTTATCTGTGTGAGTTGCTATGTCACAGGATTTTGGTGAGGTATGATTTTTTGGAATGGTAGCAGGGTATTTGTTCTAGAGAGGTGGTCTGGCAGGGATTCCGCTGGCGATCGCCACTTTCGCAATTGGCGATAACAATAAACAATTGGCGATAAAAAATTACAATTTTCTAAAAAAAAAAAAAAAAAATGTTTTTTCTTCTTTTTTTTAAAGTGGCGATTTTTTTATTTTCCCCAGCGGAATCCCTGGTCTGGTACTAACATTTTCTTCTTCACTAATAATTTCCTTTCAGCAAGACATGCGTTTTATTTTATAGGTGACAAAATGTAGAAGAAACAAAGAGTAGACAAACTATTGATGGACAAAATAATTAACACCATGGATTTGGTAAACTTATTTTTTTTGCAGCGAAACGAAGAACAAATTTTAATTTCAGATAACCATTAAGTTCTATATCTTCACTCGGGCAGCTGAAGTCAACTGATCAAAATAATACCGTGCGGTAAACTTACTTCTTTACAGCGAAAGGAAGAACAAGTTTTGATCTCAGAAAATCATTAAGTTCTATATCTTCGCCCGGCGGCCCTAATTCGGGAGATCCAAACTCATCTTTCCGAACGCGCAGTGGCAGTGGGACCTTCGGATACAAATCTCGACATAACGACACGGGTTACGCATCATCTATATCGTCAGGTAGTGTGTCGTGTAGCATGTACGAGAGGCGATCCAAATGTCACGATGACAAATTGCAAGTCACTTGAGAATAACTCTGTGAAAATAGCGAATACTCTCGTTCTGCATTTTCTGAATACAGTCCAATGTCTAAACCGGACACAGATGAAATTTAGTTGTTCTTAATATTGATAAATTACATTGCCATATAATTCCAGCACAAAAATATTTACACAATTCCCTAACATTTGATTGGCCCGTAGCAAGTCTCTGTCCAAAATTTATATCCCCGTAAACTCCAGTGCCGAACTACTTTCCGTAACCGTCAGGCGCAGTTAAAATAATTCTTAAGAAAGCGGAAAATAAACACATTTTCATGATGAATTTATTTCAAATGCTGGAATTATAAGGAATGAATGGCCTTTTTGTGGAATTTATCGGGGATATAAACTTGGAAAAGTCACGGGAATACTGGACGAGGCCTTCCGGCCTTCGTCCAGTATTCCCGTGACTTTTCCCAAGTTTATACCCCGATAAATTCCACAAAAAGGCCATTCATTCCTATATTATTTCGTATAATATGTCTGTTCATGGTCACAAAGCAGTTACTTGAAATAGCTATATGCCCGTTTTACATTGGAACCTCTCTAAACCAGACACCCTGTCCAGTTTAGAGAGGTTCTACTGTAAATTTATTTTTATTTCTTCATACATAATTCCAATGACATTTGTCCAGTAATTTTGGATCGCCCCTCGCAGACTATGTAAATTGAACAGCAATAGTTCTGTTTGTAATATTGGATACTGAACAAAGTTCTGTACACGTGTATGTCTTTCATTGGCATGTTTCCATCTGTCTATATCAGAGCTCCAGATAAGGTGCATATTGGCGTATTTTGCACGCTTATTTTAGCAGAATATTTTTGATTATCAAAAGTGGGAGTACAAAATACTCACAGTAATGCGAAAATACACGTTGATTTTTAAATCGAGTAGTGAAAATACTGTAATAAGTTGAAAATTAAGTTAAATTTGTTTGATTTGTTTCCTATCTAAGGAAGAAAATCAATAATACATTTGTAAAAGTAAAGTACGCATTGAATTTGAAATCTGGGGGTATAATACTCTTTTGACACAAAACTTATCTGGAGCCCTGCTATATTAACCCTTACAAGGCTGAAAAATATTGTCGACTGCTGTTTTTTACCCATTATTTTCATCAACAACATCATGGTTTGATTGCACTTCTCATAATTTCCAATGGAAATGGTTCTCCACTGCTACCAAACCATGTTTTAATATTAGAGAAAATGGACAAAATATAAAACAACAGCTGCTAGATGTCATTTTTCGGTTCCCGCGTTTTAAGGGTTAACCTTGTTGTTACTTCATCATCTCAGAAAAAGCACCGGGTCTTATCAGATGCCGCCATCCCAAAACACATATTGCTGTTGACGTTGACTGAATCCCTCGCTCACGTCCAGTCCCAAATATAACATGTGGACTGGTTCTACCCAGTTGTCTGTATACCTTGGTTACTGAACGGAAATTAATTCATAATCCAATTTTAAACATTGTCAGATTTTTCTATGTCATTATACATGTATGCTATTCCATGTGTTTTACATTACATTGTTGTGGAAACATTTGCCTGCCGATTCACAGAACTGTATCGTTGCTTGTAGAAATAGGATATTTTAACCCTTTTCATGCTGAAGATTTAAAAACAAATCTTCACAGAAGTACATGTTGTGACCACTCATTTGAACCATCTCGCTGAGTGGTATGAGAAAAAAATCCCTATTTTCTTTATTTCATCTCGAAAGTATATGTTGTTACCACTCATTTGAACCATCTCGCTGAGACGGTTCAAATGAGTGGTAACAACATATACTTCCATTGAGAAAGGAAGAAAATAGATTTTTTTTTTGTAAATTTAGATACAATTGCACATGAACTGGGTTGAGAGAAAAACTTCACCTTCTTGCCTATTAACTTGCATATGTAATCATTTTAACAGCTTGTTACTAATCTTGCATTGTGGGATTGAGGGTTATGGGTTTTCTTGCTGCACTAATATCCCGGAAAGACACGTCATCATCATTATCATCATTTGGTTAGGCAATATAAAACTTACTGAACAATTCATCCCCACCCGCAAAAGATTAATTTTTTATTTGTATACATTTGAAGAAAAATCTTTAATTATCATTTCCTTAACACCACATATTTACAACAAATTGTAATAAAACAATAAAAATCACCCGCCTGCCCCATTGTTTTCTCCACAAAATGTGGATGATATTCAGTATATTAATATATTATATATTATATGACCTTCAATATGAGCTAAATTTCCAGGTTATAAAACAAGCATTCACAGTTACCATAGTTATGCCAGTGCTGCTTTGCTAGGATGTATGTATGTCAATCAATCAATTAATAAATCAGTCATCAATCAACCAACTAACCAACCAATCCATAAATCACTATGTAATAAATCATTAAATCAATCAACAATCCAACCAATCAATCAATCAATAAATCAGAATGTAGTAAATCATTCAATTAATCAATAAACCAATTAACCAATCAGTCAATACATCAATCAACCAACCAACCCAATCCAGCCATCCAATTAATAAATCCGCACTCAAATCGAGGTTTGCTATTTCCCTACTTCTAACATATGGACAATGGGAGTTATTTTTACAAAATTACCCCATTTTCTTGATAATAGGCCAGTCTCCAACTTAACATGAAATAGTCCATATCAAGGGGACATTTCACTAAACTTCGTACAACTAAAATGTTTGTAGTGCAAATTTATGATAGTCTGTAAATATCACCTTAACAAAGTTTTCTTGTAAACAATTATTGGATTTACATTTATTGAGCATAGGCTGCCTATGCAGCCTATGCTCAATAAATGTAAATCCATCAATTGAATTTGCAGACGATCCTAAATTTGCACTTACAAACATTTTAGTTGTACAAAGTTTAGTGAAACGCACCCCCAGTTTCTTAAACCTTCATATGTTGTAATCCCAAACAGTGCGGCATATTTTGCAATCGTGGCTCAATGAAAGTTACGACGACGATTGCTGGAATTGTGGTCTCAACTCGACGTTTTGTGTCAACGGTAAAAGTGTTGTGTTCCACTGTTGGCGTTCAATATAACAACCACACGGTAGCATGAACTTTATGTTTCTTATTACAGTCAAGTTCATTGAAGTTGCAGTCTGTTTCACTGGATGTCCATCGCGGGGTTTTGGACATTTAAATTTATGAAATCTGAAAGTATATCAACATTTACGTACATTTTGTGAAAATAGTTTTAATTTTTCTCTCCCGAAAACTTTTTATTTAGCAAAATACAGGTAATTCTTTTTATCTCGAAGTTGACCGGACTCAGCAAAATATATTTACATATCCGAACTTCGAGATTAAAATTCTCCAAATTTAGCGACCATTCTGGAAAAAAAATCAGAACAGAATCGCTTCAAAAATACCGACTTTACTTCTGGGTTTTCATAAATTGCGCACTTTCTTTTAACGAAGCGCACATGTTGTTGCTAAATATATCGCATATGCATAACACAATTTCCGGTGCACAACATGTGTTTTGCAAATCATACCCAATACACATAAAGTAATTAAGTGTTACATCTAAATGTCAATGTTCGCCGTCTTTTCTGACGATGTTATCATTCAATAGACCCGCATTTCTTCCCCAAACCACGTCGGACCTTGACTCGTCGGCCACAAACAAATTTGGCGCAAGTCAAATCAAATCGGCGTTAAGCAATGTCAAGTTTAATTGCCACGCCGTTTATTTCACCTGCATATTAAAGTTATCTGATATCACATTAATTAATTGGTTAATTATAGTTTAAGTGAACCAACGTGGACCAATTTCTGTGGATTTTAAGTGAAACAGACAGTAGTATAGATCCAGATGACCAACATCATGGCCGAAGCTGTTCTGTTTGCACATGCATGTCACGATTAAGTTTATATGCATGTTATTATTTGTCATTGCTCTGTTCATGTTATATATATGCATGTTGCATTTAATTGTATGCAAGGAAAAAATAACACATGTATTGCCATGATTTTCCAGCATGTCTCGCGAGTTCAAATCACAGGTGGAACACTAGAACCTGTGACACCAAAAAAATGCCCATTAAAAAAATTCCATTACCCCACCCACTTGGTCTCGTACAGTATTTTTAAATGGTCATTTTTTTGGTATCACAGGTCTGAGTCTTCCACCTGTGGTTCAAATGTGATTTTACAAATTGGAATTTCACAAGGAGATAACAAACTGTAAATATCTGTTTTATGTGGTTTCATTATTGTTTATTTTCCATTGTTTCACAGCACTTTAAAATCATTTCCAAAGTGCTGTCAAACCATGTTTTATTAAGAAAGAAGACAACACACAGTGGAACCTCTCTAAACCGGACACCAAGAAAACACATGTGATCTTATTTTTGCCGAGTTTCTTGGTTATTTATCTCAGGTGATAATACCTGTTCGTGATTGCATAGCACACAACTCTGGCTGAGAATGATCAAATGCCCGATTTACAGTGAAACCTCCCAGGGTGTCCAGTTTAGAGAGGTTTCACTGTATATACAACAACAGCATTCCGCATTCTAAGGGTCAAATAACGTAGTCTGGAAAGAAATAAGAAACTCTGTGTCCATTACTTTGGGATGAGAATATAGGGTTAAGTCGCATTGTCTTTGTCAAACCACCGGCGATTGAACTTCCCTCCATTAATAAGACCTGTCCAACTGATCTACCTATAGTACTGGTGTAGCTGACCAGTACCTGTAGCCGATTTCATAAAAATTGCAAAGTATACTTTCCTAGCAAAGTATACTTTGAGGGAGCAATCATTGATTTTTCCGAAATGCATTATTTCATGCAGAACTAACGATTGCATATATTTGATGATTAAAACTATGCAGAATTATTATACTGAATTTATTACATTATCACAGCCAAAATTGGCTGTGATAATGTAATAAATTCAGTATAATAAAAATTAATAAATTTATTCTAAAATTGAAAATTTCTCCCTCAAAGTATACTTTGCTAGGAAAGTATACTTTGCAATGTTGATGAAATAGGCCCCTGATTTCACCAACATTGCAAAGTATACTTATCTTGCTAAGTACACTTTGAGGGAGAAATTTTCAATTGAAGGATAAATTAAAAAAATTATTATACTGAATTATTACATTTTGGCTGTGATAATGTAATAAATTCAGTATAATAATTATATAATAATCGGAAAATATAAATGATTACTCCCTCAAAGTATACTTAGCTAGATAGGTCTGCATGCTTAGACATTTTGGTGAAATAGGCTGCAGGTGGGCACGTCTTATGACATTACTGTCTATTTCATGAAACCTGCCCAAATTTTACAGATATAACCACAATGTAAAAACTACGGTATTATTTTTTTCGATAATATTAAATTTTATAAAAATTTCAGAGTGAGTCTTCTTTTTATTTGTCTATGGGAATTTAACATGGGGGAAAAGGAGGGGGAGGAGCTGGGGGAAGAGTGAAAAAACAAAAACATTTGGAAATTGACTCTGAAACCTTGCTAGATAGCTTGGAAATGATCTAACTAAGAAAACAAAAGTTAAATTTTAAAAATCAGTCCAGTATTTCTGAAATTCAAAAAAAATCCCCCTTGTTAAATCCCCATAGACATCTTCACTCCGTGAAGATGTCTATGGGGATTTGACATGGGGAAAATATTTTTTCGTAATAAAATCAATATAGGAACAAAATTCACGAAATAAAAAGAAGGCTCGCTCTTAAATTTTGATAAAATTTAATATAAAAAAAAATATTGTTTTTGCATTGTGTATATATCCGTAAAATTTGGGCAGGGTTCGTGAAACAGACAGTAATGACATTAGTTCTGGAAACAGACTATATAGTTCTGGTGGAATTGAAGGAAATGAATTTGCGCTGGTTGTCACAGTCTTATACACATGTTTTGTTGTAGCAGGCAGTTCCGGTGACAAGTCATTACGGCGAAGTAGAATTGCTACATCAATGGTTAATTTGGCCGCTGGAAATCCAAACGATTCATTCCGTAAAAACTCTTCCGATTTTGGTACGTCAACAACAGGTTTCTATCCCCCGAAAGATTACCCCACCTACTCCTGCATGCATTTCAGTGATTTTGTGTGCTGTCTGTCCATCTGTCTGTCCGTCCATCTATCTGTCTGTCTGTCTGTCTGTCTGTCTGTCTGTCTGTCTGTCTGTCTGTCTGTCTGTCTGTCTAATGTCTACATTTGTTACATTGCACCATACAATGAGGCGGGAAATAATGCTCGAATCTGAATTCATTATCTGACTAAGATCCAAGGGCCCGTTTCACTAAACTCCTGTTCGTACGAAGATTTCTATGACTTTGCTTCTCACATTAACGTGTTTTTCTATTGCTACCATTTCATACCTACGTGTTCACGTCATTAAATGTAACACGTCCACGAATGAGTTTCCAAAATTGGCTGTCGGGACATGTTATTGTGGATTTCAATTTTGCACTTACGAACTACTTAGTCATACGAAGTTCAGTGACACCGGGCCCTTGGACCCACCCACCCACCCATTCACAAGACTAAAACGTTTGTACATTGTAATTGCAAAATTTAAATTTTACAAAATATTGGCATGAACAGCTGATGTTTACCAATCTTTACAAACTTGTAGTCATTTATTAAATTTCAAGACATTATATGCATGGATTTATCTGTGAGAGAAAACCTGTAATTGTCAACTTACAAATAATACAACATGATGAAGGGAACAGGCGTAATGACACGCACTCTCCCGCAGTCTTTATAGGGTTAACTGTATTGTAATATAGGGTTAACTGTATTGTAATATAGGGTTAACTGTATTGTAATTTTCAAATTTGCGGCATATATCAGAAAATGATAGGTTGCAAAATCTGTTTAATGGCGACGTGCTAGCGGAGCCATTAACATGTTTTCCGACCTATCAATTGTTTATATGGGCGTAAAAATTTGGGCAGCTTTCGTGAAACAGACAGTAAGTTCAGTGACACGGGGCCTTGGAACCACCCATTCACAAGACTAAAATGTTTGTAATTGCAAAATTTAAATTTTACAAAATATTGGCATGAACAGCTGATGTTCACCAATCTTTACGAACTTGTAGTCATTTATTAAATTTCAAGACATTATATGCATGGATTTATCTGTGAGAGAAAACCCGTAATTGTCAACTTACAAATAATACAACATGATGAAGGGAACAGGCGTAATGACACGCACTCTCCCGCAGTCTTTATAGGGTTAACTGTATTGTAATATAGGGTTAACTGTATTGTAATTTTCAAATTTGTAGCGTATATCAGAAAATGATAGGTCGGAAAATCTGTTTAACATTAAACATGTTTTCCGACCTATCATTTTCTGATATATGCCGCAAATTTCAAAATTGCAATGCAGTTAACCTATTTCTAAAGCACTCGTTTGCTACTGGCGTAGGAATACATATTGAAATAATTTGCGACCGTTCATCAAAAATGATATACCTGTAATGTATGACCATCAGCGAATCAGATTGCTTGATATTTATAGAGTGCATTAGAATATAAAATAAACACCGCCAACATAAATTCATACGTAAATGCAAACGCTCCTGAAACCTTATAAAATGCATTTTTGTTCGAAAATATTGTTAAGGAATAGGATCAGGGATTCTGCTGGCGATAAAAATAAACATTTGACGATAAAAAATGACAATTTTCGGGGAAAAAAATTCAATTATCGATTGATTTTTTTTTAAATTTTCGATTTTTTTTTGGATTTTTTTTTGAAGTGGCGATTTTTTTACTTTCACTAGCGCAATCCCTGTAGGATATTACATCGTACATGCTTGAATAGCTTGAAATAAAAAAATTTGTGTATGTCGGCTTCCATGTAAACAACTCGTTCGCTTTGCTTTTTCGTTGTTTACACGGATGCCGACGTACACTCGTGTATTATTTCACGCTATTCAAACATGTATGATGGAATATCCTCTATTTATTGCCTTGTACAGGCTTGCCACGGTCAGTAAAACAAGTCCGGGAGTTTCGTGTTGGCTTCTGTCTGGGAACCGTTTTACATGGTAACAAAATGGAACAATTCATAAAAACATTGAAAAACTTTTATCGTAGGAAGTTTAGTGAAAATGGACCCCAGTCTTGTTAGATTTTGATTCAGTTGGTGAGCTGAAATTAACCCTTACAACGCGGGAAACGTTAATCAATTATCGTCTGCTGTTGTTTTATATTTTGTCTTCTTTCTCTGTAAAACCATGGTTTGACAGCACTTTAGAATCATTTCCAATGGAAATTATTCTAAAGTGTTGTCAAACCATGTTTTTCATGAGAAAAATTGAAAATAAAAAATCAACAGCAGACGACAGAATTTAGTTCAGCATTGTAAGGGTTAATTCTCCATGTACCTCCATGTACCTCCATGTACCTCATGTACCTCCATGTACCTCCATGTACCTCCATAATGTCACGCAGAGTGGGTGTCAACTTCCTTCTGCAACCATCATCATCATCAAACCATGGTCTACCCTGCTATTCTGTTGACCTCGTTGAACTGTGTAGAGCCCGATAAGAGTGTCATGTCTATGATATTTTACCTCCATTCAGGCGACAGCGAGAGTCTTGCGAAAAAGCCAGAATCTGGTAATTTGTTTGCATCGTGTCCACGTGCGCTGCTGTGTGTTCACTTTGCAGTGGTTTCATTCCATTGTCGTGTTGTTATCCCTCGCCGATAGGCAAGAGGGGATATAGCGCTAGTCCATGTATGTACGTACGTACGTTCGTTAGTAACACCTTTCATTATAGGAATGAATGGCCTTTTTGTGGAATTTATCGGGGTATAAACTTGGAAAAGTCGCGGGAATACTGGACGAAGGCCGGAAGGCCTCGTCCAGTATTCCCGCGACTTTTCCAAGTTTATATCCCCGATAAATTCCACAAAAAGGCCATTCATTCCTTATAATTCCAGCATTTGAAATAAATTCATCAAGAAAATGTGTTTATTTTCCGTTTTCTTAAGAATTATTTTAACTGCGCCTGACGGTTACGGAAAGTAGTTCGGCGTGGGAGTATACGGGGATATAAATTTTGGACAGAGACTTGCTACGGGCCAATCAAATGTTAGGGAATTGTGTAAATATTTTTGTACTGGAATTATCTTTCAATAATGCAAAAATGTTAAAAAAATATTCAAGCCCAATGTCAAGGTCACTGAGGACTTGTGTTTTTTTGTTTTTTTTTATCATCAAGGCCGCCAGTGAGGGGATAAGCTTCGTTCAACGATTCCATTTCTTGTTAGTTTTTTCTGTACCCCAAAATTTGTTTTTGGGGTACATATAGTAGCTACCCTGTCCGTCTGTTCATCTCTCTGTCTGAGATTTATGTTCAAGTTTTTGGCTGAGTACCGTCTATGTTACCACAAGTGTGATTGTCTCTGCAATGAATTGACTTCAAACTTTGTATACTTCCTTATCATCATCCATATTTTCATTCCATACCACACCCATGCGACCTTCATGTCCTCGACCTTCTGTGCGACGGGTCTTCAATGTTCCCGCGCCTTCATGTTCGCCATGTCCGCGACCTTCATGTCCGCGACCTTCATGTCCAAGGTCAAGTTACATGTACTTAGAAATTTGTGTTAAAGTTTTTTAAATATTTGCGTTAAAAGTTTTTGTTTGTTGGTCCAAGCGGCGGCCGGGGGTTCTGCCTCTGCTCACTTGCTCGAGTTAGTTATTCATTCTGTATATCCGTCACAATACCTATGGAGCATACGTGTAGCCCCCAGGGATTCCGCTGGCGATCGCCACCTTCGCAATTGGCAATAAAAATAAACAATATATATTTTTATTTATTTTTTTCGAAAATTGTAATTTTTTATCGCCAATTGTTTATTTTTATCCTATTGGTTATTCCTTTTTTTTTTTTTTTTTCTTATTTTTGAAGTGGCAATTTTTTCATTTTCCCCAGCGGAATCCCTGAGCCCCTGTAACCTTTACACACGATGGTAGACGGCTAGCACTGTAGTTGTACAAGTCACTGTTACTCCTGTATACGGTCATTGTAAACCATGCACCATTCCATAGCAAGTTATCTAGAATAGTCGTACATAAGCGGCAATTTAATATGATATTTATTAAACAAGTTCACTGATTTCATAAGAAACTCGGCATAGTTGAACAGTTTAATAAATATCATGTTAAATCAACACAACTGTTAGATTACATTTATTGCATAAGCACAGCCTCATATATTGGATATATCATCTATGATGTTTTATGTAGCAGTTTCATTTGCATTTATTACACTAGGGTATTACCGTTTTTAATACACCGTGTTGTTGCACTGTGAAAGTCCATTTCATACAATAAAGTCCAAAGTTATATCCTCTCAACTATTTAGGCAACCGATCGTCCAATTTGTTTGCCGACAGGCCACATTAAATTTTCTTGTTTATGAGTTAACGTTAATTTGACTAACATCAGTTCTATTGTGTGATGGATGTTTCATTAACATTAACACATTTGATTGGGTGTCTGTGTGATTATATAATACATACTATTGTAGTTAGTTACATCTTTCTGTAGCGGCTCACAGCCTTGTAATGTTGACTGCTCTACCACTGACGTACTAATATAGAGGTTTTCACAAATTATTCCACACTCTTCAATACTGTAACCAGAGAATGCGAAAAACTGAGGCAATCTAGCAAACGTTTAAACTATTGATAAGTGAGTAAACTCGATGCTGAGTGCATCTGACATTTATTATAGGAATGAATGGCCTTTTTGTGGAATTTATCGGGGTATAAACTTGGAAAAGTCACGGGAATACTGGACGAAGCGATAAAAAATTACAATTTTCGAAAAAAAAAAAAAAAATTGATTTTTTTTCGAAAATTGTAATTTTTTAAGGCCTCGTCCAGTATTCCAGTGACTTTTCCTAGTTTAACAGAGACTTGCTACGGGCCAATCAAATGTTAGGGAATTGTGTAAATATTTTTGTGCTGGAATTATTGTATGTTAGTGTGCACTTCCTGGGATTCACACCTGGGGCCAATTGCTACGGGCCAATCAAATGTTAGGGAATTGTGTAAATATTTTTGTGCTGGATTTATTGTATATTAGTGTGCACTTCCTGGGATTCACACCTGGGGCCAAGTCATATGGTGTAGTAAGGATGTTTGGCACGGCACAAAATACAGTGGAACCTCTCTAAACCGGACACCAATGAAACACCTGTGATCTAATCTTTTATGAGTTTCTTGGTGCTTTATCTCAGGTGATAATGTCTGTTCGTGATCGCATAGCACACAACTATGGCTCAGAATGATCAAATGCCTGATTTACAGTGAAACCTCTCAATGCAGGGTGTCTGGTTTAGAGAGGTTTCACTGTACATCGTACTCCATGCACGACATGTAAATTTTTAAAAAAGTTTAAAAGTTGCCTATAATTCATGTTCTGCCACAAACCACTAAGCAGTTATACATTTTCCTGCTTTCCCCCATTTACGAACATTCTCTCTCCAACGTCCAGGGTCGGCTGGCAGCCTGACGAAGTCGAAGCGCCTCAGTAGTTCATCGTCGAACATCCACACGCCCACGAAACCCCGCACCCCGTCCACCAGCTCGATGTCACCCGCCCCTCGCTACATGAGCCCACGGCAGCCATTTGGGCGCTCCACCACCCCCACACCTAACTCCACGTTCGGTAGCGGACGCACGACCCCTACACCCCCTCGGCCTTCGTCCTCCACCCCGCGTGCGCCTTCGACGCCCAAAACTGGTATCCCCAAAACTGGTCGAGCCACGCCGACAATGACCGGTCGAACGACGCCCACGATGTCCGGTCGAGTGACGCCGACGTCGAACGGACCGCGACGTCTACCAACGACGCCGAAGACGCTAAAAACGGGACCACGGTGATAAACGTTCTCGCCCTGTTATGTACAGGGACTACAGGACTGATAGATGCTGCAGTGCTGGGCGCCATTTTACTAAACTTCGTACGACTAAATTGTTCGTAAGTGCAAATTTAGGATTGTCGGGAAATTTCAAATGATGGATTTTCATTTATTGAGCATAGGCTGCATATGCAGCCTATGCTCAATAAATGTAAATCCACTAATTGTTTACAAGAAAACATTGTTAACCCTTAGACCGCTACACGCAACAATTGTCGTCGGCTGTTTTTTTTATATTTTGCCTTATTTCTCAATAAAAAATGGTTTGATGGTACTTCAGAATCACATGTTTTTGATGATAAAAATGGAAAATAGAAAATAAACAACAGACGACAAAAAATTAAGATAGCGGTGTAAGGGTTAATTCGAAATTTACAGACCATCATAATTTTGCACTTACGAACATTTTCGTCGTACGAAGTTTAGTGAAACGACCCCCTGGTTCTTCATATGTGGCTGTCACTGGAGAAATACCACTTATGGGATTTGCCTTGGAGTGCTATTGGCACAGGTCACATGATAAAGTTTTGAGATCAAGCATATGATATGTTCATTCTCAAACATTTATAGGATCCACTCGTTCTTATAAAACTGAGCATATACTCTGTTCTTTGTTCTCAAGATCAGGCGGTTTGATTGGCTAAGACTGAGCGCACGGTTTAGCCTCAAACCTAGGCTGGCTCTAGTATTTTGAAATGAGTAGTCAAAATGAATTGTTGGCGTGAAAAGAAAAGCAGAGCTCAAAATAAGATGAGTATTGGCGTATTTACACACTTATCTTAGAAGAATACACATTGATTATCAAAAGTGGGAGTTCAAAGTATGCACAGCAATGTGAAAGTATGCATTGATTTTCAAATTGAGTAGTGGAAATACTGTAATACAGTTGAGCTTTTACTTAGTTGAGCTGCAAAAAGCAAATTGCAGCCCAAATAAGTGAATTTTTAAATTTGTTTTATTTTTTGTCATTTGTTCCCTATTTAATAAGGAATAAAATCAATACGCATTGATATTGAAATCTGGGGGTATATAATACTCATTAGTTACAAAACTTATCTCGAGCTCTGGAAAAGGCAATAATATTGTGCATGTGCTCTAATACATGTATTTACAAAACATAGTATTTTTTCAATAATTTCTGAGATTTGCAGTAACCATAAATGACAATTTCTGAAATATTAGTAGCCAAATGTCACAGGTTGAAGTAATGGACCGAGGTCTATAAATACATTAAATATGCCTAAAAGCATCAATAAATGAAGATTTTTTTTGATTTTTTTTTCTTCATTTATTGATGCTTTTAGGCATATTTAATGTATTTATAGACCTCGGTCCGTTACTTCAACCTGTGCCAAATGTGGGTACAAGAAGCACCAACCTAGTGTAAAGGTACAGGCCCACTGAATGGGCACAAACTGTTATTAACCCTTTCAACACCAAGTAACTTAATAGGATGTTCCATGCCAATGTTTCACTCTATTTCATTAATTTTGTTCATTCAAATGATCCCATTCTTCTAAAAGGGTAATCTCTACGACGTTTAAAATTATTAACAAACAGTGGAGATCCTGATGAGACGGCTCGTTACGAGCCGGCTCATCTGGATCTACACTGTTTGCAAACATTGTCTCTATAGAGGTCTGTGGTGTTGAAAGGGCTAAAGGTACATGCCCACTCAGTAGGCACAAACTGTTCTTTATATCAGAGACATCATCTGAGACATTTTCTGGCAAAATAAACATTAATTCACCATTACCCCACGTATTGATTGACATATATTATACATTTTATATCAAACAAAAATTTCCACACTGTTATCAAGGGCGATAACCGTGTTAAAACAATAAATAAATAGTAATGTCTGTTAACATTTTAAGGAAACACGGTTATCGCCCCTGTGTGGAAATATACGTTTTATGTAAACTGTATAATAATGCCAATCATTACGTGGGGTAATGATGATTGAATGTTTATTTTGCCAGAGAATGTCACAGATGATGTCTCTGATATAAAGAACATTTTGTGCCTACTGAGTGGGCATTTACCTTTAACCGATCAAGCTTCTGATGTTGATCACGTGATACAGAGTACTTGGTCAAGTTGTTTTATAAACACAAGCTCGGATCACTGAAACAGCTATGCATTCCATCAGAGCTCCAGATAAGTTGTGTGTCTAAAGTAGGCAGAGATACAGATAAGCTTTGTGCCTAAAGAGTTATACCCCCATATTTCAAATTCAATGCGTATTTTAATTTTCCAAATGTATTATTGATTTTCTTCTTTATTAAATAGGGAACAACGGATAAAAAATGAAACAAATTTAAAAATTCATTTATTTGAGCGGCGAAAACCTTTTTGCTGCTCAACTAAGTAAATTGTCCACTTTATGACAGTATTTTCACTACTCAATTTGAAAACCAATGCTGTGAGTATTTTGTACTCCCACTTTGGATAATCAATGCGTATTGTGCTAAAATAAGTGAGTAAAATATGCCAATACGCACCTTATCTGGAGCTCTGCATTCCATTGTGTTTTTATGATATTTTAGGCAACATATGCGAGAGCCAGTGTAGCGTAGATGCAGCACTAGCTAAACAGCTACCGTCTGTTCCACGTTTTGCTGCCGACATTCTTTTAGCTATTAAACATAGTAAATCAAAAAAAATATTTAAATGCAAGTACTTTTTCATCAATAACAAAAAATTCACCATCCCCCCAAAAAAATTATTCAATTAAATTCCATCAAATAATGATTTTATTGCGAAAAAAATATTTTCCTATGACAATTTAACATGGGGCGAAAAGGAGGGTCGAAAAACACATTTTTTAGATATTGACTCCGAAACCTGGCGAGATAGCTTGAAAATGATGTAAATAAGAAGTTAGATTTTGAAAATCGGTCCACAAATAAAAAATTATTTAAAAACAATGTATTTATTTTTTTCACTATTAGATCAATATTTAATGGAATTTCATCACAGAATTCTTTTAGGGGAGGTGACCTTTTTGTTATTGGTGAAAAAGTACTTACATGTTAATATTTTTTAGATTTAATGTGTTTAATAGCTTAACGTTTGTCGGCAGAAAAACGTGAAACAGACAATAATGCTGGTATCCTTAGACGACTATATAAATTAATTTAACGGTTACTGCTTGCTTTCCGTTAGAAGTGTAAATCAACTGTGCTGTACAATACATGAAGGCGTCAGTGGTAGAAGGGGGCTAACTCCTTGTAGGCGTCAGTGGTAGAAGGGAGCTAACTCCCACAAGGAGTTAGCTCCCTTCTTCCACTGACCCCTTCACACTGACCCCTTCACACGTCCTTGCATCGTCTCAACGAGGTTGTGTGTAATTTATGTTAAAATATGCACATATCCCAAATTATCCCAATTCATCATATCTATTTTTATAGTCATTTATTTATCAGATTCCAGAGGGTAGTAGTTATAGAGAATAGTAGGTTAGTGCCGTGAATTGAAAAATATCTGGCAAGGCTTAGGAAACGGGATGGGCGAGGCTCTGCTCAGCACATCCCGTTTCCGTGCCGCGCCAGATATTTTTTCCATTCACGGCACTAACCTACTTTTCTATTTATCCCGTCAACACCTACAAATCGCTTTAAAATGCCAAAAAATAACCCCAGTCACCGCACATATTCATATCCCATTCATCATATCTATTTTTATAGTCATTTATTTATCAGATTGCAGAGGGTAGTAGTTATAGAGAATAGTCGGTTAGTGCCGTGAATTGAAAAATATCTGGCAAGGCTTAGGAAACGGGATGGGCGAGGCTCTGCTAAGCACATCCCGTTTCCGTGCCACGCTAGATATTTTTTCCATTCACGGCACTAACCTACTTTTCTATTTATCCCATCAACACCTACAAATCGCTTTAAAATGCAAAAAAATAACCCCAGTCACCGCACATATTCATACGCAGTGATTAGGTCGTATTGACAGGATATCAAAAACGTTTCACGGTATCGTGTTTCATGGCACATACGCACTGTGTTGACGGGATAAAATTGTAGTCGTGTTTATATTTCACCATACGTGTATTTGGTTGTGATGGCACATTGTGTGTGATGCTGATCACAACGGCCCATGGTTCTGTGCGGCATTATTGGCGTAGTCGACTTTTACCAACCTAGGAGTGGGTGGCAGGTGGGAGTATGATAGGCTGTTAAACACCAATAATCAATTAATTTTGTTTTTAAAAGCCACATGCACTGGCGCTGCACTCGTGCCGGCATCGAAATAGGCGCTGGATTTCTGATCGATTCCTATTCAGCTACATGCAGAAGATGCTTCATAAACACTTTTCTATCTAGTAACTGCTGAAGAAATTTGAAGGAATTTGCACCGGTTACTAGATTACTAGATTCGATTGGATATTTTTACTCACATCAGTGGCGTAGGAATATTTCAAAAAGGGTGGGAGTGGGGTGTGAATGGAAAAGCTGAAGTTACATTTGATTATATTGCGATACTGTCGTGCTCGAGTCAACTCATTAAAAATAAGTAAAAAGAAAGCAGCATAAATTATAGATTTTTCCGTAACTTTGCCATTTTTTTGTTTAATTTGTCGGACATTGAGTGTAGTCTCCTGTCCCCAGTTCACATTGTTGTACAGCGACAGGGGGTGTCTATGCCGCGCCCCCTCAACCCCTACGCCACTGCGACCGTGATCTAGGATCCGAGATGGAAACAACATATTACATTCCATAACTTGTGTGTTTGTGTGGGGCCATCGACTGACACATGGAGTATATAAGGTGTATGCATGGAATGCCAATTCTACATAGACTCGAATCATTATTTCTAGCTCTAAATAGTATTAAATATTTAGAGCTAGCTCCAAATCATTTGAAGAGCTCTCTAAATCATTTGGAGCTAGCATTAAATATTTAGAGCTAGCATGAATTATTTGAGGTTATGTAGATTTGGCGTTCCTGGAACGCCAAATCTACATAACCTCAAATAATTCATGCTAGCTCTAAATAATTAGAGAGAGCATTAAATATTTAGAGCTAGCATTGATTAGTTGAGTTTATGTAGATTTGGTGTTCCTGAAGCCGAATCAACATAAACTAAAATAATTATTGCTAGCTCTAAATAATCAGAGCTAGCATTAAATATTTAATTGAAACAAGATATTACATTCCATGTCTGTTTGTGTGTAGATCACTGGCTGACACATGGAGTATTTTTTTAATCATGTTTTACCCTTGTCCATCCGTGCATGTACATTCCTCATGTTTGTAAATATGTTTCACCTTTCTGTCCGGTCGTCCATCTGTTCATCCGTCCGTACAAATCACATAAACTTAACATTTCGAAGAGTTGTGTCAACGTTTTTGTTTGTCACTCCAGGCGGTGGCCGGGGGTATCCATGATCCTCTACTCGCTTGCTCTAGTTAATAAAGTATTAGTCAATTTGGGAACTGATTCTAAATATAAAGTTCTGTTTGTCAGCTGTTGGCCCAGGGCACGTGATTATTGAATTTCTAAAGCATGCACTCGGCTCTTTTACTCAAAACCAAGCTTTTGATTGATCCGAATGATGGGAGGATGCTTGTCTTAATGTTGAATCCATCCTTAACCCTTACGTCACAAAGTAACTGACATGGACTGTTTCATATGAAGTTTCATTATGCAGCAAAAGGGGTAATTTTACAAAAAATATCCATGAATTGTGCAGATTCTGGTGAGACGGCTCGTTACGAGCCGGCTCATCAGCATCTACACCATTAAATAAATATATACGGATGTAAAACCCCAATCAGTCCTGATTTCGAGCATGAGAGCCGTGTACGTGCTCACAAAGTTTTGTAATGATAGGCCCAGATCTCCATGTCTATATTCTTTGTGGCTGTGACTGGAGAAATGGGGCTTATAGGTTTTGCAACCAGTGTAGATCCAGATCGGCCTGTGCATTCGCACAGTCTGATCAGGATCTGCACTGTTTGCCATTCCATCAATGGAACATCCGTCATGCTTGTAACAAGTATTACAGATCGTTATCCGGCTACAGGAATGTGTCATTTCATCAGGAGAGTTACACACCGGTCACAATCCTATAAGCTCCATTTCTCCAGTCACGGCCATTATTAGGTTTTAGGGAACAGCGAAGTTAACACAAAGCTGTTTGTATACATGATGTTAATAAATATACATATTACATGAAGCTGTATTTCTTCTATGTGGGTGGGTGGTTGGGGTAGGGGTTCCTCCGTGTAGGAATCGCGATTTGCCTGGTTTGGCCCTCGGGTACGTTTTATCTTTGGCTATTTTCTCACCTGGGAGTTGAATTGGGTTATTGCCCATCATAAAGTAGTATAATGACTGATCCTGCTGTTTTTGGGAGGGGGCCAAGTGATACTGGTGTGGCGAGGACCTGGCACCAGATCAGGATTATTCTGATTTCAGGGCTGAATATATAGTTTTTGTCGAGCCCGCTTGCGGAAAGCGAGATATAGTGATCACAATGACTTCCGGGTGTCCGTGCGTCCGTGCGTTCCGTGCGTCCGTATTTGCGGTCCGAAATCTGCGTTAAAAGTTTTTAAATACCTTACATCTCTTCAGTCCTAAGTCACATTGACTTGAAACTTCATATGCTTATTATTCATGATCCATATATTCAATCTGATCCCACTCATGCGGCACCTGTCCCAATGTCAAGGTCAAATTACTTAGAAGTTTGCGTTCCGAAATCTGCGTTAAAGTTTTTAAATACCTTATATCTCTGCAGTCCTAAGTCACATTGACTTGAAACTTCATATACTTATTAGTCATGATCCATATATTCATGCTGTATCCCACTCATGCGGCCCCTGTGCCCAAGATCAAGGTCAAATGGCTTAGAAGTTTGCCGTCCGAAATCTGCGTTAATGTTTTCAAATACCTTATATCTGTGCAGTCCTAAGTCACATTGACTTGAAACTTCATATGATTATTAGTCATCATCCATATATTCATTCCGTGTCCCACTCATGCGGCCCCTGTGCCCCTATGTCAAGGTCAAATGACTTGCGTTAAAGTTTCTGTCAAAATTTGCTTTAAAGTTTTCACATACCTACTATCTCTGTAACCGTAAGTCAGATTTACTTGAAATTTTGTATGCTTATTGGGCATCAAACTTCAAATAAATACACTCTGAGACCATCAAATGCATCGGCGGGCTCGACATGTGGGCCGCGGCCATCTGGTTTATTGTAAATATTCAGTTCCGATTTTGGGATTTTTCCCCCAGTTGTACATGTGCTTGAACATGTACTTGTGCTGGTAATATATGGGATTTAGTACTAAACCCATTGACCTGGCCTTAAATGACCTTCGCTGTTGATAGGCCGTTAAACCCCAACAAACACACATTTTCTATGTGGTGTGTTTCCAATGTGGGCGACAGCTAAATCAGGGCCCGGTTGCTCAAAACCTCTTGTTAGCTTAACAGACTGTTAAATCCTTAGCAATGCTAAGGATTTAACAGTCTGTTAAACTAACAAGCTCTGAGCAACCGGGCCCTGGTGGAGTGGGAGTTAACAGTTATCTTAAAGGCCCTGGGTCTCGGATGTGGATCAAATGTGAGCAAAATAGTCGGCGAAAGAGTATTTCACTGTAGATTTACATGTCGGTGGAACAGTGTAGCATTAATGTGTTGAGTAAATTTATAGAATCTTCGCAAGAACATTTTTATCCTACGAAGTGCAGTGAAACTGGCCCCAAGGCCTTTTTTCAAGAAATTGTGAAGGGGGCTTCTGATTCTGTGAAAAATAACCGTGATTCTTGGCAAAATTGTGAAAAAGCAAGATTTTGGGCAAAATTCTGAAAATTTGCAACACATTGAAAATCAAATAGTTGACATGGCGATACTAAAAACCCACTAAATTAGAGCGCAGAATCTCTCTAAACTGGACACCAAGAAAACATCTGTGATCTTAATTTTTATCAATTTCTTGATCATTTATCTCCGATGATAATGTCTGTTTGTGATCGCATAGCACACAACTGTGGCTCAGAATGATCAAATGCCTGATTTACAGTGAAACCTCCCTAAGCCGGACACCCTGGGGACCTCACAGGGTGTCCGGCTTAGAGAGGTTCCACTGTAGCAACTTTTCAATTGTTCCAAGACAAATGCCCCCTTTACTGTCCTGTTCCAACATGCTTCATTCCAAGACAAATGCCTCCTTTATTGTTGTTTCACTATGTTACATTCCAAGAAAAAGGCACCCTTCACTGTTCTGCTTCACCAGGTTTCATTCCAAGACAAATGCCCCCTTTACTGTTCTGCTTCACTGTGTCATTCCAAGACAAATGCCCCCTTTACAGTTCTGCTTCACTGTCATTCCAAGACAAATGCCCCCTTTACTGTTCTGCTTCACTGTGTCATTCCAAGACAAATGCCTCCTTTACAGTTCTGCTTCACTGTGTCATTCCAAGACAAATACCTCCTTTACAGTTCTGCTTCACCGTGTCATTCCAAGACAAATGCCTCCTTTACTGTTCTGCTTCACTATGTTTCATTCCAAGATAAATACCTCCTTTACTGTTCTGCTTCACTATGTCATTCCAAGACAAATGCCTCCTTTACAGTTCTGCTTCACCGTGTCATTCCAAGACAAATACCTCCTTTACTGTTCTGCTTCACTGTGGCATTCCAAGACAAATGCCTCCTTTACAGTTCTGCTTCACTATGTTTCATTCCAAGACAAATACCTCCTTTACTGTTCTGCTTCACTGTGTTTCATTCCAAGACAAATACATAATTTACTGTTCTGCTTCACTGTGTTTCATTCCAAGACAAATACCTCCTTTACAGTTCTGTTCACTATGTGTCATTCCAAGACAAATACATAATTTACTGTTCTGCTTCACTGTGTTTCATTCCAAGACAAATACCTCCTTTACAGTTCTGTTCACTATGTGTCATTCCAAGACAAATACCTTCTTTACTGTTCTGCTTCACTGTGTTTCATTCCAAGACAAATACCTCATTTACTGTTCTGCTTCACTGTGTTTCATTCCAAGACAAATACCTCCTTTACAGTTCTGCTTCACTATGTTTCATTCCAAGACAAATACCTCCTTTACTGTTCTGCTTCACTGTGTTTCATTCCAAGACAAATACCTCATTTACTGTTCTGCTTCACTGTGTTTCATTCCAAGACAAATACCTCCTTTACTGTTCTGCTTCACTGTGTTTCATTCCAAGACAAATACCTCCTTTACAGTTCTGCTTCACTATGTTTCATTCCAAGACAAATACCTCCTTTACTGTTCTGCTTCACTATGTGTCATTCCAAGACAAATACCTCCTTTACAGTTCTGCTTCACTATGTTTCATTCCAAGACAAATGCCCCCTTTACTGTTCTGCTTCACCATGTTTCATTCCAAGACAAATACCTCCTTTACTGTTCTGCTTCACCATGTGTCATTCCAAGACAAATACCTCCTTTACAGTTCTGCTTCACTATGTTTCATTCCAAGACAAATACCTCCTTTACAGTTCTGCTTCACTATGTTCATTCCAAGACAAATGCCTCCTTTACTGTTCTGCTTCACTGTGTTTCATTCCAAGACAAATACCTCCTTTACAGTTCTGCTTCACTATGTTTCATTCCAAGACAAATGCCTCCTTTACTGTTCTGCTTCACCATGTTTCATTCCAAGACAAATACCTCCTTTACTGTTCTGCTTCACTATGTGTCATTCCAAGACAAATACCTCCTTTACAGTTCTGCTTCACTATGTGTCATTCCAAGACAAATGCCTCCTTTACAGTTCTGCTTCACTGTGTTTCATTCCAAGACAAATACCTCCTTTACAGTTCTACTTCACTATGTTTCATTCCAAGACAAATGCCTCCTTTACAGTTCTACTTCACTATGTGTCATTCCAAGACAAATGCCTCCTTTACAGTTCTGCTTCACTATGTTTCATTCCAAGACAAATGCCTCCTTTACAGTTCTACTTCACTATGTGTCATTCCAAGACAAATGCCTCCTTTACAGTTCTACTTCACTATGTGTCATTCCAAGACAAATGCCTCCTTTACAGTTCTACTTCACTATGTGTCATTCCAAGACAAATGCCTCCTTTACTGTTCTGCTTCACTGTGTGTCATTCCAAGACAAATGCCTCCTTTACTGTTCTGCTTCACTGTGTCATTCCAAGACAAATGCCTCCTTTACTGTTCTGCTTCACTATGTTTCATTCCAAGACAAATGCCCCCTTTACTGTTCTGCTTCACTGTGTTTCATTCCAAGACAAATGCCCCCTTTACTGTTCTGCTTCACCATGTTTCATTCCAAGACAAATGCCCCATTTTACTGTTCTGCTTCACCATGTTTCATTCCAGATTCAAAGCCAGCCCCTTTTACTGTTCTGCTTCACCATGTTTCATTCCAAGACAAATGCCTCCTTTACTGTTCTGCTTCACCATGTTTCATTCCAAGACAAATACCTCCTTTACAGTTCTGCTTCACTATGTTTCATTCCAAGACAAATGCCTCCTTTACTGTTCTGCTTCACTGTGTTTCATTCCAAGACAAATGCCCCCTTTACTGTTCTGCTTCACCATGTTTCATTCCAAGACAAATGCCCCCTTTACTGTTCTGCTTCACTGTGTTTCATTCCAAGACAAATGCCCCCTTTACTGTTCTGCTTCACCATGTTTCATTCCAAGACAAATGCCCCTTTTACTGTTCTGCTTCACCATGTTTCATTCCAAGACAAATGCCTCCTTTACTGTTCTGCTTCACTATGTTCATTCCAAGACAAATACCTCCTTTACTGTTCTGCTTCACTATGTTCATTCCAAGACAAATACCTCCTTTACTGTTCCGCTTCACTGTGTTTCATTCCAAGACAAATGCCCCCTTTACTGTTCTGCTTCACCATGTTTCATTCCAAGACAAATACCTCCTTTACTGTTCTGCTTCACTATGTTCATTCCAAGACAAATACCTCCTTTACAGTTCTGCTTCACTGTGTTTCATTCCAAGACAAATGCCTCCTTTACTGTTCTGCTTCACCATGTTTCATTCCAAGACAAAAGCCCCTTTTACTGTTCTGCTTCACTATGTTCATTCCGAGACAAATACATCCTTTACAGTTCTGCTTCACCATGTTTCATTCCAAGACAAATACCTCCTTTACTGTTCTGCTTCACCATGTTTCATTCCAAGACAAATACCTCCTTTACAGTTCTGCTTCACTATGTTCATTCCAAGACAAATGCCTCCTTTACTGTTCTGCTTCACTGTGTTTCATTCCAAGACAAATGCCTCCTTTACTGTTCTGCTTCACTGTTTTCATTCCCAAAGACAAAATGCTCCTTTTACTGTTTACTTCATATTGTGTATTCAAGACAAATGCTCCTTTATGTTCTGCTTCACTATGTTTCATCCAAAGACAAAAATGCTCCTTTATGTTCTATTCCTCTATGTGTCATTCAAGACAAAGGCCTCCTTTACTGTTATACTTCTATGTGTCATTCAAAGAAAATGCCTTCTTTTACTGTTCTGCTTCACTATGTTTCTTCCAAGATGCTTTTAAACTGTTCTGCTTCACCATGGTTTCATTCCAAGACAAATACCTCTTTATGTTCTGCTTCACTATTTGTTTCATTCCAGACAAAGCCTCCTTTATGTTATACTTCCACTATGTTGTCATTTCCAAGACAAAAACCTCTTTACAGTTCTGCTTCACTGTGTTTCATTCCAAGACAAATGCCTCCTTTACTGTTCTGCTTCACTATGTTTCATTCAAGACAAAATCCCCTTTTACTGTTCTGCTTCACTATGTTCATTCCGAGACAAAATTATCTCCTTTACAGTTCTGCTTCATTCCATTGGTTTCATTCCCCAAATGACAATGGCTTTACTGTTCTGCTTCACTATCGTCATTCCGAGACACTACCTCCTTTAACCAAGTTCCTGCTTTCACATGTCATTCCTAAGACAAATGCTCCTTTACGTTCTACTTCCCACTATGTGTCATTCCAAGTCAAATGCCCCATTTACAGTTCTGCTTCACTATGTGTCATTCCAAGACAAATGCTCCTTTACAGTTCTTTACTTTCACTGTGTCATTCCAAGACAAAAAATGCTCTTTACAGTCCTAATTCCACTATGTTGTTCACTCAAGAAAATGCTTTCCTTTACAAGTCTGCCTTCCATATATGTGTCATTCCAAGACAATACCTCCTTTACAGTCTTGCTTCACTAGTGTCATTCAGACAAAGCCCTCCAGTTCTACTTCACTATGTTCATTCCAAGACAAATGCCTCCTTTTACAGTTCTGCTTCACTTTATGGTGTTCATTCAAGACAAAATGCCTCCTTTACAGTTGTCTTCACTATGTGTCATTCCAAGACAATGCCCCCTTTACAGTTTCCTTCAACTATGTTTCATTTCCAAAAACAAATGCCCTCCTTTTTAGTTTCTACTTCACTATGTGTCATTCCAAGACCAACATTACTCCTTAACAAAGTATTTACTTCAATGTGTCATTCCAAGACAAATGCCTCCTTTACAGGTTGCTTCATATGTGTTCATTCAAGACAAATGCTTCCTTTACAGTCCTAAGTTCACTTATGTGTCCATTCCAAGACAAATGCCTCCTTTACAGTTCTACTTCACTATGTGTCATTCAAGACAAATACCTCCACAGTTCTACTTCATATGTGTCATTCCCAGCAAAATGCTCTCCTTTACCGTCTTAACTTCACTTATGTGTCATTCCAAGACAAATGCCTCCTTTACAGTTTCTTACTTCACTATGTGTTCACTCCAAGACAAATACTCCTTTACTAGTTCTACTTTCACTATGTGTCATTCCAGACAAATACTTCCTTTACAGTCTTACTACCTTTAATTGTTTTATGTCCATTCAAGACAAATGCCCTTTCCGTTTAAAGTTCCTACTTCATATGTGTCCATTCCAAGACAAATCCTCCTTTACGTTTATTCACTATGTTTCTTCCAAGACAAAATACCTCCTTTACAGTTATGCTCACTATGTGTCATTCCAGACAAATACCTCCTTTACAGTTCTGTTTCACTATGTGTCATTCCAAGACAAATTTGCTTCCTTTACAGGTCTATTTCACTATGTGTCATTCCAAGACAAATACTCCTTTTACAGTTCTACTTCACTATGTGTATTCCAAGACAAAATGCCCTTTAGTTCTACTTATATGTGGTCATTCAAGAAAATGCCTCTTTACAGTTTGCTGAAATTCAACTATCAACTGTGTTTATTCCCAAGAACAAATGCTCCTTTACTTTTGTTTTCAATTGTGTCATTCAAAGACAAATACCTCTTTTACTGTTCTGCTTCACTGTGTTATTCAAGACAAAATGTACCTGTTACTGTTCTTGCTTCCACTGTTGTTATTCCAAGACAAATGCCTCCTTTACGGGTTCTGCTTCACTATGTTTGTTAATTTCAAGACAAATGCCTCTATAGTTTCTTGTTCAACTATGTTGTTCCCATCCAAGACAAATACCTCCTTTACAGTTTTCTTGAAAATTCACATATGTTGTCATTCCCAAGACAAATGCCTTTCCAGTTCTGTTCATGTGCTCCATTCCAAGACAAATGCTTTATGTTTATTAACTCCATTATGTGTCATTCCAAGACAAATACCTCCTTTACAGTTTCTTACTTCTTCTTTATGTTGTTCAATTTCAAGACAAATACCTCCTTTACCTGTTCTGTACTACGTTGTTCATTCCAAGACAAATAACCTCCTTTACTGTTCTGCTTCACTAGTGTTCATTCCAGACAAATGGCTTTATGTTTCTACTATTTATTGTGTCATTCCTGAACAAAAATAAAAATGCCTTTTTTTTTTTTTTTTTTCCTTTACTGTTATACTTCCTATGTGGTCATTCCAAGACAAAATACTCCTTTGCAGTTTCTACTTCACTATGTGTCATTCCAAAGACAAAATGCCTCTTTACAGTTTCTACTTCACTATGTGTCATTCCAAGGACAAATGCTCCTTTACAGTTTCCGTTCACTATGTGTCATTCCCAGGACAAATACTTTCCTTTACAGTATACCTTCCACATGTGTTTCATTCCAAGTTGGGGGGACAAAAAAAATGCCTCCTTTCCAGTTTTTACTTCACTATGTGTCCATTCCAAGACAAATACTTCCTTTACAGTCTTGCTTCACTGTGTGCATTCCAAGACAAATGCCCCCTACTTATGTTATTACTTTCCCACTTATTTGTCATCAAGGAACAAATACTTCTTTTACTGTTCTTGCTTCACTGTGTTTCATTCCAAGACAAATACCTCCTTTTTACTGTTCATTGCTTTCCCCACTTTGTGTCATTCAAAAAGCCCCATATACCTTCCTTTACTTGTCCTGCTTTTCACTGTCATTCCAAGACAAATACCCCTCCTTTGTTTGCTTCCTATGTGTCGTTCCAGACAAATGCTTTACTGTTCTTTGCTTCACTATGTCATTCCAAGACAAATGCCTTCCTTTACTTGGTTCCTGTTCACTTATGGTTTCTTCCACGACAAATGGCCTCCTTTACTGTTTACTTCCTTTGTGTCATTCCAAGACAAATGCCTTCCTTTTACTGTTTTGCTTCCTGTGTTTCATTCAAGACAAATACCTCCTTTATGTCTTGCTTCCACTTGTCCTTTCCAAGTTCATTACTCTTTTCCTGTTCCTTTGCTGCACTATGTTTCATTCCAAGATATAAACTCATTGTTCAAGCTACTTGTGTTTCATTCCAAAGCAAATACCTCCTTTATTGTATTAATTCCACTTTATTTGTCATTCCAAGACAAAGACCTCTTTATTGTTCTTGGCATCCTTCCTTTGTGTTTCATCAGACCAAGATACTCCTTTACTGTTCTGTTCACTGTGTCTTCCAAGACAAATACTCTTTATGTTCTGCTTCACGTGTTATTCCAAGACAAAATACCTCTTTACGTGTTCCCTTTGCTTCCCTATGTGTCATACCAAGACAAATGCCTACTGGTTTCTCGCTTTTCCACTATGTTCATTCCAAGACAAATGCTCCTTTTATTTGTTCTTGCTTCCACAAAATGTTTTCTTATCCAAGACAAATGCCTCCTTTATGTTTCTTACTTCACTATGTGTCATTCCAAGGCAAATCCTCCTTTATGTTTTTTTCTGCTTCATGTGTTCTTCCAAGCAAATACCTCCTTTATTGTTACTGCTTGCACTGTTTGTTCATCGGAAAATAACCTCCCTTTACTGTTCTACTTCACTATTGTTTTATTCAAAGATAGATCCTCCTTTATTGTTTGCTACTGTTGTTTCATTCCAAGACAAATGCCTCCTTTAGTTCACTTCAATATGTGTCATTCAAAGACAATACCTCCTTTTACTTGTTCTGCTTTCCATTTTATTTGTTCTTTCAAAGATAAATTAAAACTCCTTATTTGTTCTGCTTTCCACTGTGTTTTCATTCCAAGACAAATGCCCTCCTTTACAGGTCCAAGCTTTTCACTATGTTTCATTCCAAGACAAATACTCCTTTAGTTCGCTCACCTATGTGTCTTCCAAGACAAATCCTTTTCCTTTACAGTTCTTACTTCCTCCTTTATGTTTGTTCATTCCAAGACAAAATGCCTCCTTTACTGTTCTGCTTCACTATGTGTCATTCCAAGCAAAATGCCCCCTTTACTGTTTCTTGCTTCCACTATCCTTTGTTCATTCATTCAAAATAAAACCCCCCCTCCTTTCCAGTTCTGGCTTCACTATGTTTGTTTCCCAAGATTATACCTCCTTTACAGATCTGCTTCACATGTGTCTTCCAAGACAAAATACTCCTTTACAGTTTGCTTTATAATGTGTTCATTCAGACAAATACTCCTTTCCAGTCTTGCTCATATGTTTGGTTTCATTCCAAGCCAAATGCCCCCTTTACTGTTTCTACTTTCATTAATTGTGTTCATTCCAAAACCAAATGCCCTCCCTTTTAGTTAATTACTTCCACTATGTGTCATTCCAAGACAAATACCTCCTTTACTGTTCTGCTTCACATGTGTCATTCCAAGAAACCAAATGTTCTCATTTATGTTTCTTGCTTCCACTATGTGTTTCATTTCCAAGCATGCCTCTACAGTTCTTACTATGTGACAAATCCATTTACCAATGCCTTTTACATTGTTTACCCCCTTTTCACCTATTTGTTGTTATCCAAGACAAATGCCCTCCTTTACAGTTCTTACTTCACCTATGTGTCATCTACCAGACAATTGCCTCTTTAGTTTACTTCACTATGTTGTCCCCATTTTTTACCCCCTAAGCAATGTTCTTCCAGTTCTACTTCACTATGTGCTCATTTCAAGACAAATACCTTTCCTTTACCAAGTTCTTTTCATATGTGTCATTCAAGACAAATACCCTCCTTTACAGTTCTGCTTCATATGTGTCATTCCAAAGACAAATTTG
Source organism: Conchocele bisecta (assembly GCA_029237695.1). Taxonomy (NCBI): domain Eukaryota; kingdom Metazoa; phylum Mollusca; class Bivalvia; order Lucinida; family Thyasiridae; genus Conchocele; species Conchocele bisecta. Next base: position 65,045,446 of record CM055280.1, read on the forward strand.
CTCCTTTACAGTCTTTCACTATTGTGTCATTCCAAGACAAATGCCCCCTTTTTCCTTTACAAGTCTTTGCTTCCACTATGTGTCATTCCAAGACAATTACCTCCTTTACAGTTAATACTTCACTATGTGTATTCCAAGACAAATACTTCCTTTACCAAGTTCTACTTCACTATGTGTTCTTTCCAGACAAATGCCTCCTTTACAGTTCACTTCACTATGTGTCATTCCAATTTGACAAATACCTCCTTACAGTTTACTTCTATGTGTCATTCCAGACAAATGCCTCCTTTACAGTCTACTTACTATGTGTATTCCAAGAAAAACAAATCCTTTCTATTCTTCTTTCACTGTGTTTCATTCAAAGACAAATACCTCCTTTACAGTTCTACTTCACTGTGTCATCCAGGACAAATATTTCCTTTTCTGTCTTGCTCCACTGTTGTTATTCCAAGCAAATACTCCTTTATGTTCTGCTTAACTGTGTTATTCAGACAAAAACCTCCTTTTACAGTTCTCTTCACTATGTGTCATTCCAAGACAAATGCCTCCTTTTACAGTTCTACTTCACTGTGTCCATTCCAAAGACAAATACTCCTTTCAGTTCTGCTTCACTATGTGTCATTCCAAGACAAATGCCCCCTTTACAGTCTTGCTTCCACTTATGTGTTATTTCCAAGACAATGGCCCCCCTATGTTATACTTCATATTTTGTTCATCCAGACAAATACCTCTTTTCAGTTCTACTTCATTTGTGTCATTCCAGACAAATACCACTTTACAGTTTCTGCTTTCCACTTACGTGTCATTCCAAGACAAATACCTCCTTTACAGTTTCTGCCTCATTAAAGTGTCCCTTCCAGACAAATGCCCCCTTTACAAAAGTCCTTTTCTGCTTCTTGGTGTTTCATTCCAAGACAAATTGCTCCTTTACTGTTCTGCTTCACTGTGTCATTCCAAGACAAATACCTCCTTTAAGTTTCTACTTCGAAAACTAGTTGTTCATCCAAAGATTTTAAAATGCTCTTTACAAGTCCTTACTTCACTATGTGTCATTCCAAGACAAATGCCTTTCCTTTTACAGTTCTTTTGGCTTCCATATGTGTCATTCCAAAGACAAATGCTCCTTTTCAGGTTTCTACTTCCACTACGTGTCATTCCAAGACAAAGCCTCCTTTACTGTTACTTCACTATTGGTCATTCCAAGACAAAAACCTCCTTTCAAGTTCTGCTTCACTGTTTTTCATTCCAAGGACAAAATGCCTCCTTTATGTTATTACTTCATATTTGTCATTCCAAGACCAAATGCCTTCCTTTACTGTTCTGCTTCACTGTGTTTCATTCCAAGACAAATACTCTTTACTGTTCTGCTTCACTATGTCATTCCAAGACAAATGCCTCCTTTAACTGTTCTGTTCACTGTTCATCAAAGGAAAAATACCTCCTTTGCTGTTCTTGCTTCCACTATGTGTCGTTCCAAGACAAAAGCCCCCTTTAATGTTCTGCTTCACTATGTTCATTCAAAGGAGGTCAAATGCCTCTTTTACTGTTCTGCTTTCACTATTGTTCATTCCAAGGACAAATGCCTCCTTTTATGTTATACTTCACTCTGTGTTTCCAGACAAAATGCCACTTTACTGTTCTGCTTCACTGTGTTTATTCCAAGACAAATGCCTCCTTTTACTGTTCTGTTCTGCTTCAACTGTGTTCATTCAAAGACAAATACCTCTTTATGTTCTGCTTCACTATTGTTCATTCCAAGATAAATACTCTTTAATTGTCCTTTGCTTCATGTGTTTCATTCCAAAGACAAATACCTCCTTTGTTCTTGCTTCACTATTTGTCATTAAGAACAAATGCTCCTTTTACTGTTCTGCTTCACTGTGTTCATTCCAAGACAAATACCCATCCTTTTACTTGTTCTGCTTCACTGTGTCATTCAAGACAAAACCTCTTTACTGTTTCCTGCTTCACTGTTGTCATCCAAGGAACAAATACTTCCTATTACTGTTCTTGGCTTCCACTATGTGTCATTCCAAGCAAATGCCCAAAACCTTTACTGTTCTACTCACCATGTTCATTCCAAGACAAAGCCTCATTTACTGTCCTGCCTTCACATGTTTATTCCAAGACCAAATGCCTCCTTTTACTGTTACTTACTATGTGTCACCTCCAAGACAAATTCCTTCCTTTACTGTGCTTCACTGGTTTCATTCAAGACAAATACCTTCCTTTCTTACTGTTCTGGCTTCTCTGTGTCATTCAAGACAAAAACCTACTCCTTTACTGTTCTGCTTCCTCTTTATGTTTCTTCAGATAATTAACTCCCCTTTTTTTTTCTGCTTCACTGTGTTTCATTCCAAGACAAATGCTCTTTAGTTCAGCTTTAACTATGTTTGTCTTTCCAGACAAATACCTCCCTTTTACTGTTCTGCTTCACTAGTCATTCCAAGATAAATCCTCCTTTATTGTTTCTGCTTACTGTGTTTCATTCCAAAGACAAATGCCTCCTTTACTGTTCAGCTTCAACCTATGTTCATTTCATTAAACAAATTACCTTTCCTTTACAAGTTCTTGCTCACTATGTTTCATTCAAGACAAATGCTCCTTTACTTGTTCTATTCAACTATTTGTTGTTTTCATTCCAAGACAAATACCTCCTTTACAGTTTCTTGCCTCTATATGTGTTCATTTCCAAGACAATGCCCCTCCTTTTGTTCTGCTTCACTGTGTTTTCATTCCAAGCAAATGCCTCCTTTAGTTTACTTCACATGTGTCTTCCCAGACAATTACTCTTTAACGTTCCTGCTTCCTATGTCATTCCAAGAAAACCTTACTCCTTTACTTGTTCTGCTCACTTTATTTGTGTCATTCCAAGACATATACCTCCTTTACTGTTCTGCTTCACTATGTTTCATTCCAGACAAAATACCTCCTTTAACTGTTTGCTTCACTGTGTTTCATTCCAAGACCAAAAATAACCTCCTTTACTGGTTTGCTTCACTGTGTTTCATTCCAAAGACCAAATACCTCCTTTAGGTTTGCTTCACTGTTGTTTCATTCCAAGACCAAAATTACCTCCTTTCAGTTTCCTGCTTCACTGTGTTTCATTTCCAAGACAAAATGTCTCCTTTACTGTTTGCTTCACTATGTTTCATTCCAAGACAAATGCCTCCTTTAACAGTTTCTGCTTACTATGTTTCATCTCCAAGACAAATGCCTCCTTTACTGTTCAGCTTCACCTGTGTCATTCCAAGACAAATACCTCCTTTACTGTTCTGCTTCACCGTAGTTCATTCCTAAGACAAAAAAAAAAATGTTTTTCCCCCAAAAAAAAATTTTACTCCCCTTTACTGTTAACTGCTTCACTATGTTCATATCAAAGACAAATACCTCTTTACTGTTCTGCTTCACCGTATTTTCATTCCAAGACAAATACCTCCTTTACAGTTCTGCATTCACTATGTTCATTCACCAAGACAAATGCCTCCCTTTACTGTTTCTGCTTCACTATGTTCATTTCCAAGACAAATACACCTATACTGTTCTGCTTCACTATGTTTTCATTCCAAGACAAATACCTCCTTTAACAGTTCTCTTCACTATGTTCATTCCAAGACAAAATGCCCCCTTTCTGTTCTGCATTCACTATGTTCATCCAAGACAAAATACCTCCTTTACTGTTCTGCTTCACTATGTTCATTCCAAGACAAATGCCTCCTTTACAGTTCTGCTTCACTATATTCATTCCAAGACAAATGCCCCCTTTACTGTTCTGCTTCACTATGTTCATTCCAAGACAAATACCTCCTTTACTGTTCTGCTTCACTATGTTTCATTCCAAGATAAATACTCCTTTACTGTTCTGCTTCACTGTGTTTCATTCCAAGACAAATACCTCCTTTACTCTTCTGCTTCACTGTGTCATTCCAAGACAAATACCTCCTTTACTGTTCTGCTTCACTATGTTTCATTCCAAGATAAATACCTCCTTTACTGTTCTGCTTCACTGTGTTTCATTCCAAGACAAATACCTCCTTTACTGTTATACTTCACTATGTGTCATTCCAAGACAAATACCTCCTTTACTGTTCTGCTTCACTGTTTCATTCCAAATGCCTCCTTTACTGTTCTGCTTCACTGTGTTTGATTCCAAGACAAATACCTCCTTTATAGTTCTGCTTCACTATGTTTCATTCCAAGACAAATACCGCCTTTACTGTTCTGCTTCACTGTGTTTCTTTTTTTTTTTTTTTTTTTTTTTTTTTTTATTCCAATTTTTTTTTTTTTTTTGTTTTATTTTTTAAATTTGTTTATGTTTTATTACTGTTCTATTTTTTTTTTATATTTTTTTTTTTTTTTTTTTTTTTTTTTTTTTTTTTTTTTTTTTTTTAATTTTTTTATTTATTTTTTTTTATTTTTTTTTTTTAAGCATCACCTGTTGTTATTTTTTTTTTTTTTTTTTTTTTATTTTTTTTTTTTTAATTTTGTTTTATTTTTTTTTTTTTTTTTTTTTTTTTTTTTTTTTTTTTATTTTTTTTTTTTTTTTTTTTTTTTTTTTTTTTTTTTTTTTTTTGTTTTTTTTTTTTTTTTTTTCATTCCAAGACAAATGCCTCCTTTACTGTTCTGCTTCACTATGTTTCATTCCAAGACAAATGCCTCCTTTACTGTTCTGCTTCACTATGTTTCATTCCAAGACAAATGCCCCCTTTATTATGTTTCTGCTTCACCGGGTTTTCATTCCAAGACAAATTTGCTTTACTGTTTCCTTCAAGATGTTTCATTCAAGACCAAATTTTACTGCTTCTGCTTCATATGTTTCATTCCAAGACAAATGCCTCCTTTACTGTTCTGCTTCACTATGTTCATTCCAAGACAAATACCTCCTTTACTGTTCTGCTTCACCATGTGTCATTCCAAGACAAATACCTCCTTTACTGTTCTGCTTCACCGTGTCATTCCAAGACAAATGCCTCCTTTACTGTTCTGCTTCACTATGTTTCATTCCAAGACAAATACCTCCTTTACAGTTCTGCTTCACTGTGTTTCATTCCAAGACAAAGGCCTCCTTTACAGTTCTGCTTCACTGTGTTTCATTCCAAAGACAAAATAACCCTCCTTTACAGTTCTGCTTTCACTGTCTTTTTTCCACCAAGAAACAAAAGGCCCTCCTTTCTGTTCGCTTCATATTTTGCATTCCAAGACAAAGCCTCCTTTACAGTTTACTTCACTTCATTCCTTCCAAAAAATGACCCCCTTTACTGTTCTGCTTCACTAGGTTTCATTCCAAGACAAATGCCTCCTTTACAGTTCTGCTTCACTGTGTCATTCCAAGACAAATACCTCCTTTACAGTTCTGCTTCACTGTGTTTCATTTCCAAGACCAAGGCCTCCTTTACTGTTTGCTTCACTATGTTTCATTCCAAAGACCAAATTTGCCTCCTTACAGGTTCTACTTCACTGTGTTTTTCATTCAAAATACAATGCCTCCTTTATGTTTGCTTCACTATTTTGTTCTATTACCCCAAGCAAATACCCTCCTTTACTGTTTCTGCTTCATGGGTTTTTATTCCAGACAAATACCTCCTTTACAGTTCTGCTTCACTGTGTTTCCATTTCATTCCAAGACAAAATACCTCCTTTTACTGTTTTGCTTCACTATGTTTCATTCCAAGAGAAATGCCTCCTTAACGTTCGCTTCACGTGTGTTTCATTCCAAGACAAATGCCTCCTTTACTGTTCTGCTTCACTCTGGTTTTCCAATTCCAAGACAATGCCTCCTTTAAAGTTCTGGCTTTCTCTAAAGGTTTCATTCCCAAGGACAAATGCCCTTCCTTTACTGTTCTGCTTCACTGGTTTCATTCCAAGACAAAAATCTCCTTTACGTTGTTGCTTCCACTATGTTTCATTCCAAGAAATAAATGCCTCCTTACTGTTCTGCTTCACGTGTTTCATTCCAAGACAAATACCTCCTGTAGTTCTGCTTCACTGTGTTTCATTCCAAGACAAAATCCTCCTTTCCTTTTGGTTCTGCTTTCACTGTGGTTTCATTCCAAGACAAAAAATACCTCCTTTACTGTTCTGCTTCACTGTGTTTCATTCCAAGACAAATACCACCATTTACTGTTCTGCTTCACTGTGATTTCATTCCAAAGACAAAATGCTTGTCTTTGTTACAGTTCTGCTTCACTGTGTTTCATTCCAAGACAAATACCTCCTTTTACTGTTCTGATTCACTATGTTTTCTTTCCAGGACATGCCGCATTTAACAGTTTCTTGCTTCCACTTAATTGTTTCATTCCCAAGCAAATACCTCCTTTACTGTTATACCTTAACTTATGTGTCATTCCAAGGACAAATACCTCCTTACTGTTTTCTGCTTAACTTATGTTGCCATTCCAAGGATAAAATACTCCTTTAAACAGTTCTGCTTCACCTTAGTTTCCCATTTCCAAGACAATAACTCCTTTACTGTTATGCTTCACGTGTTATTCCAAGACAAATACCGCCTTTACTGTTCTGCTTCACTGAGTTTTGTATCATCCAAACAAATTGCCTCCCTTTTACTGTTCTGCCTTCACTATGTTCCAATTCCAAAGACAAATGCCTTCCTTTACAGTTCTGCATTCACGTGATCCATTCCAAGAACAAATTTTGCCTCCTTTACAGTTCTGCACACAGTGTTTCCATTACAAAGACAAATGCCTCCTTTACCAAGTCCTGCTCTTCACTGTGTTTCATCCAAGACCAAATACTCCCTTTACAGTTTCTGAACTTCCACTGTGTCATTCCAAGACAAATGCCTCCTTTACGTCTTGCTTTCACTGTTGTTTCATTCCCAAGACAAATACCTCCGTTACAGTTTCTGCTTCACTTGTGTTTCAAAATTTCAAAAGACAAACCGCCCTACTTACAGTTTTCTTTGCTTCCTCCACTTGTTTTCATCCAGACAAATGCCTCCTTTACAGTCTTGCTCCCTCCACTGTTTTGGTTTTCATTCCAAGACAAATACCTCCTCCTTTACTGTTCTGACTCACTATTGCGTTTCATTCCAAGACAAATCTTCCTTACCTCCTTTACTGTTTCTGCTTCACTGTGTTTCAATTTCCAAAAAAGCTACCTCCTTTACTGTTCTGCTTCACTTTGTGTTTTCATTTCCAAGACAAAGGTTCTCCTTTGGTTTTACTGTTCTGACTTCACTGTGTTCATTCCAAAACCAAATACAAATGCCTACTGTTACTATGTTCTGCAAACCTAGTAAGGGGTTTTCATTCCTAAGACAAATACCTCCTTTACAGTCTGCTTCCTCCTGTGTTTTCATCAAGACAAATGCCCTCCTTTACTGTTTCTGCTTCACTGAGTTTCCATTGCAAGACAAATTTGCCTCCTTTACAAGTTTGTTCTGCATTTTCACTGTGTTTTTCATTCCAAGACAAATGCCAAATGCCCCCTTACTGTTTCTGCTTCACAGTGTTTCATTCCAAGACAAATGCTCCTTTACATTCTGCCAATCACCTATGTTTCATCAATTTCCACAAATACCTCCTTTACAGTTCTGCTTCACTGTGTTTCATTTCCAATTAAACAAATGCCCCCTTTTCCTTTCCAGTCTTTCCTTCCCCACTGTTGTTTTCATTCCAAGACAAATCCTCCTTTACTGTTCTGCTTCACTGTGTTTCATTCCAAGACAAATGCCTCCTTTACAGTTCTGCTTCACTGTGTTTCATTCCAAGACAAATGCCTCCTTTACAGTTCTGCTTCACTGTGTTTCATTCCAAGACAAATGCCTCATTACAGTTCTGCACAATGTGTTTCATTCAAGACAAAATCCTCCATTTACTTCTGCTTACGTGTTTATTCAAGACAAATACCTCCTATGTTAATTGCTTCACTTGTTTCATTCCAAGACAAATACTCCTACCAGTTCTGCTTCACTGTGTCATTCCAAGACAAATGCCTCCTTTACTGTTCTGCTCACTGTGTTTTTGTTCCACAAATCCTCCAAAATTACCTCCTTTACAGTTCTGCTTCACTATGTTTCATTCCAAGACAAATACCTCCTTTACAGTTCTGCTTCACTGTGTCATTCCAAGACAAATGCCTCCTTTACTGTTCTGCTTCACTGTGTTTCATTCCAAGACAAATGCCCCCTTTACTGTTCTGCTTCACTGTGTCATTCCAAGACAAATGCCCCCTTTACTGTTTCTGCTTCACAGTTTTCATCCAAGACAAAAATGCCTCCTTTACAGTTCTAGCTTGTTCACTATGTTTCATTCCAAGACAAATACCTCCTTTACAGTTCTGCTTCACTGTGTTCATTCCAAGACAAATGCCTCCTTTACTGTTCTGCTTCACTGTGTTTCATTCCAAGACAAATGCCCCCTTTACTGTTCTGCTTCACTGTGTCATTCCAAGACAAATGCCCCCTTTACTGTTCTGCTTCACCATGTTTCATTCCAAGACAAATGCCCCCTTTACTCAGAACAATAAATGAGGTATTTGTCTTGGAATGAAACGGTGAAGTAGAACAGTAAATGAGGCATTTATCTTGAAGCATATTGAAACAATGAAGGGGGCATTTGTCTTGGAATGAAACATGATAAAGCAGAACAGTAAAGGGACATTGTTCTCCTCCTAATGATATTCGGTTTCGAACAATGTTTGATGTGCGAATAGATGCAAAATATATAACCAGTTTGCCAGTACAAGTATAGCATAAAGAAAGCGTGATACAAAATCGTGTATGATGATCTGTAATGATAACGTGACATGACGACAATGTTAATACGTCTATGTTTCATCATCAGTTAGATCATTTGCAAGCTATGTAGCCACGTTTCGGAGTCAATTTCCAAATGTTTATGGGCTTTGCACATTTTCATATTATATTTTAGAAAATTGACATTTTCCGTTATTTTCTTTCGTCTCTACGAAATATCACCTTTTAACATTAGTACCACGACGTGTAGAGGTCAGAGTGATCATCAGTATGACGTCATCGAATAAATAATGTGAAGTATGTTTTATTTTCGTCAAAATACAATCGTTCGCACATTACAATCGGAACGTTAATAGGAAATCAGCCGTTAATTTTGATAACCACTTTGCAAGACGTCTGTGGCATCAATGCCGAAGGTTTATTGATGTTGTTAAGCAAATATTGCAATTACAGACTGAACGAGGTGAAGTTAAAGACACCAACCATAGATGAAGAATATTGACCGTCATTTGTGCATATTCAAAACAATGGCTGAAAGTGTCGAAAGCACGCCCACTCCAAAGTAAGTATTATTTGATATTTTCCTTAAAAGCAACGGATTTTGAAGAAATATAGCGCAGCGTTTTCATGAGCTGCATTTGGTGATCCCGGGAGGTGATTTGGTGGTCCCGCACATACTTGTATCGTTTTTGAGAACATTCTTCGCAAAAACGACAGAAGTTTGGGCCAAAGTACCGAGACCATCAAATGCAGCTTCACAAGACGCGTTTGATGCGCCATACTTCATCAAAATTCGTTACATAATAAGGGCAAAATAAAATACGTGCTTTGAATCGGAGGGCTTCTGGAAGTTTCAGTACTTGGTGTTGTTGTTGTAACCACGTGGTCATACACCTTGATATTGTATAGAAAACATAAAGAGATATGATTGTTGAGATTAGCCAAATTACATGAGAACATAGAGCCAATGACGTAGGGCTCAGGGAGCCGTTTCACAAAACTTCGTAAGACTAAAATGTTCGTAAGCGCAAAATTATGATAGTCTGTAAATATCACATTAACAGTGTTTTCATGTAAACAATTATTGGATTTACATTTATTGAGCATAGGCTGCATATGCAGTCTATGCTCAATAAACATAAAACCATTAATTGAAATTTCCAGACGATCCTAAATTTGCGCTTACGAACATTTTAGGCGTACGAAGTTTAGTGAAACGGGCCCCAGATTTGAGGTGTAGGGAATGGTTGCATAGCAACGGGGTTGTCATGCAACTTATCAATTCATTGGAAATACAGTTATCTATCATGGGATAAACGGCAGCGAAAATAAAATATTTTGACACGTGGCTAAAAATGCGGGTCGGGCGGAAAAGGGCAAACGAGCTTAATTTTAATTTAATATAATAATAGTCAAAATATTCACTGATTTCGATGTGATAACAGGAGAAAGTAATAACAGTATACAATTGCTATTCACACGTATTTTTAATTTTTTTCTTACTAGCAGTATAAACACATGTAGTATGAAGGGATCAGTAAGAGAAGGGGGTATATTCATATATATATATATATACGTTGTGTGCTATACAATGAACCCATTATAGGTGGGAGACAATCACAGTACATTGTAGTATGAAACTTTTTGAGAACTTTTCCCGCTATTTTCTTTGTTTCTGTTCGAAAGTATATGTTGTTACCACTCATATGAACCGTCTCGACGAGACGGTTCAAATGAGTGGTAACACCATATACTTTTATGCAGAAATAAACAAAATAATCAGATTTTTTCGATAAAAAGTATGGGTCATGAGGGACTTATCCCCCTGCTTCCACTGATCCCTTCAGTTTGGCGGAATGTTACTGAAGACACAGAGATACAAAACTACAATAAAATAAAACAAACAGAGCCAAGGCTAGGAAACGCGTAGGAATCCCGAGGCTAGCCGAGGAATTTCTACAGTTTCCGAGCCGAGTCTGATAATAAGGAACAATACAATAAATGCAATAAGGAGATAACTCAGAGGACGGAACCAAATCAGACAAACTCCACAACTTAATACTTCCGAGATATTTTCCCGAACCTCAGTCTTACGTGACGCATCATAGCAGGAAGTAACTCCGCTTATTCATGAGACACCCGGAGTTACCTAATGTGGATGAGTTTAAAGGGGCATTTCAGGATTTTTTGAAAACAAATTATACAAAAAAAAAACAACAACGTGTTTTCATCATGGCCCTGTGTAAAGTGGTTTAATTGAGTTAAAATATGTCGTATGTTTATTTTCCATTTTCTCATCAAAACATGGTTTGACAGCACTTGAATGGAAATTATTCTAAAGTACTGTAAAACCACGTTTTATTTTTGAAAGAAGACAAACTATAAAACAACACCGGACGACAATTTGTGTTTCCCACATTTAAGGATTAACAACGAGAGTGCAATTTCCATTGGAAATGATTCTAAAGTGTAAAAGCATGTTTTTTAGAAAAAAAATCAAAGTCTAAAATAACGCCCAGATGACAACTTTTGTTTCCCGCATTCTAAGGGCTAACACCGAGAGTGCCCGAAGCGACATAACTAACTCTATAGATCAAATTTATTCCTGGAGTTGTAGTATAAAGCTTAAACTTGGGACAACTCGCCACCATAGACAACTTTATAAGAGAACTATGGAAGCGTCCTGGTGCCGATGTTTATATATCTTATCTCCTAATTAGGAGCTACTAAGCCCTAATTAGGAGATACTAACTCCTAAGTAAGTGATACTAAGTCTAAGTTTAGAAGATACAACTCTTAAGTAGGAGATATTAAGTCATAATTAGGAGATATCAACACCTCAATATAAGATAACGAGGTCCTAATTAGGAGAGATAATCTCCTAATTAAGAGTTAACTGGTTCTTTGTTGAAATACATCCATTTCCATGGGCGTAACCAGCACCTTTGAAACGGGGGTTAAACGGGGGCAAACCCTGGACCCATTACAGGTTTCGGTTGCTTCACAGCCCCGAAAAGTATCAGATTTCTGTAGAAACGTAGCTCACAGTACGACAGCAGGTGGGTGGGGTAATGGCATTTTCTTTTTATGCCACATGTGCGAGTCTTCCACCTGCGCTCAAAATAACTTACATCCTATTGTGCAATGTGCTCATGATTATAAATTAAAGCAATATGCTCACCGTTTCTGATTTTGTACTCAGAATCATCAGGCATCGGTCAATCAAAGTTTCTGATCAATTTCAAGCATAGTACCGATAACATGTACAAGTCGAAAAATGTTAAGAATGGTCCATGGAATGAAGTCTTCACACAACAAGGTATTGTTGCATACATTCATATACATGCACTGAAAATACGGGTATCTCAAATATAAGCGACATTTCCATATATACATTTATGTACATACACGCGATCGCTTTGGGTGAATGAAGGATGTCACATGCATGCTTTTGTTGCACAACAAATATATCACATCGGTCCAAACTGATATCTACAGCCGCCGCCGTGGATTCACACACGCCGATCACGACTATATAGTGGTCCCTGTGTCTTTATATTGACAAAGCCGTAATAGCCGCCGTCAGTAGTAGAACACCGAGACTGGCGACTACAGCCGCCGCCGTGGATTCACACACGCCGATGACGACTATATAGTGGTCCCTGTGTCTTTATATTGACAACGCCGTAATAGCCGCAGTCAGTAGTAGAACACCGAGACTGGCGACTACAGCCGCCGCCGTGGATTCACACACGCCAATGACGACTATAGTGGTCCCTGTGTCTTTATATTGACAACGCCGTAATAGCCGCAGTCAGTAGTAGAACACCGAGACTGGCGACTACAGCCGCCGCCGTGGATTCACACACGCCGATGGTGACTATAATGCTCCCTTTGTCTTTATAGTGACAACGCCGTAATGGCGGCCGTCAGTAGTAGAACACCGAGACTGGCAACTACAGCCTCCGCTGTGGACTCACACACGCCGATGGCGACTATAGTGGTTCCCCGTGTCTTTATAGTGACAACGCCGTAATGGCAGCTGTCAGTAGTATAACACCGAGACTGGCAACTACAGCTGCGATGTGGATTCAACACAGCGATGGCGACTATAGTGGTTCCCCGTGTCTTTATAGTGACAACGCCGTAATGGCAGCTGTCGGTAGTATAACACCGAGACTGGCAACTACAGCTGCCGATGTGGATTCACATGCCGATGGCGACTATAGTGGTTCCCCGTGTCTTTATAGTGACAACGCCGTAATGGCAGCTGTCAGTAGTATAACACCGAGACTGGCGACTACAGCTGCCGCCGTGGATTCACACGCCGATGGCGACTATAGTGGTCCCTGTGTCTTTATAGTGACAACGCCGTAATGGCAGCTGTCAGTAGTATAACACCGAGACTGGCGACTACAGCCGCCGCCGTGGATTCACACACGCCGATGGCGACTATAGTGGTCCCCTTGTCTTTATAGCGACAACGCTGTAATGGCAGCTGTCAGTAGTACAACACCGAGACTGGCGACTACAGCCGCCGCCGTGGATTCACACACGCCGATGACGACTATAGTGGTCCCTGTGTCTTTATATTGACAACGCCGTAATAGCCGCCGTCAGTAGTAGAACACCGAGACTAGCAACTACAGCCGCCGCTGTGGATTCACACACGCCGATGGCGACTATAGTGGTCCCCTTGTCTTTATAGCGACAACGCTGTAATGACAGCTGTCAGTAGTATAACACCGAGACTGGCGACTACAGCCGCCGCCGTGGATTCACACATGCCGATGACGACTATAGTGGTCCCTGTGTCTTTATATTGACAACGCCGTAATAGCCGCCGTCAGTAGTAGAACACCGAGACTAGCAACTACAGCCGCCGCCGTGGATTCACACACGCCGATGACGACTATATAGTGGTCCCTGTGTCTTTATATTGACAACGCCGTAATAGCCATCGTCAGTAGTAGAACACCGAGACTGGCGACTACAGCCGCCGACCGTGGATTCACACACACGCCGATGAAGACTATATAGTGGTCCCTGTCCTATTTTTATTGACAAAGCCGTAATAGGCCGCCATCAGTATTAAAACACCGAGACCTAGCAACTACAGCCGCCGCCGTGGATTCACACACACGCCGATGACGACTATATAGTGGTGTCCCTGTGGTCTTTATATTGACAAAGCGTATAGCCGCCGTCAGTATTAAAACACCGAGACTAGCAACTACAGCCGCCGCCGTGGATTCACACACGAAAACCGATGACGACTATAGTGGTCCCAATGTGTCTTTATATTGACAACGCCGTAATGGCCGCTGTCAGTAGTAGAACACCGAGACTAGCAAAACTACAGCCGCCGCCGTGGATTTCACACACCGCCGATGACTACTATATAGTGGTCCCTGTGTCTTTATATTGACAATGCCGTAATAGCCGCAGTCAGTAGTAGAACACCAAGACTAGCAACTACAGCCGCCCGCCGTGGATTCACACACGCGATCAAGACTATATAGTGTGGTCCCTTGTCTTTATATTGATTTCGAAAGACCGCCGTAATAGACCGACGTCAGTAGTAGAACACCAGAGCTAGCAACTACAGCCCGCCCCGCGTGGAGGTTCACACACGCGATGTCGACTATATATGGTGGTCCCTGTGTCTTTATATTGATAACGCCGTAATAGCCGCGTCCGTATTAGAACAACCGAGACTAGCAACTACAGCCGCCGCCGTGGATTCACTCACGCGATGACGACTATAGTGGTCCCTGTTGTCTTTATATTGACACACGCCGTATTGGCCCGCTGTCGTAGTACGAACACCGAGACTAGCAACTACAGCAGCTTGCCGTGGATTCACACAGCCGATGAGACTATTATAAGTGGTCCTGCTGTCTTTTATTGACAACGCGTACGTAATAGCCGCCGTCAGTGTAGAACACCTGAGGACTAGCAACTACAGCCGCCGCCGGGATTCACACACGCGATGACGACTAAATAGTGGTCCCTGCGTCTTTATGATTGACAACGCCTCGTAATAGAGCAGTCAGAGTAGAACACCGAGTACTAGCAACTACAGCCGCCGTCGTGGATTCATACAGCGATCCACGACGATATGTGGTCCCGTGTATTTTATCTTGACAATGCCGTAATAGCCGCCATCTGTATTAGACACCGAGATAGCAACCTAACTGCCGCCGCCGTGGGATTTCACACTCGCCGAATGACGACTATAGTGGTCCCTGTGTCTTTATATTGACACGGCGTAATAGCGCTCGTCAGTAGTAGAACACCGAGGGACTAGGCAAATTACAGCCGCCGCGTGGATTCACACACCGCCGATGACGACATATATAGTGGTCCCTGTGTCTTTATATTGACAACGCCGTAATAGCCGCCGTTCAGTAGTAGAACACCGAGACTAGCACTACAGCCGCTGCCGTGGATTCACACACGCCCGTCACGACTATAGTAGGTGGTCCCGTGTCTTTATATTGACAAAGCCGTAATAGCCGCCGTCAGTAGTAGAACACCGAGACTGGCGACTACAGCCGCCGCCGTGGATTCACACACGCCAATGACGACTATAGTGGTCCCTGTGTCTTTATATTGACAAAGCCGTAATAGCCGCCGTCAGTAGTAGAACACCGAGACTGGCGACTACAGCCGCCGCCGTGGATTCACACACGCCAATGACGACTATAGTGGTCCCTGTGTCTTTATAGTGACAACGCCGTAATAGCCGCTGTCAGTAGTAGAAGACCGAGACTAGCAACTACAGCCTCCGCTGTGGACTCACACACGCCGATGACGACTATATAGTGGTCCCTGTGTCTTTATATTGACAACGCCGTAATAGCCGCAGTCAGTAGTAGAACACCGAGACTGGCGACTACAGCCACCGCCGTGGACTCACACACGCCGATGCCGACTATAATGCTCCCTTTGTCTTTATAGTGACAACGCCGTAATAGCCGCTGTCAGTAGTAGAAGACCGAGACTAGCAACTACAGCCTCCGCTGTGGACTCACACACGCCGATGACGACTATATAGTGGTCCCTGTGTCTTTATATTGACAACGCCGTAATAGCCGCCGTCAGTAGTAGAACACCGAGACTGGCGACTACAGCCGCCGCCGTGGACTCACACACGCCGATGCCGACTATAATGCTCCCTTTGTCTTTATAGTGACAACGCCGTAATGGCAGCCGTCAGTAGTAGAACACCGAGACTGGCGACTACAGCCACCGCCGTGGACTCACACACGCCGATGCCGACTATAATGCTCCTTTGTCTTTATAGTGACAACGCCGTAATGGCAGCCGTCAGTAGTAGAACACCGAGACTGGCGACTACAGCCACCGCTGTGGACTCACACACGCCGATGCCGACTATAATGCTCCCTTTGTCTTTATAGTGACAACGCCGTAATGGCAGCCGTCAGTAGTAGAACACCGAGACTGGCAACTACAGCCTCCGCTGTGGACTCACACACGCCGATGACGACTATAGTGCTCCCTCTGTATTTATAGTGACAACGCCGTAATGGCGGCCGTCAGTAGTATAACACCGAGACTGGCAACTACAGCCGCCGATGTGGATTGACACGCCGATGGCGACTATAGTGGTTCCCCGTGTCTTTATAGTGACAACGCCGTAATGGCAGCTGTCAGTAGTATAACACCGAGACTGGCCGTGGATTCACACACGCCGATGGCGACTATAGTAGTCCCACGCCGATGGCGACTATAGTGGTCCCCTTGTCTTTATAGCGACAACGCTGTAATGGCAGCTGTCAGTAGTATAACACCGAGACTGGCGATTCTACAGCAGCCGCCGTGGTGTTAGGTGGTATAACTCGCCGATCACGACTATATAGTGGTCCCTGTGTCTTTATATTGACAACGCCGTAATAGCCGCCGTCAGTAGTAGAACACCGAGACTAGCAACTACAGCCGCCGCCGTGGATTCACACACGCCGATCACGACTATATAGTGGGAGGTCCTGTGTCTTATATTTGACAAAACGCCGTAATAGCCCCGCAGTCTTGTAGTAGAATTCACCCGAGACTAGCCAACTACAGCCACCGCCTTAGCGAGTGGATTACACACGCCGATGACGACATAGACATAATAGCTCACGCATAGTGGTCCCGTGTGTCTTTATATTGACAACGCCGTAATAGCCGCCGACAGTAGTAGAACACCGAGACTAGCAACTACAGCCGCCGCCGTGGATTCACACACGCCGATGACGACTATAGTGGTCCCTGTGTCTTTATATTGACAACGCCGTAATAGCCGCCGTCAGTAGTAGAACACCGAGACTAGCAACTACAGCCGCCGCCGTGGATTCACACACGCCGATGACGACAGTAGTAGTCCCTGTCTGTTGGGCAACGCCTACGCCCGCGTCCTTGACCAACACGATGAGGGC
Source organism: Conchocele bisecta (assembly GCA_029237695.1). Lineage (NCBI taxonomy): Eukaryota > Metazoa > Mollusca > Bivalvia > Lucinida > Thyasiridae > Conchocele > Conchocele bisecta. Next base: position 65,062,606 of record CM055280.1, read on the forward strand.
GTAGGCCTTCAGTGTCGCCCTGTCCACCGTCTTTCCCGCCGCGATCTTGACCACTCCACCACTGGTCACCTCAAACACATCACCCGTGTTACCATCTGGCGATTAGAGTAGGATAAAATCATTTTATATACGGTTGTCCTTCGATATTTGTAAATCATATAACGAAAAAAAAAAACATGGTAACAAATTTGGCATTTGACGAGTTGTTGGAACGATAATGGTCTTTGCAAATACTTATGTGATGCTGACTCAAAATAAAGCTTATGTTATCTTACACACCTGCCTACGTTTATCTTTCCCAGATTATCAACGTTTCTGAACATATATTGGCAATGCCAACTAGCAATAATCAAGCAATTTGATTGTCTGAGCCTGAGCTGTAGCACAGCTCAGGCCCAGCCAATCAAGCTGCTTGACTTCAAGCACAACATTGAAGTATTTTGAAATAAAGAGATTTACCAATATTGACAAGATTAGCGGAGGTGGCAGCGTAACCCGCCCTCATATACTCTCTAAAAGCATTGTCAATCAACGCCAATCAAGTTTGACAACGTACCGGATATCTCGTATGTCACGGTGTTAAATTGAGCGCCATCTGTGTCACTTCCGGTCACTGTTGTTACAGTAGTGCCTGCAAATGTAGAAACCACAACTTTATGCCACAATACTTGTACAGTGAACCTCTCTAAACCGGACACCCTAGGAGGTCCTCATGGTGTCCGGCTTAGAGAGGTTTCGCCGTAGATAAGGCATTTGACCATTCTGAGCCATAGTTTTGTGCTATACGATCACAAACAGGCATTATCACCTGAGATAAAGGACCAAGAAACTCATCAAAAATTAGATCACAGGTGTTTCAATTAGTGTCCGGTTTAGAGAGGTGACAATATAATAGACAGTCAAGTGTCACGTGAGCCAAACTTTAACCCTTTCAACAATACAAACCACTTTAGCAGTGTTTGCAACAATGTCGATTCAGATGAGCCGGCTCGTAGCGAGTTTGCAAGTAATTTTCATATTTCTTTAGAGAAGCAGAACTGTTCTTACAAATAGACGAGTCGGAAAATAGTTTTGTGACGATTTGATTGGTCCATTCCAGTTATTTATGGTTGAAAGGGTTAATTGGGAAGTGCTGACGTCACGAAACCGGTCTCAATTCAATTTTGACAGTTGCCAATTAAGCTTAGAACATTTTCGACGTAAATTACAAGGTGCATGATCACGTGGTTACAACAACAACAACGTCACCCACTCCAAAATAAGTATTATTTGATATTTTCCTTAATATGCAACAGATTTTTATGAAATATGGCACAGCAAACGCGTCTTCATGACCTGCATTTGGTGGTCTATGGAGTTTGGCACAGACTTATGTCGTTTTTGCGAAGAATCGAGTTCAGTGTCGGAGACACGGAAATCGATTCTTCGCAAAAACAACATAAGTTTAGGCGAAAATACAGAGACCACCAAATGCAGCTTAACAAGACGCGTTTGATGCGTCATATTTCATCAAAATCCGTTAGGTAATAAGGACACTATAAAATAATACGCACTTTGAATCGGTACTTGTTGTTGTTGTTAGTACCACGTGATCATACACCTTGAATTAGGCATTTTCATGTTTTATTAGTCTAGCCATCAAAATATGCTTTTGGGCGTAACCTTGTTTTGCATAGCATAGTTTTTTATGCCACCGGGTTTCGAAGAAACGGGTGGCATATAGTGTTTGGACCGTCCGTCTGTCCGTCCGTCCGTCCGCCGTCCGTCACACTTTTCGGCTAACCACTTTTTCACAGTTTCTCAAATATGCTGCAGGTGGCAATCCGCGTTCGACAGACGCATTTCTTGTTTATTACTGATTTTGCTTGTCCAGACATTCTAGCTTTGGAATCCTGAATAAGCTGTCATCTTCTCGAGATATCTGCATAAATTATATACAATCATATGGTTGCCTTCATGCGACTTATTGAAGTAAGTAAATACCGTAAAATGAATTTAATTGACATATTGAGACAGACTGGTAACTTTAAAATACAACCGAACCTCTCTAAACCGGGCACTGGGAAATGTTAATTTTGCTAAATTCTGATCGGTTCATTGTCATTTATATACGATGATAATGTCTGTTCGTGATCGCAAAGCACTCACGCATTTAATGAAGCAGTCATCTGTATGGTTTACAGTGGATCCTCTCTAAGCCGGACACCCTGGGACCTGGGGACCTCCCAGGGTGTCCGGTTTAGAGAGGTTCCCAGGCGCGGATCCAGGATTTCGGGTTAGGGGAGGAGGGCGTAACTATTTTGCACTACTTGACTATCACCGAGCGGAGCTCGGGATAGCGCTAGGGGGGTCCGGGGGCATTCCACCCCCCCCCCTTCCCGGACATTTTTTTAAATCTACATCGCATTTCCTGCGTTCTGGCGCATTTTGGAGCAAAAATATTGACACTGGCACAGTATGTACGTAGAAAAGTGCCTTGTAACTTGTAAACAATATTTACTCGGCGAATTTTAGTGGTGGGGGGGGGGAGGGCGCGCGCGCCGGGTCTGCCCCTCCCCCCCTTGAATCCGCCCATGGTTTCACTGTACATTGCAAACGTACGTACACATGGACAGAAAAATATTTTTCGCAAACGAAATAAGCAGACAACTGAAGGCGTACTCTTTTCATTCATTTCAAAGGGCGTTGACATTGTTAGGTGCAGGCACAGACATTCGGCGTGTTTCGGCTTTCATCGGTATAACTCTATATGAAAATGAACAAGGCTTCTAACTTTAGTCGGACACGACCTCGTGTCATAACAAAATAACATGTTTAAAATTGTAATTTGCTATGCATTCTATGTATTTCTGAAGGATAACGATCAAATGATCATATGAATTTGCCACTACAATATTGAAGTTAGAGCCGTACACACATTATTTCATTTCTTATGATATGAGGTTGTGTCCGAACTATGGAAAAGTAGCTATAATTTGATATTCTTTGCGAAGTATGTTCTAACTATGCTATTTTAGCAAGATAACAATAATTCTCAAACGAACATATGCACTTTCTGCCAAACTATTCACACTAGCGTTAATAAAATCGCGGAATTTGTTATGATACGAGGTCGTGTCCGACCAAAGTTAGAAGCCTTGTTCATATATATAGAGGATATTCCTATTTTTGCAACGAATATGAGATAATATGTTCATCGAGGGGTGTGAAATGTGCATACTTACAGGGTGGCCCAAAAACACTTAAGACACTTTTTGTAACGTATATATCTTTTGACATATTGTTCGAATCTTAGAGATACGTGACCACTCAGTAGGCACATGTATAATTGGTCTTACCCGCTACTGAGCCATGAGTGATGGTCTCGGCGTATGCCGTTGGGCTGAACACGGGGTCTGCGTCGTTGAGGTCAGTCAATGTAAGCGTCAACAGAATCGTCCCCGCTGCTACTCCGCTATCCGTAACCCTATGTAAACCGAGTGTTGTGTCATGTGGTAATGATTTGAAATATGTGGCTGAGACTGGAGAAATGGGGCTTACGGGTTTTGCGATCAGTGTATATTCCGATCAGCCTGTGCATCCGCACAGTCTGATCATGATTTGCACTGTTCGTCATTCCATCTATTAAACACCCATCATGCTTCTTACAAGCAATATATATTGTTATCAGGCTACATGAATGTGTTATTTGATCATTCAAGGCATTCTGGTCAAACATCCTATAAGCCCCATTTCTTGTGGCAGTAGGGACAGCATAGCGTCTGATCGGCGACTGGAGAAATGGGTCTAGTGACATTATGGCCAGCCCAGTAAATGTATCTGATATGTGACTGGAGAAATGGGGCGTGTGACATTATGACCAGCCCAGTATATATGTGACTCGAGAAATGGGTCTTGTGACATTATGGCCAGCCCAGTATCTGATATGTGACTGGAGAAATGGGTCTTGTGACATTATGGCCAGCCCAGTATCTGATATGTGACTGGAGAAATGGGCATTGTGACATGGTCAGCCCAGTATCTGATATGTGACTGGAGAAATGGGTCTTGTGACATTATGGTCAGCCCAGTACATGTATCTGATATGTGACTGGATAAATGGGTCTTGTGACATAATGACCAGCCCAGTATCTGATATGTGACTGGAGAAATGGCTGTGACATTATGACCAGCCCATTATCTGATATGTGACTGGAGAAATGGGGCTTGTGAGATTATGGTCAGCCCAGTATCTGATATGTGACTGGAAAAATGGGTCTTGTGACATTATGGTCAGCCCAGTATCTGATATGTGACTGGAGAAATGGGTCTTGTGACATTATGGCCAGCCCAGTAAATGTATCTGATATGTGACTGGAGAAATGGGGCGTGTGACATTATGACCAGCCCAGTATCTGATATGTGACTGGAGAAATGGGCCTTGTGACATTATGGTCAGCCCAGTATCTGATATGTGACTGGGGAAATGGGGCTTGTGAGATTATGGTCAGCCCAGTATCTGATATGTGACTGGAGAAATGGGGCGTGTGACATTATGGTCAGCCCAGTATCTGATATGTGACTGGAGAAATGGGGCTTGTACATTATGGTCAGCCCAGTATCTGATATGTGACTGGGGAAATGGGGCTTGTGAGATTATGGTCAGCCCAGTATCTGATATGTGACTGGAGAAATGGGGCTTGTGACATTATGGCCAGCCCAGTATCTGATATGTGACTGGAGAAATGAGCCTTGTGACATTATGGCCAGCCCAGAATCTGATATGTGACTGGAGAAATGGGTCTTGTGACATTATGGTCAGCCCAGTATCTGATATTTGACTGTAGAAATGGGGCCTGTGAGATTATGGTCAGCCATGTATCTGACAATTGACTGGAGAAATGGGGTTTGTGACATTATGGCCAGCCCAGTATCTGATATGTGACTGAAGAAATGGAACGTGTGACATTATGGTCAGCCCAGTATCTGATATGTGACTGGAGAAATGGGGCTTGTGAGATTATGGTCAGCCCAGCCATCTGATATGTGACTGGAGAAATGGAGCGTGTGTCATTATGACCAGCCCAGTATCTGATATTTGACTGGAGAAATCGGGCTGGTGAAATTATAGTCAGCCCAGGATCTGATATGTGACTGGAGAAATGGGCCTCGTGACATTATGGTCAGCCGAGCATCTGATATGTGACTGGAGAAATGGGTATTTTGACATTATGACCAGCTCAGTATCTGATATCTGACTGGAGAAATGGGCATTGTGACATTATGGCCAGCCCAGTATCTGATTTGTGACTGGAGAAATGGGTCTTGTGACATTATGGTCAGCCCACTATCTGATATATGTCTGGAAAAATGAGCATTGTGACATTATGGCCAGCCCAGTATCTGATATGTGACTGGAGAAAAGGGTCTTGTGACATTATGAACAGCCCAGTATCTTGATATGTGACTGGAGAAATTGGGCTTGTGACATTATGGCCAGCCCAGTATCTGATATGTGACTGGAGAAATGGGACTTGTGACATTATGGCCAGCCCAGTATCTGATATGTGACTGGAGAAATTGGCCGTGTGACATTATGGCCAGCCCAGTATCTAATATGTGACTGGAGTAATGGGTCTTGTGACATTATGGTCAGCCCAGTATCTGATATGTGACTGGAGAAATGGGGCTTGTGAGATTATTGATAGCCCAGTATCTGATTTGTGACTAGAGAAATGTGTCTTGTGGCATTATGGCCAGCCCAGTATCTGAGATGTGACTAGAGAAAAGGGACGTGTGACATTATGGTCAGCCCAGTATCTGATATGTGACTGGAGAAATGGGTCTTGTGACATTATGGTCAGCCAAGTATCTGATATTACTGGAGAAATGGGTATTGTGGCATTATGGCCAGCCCAGTATCTGATGTGTGACTGGAGAAATGGGCCTCGTGACATTATGGCCAGTCCAGTATCTCATACGTGACTGGAGAAATGGGTATTGTGGCATTATGGCCAGCCCAGTATCTGATATGTGACTGGAGAAATGGGTCTTGTGACATTATGACCAGCCTAGTGTCTGATATGTGACTGGAGAAATGGGTCTTGTGACATTATGACCAGCCTAGTATCTGATATTTGACTGGAGAAATGGGTCTTGTGACATTATGGCCATCCCAGTATCTGATATGTGAATGGTGAAATGGGCATTGTGACATTATGGCCAGCCCAGTATCTGATATGTGACTGGAGAAATGGGGTGTGTGACATTATGGTCAGCCCAGTATCTGATATGTGACTGGAGAAATGGGCATTGTGACATTATGGCCAGCCCAGTATCTGATATGTGACTGGAGAAATGGGGTGTGTGACATTATGGTCAGCCCAGTATTTGATATGTGACTGGAGAAATGGGGCGTGTGACATTATGGCCAGCCCAGTATATAATATGTGACTAGAGAAATGGGGTTTGTGACATTATGGCCAGCCCAGTATCTGATATGTGACTGGAGAAATGGAGCGTGTGACATTATGGTCAGCCCAGTATCTGATATGTGACTGGAGAAATGGGGCTTGTGAGATTATGGTCAGCCCAGTATCTGATATGTGACTGGAGAAATGGGTCTTCTGACATTATGGTCAGCCCAATACATGTATCTAATATAAGACTGGTGACATTTATGTGACATTATGGTCAGCCCAGTATCAGATATTTGACTGTAGAAATGGGGCTTGTGAGATTATGGTCAGCCCAGTATCTGATATGTGACTGGAGAAATCGGGCTGGTGAAATTATAGTCAGCCCAGGATCTGATATGTGACTGGAGAAATGGGCCTCATGACATTATGGTCAGCCCAGCATCTGATATGTGACTGGAGAAATTGGTATTTTGACATTATGACCAGCTCAGTATCTGATATCTGACTGGAGAAATGGGCATTGTGACATTATGGCCAGCCCAGTATCTGATTTGTGACTGGAGAAATGGGTCTTGTGACATTATGGTCAGCCCACTATCTGATATATGTCTGGAAAAATGAGCATTGTGACATTATGGCCAGCCCAGTATCTGATATGTGACCTGGAGAAAAGGGTCTTGTGACATTATGAACAGCCCAGTATCTTGATATGTGACTAGAAATTGGGCTTGTGACATTATGGCCAGCCCAGTATCTGTATGTGACTGGAGAAATGGGACTTGTGACATTATGGCCAGCCCAGTATCTGATATGACTGGAGAATTGGCCGTGTGACATTATGGCCAGCCCAGTTATCTAATATGTGACTGGAGTAATGGGTCTTGTGACATTATGGTCAGCCCAGTATCTGATATGTGACTAGAGAAATGGGGCTTGTGAGATTATTGATAGCCCAGTATCTGATTTGTGACTAGAGAAATGTGTCTTGTGGCATTATGGCCAGCCCAGTATCTGAGATGTGACTAGAGAAAAGGGACGTGTGACATTATGGTCAGCCCAGTATCTGATATGTGACTGGAGAAATGGGTCTTGTGACATTATGGTCAGCCAAGTACTTGATATTACTGGAGAAAGGGTGGGTATTGTGGCATTATGGCCAGCCCAGTATCTGATATGTGACTTTAGAAATGGGCCTCGTGACATTATGGCCAGCCCAGTATCTCATACGTGACTGGAGAAATGGGTATTGTGGCATTATGGCCAGCCCAGTATCTGATATGTGACTGGAGAAATGGGTCTTGTGACATTATGACCAGCCTAGTGTCTGATATGTGACTGGAGAAATGGGTCTTGTGACATTATGACCAGCCTAGTATCTGATATTTGACTGGAGAAATGGTCTTGTGACATTAGGCCAGCCCAGTATCTGATATGTGACTGGAGAAATGGGCATTGTGACATTATGGCCAGCCCAGTATCTGATATGTGACTGGAGAAATGGGGTGTGTGACATTATGGTCAGCCCAGTATCTGATATGTGACTGGAGAAATGGGCATTGTGACATTATGGCCAGCCCAGTATCTGATATGTGACTGGAGAAATGGGGTGTGTGACATTATGGTCAGCCCAGTATTTGATATGTGACTGGAGAAATGGGGCGTGTGACATTATGGCCAGCCCAGTATATAATATGACTAGAAAGAAATGGGGTTTGTGACATTATGGCCAGCCAGTATCTGATATGTGACTGGAGAAATGGGCCTCGTGATATTATGGCCAGGCCAGTATCTGATATGTCACTGGAGAAATGTGTCTTGTGACATTATGGTCAGCCCAGTATCTGATATGTGAACTGAGAAATGTGGCGTGTGATATATGACCAGCCCAGTATCTGATATGTCACTGGAGAAATGGGGCGTGTGACATTATGGTCAGCCCAGTATCTGATATATCACTGAAGAAATCGGACGTGTGACATTATGGTCAGCCCAGTATCTGATATGTGACTGGAGAAATTGGGGCGTGTGACATTATGGTCAGCTCAGTATCTGATATATCACTGAAGAAATGGGGCGTGTGACATTATTGTCAGCCCAGTATCTGATATGTGACTGGAGAAATGGGCCTTGTGACATTATGGCCAGCCCAGAATCTGATATGTGACTGTAGAAATGGGGCTTGTGAGATTATGGTCAGCCCAGTATCTGATATGTGACTGGAGAAATCGGGCTGGTGAAATTATAGTCAGCCCAGGATCTGATATGTGACTGGAGAAATGGGCCTCGTGACATTATGGTCAGCCCAGCATCTGATATGTGACTGGAGAAATTGGTATTTTGACATTATGACCAGCTCAGTATCTGATATCTGACTGGAGAAATGGGCATTGTGACATTATGGCCAGCCCAGTATCTGATTTGTGACTGGAGAAATGGGTCTTGTGACATTTTGTCCAGCCCACTATTCTGATATATGTCTGGAAAAATGAGCATTGTGACATTATGGCCAGCCCAGTATCTGATATGTGACTGGAGAAAAGGGTCTTGTGACATTATGAACAGCCCAGTATCTTGATATGTGACTGGAGAAATTGGGCTTGTGACATTATGGCCAGCCCAGTATCTGATATGTGACTGGAGAAATGGGACTTGTGACATTATGGCCAGCCCAGTATCTGATATGTGACTGGAGAAATTGGCCGTGTGACATTATGGCCAGCCCAGTATCTAATATGTGACTGGAGTAATGGGTCTTGTGACATTATGGTCAGCCCAGTATCTGATATGTGACTGGAGAAATGGGGCTTGTGAGATTATTGATAGCCCAGTATCTGATTTGTGACTAGAGAAATGTGTCTTGTGGCATTATGGCCAGCCCAGTATCTGAGATGTGACTAGAGAAAAGGGACGTGTGACATTATGGTCAGCCCAGTATCTGATATGTGACTGGAGAAATGGGTCTTGTGACATTATGGTCAGCCAAGTATCTGATATTACTGGAGAAATGGGTATTGTGGCATTATGGCCAGCCCAGTATCTGATGTGTGACTGGAGAAATGGGCCTCGTGACATTATGGCCAGTCCAGTATCTCATACGTGACTGGAGAAATGGGTATTGTGGCATTATGGCCAGCCCAGTATCTGATATGTGACTGGAGAAATGGGTCTTGTGACATTATGACCAGCCTAGTGTCTGATATGTGACTGGAGAAATGGGTCTTGTGACATTATGACCAGCCTAGTATCTGATATTTGACTGGAGAAATGGGTCTTGTGACATTATGGCCAGCCCAGTATCTGATATGTGACTGGAGAAATGGGCATTGTGACATTATGGCCAGCCCAGTATCTGATATGTGACTGGAGAAATGGGGTGTGTGACATTATGGTCAGCCCAGTATCTGATATGTGACTGGAGAAATGGGCATTGTGACATTATGGCCAGCCCAGTATCTGATATGTGACTGGAGAAATGGGGTGTGTGACATTATGGTCAGCCCAGTATTTGATATGTGACTGGAGAAATGGGGCGTGTGACATTATGGCCAGCCCAGTATATGATATGTGACTAGAGAAATGGGGTTTGTGACATTATGGCCAGCCCAGTATCTGATATGTGACTGGAGAAATGGGCCTCGTGATATTATGGCCAGTATCTGATATGTCACTGGAGAAATGTGTCTTGTGACATTATGGTCAGCCCAGTATCTGATATGTGACTGGAGAAATGTGGCGTGTGATATTATGACCAGCCCAGTATCTGATATGTCACTGGAGAAATGGGGCGTGTGACATTATGGTCAGCCCAGTATCTGATATATCACTGAAGAAATCGGACGTGTGACATTATGGTCAGCCCAGTATCTGATATGTGACTGGAGAAATTGGGGCGTGTGACATTATGGTCAGCTCAGTATCTGATATATCACTGAAGAAATGGGGCGTGTGACATTATTGTCAGCCCAGTATCTGATATGTGACTGGAGAAATGGGGCGTGTGACATTATGACCAGCCCAGTATCTGATGTTTGACTGGAGAAATGGTCCTCGAGACACTATGGCCAACTCAGTATCTGATAATTGACTGGAGAAATGGGCCTTGTGACATTATGGCCAGCCCAGTATCTGATATTTGACTGGAGAAATGGGTCTTGTGACATTATGGCCAGCCCAGTATCTGATATCTGACTGGAGAAATGGGTCTTGTGACATTATTGTCAGCCCAGTATCTGATATGTGACTGGAGAAATGGGTATTGTGGCACTATGGCCAGCCCAGTATCTGATGTGTGACTGGAGAAATGGGCCTCATCACATTATGGCCAGTCCAGTATCTAATATGTGACTGGAGAAATGTGTCTTGTGACATTATGACCAGCCTAGTATCTGATATGTGACTGGAGAAATGGGCATTGTGACATTATGGTCAGCCCAGTATCTGATATGTGACTGGAGAAATGGGGTGTGTGACATTATGGTCAGCCCAGTATTTGATATGTGACTGGAGAAATGGGGCGTGTGACATTATGGCCAGCCCAGTATATGATATGTGACTGGAGAAATGGGGTTTGTGACATTATGGCCAGCCCAGTATCTGATATGTGACTGGAGAAATGGGGCGTGTGACATTATGGTCACCCAGTATCTGATTAGTATCACTGATTAAATGGGGCGTGTGACATTATTGTCAGCCCAGTATCTGATATGTCACTGGAGAAATGGGGCGTGTGACATTATGACCAGCCCAGTATCTGATATCTGACTGGAGAAATGGTCCTCGTGACATTATGGCCAACTCAGTATCTGATAATTGACTGGAGAATTGGGGCGTGTGAGATTTTGACCAGCCCAGTATCTGATATGCGACTGGATAAATGGGTCTGGTGACATTATGACCAGCGCAGTATCTGATATGTGACTGGATAAATGGGTCTTGTGACATTATGGTCAGCCCAGTATCTGATATGTGACTGGAGAAATGGGTACTGTGAAATTATGGCCAGCCCAGTATCTGATAATTTACTGGAGAAATGGGTCTGGTGACATTATGACCAGCCCAGTATCTGATATGTGACTGGAGAAATGGGTACTGTGAAATTATGGCCAGCCCAGTATCTGATAATTGACTGGAAAAATGGGCATTGTGACATTATGGCCAGCCCAGTATCTGATATGTGACTGGAGAAATGGGTCTTGTGACATTATGGCCAGCCCAGTATCTGATATGTGACTGGAGAAATGGGTCTTGTGACATTATGGCCAGCCCAGTATCTGATATGTGACTGGAGAAATGGGCATTGTGACATTATGGCCAGCCCAGTATCTGATATGTGACTGGAGAAATGGGGTGTGTGACATTATGGTCAGCCCAGTATTTGATATGTGACTGGAGAAATGGGGGGTGTGACATTATGGCCAGCCCAGTATCTGATAATTGACTGGAGAAATGGGGTTTTGTGACATTAGGCCAGGCCCAGTATCTGATATGTGACTGGAGAAATGGGTCTTGTGACATTATGGCCAGCCCAGTATTCTGATATGTGACGGAGAAATGGGGCATGTGACATTAGGCCACCCAGTATCTGATATGTGATGGTGTGTGACATTATGGTCAGCCCAGTATTTGATATGTGACTGGAGAAATGGGGGGTGTGACATTATGGCCAGCCCAGTATATGATATGTGACTGGAGAAATGGGCCTCGTGATATTATGGCCAGGCCAGTATCTGATATGTCATTGGAGAAATGTGTCTTGTGACATTATGGTCAGCCCAGTATCTGATATGTGACTGGAGAAATGTGGCGTGTGACATTATGGTCAGCCCAGTATCTGATATGTGACTGGAGAAATGGGGACATTATGGTCAGCCCAGTATCTGATATATCACTGAAGAAATCGGGCGTGTGACATTATGGTCAGCCCAGTATCTGATATGTGACTGGAGAAATGGGGCGTGTGACATTATGGTCAGCTCAGTATCTGATATATCACTGAAGAAATGGGGCGTGTGACATTATTGTCAGCCCAGTATCTGATATGTGACTGGAGAAATGGGGCATGTGACATTATGACCAACTCAGTATCTGATAATTGACTGGAGAAATGGGGTGTGTGACATTATGACCAGCCCAGTATCTGATATGTGCCTGGAGAAATGGTCCTCGTGACATTATGGCCAACTCAGTGTCTGATAATTGACTGGACAAATGGGGCGTGTGACATGACCAGCCCAGTATCTGATATGTGACTGGATAAATGGGTCTGGTGACATTATGACCAGCGCAGTATCTGATATGTGACTGGAGAAATGGATCTTGTGACATTATGGTCAGCCCAGTATCTGATATGCGACTGGAGAAATGGGTATTGTGGCATTATGGCCAGCCCAGTATCTGATGTGTGACTGGAGAAATGGGTCTCGTGACATTATGGCCAGTCCAGTATCTGATATGTGACTGGAGAAATGGGTCTTGTGACATTATGACCAGCCAAGTATCTGATATGTGACTGGAGAAATGGGTCTTGTGACATTATGGCCAGCCCAGTATCTGATATGTGACTGGAGAAATGGTCCTCGTGACACTATGGCCAACTCAGTATCTGATAATTGACTGGAGAAATGGGCCTTGTGACATTATGACCAGCCCAGTATCTGATATGTGACTGGAGAAATGGGTCTTGTGACATTATGGCCAGCCCAGTATCTGATATTTGACTGGAGAAATGGGCATTGTGACATTATTGTCAGCCCAGTATCTGATATGTGACTGGAGAAATGGGTATTGTGGCATGATGGCCAGCCCAGTATCTGATGTGTGGACTGGAGAAATTGGGCCTCGTGACATTATGGCCAGTCAGTATTTGATATGTGACTAGGAGAAATGGGTCTTGTGACATTATGACCAGCCTAGTATCCGATATGTGGACTGGGAGAAATGGGGCATTGTGACATTATGGTCAGCCCAGTATCTGAATAGTGACTGGAGAAATGGGCGTCGTGTGACATTATTGGCCAGCCTCCCAGTAATCGATAGTGACTGGAGAAATGGGGCCGTGTGACATTATGGTCAGCCAGTATTTGATATGTGACTGGAGAAATGGGGCGTGTGAATTAGGATGGACCAGCCCGTATATGATATCGTGACTGGAGAAATGGGGTTTGTGACATGGCCAGCCCAGTATCTGATATGTGGACTGGAGAAAATGGGGGCGTGTGACAATTTTTATGGTCAGCCCTAGTATCTGATATATCACTGTGGAAATGGGGCGTTTGTGACATTATTGTCAGCCCAGTATCGATATGTCACTGGAGAAAATGGGGCGTGTTGACATTATGAACAGCCCAGTATCTGATATCTGACTGGAGAAATGGTCCTCGTGACCATTATGGCCAACTCAGTATCTGATTATTGACTGGAGAATTGGGGGTGTGTGACATTATGACCAGCCCAGTACTGATAATGCGACTGTTTTTTATAAATGGTCTGTGACATTATGGTCCAGCCCAGTATCTGATATGTGAGTGGAGAACAATTGGGTACTGTGAAATGGCCCAGCCCAGTAATGATACTTTACTGGAGAAATTGGGTCTGGTGAACATTAACCCAGCCCAGTACTGATATGTGACTGGAGAAATGGGTACTGTGAAAATTATGGCCAGCCCAGTATGACTGAGTATTGATAAATTGGAGAATGGAGAAATGGGGCGTTGTGACCATTATGGCCAGCCAGTATCCTGATATTTCTGATGTGACTTGGAGATGGGATACTGTGACATTATGGCCAGCCAGTATCTGATATTTGACTGGAGAAATGGGGGCATTGTGACATTATTGTAAGACAGCCCAGTATCTGTTTGTGATGGAAATGGGTCTTGTGACAATTATGGCCAAGAAATGTAATTCTGATAAATTGTGGACTGGATTACTGTTTGTGGGACTTATGGCCAGCCGTATCTGATATGTGACTGGAGAAATGGAAATCATTGTGACATTATGCAGCCCAGTGATATTGTGGGATTGAGGAATGGGGTGTGTGGCAATTAAATTGTCAGGCCCTGGTATTTGATATGTGACTGGAGAAAATTGTGTGACATTATGACCAGCCAGTATCTGATATGTTGACTGGAGAAATGGGGTCCTTGTGACATTATGGCCAGACCTGTATTGGACTGGAGAATTGTGACTGGAGAAATGTCTGTGACATTATGGACCAGCCCAGTATCTGATATGTGACTGGAGAAATGGGTACCTGTGACATTATGCCAGCCCAGTATCGATATGTGACTGGAGAAATGGTATTTGTGACATTATGGTCAGCCAGTCTGATATGTGACTGGAGAAATGGGTATTTGTGGACATTATGGCCAGCCCAGTATGTGAGTGTGACTGGAGGAAATGGGCTCGAGACATATGGCCAGTCCGTATCTGATCTTATGGGCCTTGGCCAGTATCTGATATGTATTGGAGAAATGGGGTGTCTTGTCGCCCACATTTTTGATGGTCCAGCCAAGTATTCTGATATGTGACTGGATTGGAAAATGTGAAACTGGGTGTTGTGAACATTATGGCCAGCCCAGTATCTGATATGTGACTGGAGAAATGGGACATTCTGGTGAGCCCAGTATCTGGAATTCCACTGGAGAAATAGGGCGTGTGACATTATGGTCAGCCCAGTTCTGATATGGTATGAGAAATGGGGCCGTGTGACATTATGGTCAAGCTCAGTATCTGATATGGTCACTGGAAGAAATGGGGCGTGTCCGTATTGGAAACATTATGTCCAGCCCAGTAGATCTGATATTGTGACTGGTCAGAAAATGGGGCATGTGACATTATGACCACTCAGTATCTGATAATGTGACTGGAGTAAATGGGGTGTGTGGACATTATGGACCAGCCCAGTATCTGATATGTGACCTGGAGAAATATGGTCCTCGTGACATTATGGCCAATCTCTGTAGTCTGATAATTGTACTGGAGAAATGGGGCGTGTCGACGAAAATGACCAGAACCCAGTATCTGATATGTGACTGGATAAATGGGTCTGGGTGACATTATGTCCAGCGCAGTATTCTGATATGTGACTGGAGAAATGGGGCAATTGTTGACATAGGCCAGCCCCAGTATCTGGATGTGACAGGAAAATGGGGTTGTGACATTAATGGTCAGCCCAGTATGATGATATGTGACTGGAGAAATGGGTATTGTTGTTGACATTATGGCCAGCCCAGTATCTGATATGTGACTGTTGGTGTTTGGGGTTTGACTTATGCCAAACCCAGAATCTGTATGTGACTGGAGAAATGGGGCTTGTGACATTATGGCCATCCCAGTCTCAGTATCTGGATATGTGACTGGAGAAATGGGTCTTGTGACATTATGACCAGCCAGTATCTGATATGTGACTGGATGAAACGTGAAAGAACGTGTCTTTTGACATTATGCACAGCCCAGTATCTGATATGTGACTGGAGAAATGGTCCTCGTGACTGACTATGGCAACTCAGTATCTGATAATTGACTGGAGAATGGGCCGTGTGACATTATGAACAGCCCAGTATCTGATATGTGACTGGAGAAATGGGTCTTGGTGGACATTATGGCCAGCCCCAGTATCTGATATTTGACTGGAGAAATTGGGCATTGTGACATTATTGTCAGCCCAGTATCTGATATGTGACTGGTGAAATGGGTATTGTCTAGCACTCAGTGATAATGGCCAGCCCATGTATCTGATGAATAGTGACTGGAGAAATGGGCCCTCCGTGGACATTATGGCCAAGTCCAGTATCTGATATGTGACTGGAGAAATGGGCGGTCTGTGACATTATGACCAGCCTAGTATCTGATATGTGACTGGAGAAAATGGGCATTGTGACATTATGGTCCAGCCCCGAGTATCTGATATGTGACTGGAGAAATGGGGTCGTGTGTTGACATTATCGGCCAGCCAGTATCTGATATGTGACTGGAGCCAAAGGAAGAAAATGGGGCTGTGTGACATTATGGTCAGCCCACCCTATGTATTTCTTGATTATGTGACTGGAGAAATGGGGCGAAAATGTGACATTATGGGCCAGCCCAGTATCTATATGTTGACTATATTGATAGGACTGGATGAAATGGGGAAAATTTGTGTGACATTATGGCCAGACCCGAGTATGACTGAGATGTGACTGGAGAAAGAAATGTGTTGGACTGTGTGACATTATGGTCAGCCCAGTATCTGATAATATCACTGGAGGAAATGGGCGTGTGACATTATTGGTCCAGCCAGTATCTGATATGTCGACTGGAGATGGGATGGGGGCGTGTGACATTATGGCCAGCCAGTATATGATATGTGACTGAGAAATGGGTGTGGACATATGGCCAGCCCAGTATCTGATAAGTAACCTGGAGAAATGTGTGTGACATTATGTTCAGCCCAGTATGATATGTGACTGGAGAAATATGGTACTGTGATTATGGCCATGCCAGTGTTTATATGACTTTATCTGAGGATGGGGTCTAGTGCGTGACATTATGGACCAGCCCAGTATCTGATATGTGACTGGAGAAATGGGTACTTGGTGACATTATGACCAGTCGCCCTGTATGATGATACTGGTGAGTGGAGTAAATGTCATTGTGACTGGATTATGGTCAGCCCTAGTATCTGATATGTGACTGGTAGGAAAGAAATGGGGTACTGATGATGGCATTTTATGGCCAGCCCAGTATCTGATAATGGGGTGTTGTGGACAATGTTTGAAAATAAAAAAAAAAAAAAATGGGTCGGTGGGTGACATTATGGACCAGCCCATAAGTATGATGATGTGACTGGAGATACGGAAATGCTTGGACTTGTGACATATGTTCCAGCCCAGTATCTGATATGTGACTGGAGAAATGGGGCGTGTTGTGACAGTTATGGTCAGCCCAGTATCTGATATGTGACTGGAGAAATGGGGGGGCTGTTGCATTATGCCAGCCCAAGTATCTGATATTGACTGGAGAAATGTCCCTTTGTGACATTATGGCCAAGTCCCAGTATCTGATATGTGACTGGAGAAAATTGGGTTCTTGTGACATTATGGCCAAGCAGTATCTGATATGTGACTGGAGAAATTGGGCATTGTGACATTATGGCCAGCCCAGTATCTGATATGTGACTGGTGAAAATTGGGGTGGTGTGTGACATTATGGTCAGCCAGCCCAGTATTTGATTTGTGACTGGAGTAAATGGGGGGTGTGACATTATGGCAGCCAGTATTTGATATGTGACTGGAGAATTAAATGGGCCTGTGTTATTTATGGCCAGGCCCCTGTATTTGATATGTCATTGGAGAAATGGGTGTGTCTTGGCCGACATTATGGGTCAGCCCAGTATCTGACCCAGATGTGATGGAGAAATGTGGCGTGTGACTTTTTTATGGTCAGCCCAGTATCTGATATGTGACTGGAGAAATGGGGACATATGGTCAGCCCAGTATCTGATATATCACTGAAGAAATCGGGCGTGTGACATTATGGTCAGCCCAGTATCTGATATGTGACTGGAGGGGGAAATGGGGGTGTGACATTATGGTCAGCTCAGTATTGATATATCACTGAAGAAATGGGGCGTGTGACATTATTGTCAGCCCAGTATCTTGAAATATGTGACTGGAGAAATGGGGCATGTGGACATTATGACCAAACTCAGTATCTGATATTGACTGGAGAAATGGGGTGTGTGACATTATGACCAGCCCAAGTATCTGATATGTGCCTGGAGAAATGGTCTCGTGACATTATGGCCAATCAGTATCTGATAATTGACTGGACAAAATGGGGGAGTGTGACATGACCAGCCCAGTATTCTGATATTTGACTGGATAAATGGGGTCTGGTGACATTTTATGACCAGCGCAGTATCTGATATGTGACTGGAGAAATGGATCTTGTGACATTATGGTCAGCCCAGTATCTGATATGCGACTGGAGAAATGGGTATTGTGGCATTATGGCCAGCCCAGTATCTGATGTGTGACTGGAGAAATGGGTCTCGTGACATTATGGCCAGTCCAGTATCTGATATGTGACTGGAGAAATGGGTCTTGTGACATTATGACCAGCCAAGTATCTGATATGTGACTGGAGAAAGGGTGGGGTCTTGTGACATTATGGCAGCCCAGTATCTGATATGTGATGGAAAGAAGAAATGGTCCTCGTGACACTATGGCCAACTCAGTATCTGATAATTGACTGGAGAAATGGGCCTTGTGACATTATGACCAGCCCAGTATCTGATATGTGACTGGAGAAATGGGTCTTGTGACATTATGGCCAGCCCAGTATCTGATATTTGACTGGAGAAATGGGCATTGTGACATTATTGTCAGCCCAGTATCTGATATGTGACTGGAGAAAATGGGTATTGTGGCCATTGTTTTTTTTGGCATGGCCAGCCCAGTATCTGATGTGTGACTGGAGAAATGGGCCTCGTGACATTATGGCCAGTCCAGTATCTGATATGTGACTGGAGAAATGGGTCTTGTGACATTATGACCAGCCTAGTATCTGATATGTGACTGGAGAAATGGGCATTGTGACATTATGGTCAGCCCAGTATCTGATATGTGACTGGAGAAATGGGGCGTGTGACATTATGGCCAGCCCAGTATCCGATATGTGACTGGAGAAATGGGGCGTGTGACATTATGGTCAGCCCAGTATTTGATATGTGACTGGAGAAATGGGGCGTGTGACATTATGGCCAGCCCAGTATATGATATGTGACTGGAGAAATGGGGTTTGTGACATTATGGCCAGCCCAGTATCTGATATGTGACTGGAGAAATGTGTCTTGTGACATTATGTTCAGCCCAGTATCTGATATGTGACTGGAGAAATGGGGCGTGTGACATTATGGTCAGCCCAGTATCTGATATATCACTGAGGAAATGGGGGCGTGTGACATTATTGCCAGCCCAGTATCTGACATGTGACTGGAGAAATGGGGCGTGTGACATTATGACCAGCCCAGTATCTGATATCTGACTGGAGAAATGGTCCTCGTGACATTATGGCCAACTCAGTATCTGATAATTGACTGGAGAATTGGGGCGTGTGACATTATGACCAGCCCAGTATCTGATATGTGACTGGATAAATGGGTCTGGTGACATTATGACCAGCGCAGTATCTGATATGTGACTGGATAAATGGGTCTTGTGACATTATGACCAGCCTAGTATCTGATATGTGACTGGAGAAATGGGCATTGTGACATTATGGTCAGCCCAGTATCTGATATGTGACTGGAGAAATGGGGAGTGTGACATTATGGCCAGCCCAGTATCCGATATGTGACTGGAGAAATGGGGCGTGTGACATTATGGTCAGCCCAGTATTTGATATGTGACTGGAGAAATGGGGCGTGTGACATTTTGGTTTGGGCCAGCCCAGTATATGATATGTGACTGGAGAAAATGGGGTTTGTGAATTTATTTTGGCAGCCCAGTATCTGATATGTGACTGGAGAAATGTGTCTTGTGACATTATGTTCAGCCCAGTATCTGATATGTGACTGGAGAAATGGGGCGTGTGACATTATGGTCAGCCCAGTATCTGATATATCACTGAGGAAATGGGGCGTGTGACATTATTGCCAGCCCAGTATCTGATGTGACTGGAGAAATGGGGCGTGTGACATTATGACCAGCCCAGTATCTGATATCTGACTGGAGAAATGGTCCTCGTGACATTATGGCCAACTCAGTATCTGATAATTGACTGGAGAATTGGGGCGTGTGACATTATGACCAGCCCAGTATCTGATATGTGACTGGATAAATGGGTCTGGTGACATTATGACCAGCGCAGTATCTGATATGTGACTGGATAAATGGGTCTTGTGACATTATGGTCAGCCCAGTATCTGATATGTGACTGGAGAAATGGGTACTGTGAAATTATGGCCAGCCCAGTATCTGATAATTGACTGGAGAAATGGGTCTTGTGACATTATGGCCAGCCTAGTATCTGAATATGTGACTGGAGAAAATGGGTACTGTGAAAATTATGGCCAGACCCAGTATTGATAATTGACTGGGAGAAATGGCCATTGTGACATTATGGCCAGGCCCTGCCTTATCTGATATGTGACTGGAGAAATGGGGCGTGTGATATTATGGCCAGCCCAGTATCTGATATGTGACTGGAGAAATGGGGCGTGTGACGTTATGGTCAGCTCAGTATTTGATATGTGACTGGAGAAATGGGGCGTGTGACATAATGGCCAGCCCAGTATCTGATATGTGACTGGAGAAATGGGGTTTGTGACATTATGGCCAGCCTAGTATCTGATATGTGACTGGAGAAATGGGGCGTGTGACATTATGGCCAGCCCAGTATCTGATATGTGACTGGAGAAATGGGCCTCGTGATATTATGGCCAGCCCAGTATCTGAGATGTGACTGGAGAAATGGGGCGTGTGACATTATGGTCAGCTCAGTATCTGATATATCACTGAATAAATGGGGCCTGTGACATTATGACCAGCCCAGTATCTGATATCTGACTGGAGAAATGGTCCTCGTGACATTATGGCCAACTCAGTATCTGATAATTGACTGGAGAAATGTGGCGTGTGACATTATGACCAGCCCAGTATCTGATATGTGCCTGGAGAAATGGGTCTTGTGACATTATGGCCAGCCCAGTATCTGATATGTGACTGGAGAAATGGGTCTTGTGACATTATGGCCAGTCCAGTATCTGATATGTGACTGGAGAAATGGGTCTTGTGACATTATGGCCAGCCCAGTAAAATCGATATGTCCTGGGAGAAATGGTCTTGTGACATTATGGCCAGCCCAGTATCTGATATTTGACTGGAGAAATGGGTCTTGTGACATTATGGCCAGCCCATTATCTGATATTTGACTGGAGAAATGGGTATTGTGACATTATGGCCAGCCCAGTATCTGATAATTGACTGGAGAAATGGGGCGTGTGACATTATGGCCAGCCCATTATCTGATATTTGACTGGAGAAATGGGTATTGTGACATTATGGCCAGCCCAGTATCTGATAATTGACTGGAGAAATGGGGCGTGTGACATTATGATCAGCCCAGTATCTGATATGTGATTGGAGAAATGGGCCTTGTGACATTATGGCCTACTCCGTATCTGATATGTGACTGGAGAAATAGGGCGTGTGACATTAGGACCAGCCCGGTATCTGATATGTGACTGGAGAAATGGGCCTTGTGAGATTATGGTCAGTCTAACTCCTGATCTGTGACTGGAGAAATGGGGCTTGTGGTATTATTGAGAGTCCAGCGCCTGGTCAGTAAATGTGGCAAACGAAATATGATTTTGTACCTTCGGACATCTGTGTAATTTCATTATAATTTTACAAAATCTACAATATGTTCAGTACATGGCGTCAAGTTTTGACTTTATTTATGAAAAATATTGTAAATTTTGTAAAAGTATTTCATGAAATTACGCAGATGTCCGAAAGTACAAAATCACATGGCCTGTCTCAAATGTGTCTACAGCCAATTCCAGATTAGTAGATAGAGAATACTAGGCTACCATCAAGTTTATCAGGTGAGGCCAGGAGACGTGTAGGAATTCCGAGGTTCACCGAGCAATTCCTACCGTTTCTGAGCCGTGCCTGATAAATACCAGGTGTGATATTACATTCCAAGTGCTATGTAATAGGTAGAAAAGTGTGTTCTATTTCCCTTCTTGTTGCATAGCAACAGTCACTAATATACTAAATATGACTTATCGTGTCATTTAAGTGGTTGTCATGCAATGGTTACTAACAACGATATGTCATAGAAGTGTATTTAGATACGTAACTACGACGTATATTTGTGAAACTTGACAGTTCAAGCATAGAGAGCATTGGAATATGCAAATTGAAAAAGTGTATGAAATGAACAATTAGTATTTAAACAGATGGTTGGAACAAAACAGAAACCTATCAAACATGTGATTTATTGGAACTTTGAAAGTATAATCTGTTGAATGTTACGGAAATCCATGTCTAAACATACCCGGTCAGGTGATCACATTTCTTAGGCGATGCTTATAAACTTGTTATAAAATGATACTATTGTGGTATTCTATTTAAATATGAGGTTGTAGGCTACAGAATGAGCAATGATGACAAGCTATTTTGTTAAAACGACGCGATCTTTTTGCCGTGACGTCATTCCACTGACGTCCTTTGGTAACGTCATGTAACGCCGTTCGGCCAATGAAACATTAGTTTGTTGTTAGCCGGATATCCGTATCAGGTCAATGCCTGATACAGCAATATATAAATATGTAAGTACGTATTCGGCCAATACAATGCGTGTTACCTGATAAATAGCAAAACCTACGTAACAGTAGCGGCTAGTGACGTATCTGTTTCATAGTCCAGCGACGCCGCCGTCACAACTCCTCCGTTAGTAATGCCAATCGCTGCGTTGTCACTCTGGAACGTCAATGCTCCATTGGCGTCTTTGACGCCTAACGTCGTAATGGTGCCTGTGCCGAAATCCTCCGCCAGCGTTATTGTGGTGGCGTCGGTGGTGGTGCCACCAGTTAGCACCACTGTCTCTGTTGCTGGGCTAGTCACCACCTGTGTGAATCCTGTCGAATACAGACCACAAATGCAATTACACCATTTGGTCGCATAATTTGGCAATGCGATCGCGCCATTAGTGTGGTCGCATAGCTGGCAATGCATTTGAACCATTTGGATATGTGGTCGCATAATTTTGTAATGCTACGCACTATTTTGTAATGTGGTTGCATAATTTTGTAATGCTACGCACTATTTTGTAATGTGGTCGCAAAAGTTTCTCAATGCCATCACACCATTTGGTAATGTGGTTGAACCATTTGGTAATGTTATCGCACCATTTGGTAGCGTGGTCGCATAAACGTTATTCGGTAATGTGGAAACAACAGTATAAAGCGAAAAAAGTCGGTGCAAACTTCATCTAGTAAAGTGCCAACTTCATTAGGCGCTTTCCTATAAATTATGCAGAGATATTTGACATGTACCTCCGTAAACCGAAACAGCAGGTTTACTAGAAACAGGTGATAACATACCATAGGTGAAAGACTTGGACCTATGTCTCAGGAATATGTATAGTCTATGGATAATGGTCAGTGTGGTAACGTTTATGGGCCAATGGGTCGTGGGTTGGGTCCTACACCACCACCTGCGCTAATCTTGCAAATATTTGTCAATGGTTTTATTTCAAAATACTTGAATATTGTGCTTTACATCAATCATAATTATTGGCTGAGCCTGAGCTGACATCATGGCAGTTTAACGCAGACGTTGTGTATGTATGAGATTTCCACCTGTGTAATACGATAGTCACGTGGGGGACTAATGAAGTCACTAAATCTGACAAGGCCTACCTTCAAAGAGGACATCGGTGACAGTAAGCGTCAGCACAATCGTTCCCGCTGCTACTGCGTTATCTGTAACTCTGCATAAAAAGATCATTTCGTTTTTGTCGTACCGTAGATACATTTCTTGCAATTTGATTGGTCGTCTACATAGGCAACATGAGTCGATGGCGTCTCCGATCAACATGGCTCGAATCAAAATGGCGGCGGGACGAGGCAGAGGGAGAAACGAAAAAAAAACAAAACAAATGAAACTCAGAAACCTAACCCTGTGACAGACTATGGGGATTATCGCACTCGCGACCAGTATAGATCCCGATTATGGATAATTGTGCCATATTCTAGCATATGTATTTATAAAATATATGAGGACAAGTTTTTTAATTTTAGTTATGAACGCATTGTAATAAACCAAACGTCACAAATATAACATTATAGGCTATCCTATATTTACAGGTGATGCTTGGTATGTTAAGAATCCTCACGTTTTAGTTTGCTGAATTAAAACATATGGGTGCACTTATGAAAGGCACTTAAAATGATTGACAGGTTGTAAACAGATTATCTTATATAGAGGCTTATCATTTAAACACAGCTGGGTGGAACTCACAAACTGTCATTACTGATTGATAGATAGGTTGCTGACAGACTTGTGTGTATAATAAACACCAATGAGCATCTGTTTACCCAACTGCCAAACCCCGTGGCCTTCACGTGATCAATTGTGCAGATGGCGCTATTCCAAATTATTGACATTTCAGTTCCTCTTTCCATTGGGTACGGTACTATGCTTAAAATCTACTGTCCCGTTGGTTATTGATAACGTCAACAGATGGCGCTGGACATCTGTACGAGGGGCATAACCGCGTATATATGAAGTCTTGACATTTGGAGACACCACGCACTTTTCTTTTTTTAAATCACGTTTTGTTTTCTGCATTATACAGATATTGTGCAAGTCCATAGAGTCAGTGCGGCCGTTAAACATAAGAATCAAGTCAAGTGAA
This sequence comes from Conchocele bisecta, assembly GCA_029237695.1. Lineage (NCBI taxonomy): Eukaryota > Metazoa > Mollusca > Bivalvia > Lucinida > Thyasiridae > Conchocele > Conchocele bisecta. The sequence goes on from CM055280.1 coordinate 65,087,412, forward strand.
GACACGACGCACATCGCGAAGCAGATAACTAATAGTAACATGTAACTCAGTAAAGTTAACTTCTAAATACATATCGTAGATTTAAGGAGTTGTTTGTTCTAGAGGAAACGTCTGAGCGGTAAGTCGATTACGATTTTATGTTCTCATACCAGTAGCCTATTTCATCAACATTGCAAAGTATACTTTAGTAGCAAAGTATACTTTGAGGGAGAAATTTTCAATTTTATGATAAATTTATTAATTTTTATTATACTGAATTTATTACATTATCACAGCCAATTTGGCTGTGATAATGTAATAAATTCAGTATAATAATTCTGCATACTTGTAATCATGAAATATATGCATTTGTTAGTTCTATATGAAATAATGCATTTCAGGAAAAATAAATGATTACTCCCTCAAAGTATACTTTGCTAGTAAAGTATACTTTGCAATGTTGATGAAATAGGCTACTGTGATATCTAACGGAGTTGGGAAACTGGACACTTCGAATTCCTTCTAATCTACGTGTTCTGTTTGACAGTTCAAGCCCCAAGAGAGCATAGAAATATCCAAATAGACAAAGTGTATCAAATGAACAATTATAATTGAAATAGATGGTTGGAACAAACCAAAAACCTATCAAACATGTTGCATTGGAACGTTTGAAAGTGAAAGTAGAATCTTTGTTGGATGTTATGGAAATCCATGTCTAAACATACCCGGTCAGGTGATGACATTCTTCGGCTCAACCATTCTTAGGCGATGCTTATAAACTTGTTATAAAATGAGACTATTTATTGTGGTATTCTATTTAAATATGAGGTTGTAGGCTACAGAATGAGCAATGATGACAAGCTATTTTGCTAAAACGACGCGATCTTTTTGCCGTGACGTCATTCCACTGACGTCCTTTGGTAACGTCATGTAACGCCGTTCGGCCAATTAAACATTAGTTTGTTGTTAGCCGGATATCGGTATCAGGTCAATGCCCGATAGAGCAATATATAAATATGTAAGTACGTATTCGGCCAATACAATGCGTGTTACCTGATAAATAGCAAAACCTACGTAATAGTAGCGGCTAGTGACGTATCTGTTTCATAGTCCAGCGACGCCGCCGTCACAACTCCTCCGTCAGTGACGTCAATCGATGCATCGCTACTCTGGAACGTCAATGCTCCATTGGCGTCTTTGACGCCTAACGTCGTAATGGTGCCTGTGCCGAAATCCTCCGCCAGCGTTACTGTGGTGGCGTCGGTGGTGGTGCCACCAGTTAGCACCACTGTCTCTGTTGCTGGGCCAGTCACCACCTGTGTGAATCCTGTCGAATACAGACCATAAATGCAATTACACCATTTGGTAGTTTGGTCGCATAATTTGGCAATCCGATCGCACCATTAGTGTGGTCGCATAGCTGGCAATGCATTTGCACCATTTGGATATGTGGTCGCATAATTTTGTAATGCTACGCACTATTTTGTAATGTGGTCGCATACGTTTCTCAATGCCATCGCACCATTTGGTAATGTGGTTGAACCATTTGGTAATGTTATCGCACCTTTTGGTAGCGTGGTCGCATAAACGTTATTCGGTAATGTGGAAACAACAGTATAAAGCGAAAAAAGTCGGTGCAAACTTCATCTAGTAATGTGCCAACTTCATTAGGCGCTTTCCTATAAATTATGCAGAGATATTTGACATGTACCTCCGTAAACGGAAACAGCAGGTTTACTAGAAACAGGTGATAACATACCATAGGTGAAAGACTTGGACCTATGTCTCAGGAATATGTATAGTCTATGGATAATGGTCAGTGTGGTAACGTTTATGGGCCAATGGGTCGTGGGTTGGGTCCTACACCACCACCTGCGCTAATCTTGCAAATATTTGTCAATGGTTTTATTTCAAAATACTTGAATATTGTGCTTTACATCAATCAGAATTATTGGCTGAGCCTGAGCTGACATCATGGCAGGTTTAACGCAGACGTTGTGTATGTATGAGATTTCCACCTGTGTAATACGATAGTCACGTGGGGGACTAATGAAGTAACTAAATCTGACAAGGCCTACCTTCAAAGAGGACATCGGTGACTGTAAGCGTTAGCACAATCGTTCCCGCTGCTACTGCGTTATCGGTAACTCTGCATAAAAAGATCATTTCGTTTTTGTCGTACCGTAGATACATTTCTTGCAATTTGATTGGTCGTCTACATAGGCAACACGAGTCGATGGTGTCTCCGATCAACATGGCTCGAATCAAAATGGCGGCGGGGACGAGGCAGAGGGAGAAACGAAAAAAAAACAACAAATGAAACTCAGAAACCTAACCCTGTGACAGACTGGGGATTATCGCACTCGGGACCAGTATAGATCCCGATTATGGATAATTGTGCCATATTCTAGCATATGTATTTATACAACATATGTGGACAAGTTTTTTAATTTTAGTTATGAACGCATTGTAATAAACCAAACGTCACAAATATAACATTGTAGGCTATCCTATCTTTACAGGTGTTGTTTGGTATGTTAAGAATCCTCACGTTTTAGTTTGCTGAATTGAAACATATGGGTGAACTTATGAAAGGCACTTAAAATGATTGACAGGTTGTAAACAGATTATCTTATATAATGGCTTATCATTTAAACACAGCTGGGTGGAACTCACAAATTGTCATTACTGATTGATAGATAGGTTGCTGACAGACTTGTGTGTATATAAAGATAATGGCATGCAAGGTACAATAAGCATCAGGAATAAACACCAATGAGCATCTCTTTACCCAACTGCCAAACCCCGTGGCCTTCACGTGATCAATTGTGCAGATGGCGCTATTCCAAATTATTGACATTTCAGTTCCTCTTTCCATTGGGTACTATGCTTAAAATCTACTGTCCCGTTGGTTATTGATAACGTCAACAGATGGCGCTGGACATCTGTACGAGGGGCATAACCGCGTATATATGAAGTCTTGACATTTGGAGACACCACGCACTTTTCTTTTTTTAAATCATGTTTTATTTTCTGCTTTATGCAGATATTGTGCAAGTCCATATAGTCAGTGCGGCCGTTAAACATAAGAATCAAGTGAAGTGAAGACACGACGCATATCGCGAAGCAGATAACTAATAGTAACATGTAACTCAGTAAAGTTAACTTCTAAATACATATCGTAGATTTAAGGAGTTGTTTGTTCTAGAGGAAACGTCTGAGCGGTAAGTCGATTACGATTTTATGTTCTCATACCAGTAGCCTATTTCATCAACATTGCAAAGTATACTTTAGTAGCAAAGTATACTTTGAGGGAGAAATTTTAAAATTTTCAATTTTATGATAAATTTATTAATTTTTATTATACTGAATTTATTACATTATCACAGCCAATTTGGCTGTGATAATGTAATAAATTCAGTATAATAATTCTGCATACTTGTAATCATGAAATATATGCATTTGTTAGTTCTATATGAAATAATGCATTTCAGGAAAAATAAATGATTACTCCCTCAAAGTATACTTTGCTAGTAAAGTATACTTTGCAATGTTGATGAAATAGGCTACTGTGATATCTAACGGAGTTGGGAAACTGGACACTTCGAATTCCTTCTAATCTACGTGTTCTGTTTGACAGTTCAAGCCCCAAGAGAGTATAGAAATATCCAAATAGACAAAGTGTATCAAATGAACAATTATAATTGAAATAGATGGTTGGAACAAACCAAAAACCTATCAAACATGTTGCATTGGAACGTTTGAAAGTGAAAGTAGAATCTTTGCTGAATGTTACGGAAATCCATGTCTAAAAATACCCGGTCAGGTGATCACATTCTTCGGCTCTACCGTTTCTTAGGCGATGCTTATAACCTTGTTATAAAATGATACTATTGTGGTATTCTATTTACATATGACGTTGTAGGCTACAGAATGAGCAATGATGACGAGGTATTTTGTTAAAACGACGCGGTCTTGTTGCCGTGACGTCATTCTACTGACGTCCTTTGGTAACGTCATGTGATGCCGTTCGGCCAATGAAACATCAGTTTGTTGTAAGCCGGATATCCGTATCAGGTCAATGCCTGATACAGCGATATATAAATATGTAAGTACGTATTCGGCCAATACAATGCGTGTTACCTGATAAATAGCAAAACCTACGTAATAGTAGCGGCTAGTGACGTATCTGTTTCATAGTCCAGCGACGCTGCCGTCACAACTCCTCCGTTAGTAACGCCAATCGCTGCGTCGCTACTCTGGAACGTCAATACTCCATTGGCGTCTTTGACGCCTAGCGTCGTAATGGTGCCTGTGTCGAAATCCTCGGCCAGCGTTATTGTGGTGGCGTCGGGGGTGATGCCACCAGTTAGCGCCACCGTGTCTGTTGCTGGGCTCGTCACCACTTGGGTGAATCCTGTCGAATACAGACCACATCATCGGTATGCCTACTGCGAGTTCTTACATATACACCACTAACACCAGTGTAATAAATACCGTTCATTTAACCAGGTGAGCTGATTATCGTGAAATAATGCACAAATGCCTGGGTCCTTACGCTAAACAAACGAGTGAGCGTAGCGAACCGAGTTTGTCTGACGGTAGGACCAATCACGAGGGAATTATTTCAATTTATTACACTCTTGCAAATTATTTGCACGTGTTTCGCTGTGCGAGAAAACCCGTAATCAACTCCTTAAAAATAATACACCATGAAGAGAACACCCGTAATTGCGCGCCTGTTTTCTTGGAAACCATGAGCTACCATGCAAAATGTTTAATTTTTATTACAGTCAAAATAAAGTTATTTGAAAATTTGGAAAGGGTCTCGACTAATCTAGAATGTTAATGTGATTGAACACATTCCAAACATGCACTCAAATATGTCTGGTTCATACAGATAACTACGTATTTTGGATTTCAAAAAGTTTACATAACGTCACATTTGACGTCACACAACGTAACGTCAAAACGCGGGAAAACACGTCATTGTATAATTATTCATGCGCACATCACAATTCATTGATTATAATCTCAAAAATAGACTAAATGTGTATATGTATCCGCCGTGGAAGTGTAATAAATAGGATATTCCATCTTACATGTTTGAATAGCGGAAATAATACACTCGTGTCCGTCGGCGTCCGTGCCAGCAACTCGTTCGCTACGCTCACTCATCGCTTACGCGGAAGCCGACGCACACTCGTGTATTATTTCCCGCTATTTAAAATGTACAATGGAATATCCTCTATATAATCAGCTCAAATGGCGAATCAAACTAAATTATGGCCAAGAATTGTGGGAATTAATTTCTGGAGACGGTCCGCATTCAAGGTGTATGATCACGTGGTTACAACAACAACAAGTACTGAAACTTCCAGAAGCCCTCCGATTCAAAGTACATATTCTTTTATTTTATCCTTATTATGTAATGGATTTTGATGAAATATGACGCATCAAACGCGTCTTGTTAAGGTGCATTTGGTGGTCTCTGTACTTTGGCCTAAACTTATGTCGTCTACCGACACGGAAATCGATTCTTCGCAAAAACGACATAAGTATGTGCCGAACTCCCGGGATCACTAAATGCAGGCCATGAAGACGCGTTTGTTGCGTTATATTTCATAAAAATCCGTTGCATATTACGGAAAATATCAAGTAATACTTACTTTGGAGTGGGCGAGATTGCAACATGTTCAGCCACTGTTGTTGTTGTTGTTGTTGTAACCACGTGATCATGTACCTTGGTAGTGAAAGTGACTTCTCGCGATTCATAGGGTGCGTCTAATAATAGGATTTGATTGGTCGAAGGAAACACTTCATTTTCTTCTCCATATATGGTAGTAAACACGAGAGTTGTATAAATCTATTGCTGGCGAGTGGTGTAATTCATCGTTATATTTGCAAATGTATGTAAACGACTAGCCGAACTGTAAGAAATGTGGATGTAGAGAAACACTTGTAGCACACTCATGTAGTTTGAAATTATCTATATAGCTATTGCCTGTTAGAAGCAGAATTGTTTTTCCTTGGTGGAATGGCTAACAGTGCAGGCACTAATCAGACGTATATGGAACGCAAAATATACATAAACTCAATAAGTATTGCTAGTTGAAGAGCTCTTTAAATCAGTTGGAGCTAGCTCTAAATATTTAATGCTAGCAATAATTATATGAGTTTATGCATGAGTTGGCGTTCCTGGAGCTAGTAATAATTATTTGAGTTTAGTGTTTAGCAAGCGTTAAATATTCGGAGCTAGCATTAATTATTTAGAGCTAGCTCCAAATGATTTAAAGAGCTCTTCAAATGATTTGTAGCTAGCTCTAAATATTTAATGCTAGCTATAAGTATTTATAGCTAGAAATAAGTATTAGAGTTTATGTAGATCTGGCGTTCCTATTTAATGCTAGCTCTAGTTATTTAGAGCTAGCATTAATTATTTGAGCTTACATATATTTGGCGTTTCATAGACTTCGCGAAGGCAGGCCGGTGCGTGGCTATACTGATCGCAAATCACATCAGCCTATTTTATCCAGTACAGCCAAAAATAAGAAAGCACGTTAGCTGGTCAGTATAGCGTCAATGTATGAAAACATGGGCATGGGCAATGTATGAACATGAGGATGAGATCACGTTCGTCCGCATGTACAGTCGATAATCCACTCGCTAAAGCTCGCGGATTATCTCCTCGTACATGCAGCTGAACGTTATCTAACTGTTGCTTAATATGGTATTATTAAACTCGTTGACTGATTGCATAAGACACTCTGCATAGCCGAGTTTCTTATAACATCAATAAACTCGTTTAATAAATATCATTTTAAATTATAGCGCTATGTATCAGTCTATATGCCTAAATGGTAGATAAGTAGTTCCGGGGGAGGGCTAAACAAGATCCGTGTAGGTTAGAAAACACCAAATAGTTTTAATATATATATAATTGTACTGAATTCCAAATATAAGATATGTCTCTCCTACTTTCACTATTCGTATGAATGCTGTGGGACCTACTTCTTCATTACCTGCTGCCTGTCTACACTGGATCTGCCTGAATAAAATAATAGGTTCACTTACTCCTACGAAAGAAAGAACCAACGTAGGCATATCCCCAATATTGTTTACATTATTTGGCCACTGCAACCGTGTTTATCACATGTTTCTCGAGTGCAATTGGGCAGTAATGGATCAGAATTTGTAAATTGTGTCCCTGACCTCAAAACATCCGGACTATTTTGAAAACCGCACTATTTTGGCATACCATTTATATGGAACGCCAAATCTACATAAACTCAAATATATATTGCTAGCAACAAATATTTGGAGCTCGCAATAAATATTTGGAGACCTCTCGAAATCAATTAATGATATCTCGAAATCAATTAATGATATCTCGAAATCATTTGGAGAGCTCTCGAAATCATTTGGAGCGAGCAATATAACATTTGATTTGGAGAGCTCTCTAAATCATTTGGAGCTATCTCTAAATCATTTGGAGAGCTCTCGAAATCAATTAATGATATCTCGAAATCATTTAGAGAGCTCTCGAAATCATTTGTAGCAAGCATTATATAACTTGATTTCGAGAGCTCTCCAAATCAAAGCTATATGCTCGCTACAAATGATTTCGAGAGCTCTCTAAATGATTTCGAGATATCATTAATTGATTTCGAGAGCTCTCCAAATGATTTCGAGAGCTCTCCAAATCATTTAGAGATAGCTCCAAATCATTTAGAGAGCTCTCCAAATCAAGTTATATAATGCTCGCTACAAATGATTTCGAGAGCTCTCTAAATGATTTCGAGATATCATTAATTGATTTCGAGAGCTCTCCAAATGAGTTCGAGAGCTCTCCAAATGATTTAGAGATAGCTCCAAATGATTTCGAGAGCTCTCCAAATGATTTAGAGATAGCTCCAAATGATTTAGAGAGCTCTCCAAATCAAAGTTATATAATGCTCGCTGATTTCGAGAGCTCTTTAAATGATTTTGAGATATCATTAATTGATTTCGAGAGCTCTCCAAATGATTTAGAGAGCTCTCCAAATCAAATGTTATATAATGCTCGCTCCAAATGATTTCGAGAGCTCTCCAAATGATTTCGAGATATCATTAATTGATTTCGAGAGCTCTGCAAATGATTTCGAGAGCTCTCCAAATATTTATTGCTAGCTCCAAATATTTGTTGCTAGCAATATATATTTGAGTTTATGTAGATTTGGCGTTCCATACATTTAGTGTTTTCTTATGGCCTGATCTGGTCTATTATATCTGGGTATTCTTATGACCCATATTATACAAAACCCTGCTCTCAACATGGTAGGTAGGTATACAAGGGCATCGTCAGGGGAGGTTCGATGGGTTCGTACGAACCCCTTTGGACCCTGATTTGTTATCTGTCAATGAGGTCCGCAAGAGCCATTTTCAGTGCATGAATGAGCAGATCATACATTATGCAAATGCCCTAGTAACGAAACACAACCAAGCGATGCCAAGCGATGCCATGCGATGCCAAAGGTATTGCAAATATGCCAATCTTCAGAAATACGCTTCTTAAATTGACCCAAAAAACTCGTTTCCAAGGAATTAATTGTTGTCCGAACATACCCGAATGCAGCATTTTGGCTTCTAAAAAGCGAAACATTTCCGGGACTGTATAACATGCGAACTTTCGGTTGGTTCACAGATGAAAGTAGAACCCCATTTTTCAAAAACTCTGGGGACACCCATACTATGTGAGCGGTGTAACGTTTATGAATGGACCATTGGCTGTTTCCTAGGTTCCAAGAATTTATAGTAATCTTACATGTTACCTGCGTGACACGACACCCAATCCATGTCCCGTGAAGGCTGGACTAGGCCCAGAGTCTAATTTCTATATTGGGACATGTCGGGTACAGGTAATATGCACATGTAAAGTGTACTATCAATACTTGCGAGAACACTACAAGATGCATGATCACGTGGTTACCACAAAAGCGCCTCCGATTCAAGGTACGTATTCTTTTATATTGTCCTTATTATGTAACGGATTTATATAAAATATGGCGCACCAAACGCGTCTTGTTAAGCTGCATTTGGTGATCTCGGTACTTTGGTCCAAACTTCTGTTGTTTTTGCGAAAAATCGATTTCCGTGTGTACTGTAATACAGATACGGAAATTGAGTCTTCGCAAAAACGACATAAGTATGTGCCGAAGTCCCGAGACCACCAAATGCAGCGCACGAAGACGCGTTTGCTGCACCATATTTGATTACAATCCGTTGTATATTAAAGAAAATATCAAATAATACTAGCTTTGGAGTGGGCACGCTTTCAACACGTTCAGTCATTGTTGTTGTTGTTGTTCTAACCACGTGATCATGCACCTTGCACTATATAATATAATTAATACAGACACTATATCCTAACTATCCCTGTGGAGAGTATACCACGTCCATAGGTCCAGCCTGTAGGAGATCCTGCAAGCGCGGATACAGAAATAATTGCAGGGGGTGGGGGGGGGGGGGGGGGTCTGTAGTAGTATATAGGGAGTCAAAATGATACCACCTAACGGTGGCATCATTTTCACTCCTATATACTACCACCACCACCCCCGATAAAACACCGTTTCGTCCAATATCACAAACTGGTCACCAACACAAAAAACGTGACAATTGGTGTCATAAATACATCACGTTTTCCCCAATTGAACAGATAACACTATAGTAATAAAAATGATTTATTTTCATCCCGTTGTCATATTTATTTTTCAACACGGCATTTTCCTCCTCCACTATAGCTAATTTATTTCTACGATATTGAAAAATTATTAATAATTTGTAAAAAAAAACGTGACAATTGGTGTCATAATACATCATGTGTTTTTTCAATGCCATTTGAACAGATAAATCTCATAGGTTATAACAAAACATTATAACAAAATGGATAAAGTAATAGAATGGGAAGTGGAATTTTGTAATGACCTTGTTGACGAATGTTACTATAAAATGAAATCATTATGTAAAATAGATTACATGAAATATCAGCGTAATTTATTACGCGCCGATAAAAGAGTTTCATTTTCAATATTATCCCGAAAATTATGCAGAAATTATAAGAGCCAAATTCGCGAAATGAGGCGACTAAATAGGATCGACAAACGACTAGTTGAAGAGAATGTAGCTAATTTTATAAAATAAAACTGATTTTAAAAATCAAATAGATTCGTTTACGGATACGTTTTTCTACGAAGAAACGGAAGAAATTAGTGATTTATTTGAATCAAATCTTCCGTATGAAGAAAATTTTTATTCAGAGTTTTTCTCTCCCAATAGGTCTAATTTAGCTTGAAGATCAGCAACTAATTCTACCAGCTCCAGTCTACCACGTTCCCCCATAGCCACAGTGCAGCGTAGTTGCTTATGTCTACAAAGAGTTTGGGCACTAACGAACTTACAGGGGCATCTGAGGCATTGAAATTGTGGGGCGACACAAGGAAACTTTCTACGTCTCGATATATGTCTTCGTAGATAGTCTTTACAAGCAAAAGTCTTACAACAAGTAGCACACTCCATTTTTTTTTTTGGTATATGAATGTATATGTTTATGTTTAATTGGACATGAAAAAACATCATGTGTAAAGTTTTCATGTCCAATTGAACAGATAAATCTCATAGGTTATACAAAAAGTAAATTATTACAGAAAATATGATAACGCCAGAACTAGAAAGTTTGAGAAGAGAAGCCGAATCTCTAGGGATTACTTATAGTAAACGGTTGAGAGTTAGGGGGTTGACAAATCTTATAAATTCCACAAAGAATGAGGCGTTTATGAAGCGGTTTACCCGCGCCCACAAACGAGGAGCCTTTAATGATATATCCAAAGCGGAGGAAGTTGGTAACAGAATTCAAAAAGAAAGTATTGCGGAGTTAAGGGCTAGTGTAATCAAACCTTCAAGCACAAATAATTTGTCCCAAATTAGACGCCAAAATAATAAGAAAAAATCTATCGTTAGCGCGATAGTGGAAAAAGGTGAAGAAATATTGGGGGCTGACGATGAAACATTGGAAAAGGTAGAAAAGGGAAGACGGGTAGTTGCATTATCCTTTCGTAAAAACATTGACATTAACGAGTCTGAACGCATGTCCGATAAAATCGCTCCGTATCTAACAACAAATTTTTATTTGAGATATTCATATTCTTACAAGCTAGAACATATGGAGGAAACTAAAAATGGAAAACCTAAAACTATAATATTTCACAAAAATCTCGGTGGTAGCGAACCACTATCATCAATGAAAACCGTTAAAAAATGGCTGTCAGATAAGGAGCAAACACGAATAATGTCCGATAAAATAGACAGACCGAATACAAAGTGGAAGTTTGTAAGATGGGTAGAGGTTTTTGTAAATGTTAATACAGGGTAGTAGGGTAATAGATTTGGGATACAATCCAAAGAGCGGCGGGAGGAGAACTTCCAGAATGGTTGAGGAATAGAAAAGGTATGTATTCTTTAGATAAGTATAATGACGACCTTTGTCTGTTCAGGTGTTTAGCTATGCACCTTGATAAAAAAATCAGACCCGACAGATGTACGGAAAAAGCGAAAGAACTTAGTAAGCAATATTTCGGTAGTAAGGCGGTTTCACCAATTCCTTTTTTCGATCTGAAAAAGGTTGAAGAGTTTTTTAAAATCGGTATAGAAGTATATCAACCCATAGAAATTAACGTATGGTGGTTGAAAAAGGTACCAGCGCACACTATGATGCGATAGGCAATAAACCAATGACAATAGGACTGTTTAATAATCACGCATTTCTGATAAAAAACCTTAAAAACCTATCTAAAATTTACGCCTGCGATAATTGCAAACAGAAATTCACGAAAGCAAGTAATATGAAGAGACACGGACCAACATGTATGAGAGGTGAGACAAAAGTAATATGCGATGGTAATTATTTAGAGCGCCGCGCTTCGTCGTTCGAGAAAGCGTTCTACCCAAAAAGGCTCTAAACAGTTATGGCGCGATCGATTGGATGTACTCTGTGGAAAAGCGGGAGGGAATTCACATTCACCACGAACAGTGCGGACACGGAGGTGAAAGATGGATTTTAGGCGCTCCGGTAGATGGATACTGTCCAGAAACCAATACCGTATATCAATATCACGGCTGTTACTGGCACGGGTGTGAGATTCATGCAAAGCATAAAAAAGAAGAACGCGCATCCACAATGAGAAGAGATAAACTTATTAGAAAAAGCAAATAATTCAACCTAGTAGTTATGTGGGAATGCGAATTTCGAAGAACGGGTAAAGATATAAAGATCGGTTGCGACATTACACTTTATCCATATCAGATAGTATACGATTTTGAGGCGTATCTCCAGCCGGAAGCTGAAACTACCGGTAATAGTTTAGAGTACGAAGCTGAGCACGTTCCGGTAAGCGTTAGCATAGGAGATAATTTATCAGGAACGGTAACTCATATTTGCGATAAAGATCCCGCAAAACTTATAGAAAAATTCGCAGAAGATTTGAAAGTCAGGGGAAAAGCTATAAGAGAAGAAGTATGGTCAAGATTCGAATTTAATACGGAATATTTACGCGAAAAACAAATCGCCCAGATCAAACAGTGGATAGATCAAGTACCGGTTATAGGTTTTAACAGCAGTAAGTACGATATAAACTTAATAAAGAAATATTTAGTAGGTGAACTGTCATCAACAACGAAGAAAGTAATGGTCGGAAAAAGGGCGAGCGCGACAATATTTCTATTTACTCCAGGAGTTTAGATTTCTTGATGTAATACTTTATCTAGGACCCGGTGTAAGTTACGATAGTTGGATAAAAGCCTACGAATGCAAAGGACAGAAATCTTTCTTTCCTTACGAGTGGTTCGATTCTACAGACAAGCTGGATTACCCGGGACTACCGGATATAGAGAATTGGTATTCCAAACTATCTGGGAAAATGTTACTAGACGAAACAGAATTAAGTAAATGTCGTAGAATTTTCGAAGAAAACAATATGAAAACTTTCAGAGATTGGTTGAAATATTATAACGATTTAGATGTAGCACCGTTCCTAGAAGCTGTGGGAAAAATGTGTGAATTTTATAAACACAGGGGTGTAGATATCTTCAAAGACGCGGTAACACTACCGGGTGTGGCTATACAATATTTATTGAGAGGAACCATTAAACAACAAAAATCTTCGAAGACGATTATACCGGAGGATGCTCTATGCGCTCCGAAAGAAGAAACATACAAAATGATGAAAGACGCTCTAGTTGGTGGTCCATCGATAGTATTTACGCGATATGCGGAGGAGCCGGTGTTTCAAATATTAGAGTGGGTTCCAAAACCTTGCGAGGCTGTTTTGGGGTACGACGCGAACGCGTTATATTTATCTACGTTAAGTAAAGAGATGCCGTGCGGAAAAGAAACTATACATCATATAGATAACCCACATAACCCTAAACTTATTAAAAAGTTTAGTAAAAGGGTTTTAAAATCCGGGAGACTGTTTTGGGTTTGCGGAGACTGGTTTGGGTTTGCGAGGTGGATATAGAAGTTCCGCACGACTAAAAGATAAGTTTTCCGAAATGTCTCCACTTTTTATAAACAGAGAAGTAGAGGTTGATGAAGTTCCCGTGCACATGTTAAAATATTTAACAGATACTGGCCGAACTAGAGGAAACGGAAGAAAATTGGTGGGATCTATGTCGGCCACTAAAGTATTGCTGTACGCGCCGCTGTTGAAATGGTATTTAAAACACGGCCTAGAAATAACGGGAGTTCATCGTGTTATAGATTATATTAGTGGTAAACCCTTCGAATGGTTCGCTAAAGAAGTTACAGCCGCAAGACGAACGTGGGATGTAGAACCGAATAAGAAACCGGTGGCGGATATAATGAAATTATTAGGAAACTCGTGTTGCGGAAAAATGATAGAGGCAACGGAGAGACATTTAAATACGACATATACGCGAGACGAAACCTGTGTTGACAAAGCATTAAGATCCGCGTATTTTGATGATTTGGAAGAGATAGGAGATGCGTACGAAATATCTTCCCGAAAACCCAGGTGCGCGGTAAAGAGACCATTCCACTGCGGAATAGCGGTTTATCAACACGCTAAATTGAGAATGTTGGAATTTTAATACGAATTTCTAGACAAATACGTAAAAAGGGAAGACTTCGAATTAATACAGATGGACACGGATAGTATGTATATAGGAGATAGTGGAAAAACGATAGAGGAATTGATTAGACCTAACTTACTAGACGAGTTTGAAAAAGAAAAAAAGAAATGGTTGGCTTGGGATAAATGGAGTAATAGAGAACCAGGACTTTTCAAAATGGAATTTAGCGGAGAGATAGTCGATAGCGTTATCTAGTAAATGTTATTTCGTAGAAAAAATTAACTCTATTAATAAAAACTCCGCGAAAGGAATGTCCAAGAGAACTAACGATTTAAATTGGGACAAATATAAACGAGTACTGAGCGAAACTACAGAAGATGGAAAACACATTATAGATGTAGCGCAAAATAGAGGATTTAAAATGAAATCCGTGGGCGTTATGAAAACGTACTGTCAACGAAAATTAGGACTCTCAGCGTACTACGATAAAAGATGCGTGTTATCGGACGGAATACATACGGAACCTCTCTAACGATCCGGGGGTAGCTGGGTGTCAGAAGGCACCATAAGAAGTTCTTCGCGAACAAACCCGCGAGATGGACCATCAGCCAAATAGTAGAGCACGGGCTCATCGGGTTTGGTAATATATCGATCTAGATGATATGCATTGAGAGACCACACGGGATCAGTCGCGCGGCGGCGGCTGCCACCTTCGAGCTCTCCCGGTTGATAGAGGTAGCGGACGCCAATATCCGACGGAAGTGCAATCGGTGATTGCTGCTCCTGTAAACCAACGGGTCGCCCGCGCGAGACGGCAGAGGGCTCGCTCGTCACCCTTTTTAACTTGATAGCATCTACGGGCTTCTTACCTATCAATCTGGTCACCTCTCCGTTCAGTGCGGAGACCACGGCGGGCAGTCTGGTCACCCACTCGGTCGATCGCGTATGAGGGTCTACGAGTTCTTTGGCGTATTGGTGACCGAACAGTCTCTCAGCCAGGGTTAGATTGAAACGCTCCATGATTCCCTGGTCCCGGTGGATGTTGACGCGGCCGCGTCTGACAGAAACTTTGTGTTTAGATAATAGTTGAGATACCGCGCCCATGAACTCGCGGCCTGGGATCGACCTGGAGAGAGTTCGGCCATTTGAGAGGACTCCTTTTATATATTCGGGAAAGGGCCTCGGCCACCTCCTTAGACTCTTTAGTGGTCAACGGCTCAGCCCCCTTATAGCGACTCGCTACGTCAACGATTGTCAGCGCGTACTTGTACGTCTTGCGACCGACGCGATCGTGAGGGAGAAACAGGAGATCCGCTTGGTGAACTTGGTTCGGCACCGGCACGTCGAATTTCGGGCGCGGAATATTGTGAGGCGCGGGTAAATATATCTGCCAGATGGCCTGCTTCTTGAGCCATTCCTAGGTGGCGTTTTCTGAAACCTTGGTCGCCGCCGCGAGGTTCTTGATGGCCGCGAGTCCCTTCCAGTAGCCGCGTGGGCTATAGTACGTATTCGCCAGCTTGCGCGTTAGTTTGGTATCAAGTTCGCGCATGTTCATCGTAATGCGAAGTATTATAATATATCGGACAATCTCCAACACGCACTCGTCATATAAAAAAAAATAAAATATGTTGGTTGGTTGGTTGATCAGTAATTGTTCAGAATTTTGGTAAGAATTTTGGTAAGAATTTGCTAATTACATTATATAAGAGGTTGGTTGCTAAGAATTTTTGCTAAGAATTTTGCTAAGAATGTTGCTAAGAATTTGCTGAGCATTTGCTAATTACATTATATAAGAGGTTTGTTGTTTGTTCAGAAATTTCTAAGAATTTTGCTAAGAATTTTGCTAAGAATTTGCTTTATATAAGAGGTTGGTTGCTAAGAATTTGTGCAGAAATTGCTAAGAATTTTGCTAAGAATTTTGATAAGAATTTGCTAAGCATTTGCTTTATATAAGAGGTTGGTTGGTTGTTCAGAAATTGCTAAGAATTTTCTAAGAATTTTGTTCAGAAATTAATAAGAATTTTGCTAAGAATTTGCTTTATATAAGAGGTTGGTTGCTAAGAATTTTGCTAAGAATTTGCTAAGCATTTGCTTTATATAAGAGGTTGGTTGGTTGTTCAGAAATTGCTAAGAATTTTCTAAGAATTTTGGTAAGAATTTTGCTAAGAATTTTGCTTAAGAATTTGCTAAGCATTTGCTTTATATAAGAGGTTGGTTGGTTGTTCAGAAATTGCTAAGAATTTTGTTCAGAAATTAATAAGAATTTTGCTAAGAATTTGCTTTATATAAGAGGTTGGTTGCTAAGAATTTGCTAAGAATTTTGCTAAGAATTTGCTAAGCATTTGCTTTATATAAGAGGTTGGTTGGTTGTTCAGAAATTGCTAAGAATTTTCTAAGAATTTTGTTCAGAAATTAATAAGAATTTTGCTAAGAATTTGCTTTATATAAGAGGTTGGTTGCTAAGAATTTGCTAAGAATTTTGCTAAGAATTTTGCTAAGAATTTTGCTAAGAATTTGCTAAGCATTTGCTTTATATAAGAGGTTGGTTGGTTGTTCAGAAATTGCTAAGAATTTTGCTAAGAATTTTGCTAAGAATTTTGCTTAAGAATTTGCTAAGCATTTGCTTTATATAAGAGGTTGGTTGGTTGTTCAGAAATTGCTAAGAATTTTCTAAGAATTTTGGTAAGAATTTTGGTAAGAATTTGCTAATTACATTATATAAGAGGTTGATTGATCAGTAATTGTTTATTTTGTAAAAATAATTAATTTAAAATTTTCGATTGAATATAGTATCCGACGAGACCCTCCACACCCATTCCTACGACGATGAACGCGATCTCGCGGTCTTTTTGGGTCTCTGACGGTACATAGAAATCTGAAAGTTGGGGCTCACGATCCAGCGGCGCGAGACTTCTCTGCAGATATACTCGCGGTTGGCTTCTTCAACGTTCTGGAAAGTTTGTGCGGCGTGATTCTCGCGGCGAAGCTCTTCGTTGACCCAGTCCAGATGTGCGGTTCGTTTTTTCGACCATGCTTCGTCTGCACTCTTGAGTTGTTCTTCGGCTAAATCGTGACGCTCGCGCTCCTCATCCGCGTCCGAGCTTTTCAGTTTAGAGAAGAAATAGTTGCTACCGCTGAAAGCCAATGCGTTCACGATCGCACCATTATCATTATTGCGATCAAAGTTTTTATTTCCATATATTAACGGGTAGAATTCCAGCTTTAACTAGATAATCTCGGGTCCAAACTGCGGCCGCTACATCTAAGGTCGCGAGCCCTACGTCTCTAAAAGTAAAGTCCAATTTGGGAGCGGACCCTCCTAAGACCCTCTTTGATAGTTGAGCATACCCGATACTGAAACCTGATATCACCACGGCGTGATAAAGCGCATTCACTAACATTTTACCATCTTGTTCAGCCATTATTGCATATAAAAAGGATCGCGTTTAATGTTTAAATGGGGCGCATCCCTCAACGATTGTATTGGAATCGCGTCCAACAGTGTTGGGGGTTGTTTTTTCAATTTCAGCCTCGTTGATGATCTGTTGTTGAAACGGTAAAGCACATACAGGGTGCCCACAACTGACAGACCACCAACAACAACAACCCACGGGATCCAATCAGTTGGAGCAATCGGTTCCAATCCAATAGCGATTGGGGAGAAACAGCTGCCACCGGGTGTTTTGTCGTCTCTGTCTCCGATTGCAACGACCGTTTGGCCTGGCTCTCGAAGCTCGGCGAGTATTTTATCTTGTTTAACTTTTCGTGTGGCAGCAGCCGCTCTCCCAGCCGCCTGTCTTTTGGGATTTTTTTTTATACGCTGAATGTCATCCAGTGGCGGAGTAACACTCGGGTTCGATTGTGTTGGAGCAATCGGGTTCAACACCGTCACTCTCGCGGGAGCGTCTTGTGTTATTATTATTAAGGGCTTATAGTTCGTGGACATATATGTCCAAATTGACAGTGTTTACCCGTGATCAACGCGGTTGTTAGCGGATCTAAGTACATTCCAAACTTGTGATAAAATGAGCAGCAGGCTGTTCTAAGAGTTTGTCCTATAAAAGGGTCGGTCTCTAGATCGCCAATCAATCCCGCGGTGTCTGGTATAGGGAGAAGTATACTAACGGTGGTAGCGTAAAAATAAATAGCCGCCGATCCGAGAGTTTTCGTCATCTCCGCGCCTAATTTGGATTCGTATCGCGCGTACATTTTATCAAGCTCCGCATCCGACATCTTATCCACCTGACAAACTGAGAGACTCCTACCGAGATAATGCTCCGATTGTCCCCCAGCAACCAGCGCAGCCAACCGCTCACGTCGCGCCGCATTTTCATTTTCTTTCGGGACCGTATCGGCAGCCGTGCTGACAGGTGTTCCTACAGTTTCAGTCGGAGTGACTGTTTCTTCCATTAGCTGATCGAGAAGTTCGTCGCAGTTCATTTTTCTTAAAATTAATTTAATTATTCTTACGAGTCTCATAAGTCTAATATATTGCCAAGCGCACCACCAGATACTTATGATCACCGTTATGCTCACAATAAAGCTAGCAGCGGAGCAACAAATTCTTAGCAATTGCTCAGCATTGTTAAGCATTTTCTCAGCGTTGTTAAGTATTTGTTAAGCAATGTTCAACATTGTTCAGCAATTGCTCCAGCATTTATTCAGCAATTGCTAATTACATTATATAAGCGGTTGGTTGGTTGGTCAGTAATTGATAAGAATTTGCAAAGCATTTGCTAAGAATTTGCTTTATATAAGAGGTTGGTTGCTAAGAATTTTGCTAAGAATTTTTGCTAAGAATTTTGCTAAGAATTTTGCTAAGAATTTGCTAAGCATTTGCTTTATATAAGAGGTTGGTTGGTTGTTCAGAAATTGCTAAGAATTTTCTAAGAATTTTGGTAAGAATTTGCTAAGAATTTTGCTAAGAATTTTTGCTAAGAATTTTGCTAATTACATTATATAAGAGGTTGGTTGGTTGTTCAGTAATTGTTCAGAAATTGCTAAGAATTTTGCTAAGAATTTTGATAAGAATTTGCTAAGCATTTGCTAATTACATTATATAAGAGGTTGGTTGGTTGTTCAGAAATTGCTAAGAATTTTCTAAGAATTTTGCTAAGAATTTGCTAAGCATTTGCTTTTTATAAGAGGTTAGTTGGTTGTTCAGAAATTGTTCAGAATTTTCTAAGAATTTTGCTAATTACATTATATAAGAGGTTGGTTGGTTGTTCAGAAATTGTTCAGAAATTGCTAAGAATTTTGCTAAGAATTTGCCAAGAATTTTGCTAAGAATTTTGCTTAAGAATTTGCTAAGCATTTGCTTTATATAAGAGGTTGGTTGGTTGTTCAGAAGTTGCTAAGAAAGAATATTTTTGCTAATTACATTATATTAAGAGGTTGGTTGATCAGTAATTGTTTTTTTGTAATTTATTAATTAATTAATTGATAACTTCGTAAGCGGTCGGTTGATCGGTCTTTAACAGAAGCTTGGCGTGCTTAGTTTCCGAAAGCATCTGTCGAACCTCCGGGATCTCCTCGCGCGTTGGGATAACGTCGTTCTCTCGAAGACAGTCATCGAACGAGTCTCGGTCCTTGCAGTGAAAGAGGGCGACCCATTTCGTTTGCTCGCGCAGATCCTTTAGGACGGCATTGTACTTCTGAGTGGAGATCCATATGCTTTGTCTCGCATGGCGGCCAGAAAATGCGAGCTCGGAGAGCATGTCCTTCTTTTTGGTCATCGCCGCCTTGGCCGAGCAATCGTCAATCACATATAGGGTGGGCTCTCCCTGGAATATTTGATAGAAGACACGCAGCCAACCGTGAAGCCTGTCGCCGGGGTCAATAACGTATACCTCAGGGTCGGTCCATATCCAAGGGCGCCGCTGATAAGTCTCGTTGTGCCGCACAGGGGACACAGGATCACGATGTGACGAAATGGCATCGTGGTAAGAGCCCCTCGAGTAAGTCGAGGATGAAAACCATTTTTTTCCGCATCCTGTCTGCCCACATATTATAGCAGATGTGCATCTCCAATCGCGAGTTGGTATTGATTGATTTTTAGTACATCGCTGATACGTATCGGCCATCTTCGATGTTGAGTTGCGCGTCCGTAATAATATATAAGTACACGTTCAATGTGCCAGCTCCATCCGCCTCTTTGGTTATCTGGATCGTCACATCCCTCGCTAGCGTTCTCAACTTGGCGTCCGCTACCGTGCATTTGGTCGTCGTCGCTGGCTCGCATGTCTAGCCATAAACGTATTTGGTAGTCAGGAAATCCGTGAGGGAGACGTCCGAGAGCTGCAGGTCTTTGGCAACCGCGGCAACCTCCGGGGAACGCTTAGAGCCGGAAGCAAAATGTTTCCTTACTTCGTCCCACTGCTGGTGCGCGCGACGACCCGCGCTGAAGAGTTGATTGGGTAATCCCTCGATTGTCACCTCTACCTTCGTGATTTTGGGGTCATAAATTTGTCGGATTTTCTAGCACCGAGCGTTAACCGACCCTCCTCGAACAACATCAGTATACCTTTCATCGAGCGGGCGGGTATGTTGACATTAATATTCCACAATGTTTCGCTTTTGTCTTTCGTCATCTTGCGGTGGCGAAGAACTCGGTCGTAAAGTATAGCAACGCGCCCGATATACTGGGTTCTGATCAATCGCGCGAGTTCGGGCATCATGACCATGCCGTACTCCAGCGAAACATTGTCGATCGTATACTTCGATGTCATGTCAGTGGCTATGAGAACTCGGCCGTAGTCATTGAACGTTAGTTCGTATTCGAGGCGGTCAGCCAAAGCACTCTGATAGTAGGGCATGTGACTCTCCAGCAACTCAAAGTCGAGCGGGATGTAGAATCGGTTGCCGTAAGCGGCCCGCGACCCCGCGTTGTCGCTCGCGATGTTATCTACCTTGTCACCAGCCCCGATTCTAAATCTGGTTACGTTCCTATTTCGGCTGGTGTCAATACCTTGATATACCGCATTTTCGCGCTCTTGCGCCGTCTTCCACAGGTCCTGGTAGCAATGGTAGACGTCGCTGTCATCGATCGACAACACCTCATTACCAGAAATCTTTATCATGGTCTTCTTGACGATGGCGCGACCCAGGTTCTGAACGATGGTTCGGTCCACGTCCGTCGATGTAAGCGAAATAGTGAAAGCGAGGCGAACAGTCCCTGGCGTAATGACGTCACTAGCTCCGAGGTTGGGGAAGCGAACTAAGAGTTGCTGGTTCTGGTCGATCGTCGAGGGGTTGTTCGTAATAACGACACTCTGTCTCACGCCTTTTGCCCCGAGGGGCTCACGCAGTCTGCGATATGGATTGAGTTTGCAACCGTATTGACTCGAAGACATAATCTATTAAACCTGTATGGTTTTGTCTTTAATATAATAATCATTATTATTATAAAGATGGCTGGTCTCGATATTGGCATGGACGATTTCGACCCATATAGCCGAGGTGAGGGCTTGGACGATGATGATGACGACAATTTCGACTCCCTATATAACCGAGGTGACGCCTTGGACGATGATGACCATTTCGACCCATATAGCCGAGGCGAGGGCTTGGACGACGACGATTTCTATGACGAAACGACCTTTATAGAGCCCCCACCCGAGAAAAATACACATTTAGAAATGTGGGAGGCCCCATCCGAAACTCCGGCATGGGCGGGCGGTGCTGATATTCCTGCGGGGATCTTCGAGGGTGAGCTGGCGTCTATCGAGGAAACGAATACTCTGGTGAAACGGTGGGAGAGTGAGGTGTCTAAAAACGGCATCAAGGCCACGTTGGAGTTCCGCAGCACTAAAAGTGGAGACCTGTGGGTTAAATGGAACAAGAACTGGAAGTTGCTGACGTACAAGAACGACCCGACCAAGTTCCTCAGCCCCTCTTCATTGAACCGATATGGAGCACTCCTCACTCGAGCTCTCGGAGTGATCGATGAACAATCGCAGTTGCCTAAAAAAATGGTAAAAATCTTTCAGACTACAGACAAAAAGCTGGAGAAGACGGCCGCCACTATAGAAACGATCGAGCTCAGTGAGATACCTCGCGTAGCCACCGACGCTATTAACACGATTGAAACCACGGTCAACGAAATAAACGGCAAGAAGTTTGACCCACCGTTACCTCTTCGCGAACTCCGGGGACTCGATAAGGTTCTGCAAACAACTCGGGGCGAACTAGTCAAATAACCCTCTCCAAACCATCACCGCGCTGGACGAACATATTCGCTCTAGAAGAAAGAAAAATAAAGGAAGCACGTGGCGATAGAGAATCTACCGATCGAATCAACAAACTCCTGCGATCGTTGCGGGATGAAAGAGAAGCTCGCTTGGAGGCTGCCTCGACTAACTGTGAGACGCTTTCCCCGGTCAATTAAGTCGGAGCCAGCGTGAAACAATCTCGAGGGTCCTGCACGAGGACACGACACTCGGTGAACGTCTTCGCACTCTGTTCAGAGAGAAGGGCGTCACGATAGTAACCATCATCGCAGCTTTCACCATGATTATATCGACCCTAATTCTATCTATATCGTCTCTAGTTCTATCTATCACGGGTGGTTCGGCACCAGCACCAGCGCCAGCGCCAGCACCAGCTCCTTCCGGTGGAGCCAAAGAATGGATAAAAAAACAACTAAAAGCCCTCGCCAATCTCTTGGCTAAATTAGCAGGAAAATTGGCTGCCGCGCTGCCTGGGTTGATAGGAGGTATCCTCTCCTTCTTGTTATCTATATTATCAAAAACGGTCGGATGGCTCGCCAATAATACTTGGGCTTTAATCGTGGTGATCGCCGGTCTCCTACTATTCTCCGCTCGAGAGTTTCTAAAACCAAAGCGCAAGTAGTCCGATTGCCACGAGGGCAACGACGAGCCCTAATTTCTCCTCCTCGTGGGTTGTGCTTCCAATTTCAACAGTGTTCATGATTGGTGTTTCCGCGGGTGGAACAACGGGTTTAAATGAACTTGATTCATGAATTGGGGTGGGTGTATCCGATTCGTGAATTGGGGGTTTTATGAAATCGCTTCCGCTGTTGGGAGTGCGCTTGATGATATCCACGTTCACGTTCCCGTTGTGGCCGATTTTTTTGTTGATTGGCGGTGGCGATTACGATTTGATTATTGTAACCGTCAACCGGGTCGTCTCATAGTATCATATTGCTCGGCGCCATATAAAGACCTATACCAAATACGTAGTCCTACTGGGGTACTAGCATTCTGTAAAACGTCTTGATAATTCTGGATCGCCTTCTCCAGGTCCACCGTAGCTGAGATGGCGTCCTCTACAAGTGCCAAGAATTGTTTTTGCGCGTCAAACGCGGGGTTCCGACTCCTATTATAGAACTGCGAGTTTGCTTCTGTGCGCCGAGGAGGTGGCCCAGACGTATGTGCGAATGGAGTCGTTGATGGCGGGTAACACCGGCCTGCGTAAACCCTAGACCGTCGTCTAATATAAAGGTTTCTATACCCTTCTGCACGTTTTCGTCTTGTAAAATATAATCGACGTGAGCTCGTTTCGGAGGTAAACCAATTGCAGGATGAGACGCCGCAGTGCCGACCTCCAGATACTTACGGCCCGAAGGTCATTCGTCGCGGGATTCAAAATCCCGGCCGTTTCCGACTGACGATGTGGTCACCGATCGATCGTGTCTAAAATCAGCCTGCGTCCAATTCCCGGACTGGCCCCGAATGAGAACGGTGCCCAGGCTGTTGCTGTTAGGAAATACTTTCTGTCTCCAGTCCGCATCTTTTGAAACTTTAAATCGTCACATATCCGTTCGAACGCCTTACGGTCGTATGTGTTGGAAATGGGGTTCCAGCCATTGTCTTGAGGTAATGGAGTGCCTAGTTCTTTGAGAATTCTCCTAATTTCATAATACACATGAAAGTTGTAGACGCTACTGCTTAACATGCTGTTACTGTCTTTTATGTGGTCTCTGAAAGAGACGCCACACCCGGTTGTGGCACACCACACTGTAAAATTTAGTTGGTTCTGCCAGAACTGCACATGATTATTGTTCCAGTTTGTTATGACATCCTGTGTAACGGTTTTAGGAAGTCTGTACTTTTCAAACATGTTAGTGAAATTTGTGTCGAAACCCGCGCCCAAACTAGCTCTTATTGTGGGTGGGGTGCACAAGCTCACCAATGGTGTTCTTTTGAGTGTATACACCCCCGACCGCGTACTTTGCATTAGAGTTAAAGCTAAATGCTTGGGTATCCATTGAAAGATATTTATTATGTTTGCTTCTATCACTAATGTTCAAAATGAGAGTTGTGAACTTCAAAAGTCGATCGACAACTGCTGCGGACAAAAAAAGGCCGGCCTCAGATCAATCACCTTCACGGTTGGGTGGAAAAACATTGAACGGTTAGAGGGAATCTATTCCGGAGATGATATAGATCTAAATGACTCCGATAATCCTGCAGAATTGCTTAGAACCCTTAGGGAATCAGTTGTCGCATTACATCCTGGCCTTTGGGGTTTCAGAGATGTCCAAGGTTTAATCGCGACGAATATGCCTGGTAATGGCACTCTCACAGTCTCAAAAGCCACGGGACTTGCGACATTGTCCGTTGATAAAAAAATAAAGATCACTCCGGGGTTGGCCTCAATGTTAGGATTTAAATTTGCACCCCCTTACAACGAGGATGAAGGGCGAGAGTTCCCGTTGAAATTTGTCTTCCCCGTGGGCGAGCACCGCGGCGATACCCCGGTGGACTTCATCTTCACGAAAACTCTCAGGGTGCACCTGGATCAATTGAACACATCGTACAACACGTTAGTGGAGCTCCCAGACATTATTAAAAACTGTGCCGGCCGCGATTGTTTCTGGAGCTATGGTGAGACTGTGACATTAGACTTCCCACACCCCGAGATGAAAGTTTTGGAATCGGGACACATCCACGAGTTGAAGATTTCTATTCTCGATGATCAAACGAGAAAGTTGAATAACTATTACCCGATTTCGGTCGTTCTCGAAATAACCGATTAAACATTAATATATATATACATATTAATCATGAGCATATACGGTCCAGGTAGTTCCAACTTAGAACGGGACGTTCCCGCCGCGGCCGCGGCATACGATGAAGCCGCGATGAGAAGGCTGGAGAGGGGCGTAGCACAGTCCCACACAATTTTAACTAGGGTGGTTGCGCAAATGGAAAAAATACAAGCTCGAAAACCCGTCATAACAATTTGTGCCGAGGAGCGGGGTTCACTAAGCGATGGGGCCTACGAATATTCATTCGGTGCCAACGCGAGCAACAGATACTGCTCGGTCAACTTTCGCGGACACGCCATTGGCGTAGTCCGAGTGAATGTCGTCCTGAATGGTGTAGAACAGAATATTGGCATCACCAAGCACGCGGGGCAGAGGTCAGGGTTTACTATATTCGATGATGACACTACAATTAAAGTTTCGGCGGGTAGTGTTATTAACTTTGTTACAAAAATCGCTGACCCATCAGCTTCCTCCACTGTAGTGACACTGTTAATACAACTTGATTTATGATGAATGATGAGAAACTATATCCACACTTACCTTCAGGGACGGTCGACCCGGCATCCTTTAGGATGACCAGGATCGTCGAGATACAACATATTGTAAGGATCAGGGATTGTGGTCATGTGCCCTTTGTCACTTGTTACCCCACCCATCTTTAAACACTGCAAACTGTAATGTACTATAACACGAGAACATGTTGAATATTTAACCATGCTTACCGACACATGTTGATTAGTTGCAGAGGTTACTTGGAGGTTGAGATTCCCATTATTTTTCTCTGTTTGACATGTGTCCATTTCTGCCACAATGTGGAAATGACATATTCTGCACCGCATAATCCGATATTCGGTCTGAATTTAGCACATCCGAGCGTAACTGAAGTCTGTCTATATGCAAACACCCATTGGAAGGTGTCATGAGTAATGACAAGTCATAATTTAGCTGATATTTGGTTAAAACTGACTGATTTTTGGATCAAGACATTTCTCTAAACTTTTACTTCCGCGAGTTTGACCTTTGAACCGGTGCGCCCGGTGCATCGACAAATTATCGGAAGCTGTGAGATCTACCAAGTATAATACACAAATATTGGTTAACTTCCGATTTTTCTCCCTAGGAATAATGTTTTTAATAGGATTAAGAGTTGTTTTTCGCGTTAAACATTGCCTGTTTAACGTGGATTATTTCCTACGTGTATGTAGTGTAATGTTTAGGCATTCATAGTGTTGAATGTCAAATCAATCCGCGTCTTTCATTCGCTCCTTTTATTCCATTTTCTCTGTTGTTACAAACTCCATCTCTCTGACACTTTTGAATTACAATCCTTACTTGTACCTTTATAAAGGAGCGAATGACTGAATAACGGAGATTAGTCGATTAGTCTCGAAAGCTTACTATTTCTGTGAAGCGAAGTATTTCGTTGCTAAGCGAACTTTTTGTTGGTTGGTTTTGCAAGTGCGCGATCACATTTTGTGATCTTATATTTGGTTTTACTTAAATACAGCGAACTACGGCGTACTCCCCTTTTTAGATTTTGACTCAGATTTTGGAACAGAGAAAGAGGAGTTCAAAGTTAAATAAGTGGAGTTCCTAGTTTAAATGCAAAAACCCGATTTTCTTCGTCGAGTCGCTGGAGGTGTGTCAGCTTTCGAGACTTCTGATTGGTTGACGGTCATTTTCTGAAATCCGCAGTCTGTATAATGGATATTTCCATATTTTCCGCTTTTATGAGAAACTCCGGTTTCCTCCTCTTTCCTGCTTCTGACACTTTGTCAGAAGCGGAGTAAAAGGAACGAAAGTCCGGCTGACCGGAGTTCCTAGTTAGAATACTATTAACTGTTTTATGAGCAAACCGTAGGAAATGATCCAAATTTCCAGTGTTTTCATTGGTTAATAGCCATCACGTGGTACTCTGAGATGTCTATAAAAGAACGGCGCACGGCCAGTTTCAGCATCTAATCGTAGTTACTACATAGTTGCATAGGCGCTACTTTTCGAAAACCAATACTCGACGAAACCAATAACCAGCTTTATTTGAGCCAATATTGATACTTGTGCACTTACCTGCTTCTATTAAACTCATTGTAAGGGTCAAATACAGATACACAATATTACCTTGTATTAATTATTACCAAAGACACGGTTGATCCACATCGTGTTAATGTATAAACACTGAGCGCTCAGTGCCAGTGGAGTGTCTAATACACAAAACAGGACTGAATCCCATTACTGTAGAGTGCTTAAACCCCTGATGTTTTGGCAACGTTCTTTATATTAGCGCAGTGGCTAATACACAAACGTGAATCACTCTAAACTACTATATGAATTAGTGGAGTGGCTAAACGCTAATTCCTTATGTTTTAGTGCAGTGACTATGCACTTATAATAGTGATTTCTAGTGGCGTGTTTGATACATAAATCACTTTCACAAGAGAATAAGGCATTGTGTAGTATTGTAACTTCCCTGTTAAATTAAGTATTGGTTCACTACGGTTAGATCCCACCACATATACCATCCAAATACCATCGCGATCCGTTGTATTTGAGACGCGTGCGCGAAACTGTATCGGCCTTGCTCCGCTTTCATTTATAGGCATCGACAAGAGTACCACATCGATATCCTGACAAAATAACCCGCTGTACATAATATTACGCTGTAAAGAATACTTTAACTGTTGTTACATGTGTTAAGACTTTATTAAACTTGTTGAATTGACATTCGCTCTCATATTATATTCTCAGCCAATATTTAGTTGATAGGTACATCCTTGTTGGTGCGGAGCTGCCAAACCCTATATCTGGATAATCATCCTGACAAAAACCAGACTGCAGGTCCCTTACAATATTCTACAACACGAGGGAGAGACGCGGACGGGATACGCGAAGAAATATAGACGGTCGGTCAATATATTAGAGGGGGTGAGCACCGCGTTAGCCTCAGCATCCGTTATAAGCGGGGTGGGGAGTGTGTCTTTATTGTCAACAATCGTCGCTGCACCGGTCGCGGTGGCCTTGAGTGGTGTAGCGGCGGGGGCGGGACTGCTTTGCATGACGGCCAGACTCGTGGGCCGAAAACTAGAGGCCAAGAGTCGAAAGCACGATCGAATAGTGGTTCTCGCGAGATCTAAGAAAAACAGTATCGACGTTATCGTGTCAAAAGCGATAGCCGACAACGATATATCGGATAGCGAGTTCAAAATGGTCGTCGAAGAGATGGTCAGATACCAGGAGTTAAAGGGTACTATCCGGTCCAAGGCTCGACCACAAATTCTCGCGGACGAGATATAAAAAAACAAAAACTTGTGAATGGAAGGGAGGGCCGACGAGAGAAAAAATCTCCTCGCCCGTCTCGGGACGTGATATGCTTATTCGCGTGTTTGAGGCAACAGCAGGATATTCCTCCATCTTACAGCCCAGCTGTTCCGACGGCCCCTCCATACGGAACATAAATACAATTTTAGGGCCCCGTTACGACACCCACTGACCACCATATATTTCTATAAATCGTGTAACCATTTCTACGATATCGCTTATAAAGAATTTAAAAAAATTATTACTGAACGGAACGAATTTATGAATATTTATAGCCGAGTTTATTTCTATGTAAACTGGCTATCTGAATTTATTTTTGTATCAACCTCAAGCGGTCGGATAGGAATGCCGTTGTCATGCAGTTGTTTACCATAGCGACCACATTTATAGGGATATAAATAAATAAATAATTTTTTTAGCTCCAACCGCGGCGCGAACCCACGACCCACGTCTCTATAGAGTGTCGCCTTAACCACACGACCATGTAGGCTGTTATGATAACACTACCTAGTGTTGTACAATTATCGGTTTACTTTCATCAACCTCGAGCGGTCGGATAGGAACGCTGTTGTCATGCAGTTGTTTACCATAGCGATCACATTTGTAGGGATAGAAATAAATAAATTAGCTATAGTGGAGGAGGAAAATGCCGTGTTGAAAAATAAATATGACAACGGGATGAAAATAAATCATTTTTATTACTATAGTGTTATCTGTTCAATTGGGGAAAACGTGATGTATTTATGACACCAATTGTCACGTTTTTTGTGTTGGTGACCAGTTTGTGATATTGGACGAAACGGTGTTTTATCGGGGGTGGTGGTGGTAGTATATAGGAGTGAAAATGATGCCACCGTTAGGTGGTATCATTTTGACTCCCTATATACTACTTCTGTAATTAAAATTCGACATAGCCGACCTCCGCGAGCACGAAATCGTAAAGTAGGGGGGTCTGGGGGTCCTCCCCCAGGAAATTTTTAGATGCCAGATCGCCGCAGATGCGATTTCCTGACACCTAGGCCACGAAAAAAGTCTTCCAACTATTCGAGTATTGTAGATTTTCGTTTTTTTTTTTTTTGCCGAGAGCAGGGGGGGGGGGTAGGGTCCGGACCCCCTGGACCCCCCCCCCCCCCCCCCCCCCCCCCCCCCCCCCCCCCCCCCCCCCGCCCCCCCCCCCCCCCCCCCCCCCCCCCTGTATCCGCGCCTGTCCTGTCAATAGGGGTTGTCTGTCTGAAGTCCAAGTCCATATAGTGTGTAGGAATAATGGGTAGCCAGACTTGATTGCAGGCCCGTAGCCAGGGGTGTCGGAGCGGTCGGACGATTGTATGCACTGGTATCATCTGACACACTGGGTGTGTATGAATAATGGGTAGCCATACTTGATTGTATGCACTGGTATCATCTGACACTCAACTCATCTCAACTGGTGATCAGCCTCATGCTGAAGGGGTCTATGTCGCACAGGGTACTACACATATGTACCCTAGCATGTAGGGTACTACAGATGTGTACCCTAATTTAATTTTATTCCACGAATGTACCCCATGATTTGCAGTTGGAAGCCAAGTCGGCAAGTCGGGAACCAGTCTGCTAACTGCTGCGAATCTGCAAGTTCCTGCCCACGCGCATTGCTATATGAAAATGGCGCAAACTGTCAGTCTGCTAACTGCCGTAAATCGGCAAGTTCCTGCGCATGCGCATTGCTATAGGATGATTGATTCATAAGCATAGAATAGCTAAAATATATCATTTTGAAAAATATGACAGCCATAAACGTCTTTTGAAGCTGCGAATGTGCACGTTATTACCTACCATACCAAGGTAGCCTAAACCAAAAGTCAATGTCGTAATCGTTATCCGCGACAGGTGCGCGCATAGTCGACTGGTTCTAAAAACATTGTTATAGTCGACGCAACAGGGTACGTAAATGTAGTACCCCATCCCGTCAGGGTACATAAATGTAGTACCCTACATGCTAGGGTACATATGTGTAGTACCCTGTGCGACATAGACCCCTTCAGCAACACGCATGTGTGAGGGTATACCAGTATACCGGCAAAAGCAAAAAGCAAAAAGACACTCTGGGTGTGCTTCATTTGTGCACAACCAGAATTAGCCTCCTACTACATTTATGTTTCTGTGTGTTTGAAGCTTCCACCCGTGTAGTACACACAATCGCCTGCGTTAATCTTGCACAGATGTCAACGTTTCTGATCATCTATTGGCAATCTAAACTCGCAATCAAGCAGCTTGACTGGCTAAGCCTCAGGCTCAGTCAATCCAGCTGCTTGATTTCCAGCACAATATTAAAGTATTTTGAAATAAAGATATTGACAAATATTGTCAAGTTTAGCGCAGGCGGTGGTGTAATTGCCCACTAATATGGCGTGGAATCACGTGGTATTACAAACCTGTGACGTAATGTTTGACCGTCAGTGGGGACCAGCGACATCATAAATCTGACAAGCGCCTACCTTCAAAAAGCACATCTGTGACGGTCAGCGTCAACGTAATCGTTCCCACGTCAATACCACCTTCTGTGTACCTGCGTAGCGTTACAGAAATATAGTGAAAGTGAATGGGTTTAACGTCCATGGAAGCAACAGCTAAGGTCATATATATACGGGACAACAGTTTAAAGTCTCATCTGTCGGACCAGCGGTATGGAAATACTATTTTAGTATTAGTAGTATAGGGTGAATTAGCCCGAGTCCCAAGAGAAGATGAATATTTCCCGGCTTATCAGGGATCTTATCGGTTTGCTTGACAGCATGACCAGTAGCCTATTCCACCAATATTGCAAAGTATACTTATCTAGCAAAGTATACTTTGAGGGAGAAATTGTCAATTTTAGGATAAATTTATTAAGTTTTATTATACTGAATTTATACATTCAGTATACATTCAGTATAATAATTCTGCATACTTTGAATCATCAAATATGTGCAGTCGTTAGTTCTATATGAAATAATGCATTTCGGGAAAAAGAAAAAGTATCCTTTGCTGGAAAAGAATACTTTGCAGTGTTGGTGAAATAGACTACAGATCTGAAGTGGATGCACCCGCGTTTTATCAGCGGGTAAGTGGTTGCACCCGCTTCTCCAACTAGGGCATAATGACGATTGCACTAATGCGCATGCGCATAATGTCTATATAAAAGAGCACCTCCTTTCTTCGCCTCATTTATTGGCTTAAATCGAGATGTTCACTAGTGATATTTGTTCCAAGGAAATTAAAAGGAGAGACAATATGTTGCGTCACAAAAATACCATTCATGTTGATGATGAAAGTGAAAAAGAATCAAGACCAGAAACGGACGAAGACAGCTCTACATCTGACACGGATGATGACCAATATCCGTGGAATTTGATTGTGGAAGAGGCGTTTGAACAGTGTCAACCAGAGTTCGAGGAAAGTGTACAAAAGTACATACAGCGAAACGACGGCGGCGATCAATCAAAAACCCGAGAGCACGTATTTGAGCAAATGAGTGACATATACAGAAATGCTATAGTTTTGTAAACATAATGTTATGGCTTATCTCACTACGTAAATAACTCGTTTACATAACTATAAGGAAGACGATTTCCGCCCTCAGAATGAAAGACGACTGTGACAATGAAGAAGCGTGTACGCATCTTGAAACGTTACGAAGCTCCGGAACTGGATGAATACATGGATACAGACGAGACCACACCATCTCAGTCACAAGAAGGAGGAGGGAAGAGAAAGTATGGCATGGCTGCAGTCAATGACTCTACAATCCCACTAGTGGGCCCGGTGCAGTAAGTTGTGGAAATGGCGAGGAGTGAGCTGGACCGATTTTTTACAAGGATAGTCTCTGCCAATTCTACCGCTATTAATGCACCTGATGTTGTTCTAATGAAAGTAACTCTTGATAAGCCACAAGCGGTACCTATCTAAAAGACAGTGGCCCATTTCACGAAACTTCTTACGATAAAAATGTTCGTACGAATATTTTTATTATTTGTATCTCACATTGACGTGCTAGCTAACGTTACTAGTTTGAATCTACATGTACACATTATTCTGTAAAGATTTTCCACCATCGACGG
This sequence comes from Conchocele bisecta, assembly GCA_029237695.1. NCBI lineage: Eukaryota > Metazoa > Mollusca > Bivalvia > Lucinida > Thyasiridae > Conchocele > Conchocele bisecta. The sequence continues at coordinate 65,119,917 of CM055280.1, forward strand.
TCAGTGTAAATGTTATCCTTAAATTAAATCTGGCGCTTACAAACTTCTTAGTATTACGTAGTTTAGTGAAATGGGCCCCTGGTCTATAATAACAAAGCAAATATATAAAATAATCACGTATTTGTGACCGTATGGAAGTCTCAGACAATGGGGTATCGTAGCTAGTTATTTCCCTTTGCAAATCTATGTATAGAGATCCGGTCCTTTGATTTATTTTAGCGTTTATTATTATTTTTGTTAATGTGTTTTATTCTCTTTGCTACATGTGTACATGCACAAACATAAGATATATAAACAGTTCAATGAACACAGTACAGATGTATGTCAGTTCATACGCATGGCTACATTTCAATGAACAGTCTGAATAATAACGTATTGATGCTTGTCTTCATGTAACAATGCGTTTTTTAAGTAAATAATATTTTCATATGTTAAATTACTATTGTAGTATAGCCTACTTGTAAGCAATAGCAGGCTGATATCCGACCAAACAGGTTGTATGACGTTGCATTCCCAAAACATATGCTTATTAGGATCCACATTCATATTACAGAATTCAGATAAGTTAGATGGTTTTAATTTGCACTTGAATAGAAAGGTATCGTTTGAAATTAGTCTCATCAAATATTTTAACTGAAATGCTCTAAGTTTTGTACTTATTGTGCTTTTATATGACAATGAAAAAATGTATTTCCATTCTATATCTTGTTTATTTTGTTCGTTTTCCCATTTGATTATATGTTTTAGTTGTGCTAATCTTGATTTTCCAATCTGTATATTATATAATATTTTATTTATATGCTTCGATGATAAACATAAATTTATTGCATATTTGGGCGTTTCATTAGTCAATGGCTCGGTTTTCATTTATAGCTTCCATTCAGTTTTAATTTTGCCTAATAATTTGTAATATTTCAAAAAATGTCCAGTATTTATGTCATGTATATTTTTCATATCGTCGAAGCTATAAACCTGAGTCTTTTATTCTAAAATCATATATGTGTTTTAAATACATAATACCTTTATTATACCATTCTTTATAGAACATAGTTATATTTCTTTCATTTTTTATGCTTGAATTATGCCACAAAATTTCATGTGATATGTTAGCACATGCATGATTAAAATTGACTTTGCACCAATATATTGTTTAGGAACGTATATTGTTTAACAAGATGTTTGGTGTCATTTTAATTTAGATTGCTTTTAAATAGTATATCACCACCATATTTATTTACTTCCTTATTGTACGCAAAGTTTAACTGACTCTGTTTACCCTTTAAACGTTTTATCCATGAACAGTTAAGTGAATTGAGAAATGCATGGATATTAATAATTTTCAATCCACAGTTTTCATAGTTTCGTATTATAGTTTTTCGTGCTATTTTATCGGGTTTACCGTCCCAGAGAAAGTCATACATCGAATCATTGACGTGTTTGAGTGTTTCTTCAGCCGGATTCTCAAGCACTGTTAATTATATTAATTTAGGTAACGCGAATGTCTTTAAAACAGTTATTTTGCCAATTAATGTCAAGTTCCATTCTTACTGAATAAAAATAGAGACTGCAATCAGGGTAGACTCCGATCAAACTACACATATGTGCACTCTGATCTGGGTATACACTGATTGCAATACAATTAATAAGTGTGAAAATATGAATCTGGCAAATAAAGCAGTTCTGAAACAGATTGCGCAGTTATATAGGATGCTCTGGATCAACACTAGTGGAAAACAATATAATGGCTTCTTTACATGCGATGTTCGGTTTTATTATATACCTACCCATGCAATACACAGTTATAGGATGTAAATAAAAGTAATATGTTCTCATCGATGAAATAAACAACTTCCGGTGAAAATACGACTACTTCCGCTATCTATATTCATAACGCGCACCTGCAGTGCCGGCTGCAAATACACATTCATTACCGTATACAGTCTAAAAAGCTGCTAATTTCCATGGATCGGTATATAATACATAGAATATTCATATTTTTACAACGAATATGACATATATGTTCATCTCGTGGAGTGACATGTGACTTAAAAGTAAATACTCAGCATCCTATGCTATTTTCAGCTGACAAAAGCAAGTATTTGTAAAATGATGTGCTAAACTGTGAACTGGTCCATTCTGTGAGCGTATTCAGATTCAACTTGTACGCTCTTCCGCTTGAAATGTGTGCTTGCAGTTTGGGGCGCAATTTTAACAGTCTGAAACAGAGGTTTGTAGCTCGAAAACAAAACACTCGGTACCAGTACAGACTATGATCAGTGTGGGCAGGTATATAATATGTAGAATTTATTCACACATTATTTGTTAATGCAAGCTCTGCATGTCACGTAGCTTTCTGGCGCCTTTAGTCGAGCGGCCATGACGGAATAAGTGCAGAAATTGACCACCACATGCTAACTTTTACACATTATAAATGCTCTTAGCTGTATGCCAATTTGACTTGTGTAGCTACTAAAGTTTCTTGACATGTAGCAGGTGTATACAGCAAACAGCCTCTGTGAATATATGAAGAGAATATCTGAGAAAAAAACTTGCGGAAGTGCTCGCTCGGCCAAGAATTGCTAAAAAAGTCTCACATTTTGGTGGACTGGTACCTTAGGCCGTAAAATCGGATTTCTATACATAAATTCAAAGGGAAATAACTAGCTAAGATCCCCCATTCTGACGTTGATAATGTGTACCGGGAGTTATTCTACGATTAGTTGCTCGTGAATTTCCACGTTCGGTAACCTCTTTAACAGTAAATCAAATAAATAAAACTAAAACAATACTTACGTGATCGTGACCGTATGTGACTGATCTGTTTCATAATCCAGCGCGGACATTGAGAAGACCCCCGTCCCACTGATTGTCCCGACATCGGTTGACCAAGTCCCCGTCCCTCCGGCCGCGGTGAACGTTGAGATGGTCCCCGAACCAAAGTTCTCCGCCACCGTCAGGGTAGTTGCGTCAGATTTAGTACTGCCAGCTAACGACGCCGTTTCAGCTACACCAGACGCAGCAATCGATTGTGTGAACTCGTTAGTTGGGCATCTTAAATTTAATCAAAGTACTGAAAGTAATGAAATATGTTATCTCCACAAAAACTGATCACTTGCGGAACTAGAGACTGAAAGTTGCATATTTTCTCAATCATTATCCAGAGGCAAATGTACTGTGCTGGTGCAAACCCATTCCCATCCACACGTTTTCTCTAGAATAAATTACTGTTTGTAACTCCAAGAAAAAATATTGTACGAAATTGGCGGCTAACTGGTCACTGCTACAGTTAATAGAACTAAATATAATAGCTGCTGTATTCATATGCATGAAATGGGAAATTTTTTATTGATATAAAATAAAAAAAGTTAATTAATTTGAATATAGAGTTTTAGTGGCTTGTAACCTATTTATTTTCGTGGTGCGGTACCTTGTATTCAAGGCTGGTTTGTTTTCATTTTATCAGAATTTATTTTATTAATATCTGCTTTTAAATTTGGTAGACGTTGATCTTATTTTTGTTAATAAGTGTTACTGTTTTTTGAAATAATAATAATTTAGTAGAAAGATTCCTTGTAACTTAGTTACCATGTTGTTTTGTTTGTTTTTTGCTGCTGTGCTTTTGATTGGTTCTTACGTAGCACGCACCGCGCTGTTCGATTTCTTATTGCTTTCGGCACAGGTGATTTTTCAGTGTACCAGTCTAGTCAGATAATATTTTTCTTCAACCCGCCCACCCAAATGCCCTTGAAATGTAATATCGGTTGATATCAATCTGTTCATTAATGCATAACCTGTTTCTTTACATGTCGGAGATAGTGCGGAAGTTACATGTATGAAGAACAAACGGTATGTTTTTTCTATGTATTGTACTGTTCACGGTAGTGGATTACGACCTACCGGTGAAGGCGGCTGCAGAAAAGTGGTTTTTGGGTTTCAGTCGCATAGTTCATTTGGCACATGTTATTTTGTTCAGCATTTTGTTGATACTGAATGACATTTGTTGAAGGAATGTACTTTATCAGCGCTTGTCTTTGTTGTACTCATGTGTTTCGATTTCTCATTGACTTTCTGAAAAATCATTCGCCTAATTATACCGTTTAATTGGTACGTCATTTTCTTGTTATTTCATCTCCATTACAATTCCACTTCAAAGGTAATGTGTTGATTCGTAGTTTCCAAAATTTAACTGATAAACTGAACCCAAAACTGTGAAAACTATAGAGAATAGTGTATGTAAAGTTTTAGACACAAAGCAAGACAGACCAAAACGCCATAGGATAAGTTGGCACAGAGCACGATTTTCTTGGTCATACTCACCGTTTGGGCGTAGCACGACAATATGGCGGCCCCCATAGAAATTTGCCTGACATAATATGCTATCTCAAAGTAGATAACATATAATCAAAGTACTGAAAGTACTGAAACTAGGTTAGCTCCACAATATTACTAACACTTATTATTTATTTATATAATGATGTTTAATGGTCTATCATCATTTAAAGTCATTTTAGGTCGGTTAACAGGGTCAAATCCCATAGTGCATGTGTATGGATAGAAGGTTGATCCCAAAATCAGAACAGAATACTTACAGAAAATAAATATAGTCGGTGTACATGGCTTCGTACACTTTACATGTATTTTGATAATAATCAGAAACAAGTATACAAATAAAGTTCGCATATGTTTGTATTTTGACAGATATGACATTCAACACCGGAAATATATGTGTCACATGTCAAACAGTTCATGCGAGATCAGGGGTCCGCCATTGTTGTTGTACTACATGAATCAATTTGAAAACACATGGGCGTGTACATGGCCTCGCACATCCGAAACTCGTCCGATCTAACTTATACTTAGAAACTAACAATTAAAGTTGATGTTCAGCATCAATCAAATTATATGTTCAAATAATAAAGACATATTAACTAAATATTTATGAAGACATCCACAATTTAACTGATAAACTGAGCCCAAAACTGTGAAAACTATAGAAATAGTATACGTAGAGTTTTAGATACAAAGCAAGACAGACCAAAATTCTATATGATAAGTTTACACAGGGCACTCTTTTCTTGGTCGTACTCGCCGATTAGGAGTAGCACGACAATATGGCTGCCCCCATAGACATTTGCGTGACGTAATATGCTATCTCAAGGGAGATAACATATAAAAAATAGAAATAGATACGAAATAAGTGCAGCCAGTCACGTCGTCAGTCGGAGGCCTGGAAGCGCGGGCTTCCAGCTAATTTTGTCTTTATGTTAGTATATGGATCTATTGGATATCATAATTATATTTATTATAATTATTGTTGTTTTTTGTTATAAAATCACATATTGAATTTTAGTTGTGAACGATAACTCATCCAATCTATTCCCGTACCACCCGTAGCCAACGTTCGCAACTAATTAAATGTAATAGATATTTTCCGGAAACAACAAACCCCGTAGAATTGAAGATATTGCATCTAAGTTTTGAAAATTTCCGGGGTGGCAAGCCCTCGGACAAGAACCCCCTCCCCGCACCACCGCCTATCCGCCTCGCTCGCTCAATTGGATTCCAAAAACTGGTCTTCCACATCAGCCAGGCCTGGCGACGTCCCTGGCAGTCGTAGAGCGAGTGTTGAAATAGAGATTGCGCAAAAGTGTGAATCACTATGGAAATGACAGTCGTTGGGTAAGGGCTGTAACTAATGTTGTGAGAACTTGTAGCCCAAGCCCATAGTACTTATATGCAATAAACTATGTTTAAACTAATAAAAATGCACACACACACACCTGTAATATGCAAACAATATAGACCAATTTGACGTAGGACATATATATTTACGTCTCTATACAGGTGTGTGGAAGCCACAATATACGTGTAAAACACAAACAAAATATGCTTCTTATTTTCTAACTACAGCATATGCATATGGTGTGATTTCCTTGCTGGCAGCATCTGCATAAAGACGTATTGGATACATATATATGATTTATTGGTGCAAGAGGTTGTCGTTTTATGAGTAGGTTTTTTCCCACATTAACGTGTTTCTCGAATGCTACCATTTTGTATCGGCGGTCAGAACAAATGTTCAATATTGCACTTACGAACTTCTTATTCGTACATGTACGAAGTTTAGTCGCAGACTTACAGAAGAGAAATACCAACCAATAATTCCAGCACAAACATATTTACACAATTGCCTAATATTTTATTGGCCCGTAGCAAGTCTCTGTCCAATATTTATATCCCAATAAACTCCCATGCCGAACTACTTTCCGTAACCGTCAGAAGCAGTTAAAATAATTCTTAAGAAAACGGAAAATAAACACATTTTCTTGATGAATTTATTTCAAATGCTGGAATTATAAGGAATGAATGGCCTTTTTGTTGAATTTATTGAGGATATAAACTTGCAAAAGTCGCGGGAATACTGGAGGCCTTCGTCCAGTATTTCCGCGACTTTTCCAAGTTTATACCCCGATAAATTCCACAAAACAAAAAGGCCATTCATTCCTATAATCAACTCATGATCTGAGGTCAGCATCTGTTTGAAGCCTAGAAACAAAATTGCTACCCCGCTCCATACCTCTCGCGAGGGTAGCAATTTAACCACATCACTTTAATGTAACACATGGAAGAGTGATTTTTGCAATCGGTAAAAATGCGTGCTTGATATGTTAGCGATATAAAACTGTCAAAGATGTATCAATATATTATTAATAAAGAACATACACATGCAGACATTGGTTATTTTACAGTGTCAAGTTGTTTATCTGACATTTACATGTATATCTTGTAAATTTGAAAGCTTCATTGTGTTACGTTGAATGTTGAACAACAACAAGAGAAAACATGGCTTCCATGGGAAAATTATTTCGCAGTTCTATTATTTTTTCGCAATTTACTAGTTCTACATCAAAGAATATTTATTTAAAGGTATAAAATATACAATTTACTAAAAGTTGACCTACAGGCAACAGGTTTGGGTATGTACATTTTTTGAATGGGTCAACTTGTAGCCGTAGATAACATATCGGAGGCGAATTATTGTAGCTATTGGAAATCCTGTACATGTCGTTGTAGGGGCGTCGGAACAGGGTCACGTTTCACTAAACTTCGTACTTCTAAAATTATAATAGTCTGTAAATTTCATATTAACAATGTTTTCTTGCAAACAAGTATTGGATTTACATTTATTGAGCATAGGCTGCACATGCATAGTCTATGCTCAATACATGTAAATCCATCAATTGAAATTTCCAGACAAAAGACAATATGTTTATATTGAAATATTTAAAATGCATATATATTTTGATATTAAGTTTATTAAGTTTATCAGGCAAGGCTAGGAAACGCGTAGGAATTCCGAGGCTTGCCGAGGAATTCCTACCGTTTCCGAGCCGAGCCTGATAAACTTGATAGCAAAATACACTAGCCTGGCATTCTATTTATCAGCTAACGTTTTATGCTCGAAACTGACATTAGATGACGTCGTATTCTATGGACAGAACGCGGACTTGTTTACGTTGCGTCCTTACACTGACGTCATTCGGTAACGTCACGTGACGTCAACCGACCTAATGAAACGTCAGTTTTCGTTTTGTTGTAACCCGGATGTTGATATCAGGTCAATGCCTGATACAACAATATGTTATCAGTCAGTACGAATTCGGTCAATACAGGGCAGGTTACCATATATATATAAATGTCAGGAATGTAATTAGTATTAATAAACATATTATAAACATTAACATTTCCTATACTGTTGACTTGCCATTGAAGTTACGGTGTTTTTCGTGTCCTATATATCTCGTTTGATAATATTATATCAGACGGTTCAACTGAATGATAACAGCATATACTTTGTGTGTGGGGGAGGGTGAAGAGGGGGAGGGGGAAATCCCCTATCATCGCCGGACGAATGAGGCTGCCGACGCCACGGTTTTCCCAGATCACGGACAATACGTTTCTATTTAAATGGTTCTTTCTCGTAATGTGGGGCCCGTTTCACTAAACTTCGTACGACAAAGAAGTTCGTAAGTGGAAAACTAAACTGTACAACAAAGCTCGCATTGGCAGTCAATTTTGGGAACTCTTTGGTGGATTTGTTCACAATTAATGATAGATGGAAAAATTGTAACATAAATGAACAACGTTAAAGGTACATGCCCACGCAGTAGGCACAACATGTTCTTTTTATCAGGTACATCATCTGAGACATTTTCTGGCCAAATAAACATGCATACACCATTATCCCACATATTGATTGGTATTATTATACATTTTATATCAGACGAAATTTTCTTGATATCTGGGGCGATAACCGTGTTTCCTTAAAATGCTAACGGAAATTACTATTTATTCTCTGTATTTATTTTTTGATGTGTAATGATAATACTTTATAATCTGTCGAAAATATAATTTTGTTCAGGTGACGCATTTAATTAGTATAAATAATTAAAAAATATCATGCCTCATTTGCATATGAAAATAACCTGATACCACCGCGCGTCACTATCAGTGAAATTCATATTTCTAAATGATTATATATATATAGCGGGCACTCGTAATTCTTTTCCAGCGTAACAGCAAGATGCCTTTATTGGATTGTCTCGTGGAGCTGTCGAAATTATTATCGCCGCTGATGAAAGGATGTGTCGACGAGCCTCTCTACCGAGTGCATAGTGGACACAACATCTTCATCCTCGAAGAGAACTGGAGCTATTCGCCGACGCAGAACAGCGCTCCAGTTCCGGCTGACCTACTTCCCGCCAAGACGTAACAAAAGAACAAGGCTCATTTCCTTCGAAGGCGGAAAAAAAGGAGAAGACAAAGGCGAGCGGCGGCCATTGCGAAACGGTCGGCCAGTAGGCCGAGGGGAAACACAGCCGCTGAGCAAACTCCTTCTGTTCCTGCCATAGACTCCGAGCCACCAGGAAGGACTCCACCGATCCCTACGTCACGGAGGTCGCTTAACACTGCAGTGACGACACCGGGGATGGACAGATCGTCGATGACCGGCAGCTCGGAAGAAATGGACACTTCTGCGGGGTCTTCACCTGCAGATCTGGATCTGGAATCGTGCGAAAAACTGCGTGGCGAGTTCATCCATTCGCTGTACTTCAACCACGAATGGGGTGAAGGGTAGAACATCAATCTGAGCCGAGCAAAGAACCAGAAATAACCGGACCACATCATCGCCGCCTCCAAGATCCTCTTCACAGCAGTGAATGGGTCTTTGGCATCCGGCTACATCACAGCAATGGCGCCAGAACTTCGACCAGACGACATACCGTACACCTGCTTCAACATGACGCACGATGCGGCAATGGCTACGGAGGAATGGATACGATCTGGGAGCGCCGTCAGGAGTGACCAGGAGATCACGCGGATGGATGAACACAACGCACGACTCTACTGTCGGATGATGGGGTTCAACTCGCTTGCTTCTCTACGACAGGCGGTGTACAACACCTACATAGAGAGCGAGCCCGAAGACCAATTCGACGTCGCTTGAGGACTCCAGCAGGAGTGAGGGGAGAGGCTGGTTCTACCCAGGAACCCCTTTCGAACCCGGGGCGACCCTTTTCAGGGCGAACACTTAGGCGCATAGGTCTGAACCCGTTCTAGGTCACGAATTGTGGCCGACAGGGTTGACCTACTTTAACGCGCACTGCCAATTTTACTTTGGATTTTTTATGACACATTAAATTACTTCAAAATTATTTTTAAAAATTTGGCCTCTTTCTTGGGTTCAATGCCCCAGGTATGGAAGGTCTTAGAGCCAATTCCCACCCTTAAATATAAGCAAACCCGATTTTTAGAACTGGTGGAATAGTGACACAATTATACACTTATTTAATTCATATAAAGAACATGTTGTGCCTACTAAGTGGGTATGTACCTTTAACGTCTGAAATAAATTTATTGAAATCTTCGTCGAACATTTTTGTCGTACGAAGTTCAGTGAAAAGGGTCTCTATTCCATAGTTATGGAATTCGTTAGATCCTGGTACTAAAACATTCAATTAATTTAAAGGCCCACAGATATACGTAGAGAACGATGAAACAAATTAGGAAAGAAATTCAATTGTAGATTGGTATCGTATGAAAGAACCCAATTGTACGTATATGTCGTCTGGACAACAATCGAGGATTATTAAAAAATATTTATAATGCTAAAAATAGTTTTCAACGGATCATTACCTAATTTATGTTGGTTAAATTAATTTCACTAGCGGCTACAATGGAATTTCTTTCTAAATGTGGCATAATATGATACTTGCACAATCGCTTCAGTAGTTGCTGAGTTATTAACCCTTTCACCCATAAGTAACTGGAACGAATTTTGATATGCTAATTTTGCAACCAATCCAACCGTCACAAAATGGTTTACGGACTAGTCCATTCATGAAAAGGGGGTATTTTTTTGTTCTAAAAAATATGAACATTTGATTACTTTCAAAAAGTGCATATCCTGACGAGACTGCTCGTTACGAGCCGGCTCATCTGGATCTGCACTGTTTGCATAAACCGTTAGCGGGCTTTCGGGTTGAAAGGGTTAAATAAAGTATGGTCTGAAGAGGAGGACCTTTCTTACCTAATTTAGTGCACCCCATCCAAATAGCAGGTGTCCGTGGCGTTCTATACGCACTGCGTATTAATACAGATAAATTACGATGAGAAGAAAGTGGTGAATATGGTTTAACGTCCTATCTAAGCTAAGTTAAAGCTCATACAGAGGCGATACTTCGGTTTCAAATCTCACCCGAAAAACCAGTGTGGTGGAAACTAAATGAAGAAAATAATTATATTAAATGTGTTGATGTCAGATACATAAACACATGCACTATACCAGTGCTCCAGATAAGGAATTAGTAATTGAGTATTTTCACTCCATCATATCTGAAGCAATTGGGTATTTCAATATTTGAATTGGGTAAACTAAAATCACACTACTGTTTACACATCAACAGACAGCAAGTATTGAATAGTTTGCTTCGAAATGAAAACATGTATTGGTATTTCATTACAATTGTCTCCTTGGAGACAATTCTAATGAAATACCAAGATGTGTTTTCGTTGAAAATAGAACTATACTATATTTGTGGTATGTTTATTGTTTGATGTCAGATACATAAACACATGCATCATACCGTATTCAGTTAATAAGCTATTTTATTCTGTCAGGTGTTTTGGGTGCCTTAGTATTAAAAAAGCAACAACTAGTATGCGGGATTTGATACGTTGTATTATGAATTAATACAATTCATGGCGCCACTCTACTCGTGCTGCAATTTTAAATAAATAAATAAAGAGCCGCGAATGTCTAATTTTACAAACGAATTCATAAATAAATAAATAAATAAATAAACCGTCGCGAATTTCAAGTTTTACTAACGAATTTATAAATAAACATAAATAAATAAATTGCGGCGATTTACAGGTATTATACAACGACGTTTAGTATATAGAACTGATTTTGTGAACATTAATTCAGTGTTCCTATGCTTCTATAGCGTTAATAATGCTATAAATAAAAAAAAGTTCTCCAATTCAGTGATAATTTCATGCAGGTAAAATTCAACTCACCGACATATCCTGTATACACTGCCAAACACAGCGCAGAGATGGTCCAAAAATACATGTTTCACTGTCTCACTTTGCCGCTATTTCGTTTGTCTCTCCGTGGTCCGCGCTGTATAGTTGTTCCCACGTCTATGCGCTGAGCGCCAGGGTCTCCGTTATTTATGTGACTGTCTCGGGATAAATGGGGCTTATGGGTGTTATTACCAGTGTAGCTACTGATCGAATAGCACACCAATGTAGCCTGATAACGATATGTATTGCTTATTAGAAGCATGATGCCTGTTTCATTGATGGAATGTCGAACAGTGCAGATCCTGTTCAGCCTGTGTGGATTCTCGATCTATACTTGTCGCATAACCCATACGCCCCATTTCTCCAGTCACAGCCACATTCTATTTTCACCCGTTTCAATGTTCCATAGTTACCCGCCATCACGTGATAAAACACCCGATCTGGGGTATGTGAACGAACATGAAACAGTGACGCCAAATTCATTCCTCAATTATTAAAGTTTAAAAGTTGCAACATCTGCCGTCTATTCACATAAAGACACACGTCTCAGATGAAGTCTTCGGTATATTCAAAGTTATTGCTCACATATTGTCGCTTTACGGAATTAAATGCGAGGGAGCGCTAGATACCGCAGCATTTAGTTAAAACATCCAACATGTGACGGCGATACTCAGGGTGCGGGATCACGTGGCTCCTGAACGGCCTGGCGGCATATCATGTTTTATATATATGTAATCTGTTTACAGTAGCTTTCCTTTATTATTTTCTAACGGAATATATATAACGGGTTTTCATGAAACATAGAAGTAGCGCAGCAAATGCGTAACTGTTTGCCCCTGCAACCAATCCAATCGTCACAGAATGATTTTCAGACTAGTCCAATTATGAAAATGGGGTGTTTTTTGTTCTCAAATATATGAAAATTATTAGTACAAAAAGTGCAGATCCTGATGAGACGGCTCGTTACGAGCCGGCTCATCTGAATATGCACTGTTTGCATAAACGTATTTCGGGTTCAAAGGGTTGAACTTACCCTGCGCATGTTCCCAACCTACTACCTAATTCCGTAACTGAACGACGCACATTCTAGACTGGGACTACGCTGTTCACACAATTTTATAAGGCGCATTTTGACAACATGTCTTGGACATTTTCTATACGTATTCATATGTAAAATCTGAGACGCTACGGTGGTAAGCATTTGTTACAGTGCACCATCTATATATGTGGCTGTGACTGGAGAAATGGGGCTTATGGGATTTGTGACCAGTGTCGCTCCTTATCAAATAGCACACTCCCGTAGCATGGTAATGATCTATATTGCCTGTTAGAAGCATTACCGGCGACCAGTGCAGATCCTGATCAGCCTGTGCGGATGCAGAGGCTGATCTGGATCTACACTGGTCGCAAAATCCACGAGCTCCATTTTAGAATCACAACCAAATATACTGTAATATAGTAGTTATGTGTGCGTAGAATAAATTGCGATGTCACTTTGTTTGGTTACATTATATTCTATAAACTTAGCCCTCATACTTCATAGTTGAGCATAATTAACCATGACACTGCTTTTTCCATACAAATATATTAATAATTACCGAAATACGTGGTCGTATTTGGTAAAATCACACTTAGCACGCAAAATGTCTGTTTCTTAGAGGAGGCATTTGTCTTGGAATGAAACATAGTGAAGCAGAACTTTAACGGAAACATGTTTCTTGGAGTGAAACTTACTGAAGACGAATATCAATAAAGATGAAATTTGCCTTGAAATGAAACATATTGAAGCAGATCTTTAAATGGGTTATTTGAATTGGAATGACACATATTGACTGGATGAGATGAAACATATATAGTGAAAGGGTGGAGGGGCATTTGTCTTGGATGAAATAAATGTATTGAAGCAGGACAGTGAAGGGGGCATTTCTCTTGGAATGAAACATGGTGAAGCAGAACAGTAAATGAGGCATTTGTCTTGGAATGAAACGTAGTGAAGTAGAACAGTAAAGGGGGCCGTTGTCTTGGAAGAAGCATAGTGAAGCAGAACATGAACAGGGGTGGGGGGGGGGGGGCATTTGTCTTGGATTAAACAGTGAAGCAGGACAGTGAAAGGGGCATTTGTTTTGGAATGAAACACTGTGAAGCAGAACAGTAAATGAGGCATTTGTCTTGGAATGAAACATAGTGAAGCAGAACAGTAAATGAGGCATTTGTCTTGGAATGAAACATAGTGAAGCAGAACAGTAAAGACGGCCGTTCTCTTGGAAGTAACATAGTGAAGCAGGACAGTGAAAGGGGCATTTGTCTTGGAATGAAACATAGTGAAGTAGAACTGTAAAGACGGCCGTTCTCTTGGAAGTAACATAGTGAAGCAGGACAGTGAAAGGGGCATTTGTCTTGGAATGAAACATAGTGAAGCAGAACAGTAAATGAGGCATTTGTCTTGGAATGAAACATAGTGAAGCAGAACAGTAAAGACGGCCGTTCTCTTGGAAGTAACATAGTGAAGCAGGACAGTGAAAGGGGCATTTGTCTTGGAATGAAACATAGTGAAGTAGAACTGTAAAGACGGCCGTTCTCTTGGAAGTAACATAGTGAAGCAGGACAGTGAAAGGGGCATTTGTCTTGGAATGAAACACAGTGAAGCAACACAGTAAATGAGGCATTTGTCTTGGAATGAGACAGTGAAGCAGATCATTAAAGGGGGAATTTGTTTTGGACTGAAACTTATTGAAGAAAAACATTAATAAAGATCGCATTCGTCTTGGATTCAGCGTCACGGAAAAATTTGGACATAAACAAAATCATCAGCATGAATACTATGTAATAATGTAATGTTTGTCAAACCTCGTATCTTATACGCGACAAGCTATGTGATTTTGTACCAAAGAAAAAGATTTTTCATGAAATGTATCTGCAAATGACGTCGAAAGTGGACAACAATTTCCTAACAATTGTGGATTTTTTTATATGTAACGAGCCGAATCATCAAGGTCGACAGTGTTTGTTATAACCCGAGTTTTCTGTCTTTAACGCAGGGCGGTTTACGTAAATCTCTCTGCGTTACAGACGTAACAAATCGGGTTATGTTTGTCAGTGATTTCAGATTTCTAAAAAAAAATAAAATCTCATATTATTAATGACTAGTCCAAAACTTAACATAAAACAGTCTATGCCTGTTATTTACAGGTGAAAGTGTTAAGCTAACACAGATGTATCATATGTCAACCCATCAATGGAAACTCTACCCGTTATTCAGTGTTCGCCACCCGGAACACCGTTAATCATAAGTGAAAGCGTTCGTTACATAACAATAGATGGGCGGCTGTAATGTAAGAAGACATAGAGAATTGTAAGTTAGTGCCATGAATGGGAAAAAATATATGGCAAGGCTCAGGAAACGGGATGGGCGAGGCCCTGCCGAGCACATCACGTTTCCGTGCTGCGCTAGATATGTTTTCCCATTCACGGCACTAACCTACTATTCTATTTATCCCGTCAACACCTACAAATGGCTTTAAAATGCCAAAAAATAACGCCAGCCACCGCACATATTCATACGCAGTAATTAGGTCGTATTGACAGGATATCAAAAATGTTTCACGGCACCGTGTTTCACGACACATACGCACTGTGTTGACGGGATAAATAGACGCGTTTCTCGTATATACGCCTTGTTCTGGTGTCGCCTACCTTGTCGAATAGGATTCCGCATTTTCTCTGAATTCGTTCCCACAATTTAACAATTCGTTCCCACGAAATATCAATTCGTTCCCACGGGAACGAATTGTTAATTCGTGGGAACTAATTGTAAGATCGTGGGAACGAATTGTTAATTCGAGGGAACGAATTGTTAAATTGAGGGAACGAATTGTCATTTCGTGGGAACGAATTGTTAATTCGAGGGAACGAATTGTTATATCGTGGGAAGAATTGTTAATTCGAGGGAACGAATGGTTAAATTGAGGGACCGAATTGATATTTCATGGGAACGAATTAATAAAAATAAATCCATGCCCCCTGCGGGGCTCTGTAAGTTACGTACAGTATGGTAAATTGTAATTATATTTCATTACATAGCACACATCTTCTTTGGTACAAATTCGCAGTGTCGTGTCTCATACTAAACTATGTTCTGATATCCCTACCTTTTCGAATCGCCATTTTTCGCCGATGTTGATGTGGATAAAAATGTCGAATACTTTTTGCAAATGACGTGGAATGTTGACACAAATTTCAGTGCTCACGTGGAATTTATATCCACGTGAGCTGTGATTGTTTAGTTAATTTTCGACATAATTTACATTTCCAGACCAGTATGGGCGACATACGGCGGTAAGATAATGTTACTTGATTGATTGATGTAATGGCGTAGTAACGGCCTATCAACAGCTAACGTCATTTAAGGCCGAGCCAACGGATTCGATCACGCATTTAACCTACTGCATTGGTGAAGGGGGTGGGGGGGGGGGGGAACGGGGGGGGGGGGGGTCCAAAAACAAATCAAAACGGAATAAAACATCGACATAAATATGCAGTCAGCCCTGAAATTAGAATAACCTGACCTGGTGCCAGGTCCATACCACCACACCAAAGTCAATTGGCCCCTTCCCCTAAATGTAATACCGGTATGAGATCACTTATAAGGGGTATAACCACATACCAGAAAGCCAAAGACGTACCCGAGTGTCAAACCAGGTCTCTCTCTGGTCGGAATTCCGATACAAATTAATCCCGATCATTAAATTACCCTTCACATGCTCCCAACCACAAGGTGCATGATCACGTGGTTACAACAACAACAACGTCGCCCACTCCAAAGTAAGTACTATTTGATATTTTCCTTAATATGAAACGGATTTTGATGGAATATGGAACAGCAAACGCGTCTTCATGAGCTGCATTTGGTGGTCTATGGAGATTGGCACAGACTTATGTCGTTTTTGCGAAGAATCGATTTCCGTGTCAGAGACGACAAAAGTTTGGGTGAAAATACAGAGACCACCAAATTCAGCTTAACAAGACGCGTTTGATGCGCCATATTTCATCAAAATCCGTTACGTAATAAGGACACTATAAAAGAATACGTACTTTGAATCGGTACTTGTTGTTGTTGTTAGTACCACGTGATCATACACCTTGAACCAACCACAACAACACTTGCATATGTTGACAATTACATATAGCGTCGAATGTGTCGCACATGTTGAAGTAACGGACCAAGGTCAATAAATACATTAACTATGCCTAAAAGCATCAATAAGTGGGAAGAAAATCAGTTGAAAAAAATGTTTACTCCCTGTTAGAACACAATACAAGGTGCCTATGTTTGTAATGGTCCGTACTCGGACGGCCTCGAGACAACGAACTCTCACGAAACAGTCTACCGATTTATATCATTTCCGCCAATTTCAGAAGTTAGGCAGTCTAATCAGTATCTGCACTGTTCGTCATTCCATCAATGATGCTTCTAACAAGCAATATAAAAGTACATCGTTATTTATCACGTTAACACAGTGCGTATGTGCCGTGAAACACGGTGCCGTGAAACATTTTTGATATCTTGTCAATACGACCTAATGTTGACGGGATAAATAGAATAGTAGGTTAGTGCCGTGAATGGGAAAAATATCTGGCGCGGCTTGGAAACGGTATGTGCTCTGCAGAGCCTCGCCCATCCCGTTTCCTAAGCCTTGCCAGATATGTTTTCCCATTCACGGCACTAACCTATTATTCTCTATCAACCTACATGATAGTGCTATTTGATCAGGAGCTACACTGGTCACAAATCCCACCAGCCCCATTTCTCCAGTCACAGCCACACATGAGAACATCTTCCCTCGTGTGGTTCAACTGTCCCACGGTGCTAGATTACTAATATAACTTGGTTCTTTTGTAATTAACCCTTTTCACCCCTAAGTAATAGGAATGGACTTTTATATGTCGATTTTCCGACCAATCCAATCGTTACAAAATGATTTTAAGACTAGTCCATTTATGAAAAGGGGTGTTTTTGTTCTCGTCACGAGCCGTCTCATCTGGATCTACACTGTTTGCCAATACCAATATGCTGGCCTGTGGTTTTGACAGGGTTAATGTTGAACAAAGGCAAAATTAACAAATACAAAACTAAGACTAGAGCAGCTTGAGCTGCATCAAGAATGAACAGTCCAACATTATTGTGTTCGCATCATCACACCGATGTGGGGCCGGTTAGCTTAGAGGTAGAGCGATGGACTCGGAGCGAGGGATACCGGGTTCGATCCTCAGCCAAAGTTTTAGCTAAAGGACTGAAATATCGACTACAGCAAAAACAATTGAAATCGAATGATAAATAACGAAGCTGACGTCACATCCGTTTGCTCTATTTTGAAAACTTGAAAAAATACGTTCATCTTTGACATCGAATAGAGTCGTAAGTAGTCAAGATATAGCTCTGAAAATTATCATATTTCATGCGACTGACACTCGCCTATCACTCTGGCAAGAAATTATGTTGCTGACAGTACTGTACAAATTGGAAAACGTTTGTAAAGACCACCCGTTATCAGCCGAAATTCGGCAAAATCGTTGAAAAGTATGTACATTTTTCAACTTCAAATGCATATAGCTCTTTTATTTGAGCAGATAGCCGAAAACTGTCAGCGAGTTTGAGATAGAGAATTTTGTCAGCTTTCCAAAACAAAAAGAATTCTTGAAATTGGTTGGAAAATAAGGAAGTTATAGGAAGTATGACGTCACTTCCGTTTTCGTGAAAAGTAGCATTAAAAGATATCTGAAAATCTCTGAGTCTCTGCTCACACTTGATCCGAATCGGCATGCAAAATTTGAAGTCGATCCGACCAGCAGTTTGGTGTAGATGGAGGGAGCCCGTAAGTCAGCGGATGATTATTTTTCGATAGTTATCGCCCTTACATTGCAGTTTACGCCATTTGTAAATACACCTAATAAAACGGAAATTAAATATATGCAATATTCCGCCAGTGAAATTTTCGTTTGTTTTTCACCATAGGCCGGGCACAAAGTGGGAAAGTTTTAGCTAAAGGACTGAAATATCGACCGCAGCAAGAAATTTTGAAATCTATTGATAAATAACGAAGCTGACGTCACATCCGTTTGCTCTATTTTGAAAACTTGAAAAAAAGACGTTCATCTTTGACATCCAATAGAACCGGAAGTAGTCAAGATAGAGCTCTGAAAATTATCATCTGTTATGCGCCTGACACTCCCCTATCACACTGGCAAGAAATTATGTTGCTGACATTACTGTACAAATTGGAAAACGTTTGCAAAGACCACCCGTTATCAGCCGAAATTCGGCAAAATCGTTGAAAAGTATGTACATTTTTCAACTTCAAATGCCTATAACTCTCTTATTTGACCAGATAGCCGAGAACTGTCAAGAGTCCGAGATAGATAATTTTGTCAGCTTTCCAATGCAAAAAGAATTTTTGAAATCGGTTGGAAAATAAGGAAGTTATAGAAAGTATGACGTCACTTCCGGTTTCGTGGAAAGTGGCATTAAGAGATATCTGAAAATCTCTGAGTCTCTGCTCACACTTGATCCGAATCGGCATGCAAAATTTGAAGTCGATCCGACCAGCGGTTTGGGCTGTATACTGAACGGCTGAATAAAAAAAAAACCAACGAATACTAGAGCAGCTTGAGCTGCATCAACGGTTTGAGCCACAAACATTGATTTCATGTGTAACTAAGCTTTAGCCCAAGGTGTAAACTATCGGTTGCAAAAAGAATTTTTGAAGTTTTAGAACAGTCCAACATTATTGTGTTCGCATCATCACACCGATGTGGGGCCGGTTAGCTTAGAGGTAGAGCGATGGGCTTGGAGCGAGGGATACCGGGTTCGATCCTCAGCCAAAGTTTTAGCTAAAGGACAGAAATATCGACTACAGCAAAAACAATTGAAATTGAATGATAAATAACGAAGCTGACGTCACATCCGTTTGCTCTATTTTGAAAACTTGAAAAAAATACGTTCATCTTTGACATCGAATAGAGCCGTAAGTAGTCAAGATATAGCTCTGAAAATTATCATCTTTCATGCAGCTGACACTCCCCTATCACCCTGGCAAGAAATTATGTTGCTGACAGTACTGTACAAATTGGAAATGTTTGTAAAGACCACCCGTTATCAGCCGAAATTCGGCAAAATTCGAATTCGTTGAAAAGTATGTACATTTTTCAACTTCAAATGCATATAGCTCTTTTATTTGAGCAGACAGCCGAAAACTGTCAGCGAGTTCGAGATAGAGAATTTTGTCAGCTTTCCGATGCAAAAAGAATTCTTGAAATCGGTTGGAAAATAAGGAAGTTATAGGAAGTATGACGTCACTTCCGTTTTCGTGGAAAGTAGCATTAACAGATATCTGAAAATCTCTGAATCTCTGCTCACACTTGATCCGAATCGGTATGCAAAATTTGAAGTCGATCCGACCAGCGGTTTGGTGTAGATGGAGGGAGCCCGTAAGTCAGCGGATGATTATTTTTCGATAGTTATCGCCCCTAAATTGCAGTTTACGCCATTTGTAAATACACCTCATAAAACGGAAATTACATATGTGCAATATTCCGCCAGTGAAATTTTCGTTTGTTTTTCACCATAGGCCGGGCACAAAGTGGGAAAGTTTTAGCTAAAGGACTGAAATATCGACCGCAGCAAGAAATTTTGAAATCTATTGATAAATAACGAAGCTGACGTCACATCCGTTTGCTCTATTTTGAAAACTTGAAAAAAAGACGTTCATCTTTGACATCCAATAGAACCGGAAGTAGTCAAGATAGAGCTCTGAAAATTATCATCTTTTATGCGCCTGACACTCCCCTATCACACTGGCAAGAAATTATGTTGCTGACATTACTGTACAAATTGGAAAACGTTTGCAAAGACCACCCGTTATCAGCCGAAATTCGGCAAAAATTCGGCAAAATCGTTGAAAAGTATGTACATTTTTCAACTTCAAATGCCTATAGCTCTCTTATTTGACCAGCTAGCCGAGAACTGTCAAGAGTCCGAGATAGATAATTTTGTCAGCTTTCCAATGCAAAAAGAATTTTTGAAATCGGTTGGAAAATAAGGAAGTTATAGAAAGTATGACGTCACTTCCGGTTTCGTGGAAAGTGGCATTAAGAGATTTCTGAAAATCTCTGAGTCTCTGCTCACACTTGATCCGAATCGGCATGCAAAATTTGAAGTCGATCCGACCAGCGGTTTGGGCTATAGACTGAACGGCTGAATAAAAAAAAACAAAAAAACAAAAAACAAAAAAACAAAACAACGAATACAATAGGTTTTCGGCGCAGCTGAAAGCCGCCTCAAACCTAACAATAGGTTTTCGGCGCAGCTGAAAGCCGCCTCAAACCTAATAAATGTCCAGTCACAGCCACATATGTATCACATGCATTTGCAACCAGTGTACCAACGGGGAAACTGAGCAACATGACGTCAAACTCACAATCTACGTCAATTGCAATGACGTCGATTAGGCCGCGGAATAGTTCAAAGGCCCGTAATTATAAGAATGGTCTACAATCAGGGAGAGGAGCGTGTGAAAGGTTAGCGGCAGACTTAGGTTGGCGAATAGGTTTAGTGGTATAGAAAATGGAGTAAAATGGAGTAAAATGGAGTAAAAAGACAGCCATTTGCCACGAGGTAGGTACATTTTCGTTGTTTTATTAATATTTTAATTTAAAACACGAGGAAGCGATATAGCCTATGGCACGACGGAATATATCACAGATCTACGAATGCAGACACTTGTTAAAAGATGCAGTGACAACAAAGTTATTGAAGGATTTGTGGTCTCCTCTGTGTAAACAAACCATGCCGTTACGAATTTTGCAGACATTTTCCGGTCGATTTTAATGAAAATACGGTCTATACCCCTGTATATAACCCATGTAGCTATTTAATCATTTTTAAGGGATTTCGCCATTCGCATACCTATCACATCCGTGAAAACGATTTGTAAGTACATGTATTCTAAAGGTCCGGCGGTGGGAATTACATGCGAAAAAGGTCGGCGGCAGGTGCTGGTTGCATGCCTGTGCTGGTTGCTATTTTTGTATATACAGTCGAACCTGTGCTAAAGACCACCTCCGAATAGCAATCCCTTGGCTGTAAGGCCACATACAATTAATGTATTGATTATCATCCCCACCCACCCCTCAAAATATAAGCCGCCCCAACGTTTTTTATTGCGCCCGTCGCAAAATGATCATATGAACTTGCCACTACAATATTGACGTTGGAGCCTTAAACACATGATTTCATCTCTTATGGTGCGAGGTTGTTTCCGACCTAGGAAAAGCAGCTGTAATTCGATATTCTTTGCATAATTATGTTCTAACTATGCTATTTTAGCAAGATAGGAAAACTTCTAAAATGAACATGTGCACTTCAATTCCACTGAGTGTTGGAGAAATTTTGGGTGCTTGAACACTTTAAGGAACATATTTTAAAAATAAAAAAAATCTGAAAATTTTCGTAAAAAAATAAATCGCCGTATTGTCCACAAGTCTCAATGTTTCTCACGCAGACGCTTTGCGGTAATAAATATAGTATGTAAATAAAGCGTCGGTATGATTGCATGGTGATCAATTATTCTGCCATCATTTTCTGCGCTGTAGGTTTCGTTTTCTGCAGTAAAATTTCACAATCTTATAGCTATGTTTGTCGCAGTCAAATACAAAGACCACAAATACTGGATTGGTGTAAAGGCCGGCGCGGACTCGACGTGCTCTGATTTGTATAATGATTTTGTAAATGGATCGTTGTATGGGTGCCCGTTAGCGGACAATACCATTAATCGGACGAATGTCTCCGCATATATCGGTCATAAAAAAAGACAACTTGACACGAATTTCTTTCTAAAACCATTTTATTATATATTTAAAAACTCTTGTTCTTGAAAAGCGACATATCAATAATTGATTGTAAAAATATATTTCACTTGTGTTAATTAGTCAAGAGTTACTCCCTCAAAGTCTGCTAAACTCGGTTAGCAGACTTTGGAATTTTGATGAAATCGGCTACAGAAACTGAACATGAGAGACTATAATATTTGTATACTTCCGCTAATATGATCCAGCTGCAACCATATTATAGGAATGAATGGCCTTTTTGTGGAATTTATCGGGGTATAAACTTGGAAAAGTCGCGGGAATACTGGACGAATTTTGGACAGAGACTTGCTACGGGCCAATCAAATGTCAGGGAATTGTGTAAATATTTTTGTGCTGGAATTATACTAAGTTACAAGTTAAAGCACACAATGCGAGATACAGTACAAACAGACACACCGTATAACCATGATAACATGCTTGTATTTAAGCAATACTGCATTTCTGAGTTGCAGGAAAGTAGATACATGGCTAACAACACTTCAATATAACAATGATATTACAAAACGGATTTGCATGTTTGAAAATCTAGTCCTTAATTGTCTCTTCCTGGTATTGCCTGAAAATAAAAAATAAAAAACGCCCACCCGCCCCATTTTTTCACAAAATTCGGATAATAATCAATAAATTAGTTTTATGTGGCTAAAATGGCCACACTTGTGTTGTCTCAATGGCACAATTACTATATAAATGACCCTGTGAACAAAGGCCAGATTTGTCACTTCCCATGGCTGGCCTTTATTCACATGTTTGACTGTACACTTACAACCGTGTCGGTCTGTCTGTTTATCAGCAAGTCTGTCCGGCCATCATGAACACATTGTGTGTTTATTTTGTAAGTTTATTGATAATTTGCTACATTGCGAACAACTTTTGACACTGGACAATAATCAACTTATGATGGAGAAACGGGCTTATGGGTTTTGTGACCGGTGTAGCTTCATTGCCATGCCACAGGACGGTCCTAATACAACTGGAGCATCCGCACAGTCTGATCAGGATATGCACTGCAATGAAACACATGCCTTGCTTCTAACAAGCAATACATATCGTTATCAGGCTACAGGGGTGTGATATTTGATCAGGAGCTACATTGGTCACAACATCAATAAGCCCCATTTCTCTAGTCACAGCCACATATATGTAATATGTAAACGGTATGTGCATGTGTGTTTACATTGTAAGTTTATTGATAATTTGCTACAGTGCGAACAACTTTTGACATTGGACAATAATCAGCTTTTAGTGTGACCTTGTTGGTCTACATTTATATTTACCGATGGTGTCCCAATGCACATATATACTGTTACCCGGATAACATAGTTTCATGAATTGTCTGAAGTACATATTCACCATTTGGTTATAAACCCAACCTAGGTCGACAAGTCGTGCATCTTTTGCGTCAACTTTTGACCCCATTTAGGACGTGATGGAGACAGCGAGATATATATATATATATAGAGAACAGATAGATAGTTTCACGTCTTCACTAGCTCGATGACTTTGTATGCCGTCTTCAAGAGAGTGACGGGAATGTAGTTGTTAACTTTGATACTCGGGACCGCCGTTTAAAGTCCCCATCCGAGACAACGTATACTTGACTTAGCAAGAAAATCACATTGCATGTATTTACATAGACAAACTGGACGCGAATCGAACCCGGGCAGTGACGTAGAAATTTGACGCCGTGACTCTCGGCCACCGTCTGCTGATTACCTTTAAATCGACCTGAGACGAGGGAATTGCACTGTGGGTATAGGTGAGGGATTTAGTTGAGTGTAAATGCCTTGTATGCGCAATTGACCCCCTCCACCCCACACACACCCCCCCCCCCCCACCTCTCACGAGCGATGAAGACGTATATTATACTCGACTGTAGATGATAACGAAACTATATATTATTTTACTGAACACTTTTAAACGTGTTATTGGGATTTTGACGATACATAGGTTTGTCCGCACACTTACTGTGTTTAACATTCCTGCAAATAAATCACTAGAGGCGAAATTAACTGTGAACGAAGCGATTCGGTAAAAGCAAATGTCTCGATAACATACCAGGGGAGATAACGCATTATTTTCATATCGAACTGCAAGGCAAACATCAAATTCCTTTACAAGCGAGATCGCTACCAAAGCGGAAGACACATTTCAATTGCCGGTTGAGAAAACGATAAGAACCACTATCTATTGTAGACTTCTTGCAAATGTCAAATGTTCTTTTTTCAGCTGGCGACCAATTGATCATAATAACGCATTTTATATAAATGTCGTCCATATAGTATGCCGGTGGGGAGTGGTAGACAGTATGTATGGGAAATAAATTCCATTATTATAACTCCAAGGCTTCTAATTTCGGACACAACCTCGTATCATAACAAAATAACATGTTTAAAATTGTGATTTGCTAGGCATTCTATGTAACCATAACCATAATTCTCAAATGATCATATGAACTTGCCACTACAATATTGACGTTGGAGCCTTAAACACATGATTTCATTTGTTATGGTGCGAGGTTGTTTCCGACCTAGGAAAAGCAGCTTTAATTCGATATTCTTTGCATAATTATGTTCTAACTATGCTATTTTAGCAAGATAGTAAAATTTCTCAAATGAACATGTGCACTTCAATTCCACTGAGTGTTGGAGAAGTTTTGGGTGCTTGAACACTTTAAGGAACATATTTTAAAGCAAAATGAACTCAAACCGGCTCAGAAAATATTCTCAACACGGGTACAGGTGAAATGTTACGCATGGGATTTATTTTCTACTGAATTGCGTATACCTCCATCGGCCATCAATTACACAGGGAACACAAGACTGTATCAATAATGAAGATATATAACTATACTTATTAATACGTTGCCACACAATTTTCCAAACAAACCTACCACAAACCTTCCCACCGCCGGACATTTACAGCGCTTACACATCGTTTTCACGGACGTGAGAGGTATGCGAATGGCAAAATCCCTTAAAAATGGCTAAATAGTGGATAAGTGTGGGCTACATGGGTTATATACAGGGGTATAGACCGTATTTTCATTAAAAATCGACCGGAAAATGTCTGCAAAATTCGTAACGGCATAGTTTGTTTACACAGAGGAGGCCACAAATCCTTCAATAACTTTTTTGTCACTGCATCTTTTAACAAAGTGTCTGCATTCGTAGATTTATGATATATTCCGTCGTGCCATAGGCTATATCGCTTCCTCGTGTTTTAAATTAAAATATTAATAAAACAACGAAAATGTACCTACCTCGTGGCAAATGGCCTTCTTTTTTACTCCATTTTACTCCATTTGCTCTACCGCTAAACCTATTCGCCAACCTAAGTCTGCCGCTAACCTTTCACACGCTCCTCCCCCTGACAATGAACCCAAGTGCTGTATAATCAGGATCTCATAATTTAAATTGTATTTCAAGAAGGGACCCGTCGGTTTGTTGAGGTGGTTTATTGTTCACACATAATAGTGTTATCATGCATTGATCATGATCTCAAAAATTGTCTTAAGGACCAGTTCTATACCTGAACATAGTTTGATTCAAATATAATAGCTTCGTTAAGGCCATTATAAAAATAAATGCTAGATTCTCGTCCATTTCTTTTTCAAAATGGGGGCGGGGGCATGAGGGGGGGGGGTGAAATTTTATTTTTTATTTTATATTTTTCAGGATATCGGAAATACCGACCATCGACCATTGTTTGTGTTAACTCTTTGCAAGCTGGGAATGAAAATAATGGCTATACTCTTTAACTTAATAGCAAATTACAATTCATCAATGGCTTTCTTATTTCTCTCTGAAAATATGTAATTACCCATCGTATGCTTTTTGTTTTATTGCCAATAAAAAAAAATCGGGGTGGGCCTTAATTCTCGGGGCGGGCAGGGATGAGAATCTAGCATTTATTTTATAATGGTCGCCTAATGTGATGGAATATGTATAACATATATGTGAACACCTCGTTACTGTATTCTATACAGCACATGGAGTGGCCAAGTCGGCCATATTTGTGTATTCCAGCCGTCAGCCAGTTTCTCCTCTTCTTGCGTTTGACGAAGAACTGACAATGCGAAGTAGAACTGTTTACATGCATGATTATCTACATCATATCATATGTTGAACATATGATATGATGTAGATAATCATGCATAGAAAAGCCAGAAGAGAGAACGGACTCCTATCAATTATATTACACCAAACTGTAAAATATGTCAGTTTCTGGACAGTGCTGTGCCTATTTTAGCAACACAAATCCTCATTGCAAATTGCCTCTTGCACAGAAAATGGCACAGTGTGTCACTATTGCATGGCTAACCACACAACACATACATGTGCCATATATACCCACTACTGTACTCTATTATTAGCCATTATTACGTAGATATAAATTTTTGCCTAGAAATTGCCTGTATTTGCCTACAGCAATAACATACACAGTCCAGGCTGATACGGCGTGTTTTCCAGTCTGATACTGAAACTTCTAGTCTGATACCGCCGTTTCCAGTCCGATACCATGTCTCGCGCGCGTATTGAACCAGTTCCTTTGGGCATGTGCATTGCGTATGTTTACTTTATTGGCTGCGTAAATTTTGACAGATGCCGGGAATTTAAATGTGTAGGCTCTGTATTTCATCATTCAATCATGGATAACGGTATATATTTTAATTAGGATTATCACAACTGCCGGATGATTGATATTGAAATTGATATCTAAGTAATCTAAGTAATAAAGACGTTAACACGTGTCTTGTTTGATATCGGCCTAGGTATCGTCCCTCGGTAACTTGGTATCAGCGATACCAAGTTACCTCGGGCCGATACCTAGGCCGATATCAGTCAAGCCACGTATTAACCTCTAATTATTACTTAGATATCAATGTTTGCCTAGAAATTGCCTGTATTTGCCTACAGCAATAACTTACACAATCCAGGCTGATACGGCGTGTTTTCCAGGCTGATACCAAGCTACCTCGGGCCGATACCTAGGCCGATATCAAACAAGCCACGTATTAACCTCTACTGTCTGTTCCACGTTTTGCTGCCGACGAACATTTGGCCATTAAACACATTAAATTTAAAAAATATTTAAAAGTAAGTACTTTTTCATCAATAACAAAAAAGTAACACTCCCCAAAAAAAATTATTGGATGAAATTCCATCAAATATTGATTTTATTGCGAAAAAACGATATTCCAATGGGAATTTAACATGGAGAGTCAATTTCCAAATTTTTTCGTTTTTTGATCCCGAAGGATCAAAAAACGATTTTTTTTGGAAATTGACTCCGAAACTATGAGCTAGGACCCGATAAATTGCTCATTTGTAAACCGTTACCCCACCCACCAATTTCCGTACAATAGACACAATAGCCTTTTCTAAAAGGTTATGCTGTATAGTGTACGGAAATGGGTGGGCGGGGTAACGTTTTTCAAATGAGCCATTTATCGGGTCCTAGGTCCGAGTCTTCCACCTGTGCACATTGCATATAAAGGCTTTCAGGTAATACTCACGAGTCGCAGGACTCCAGCAAGTTTGCGTGAAGTGGACATTAATGTTATATTGCCACACGAATTGTCACCTAGTCCGCAATCCATGCTCACTGACGACGGAGAAATGAAAATTTCGAAGGCTATGTATCAAGGTGTATGATCAACAACAACAACAAGTACTGAAACGTCCAGAAGCCCTCCGATTCAAAGTACGTATTCCTTTATTTTGTCCTTATTGTGTACGGATTTTGAAATATGGCGCATCAAACGCGTCTTGTTAAGCTGCATTTGTGGTCTCGGTACTTTGGCCCAAACTTCTGTCGTTTTTGCGAAGAATCGCACGGAAATCGATTCTTCGCGAAAACGACATAAGAATGTACCGAACTCCCGGGACTACCAAAATGCAGCTCATGAAGTCGTTGCTGCGCCATATTTCATCAAAATCCATTGCATATTAAGGAAAATATCAAATAATACTTACTTTGGGCGCGCTTTCAACACGTTCAGCCATTGTTGTTCTTGTTGTAACCACGTGAACATGCACCTTGTGTATGTGCTGAAGAAATAATTACAGGTAGAACTATCTTCGAGAATAGTGAGGGACACGCAAATCCACCATCAAATGGCCCTAGTATGGGACCGTGAAAGACTTTGCTTACGATATCAGTAACAGTGTTGAAGAGTTTTGTTTGTTGGGGTTTAACGGCTTAAATTAATTCACCCTGGGAATGGAAATGCAAATTGCATAATATATTTATTATTTACTTCTTTGTGCGATTTTGTATAGACTAATGGAATATGAGTATTGTATTTCAGATAAGAAAAACAGCGTCATGTTTCACAAATAGCGAGCCCAGATACACCAAAAGAGGACGTTAATTGCCAATTTTTTCTCCCGTCATTATCACAATGGGTGACAGAATATCGCATGACGAAACACAAAAGTAACCGACCGTTGATCAAGTTCAACATTGTGCTGATCCATATTGGCATTGCCGCGGCTGTCGCATCGGGAAATTTCGCTACCTGACACTTAGGAAATTAAGGACATATTTAATTCAGAGAGAAGTGCCAGTTATTCAATGGGTTTAGTAATAAATCCCATATACAATGTATTGTTCAAGTACATGTACAAATGGGAGGAAAATCCCAAATCAGAACTGAATGTTTACAATAAAAACACTATATATATATACAGCCCTGAAATCAGAATAAGCCTGATCTGAGTGTTGAAGAGGCTACCAGGAGATGTATACCTAATTTAGGTAAACATCTCCTGGTAGTCTCTTCAACACTCAGATCAGGATTATTCTGATTTCAGGGCTGAATATATAGCGGAGCCCCGCAGTAGTGTATACTGTTATGTCGCTATTTTAGGCTTTGTGATTTTTTTGCTACATTGTTTGAACCAAGGTTTTTTTCATCTATAGACCACATACAACAAAACTGGGGTTGTTTCCATTTTTTCTATATGCCATATGGCCGCCATCTTGAAATTCAAGATGGCCGCCATTGAAATGTATATGTTGAGGTAAAAGTCATTATGAGTATTGTTTTTGCAGCGGAAAACACATTATTATGAACAAGAACTATTGGCAGGATGAGTTCAATACATTTTGAGACACCATCCACTTTGGTTTTAAAAATGGCCGCCATTTCAAAATGGTAAGATTTTGTTTTTTCTTTCTGGTTATGCTCGTATTTCTTTGAACACAGTCTGCTGAGATTATTGCTAACTGGTATTGTGTTACGAGTAATATTTATTTTCAAAATATAATTATGTAGTTATGTTCTTTTACATGATATTGTGATTGGAACGTGTGTGTCTGCTTGAAAACATATCTATATACAACATATAACACAACTGAAGTTGGTTCCATTTTTTAAGAGCCGCATGGTCGCCATTTTGAATTTAAAAATGGCCGCCATTGAAAGTAATTTATATTTAACGTCAACGTTATATATGGTGTTTTTTTATTATTATTTATTATTGATAAGAAATATTGGCATACTTATTTCAGTATATTTTAAAATGGCGGCCATATCATTTTTAAAATCGCCGCCATTTAAACTTGACAATCTAATATATATTATACATGTTTAATGCGGTGGTGATATTTGTTTATTTTGCTTATACATTTAATACAATGAACACAAACTGTTGAGATTATTGCTAACTAGTAATGTGGTACCAGACGCCATTATCTTCAAAATGGCCGCTGGAAAGAAGTGATGTGTCACATACATTGCCACTTCAAGGATTTACATCTGTTACGTATTGTTGTATTACGTATTTACATGTATTACGCATTGTTGTGGCTTATAGTTATGTTTCTTCAAATGATATATTGGTCAGAAAATGTGTTTTCCTTTAAAATAAGAAGATGAAAATATGGCAAACCATCCATTTTATCCAATAAAGTGAGAATTGTATATTGCATTGCAAAGATAAATACTCATGGTATCCATTGCTTCATGAGAAAGCGTCTGTTATGGCGATATGATGCACCATCTGCAGTCTGTAAGATATGGCATTGTGCTAACAGACTGCAACTGGTCTCAAAAGTGTACTGTCTTTATGGAGTCCAGCTTGGTCGCCAATGTTTAGCTATTTTAATTTGAAAGCTACTATGATTTTATCATAGTGTTTCTTGCTCTGTTGATGACTGTATCTGATCTTGTCACAAATCGAAACATGTATTGGAAATACCTGCTCACAAGTGCTCAGTAAACTGGATAGAAGCCGCTGTCCCATCAATAACTGTGCAGGTGACCATTCTGTGCCGGTTATGGGAGTTTTGATACTCCAGTATACCCAAATATAGGTGTGTACATTCACCTTTTGTTTTTACGAAACTGTGTTGCACAATGATTACTGTTCGCCCAGCTAACCCACTGGAGCTTGGCTACTTCACATGTGAACTTGGTACATTATGATTACTGTAAATCCCGTTCAACTGTACAATGGCCATTTTGGATTTCATGCTGTGTGACTGTTGTTGTTAACAGTTACCAGAAATTATTTTTTATTCCATGTGGAAATGCTTGTAGCAACAGTTTGTCTGTTTGTTTTTGTCTAACAAAATACTGGAGGTTATAACAATGTATCATGTTGAATTTCCAATCAGTGCAGCCATACTACTTTATGCAAAATTTTATTTACATTGTTTTACATTTCAATTTGGCGTTTTGTGACGAGCGAGCGGTTTACTACTTCGCAGTTTTGTTTACAAAGTGCACATACCAATAATAAACATGCAAATATACCTACTTTGACCTGGAAATATCCTTTTATTCCCATATTATTCGCAAAACAGGAGGACAGAATGGGGCTGTTATTGAAACATATGCAAACAAAATATGGAAATCAGTAATCAAATTTAAGTACACAATCAAGACAAATGAGTTTGGTTCATTGTTTTACAGAACACGTACCGCAGTCAAACTGGATGCCGTAATATTGCAGGACTTGTTTTGACAGACTTCACTCCAAAACAATAAAACCATACACATCTGTCTTTAACAGACTTCTTACGTCTGTCTTCGCGACAGATATCAGAACAAATATATTCAGTCTTCGCGACAGATATCAAGAAAAGCGGACTCTGTCTTCACGACAGATCTCAAGAAAAACAGATTCTGTCTTTGTGACAAATATCAGGAAAAACAGACTCTGTCTTCGTCACAGATATCGAGAAAAACAGATTCTGTCTTCGTAACAGATATCAGGAAAACAGAATCTGTCTTCGTAACAGATATCAGGAAAAACAGATTCTGTCGTCTCAACATATATCAGGATAAAAAGATTCTGTCTTCTCGACAGATCTCAGGAAAAACAGATTTTGTCTTAGGGAAAGATGTCAGGACACTGTCTTCACGACAGATATCAGGAAAATCAGATTCTGTCCTCGCGACAGATATCAGGAAAAACAGATTCTGTCTTCTGGACAGATATCGGGAAAAGCAGATTCTGTCTTCGTAACAGATATCAGGAAAAACAAAACAGATTCTGTCTTCGCAACAGATATCGGGAAAAACAGATTCTGTCTCCGTAACAGATATAAGCAGATATCAGGAAACATAGATTATGTTCGCATGTAAATTGCAATTTAAATCACGCCATTATTTTGTTTTACCAATTAAAGGCAATGGTGTAGCGCCAGACCAGACTGCGTGGATGCGCCGGCTGATCAGACCCTGCACTGTTTACCATTATGTCAGTAATAACTTGTGTGTAGCTGTGACTGGAATGATGATATATATTTGTTGTGCGATCAGTGTAGAGTCTGCATTATTTGTCATTCAGTCTGTAATAACCTGTCACACTGCAAACAAACACTATACATGTATACCTAAATAGGACTGCAGTAATGTGCTGAGTGATCAGGGTCTGCACTGACCGCCTACGCCATAGGCCCCCGTTCACTATACAACGCTACATATAACCGTAGATGTTTTCAATATTGTTATGTAGATTCATAAACATTTGTCGATGTATGTCTGGCGACCAATGTAGCCGCTGGCCACTGCAGCAGTTGTTCATTGGCTTCAACTTAGTATGCTATTGGATCTGTACAAATATGTGGCTTTTCGGTGTGGATGACGCGGTTGGTATGCGGTGTCGGCCCAGATCAGCACGCGCTCCCGCGATCAGGGTCTACAGGATTTCCAACATGTCGCTTGTCAGCTGCGCAACCCTCTTGTTTTAACATTAATTTTGTTTCCCGTATTATTTATGCAGTACGCCATCTTTTATAACGTTATGGCGTCGTCATGCTCTCATGCAATGACGTCACGACGTCATGCCGTTATGAATAAACATAAACATTGATTGTGAAATATAAAATGATTGCCACTTAGCGTTTAGTAGAAACCAATTCCTTGATAAAGGCCTTGTGCCGAAACGTCGGAAAAGTGGGTACCTGGTTGTTGCAGTATGCTATTTGATATATACATAGTACACAAGCTAGTACACAATACAGACCCTGACATCGCCGCGGAAACCCGCCAACCATTCAGGAGCTACACTGGCCACATAGTAAAATTGGTTCCAGTTTGTCGTAAATGAATAATATAGTCTTAAAACAGCTTATCAAACAGGGGAGATAACACGTAACTATAGTGTCTGCATGATAATCGCGAGTTTTCTCCCTTCACTCAAACAATTCAGGCCACATGTGATTCTTGGATGGTCAATTATTGTTTGTATATACATGAAACACCTTTCTAAACAGTGTACACAACAATTAAAATGCGCACCGGTTTGAAGATTATATAATTTAAAAAGGTAGCAAACTAGCATTCGCCACCGTTGTATGAAAATCTCACAAATAGTCGTAAATTCATGCTCGCCTTTAAAACGTGTTACAGCGTGTCGAAACCGCTGTTTGCGTAGTTTGTCACTCCCTTCGTCCAGCTAATCACCGAGACACTTAAAGTCGCGATAATCAAGGCCCAACTTGGCTTTGTGAAATATTTCTTCCAAACCAAAGCTAAAATCGAACTGATGCTTGTTACCCATATGCTACCATACCAAGTCTTTTTCCGTCTTCATTTTTTTCACTTCAGAAGCCACAAATAACGAATTGCATCTGCACGGCCAATCCCCTATGTTGAATAAGTATATGCACTTTATGTTCACATATTTCGATATGTACGTTTATTGATATTATAAGGTTTGATCATGTCCAGCCGTGTGCAAACGTTTGCTGTGGCCCGTGGGAACTGTTTGAACCCCAAGGCCGCAGGCCGCGGGTTCAAACAGTTCCCGAGGGCCACAGCAAACGGTTGCACACGCCTGGACATGATCAAACGTTATTGTTGCATTTCCAACAAAAATCTGATGTAATTTGAGCATTATATTCAGTATTTTCAGTACTCTTATAAAATCGTCCCATTCACGTAGATAATTTTCGGTATGCATATTCCGGGGCCGCGTCATGAACGTCATGAAGTAGTGACGTTATGAAGGCACTTCCGCGTAGTGACGTCATGCAGGCACTTCCATTACGCGCGGCCCCGGAATGAGCATTGCCTAAAGCCATGTGCAGCATGCGCTATTTGTTTGCACATATGTGTAAACAACGGAAACATGTAACAATAAGTAATTTCATATAATCAATAGAAATAAAAGATGTTATCACCACCAGTCTTGTGTTTCAAACCATTCATGCGACGCAGACCAGAATAAACTCGGAGAACCCAGCTCAAATATGACTGGCTGTGGTTCTGTCTGTGAACACTGTAGACCCTGTCAGCCTGCACATAAATTGTAGTCAGTGTACATCCTGATCAGACTGCGCATCGGTATCCCACCTGCTACTACTATGTATTTATACTGCTAGTAAGAATAAAAATAAAAATACGTGTGAATAACAATTGTATTCTGTTATTACTTTCTCCTGTTAAAACCAGTGAATATTGTGAATAGTATTATATTAAATTAAAATTAAGTTTGTTTGCCTTTTTCCGCCCGACCCGCATTTTTAGCCCAGTGTTAAACTATTTTATTTTCGCTGCCGTTTATCCCATGATATGTAACGTTATTTCCAATTAATTGATAAGTTGCATGGCAACCCCCGTTGCTAGGCAACCATTCCATAAACCTCAAACCTGAGCCCTACGTCATTGGCTCTATGTTCTCATGTAATTTGGCTAAACTCAACAATCATATCTATTTCTGTTTTATATAACACATCTTGGTATTTCATTAAAATTGTATCCAAGGAGACAATTCTAATGAAATGCAAAGACATTAGTAAAAACATGGTTTGGCAGCATTTTAGATTTAATGGAAATGATTATAAAGTGCTGCCAAACCAAGTTTTTGATGAGAAAAATGGAAAAATAAAAAATATTCAGCAGACGACACACATTAATTCAGCATTGTAAGGGTTAAAGATACATGCCCGCTCAGTAGGCACAAAATATTCTTTATAGGAATTAAATAAGTGTATAAGTGTGTCACTATTCCACCAGTTCTAAAAATTGCAAGTGCCCGCTATACAGATATAATCATTTAGTAATATTTATTTTACTGCTCGTGACGCGCGGTGGTATCAGGCTATTTTCATATGCAAATGAGGCATGATATTTTTAGTTATTTATACTAATTAAATGCGTCACCTGAAAAAATAATAGTATCGACAGATTATAAAGTATGATCATTGCACATCAGAAAATAAATACAGAGAATAAATAGTAATGTCCTTTAACATTTTAAGGAAACACGGTTATCGCCCCTGACATGAGTGAAAATTTACGTCCGACATAAAATGCACAATAATGCCAATCCATACGTGGGGTAATGGTGAATGAATGTTTATCCCGTCAACACAGTGCGTATGTGCCGTGAAACACGGTGCCGTGAAACATTTTTGATATCCAGTCAATACAATTTTTACATTTAACAGCCATTTGTAGGTGTTGACGGGATAAATAGAATAGTAGGTTAGTGCCGTGAATGGGAAACGCGGCACGGAAACGGGATGTGCTCGGCAGAGCCTCGCCCATCCCGTTTTCCTGAGCCTTGCCAGATATTTTTTCCCATTCACGGCACTAACCTACTATTCTCTATCTATTTTCCTTATTTCTGAACCAAAGTATATGTATATGTCCGCGAGACGGTTCAAATGAGTGGTGACAACATATACTTCTGATGAGAAATAAAGAAATTCTTCAGCCTTGCCGGATATTTTTTCCCATGCACGGCACTAACCTACTATTCTCTATTTATTTTGCCAGAAAATGCCTCAGTAAACAACAGTTTGTACCTACTGAATGGGCATGTATCTTTAAGGAAAATATCAAAAACTACTTACTTTGGAGTGAGCGCGCTTTCGTCACTTTCAGCCATTGTTGTTGTTGTTGTAGCCACGCGATCATGCACCTTGAATATGCACAAATGACGGTCAATATTCTTCATCTATGGTTGGTGTCGTCTTCAACTTCACCTCGTTCATTTTGTAATTGCAATATCTGCTTAACGACATCAATAAACCTTCAGCATTGATGCCACAGACGTCTTGCAAAGTGGTTATCAAAATTAACGGCTGATTTCTATTAACGTTCCGATTTTAATGTGGGATCGTTGGAATTTTGACGAAAAATAAAACGTATGTGATACTTATTGACGTTAGTAATTCGATGACGTCATAATCACTCTGACCTCAAAACGGCGTGGTACATAATGTTAAAATGTGATATTTCGTAGAGACGAAATAAAATAACGGAAAATGTTAATTTACTAAAAATAATACGAAAATAGGCACTGTCTACTAACATTTGGAAATTGACTCTGAAACATAGCTTGCAAATGATCTAACTAAGAAAGCAAAAGTTAAATTTTGAAAATCGGTCCACTATTTCTGAAATTAGAAAAATCTCCCTATGTTACATCCCCAAAGACACGAGGATATTGTGGGTTTTTCGCAATAAAATCGATTATTGATCAAATTTCACGAAATAAAAAGAAGGCTTATTCTTAAATATTGCTTTAATTTAATATTATCGAAAAATATATTGTTTTTGCATTGCTTTCGTGAAACAGACAGTACTTCCGTATGCCCCTTTAACGTGATTGCAACCAGTGTAGAGCTAGGCCCGCATACACATCCGTTATTGGTATACCCTGTTCGCCATACTACTCAAAATAACGAAACATTTGGCGAAAACTGTGGAATACTGGGAACTGAATGTGCGAAGCACCTGTTAAAGTAACCATCATTTTCTGGGCGACATGCCTTACAGACAGAAAATTCGGGCTATTGTTGAAGCCGTACGCTGGTCAGTTTAAATACGGTCAATGAGGTAAAACATTCGGGTTCGTACGCTGGTCAGTTTAAATACGGTCAATGAGGTAAAACATTCGGGTTACTGTTGAAGCCGTACGCTGGTCAGTTTAAATACGGTCAATGAGGTAAAACATTCGGGTTCGTACGCTGGTCAGTTTAAATACGGTCAATGAGGTAAAACATTCGGGTAACTGTTGAAGCCGTACGCTGGTCAGTTTAAATACGGTCAATGAGGTAAAACATTCGGGTTACTGTTGAAGCCGTACGCTGGTCAGTTTAAATACGGTCAATGAGGTAAAACATTCGGGTTACTGTTGAAGCCGTACGCTGGTCAGTTTAAATACGGTCAATAAGGTAAAGCATACGGGTTACTGTTGAAGCCGTACGCTGGTCAGTTTAAATACGGTCAATAAGGTAAACAAAATCGGGTTAATGTTGAAGCCGTACGCTGGTCAGTTTAAATACGGTCAATGAGGTAAAACAATATAGCTCCTGATCAAATAGCTCACTCCTGTAGCCTGACAACGATCTATATCGATTATTAGAAACGTGACGTGTGTTTCGTTGATGGAACGGCGAACAGTGCAGATTCTGATCTGGATTTGCATGTGTTGCAAAACAAACATGACACATTTCTCCAGTGAGTATAAATCACGAACATTTTATCACGAACATTTTAAAGAAACACGGTTTCTGATATAAATGTTTATGAAAATAGTGAAATTATACGGTGGCACAGAGGGGACATGGAACTATTGTTTTCTATTGCATGCGCACGCAATAGCTATCGCAATAGTAAACTATATTTCTATGTCCCCTCTGTGCCCTATGTGCCACCGTATAATTGTGTCCCAATTATGCAAATTATGTATTTGCGAAATGGGGCAAAGTCAGGTTAAACCGTGAATATACACAACATGTAAATAAATGGTAAATGCTTTGATTTAACGACGGCACTGGACCGACTATTTAAGTCCCCATCCATATCACGAAGGTGTCTTGCCCAAGGACACGCCGAATAGGCCAGTGTCGGGATTGGAACTCAGGACCTTTCGATCCGTAGTCCGATGCTCTACCACTGAGCTATTGCGGCTGACTTATACACGACATGGTATGTGAATATCTCATATATCTTCAATTAAACCACTTTACGCAGGTTGTGAATTAAAGGTACATGCCCACTCAGTAGGCACAACATGTTCTTTATAGGAATTAAGTGTACAAGCGTATCACTATTCCACCCATTCTAAAAATTACGAGTCCTCGCTATACATATATAATAATGTATTAATATTTATTTTAATGATAGAGACGCGCGGTGGTATCAGGCTATTTTCATATGCAAATGAGGCATATTATTTTTTAATTTAATGATTTATACTAATTAAATGCGTCACCTGAAAAAATAATATTTTCGACAGATTATAAAGTATGATCATTGCAAAACAAAAAATAAATACAAAGGATAAATAGTAATGTCCGTTAACATTTTAAAGAAACACGGTTATCGTCCCTGATATCAGTGTGTACATTTACGTCTGATATAAAATGTATAATAATGCCAATCAATACATGGGGTAATGGTGAATTAATGTTTATTTTGCCAGAAAATGACCCAGATGATATCTCTGATATAAAGAACATTTTTGCACACTGAGTGGGCATGTACCTTTAATGCACCCGGTATTCAATATAGGCAACGTTAATTCATTGTATTCGTAATACATTGCTACACCTTTATGTGTAAGCCGGATTTTGTTTAGTTTAAATAATTTATTTTTATTTTTGTTATTTCTAAATGAAATTATATGTTGTGACCACTCATTTGAACCGTCTCGACGAGACGGTTCAAATGGTGGTCGCGACATATGCTTCCAACCACGTGTAAAGGAAATATTTAGGATTTTCCAGAAACGAAATGGTATGAAATGGAATTAAACTACTAACATATACATCATCTACACGATATATCGGGTTACAGTCGCCTGTCAGACATGCGTATATGCACAGGAAGATCAAGGTAACACAATTTGTTGACAATTCCGCTATTAAATAGTTTTGTTTGTAGTTCGACACGTGGCCGCAACAACCACTTCGCTACTTCATTGCATGTGCATATGAATGTATTGTGTTTGTTTGTTTATTGGTGTTTAACGGCTTATCAACAGTTAAGGGCATGTAAGGCCGGGCGAACGGGTTCAATCCCGTTTTAACCTGATGCATTGGCAGGGGGGGGGGGGATCCTAAAATCATAACGGAATATTTACATCGAGAAAAAATATATATGAATGTATTATGTATGACCTATCGTAAACTGTCTATGGAGAGGATTTATATAAGCTTGCTACATAAATCCAGTCACATTTGTATAGTACTGTGTATACAATGTATTAGTATTGATGTCATACGTGTAACTGATATACAAATAAAATATGTTAAGGTAGTTGTACCCTTCATGTGTCCTCATGTAAAGTCTATGGAAATCGAATAAAGCAATAGCTGCTTAAATAATTTGAACAGTCACAACGTATCGCCCCTCGGTGCTGTGGACGACCCGGGGCCAGTTTCACTAAACTTAGTACGACTAAAATGTTCGTAAGTGCGAATTTAGGATGGTCTTGAAATTTCAATTGATGGATTTACATTTATTGAGCATAGGCTGCATATGCGGCCTATGCTCAATAAATGTAAATTTAATAATTGTTTACCAGAAAACGTTGTTAATGTGCAATTTACAAACTATCATAATTTTGCACTTACGAACATTTTAGTTGTACGAAGTTTAGTGAAACGGACCCCCGATTCACTATTGCCCTCGCCCTCTGGGCAATAGTGCATCGGGTCGTCCACAGTATCTCTGTCCATTAGTTTTGACTGTTCCCTGAATGACCATGAAATAACTGTATACTGAACGTTTCCAATATCGACCATCTGAAACATAGCTTGCAAACTGATCTAACATCCAGATCGACCATCTTTGTGTGTTCAAGCCATCGGCCAGTTTCACCTATTGTGCCGTTTGACAAAGAACAATTGATACAATGTAGCTAACAATATGTAGAAATGCGATCGCGGTCGGTCCGGTGGGCGGCCAGCTGTCCTGATCGGATACCGTTGCGGTTAGCTCACAGTGCTTTCTGTAGATAATACTTGCATTCAGGTTATAACACATCAAATAGTTTTACTATATAAAACAGTTTACCCATTACACCAGGAGTAAACAATCACCAATTTACCTAATAGCCAAAGGTAGTAAGCTATTCAACATTACAAGGTGGCGTAACGATTCATTAAGCATATCAAGCTGGTCATTTACGGAAATCACTGAGACTTCCGTAAATGACCAGCTTGATATGCTTAATGAATCGTGACAAACACACAAATATATCCAGGTACACTCATTAAGCAAATAACGTGAGGTGTGAATTTATTTTGTTTTGTTTGATATGTTTGGAAGATTAATGTCAACCAAATCGATCTTAACAGCCAGGCACTTAAGCGATTTGTCCAAGCATTTATGTGATCGAGATAGCAAAGAGATTTTTAACATATTTTTATACGGAGGAGACATAATGAACAGTCGAGATAGAGAACATATACGAGATAGGGCATGGTCGAGATAGCCGAGGAAATTTATATTAAACGAATAAGGATATAATTCGGGACTTTAGTTAATCATCGAGATAGGGGATATCATCGAGATACTGGTGCTGAACTGTACATCTACACGATATATCGGGTTAAAGTTGCCCGTCAGACATGCGGATTCGTATATGCACAGGAAGATCAAGGTAATAAAATTTGTTGACAATTCCGCTATTAAATAGCTTTTGTTTGTAGTTCGACAATTGGCCGCAACAACCACTTCGCGACTTCATTGCATGTGCCTATGAATGTGGTTTGTTTGTTTGTTTATTCAACGTTGAATAATTAAACAAAACAAATAACTGTTACCACTACGCTGTATGCATCAGATTGTAGTGGTAACAATCGGCCTCTGTAGTTCCTCAGGTCGTCCACAACACCTCGGGGCATAGAGAATAGTAGGTTAGTGCCGTGAATGGGAAAAATATCTGATAAGGCTTAGGAAACGGGATGGGCGAGGCTCTACCGAGCCCATCCCGTTTCTGTGCCGCGCCAGATATTTTCCCCATTCACGGCATTAACCTACTATTATATTGATCCCGTTAACATTGTCAAACAACATGCAAATCAACTTAAATTAGCTTTGACTGTTAGTTCCCCGAATGACCATGAAATAACTGTATACAATGTACATACTATATGGTTCATGGAGTGGCCAGCTCGGCCATCGTTGTGTGTTCAAGCCATCAGCCAGTTTCACCTCTTGCGCCGTTTGACAAAGAACAATTGATACAATGTAGCTAACAATATGTATAAATGCGATCGCGGTCGTTCCGGTGGGCGGCAAGCTGTCCTGGTCGGATACCATTGCGGTTAGCTCACAGCCCTTTCTGTAGAAGATACTTTCATTCAGGTTAGAATACATCAAATATTTTTAATATATAACTTAATCGAATCCCATCCAATAAGGCCAGTCGCTCCTACTTTCACTATTCGTATGAATTCTGTGCGACCTACTTGTACATGACCTGCAGCCGGTCTGTACTGGTTCTGCATGAATTAAACTATATGTTCACTTACTCCTAAAAAGAAAAATACAACCTCGACATGTCCCCCAATATTGTTTACAATTTTTTTGCGACGGAAACATTTCTCCACTCACCGCAACATATAATGAAATTCCTGCTTATGTCTATAAATAGACGCCGTCCAAGTTTATATCCGGCAGGGGACCTGGGGGCCGTTTCACTAAACTTCGTACGACTAAAATGTTCGTAAGTGTAAAATGAGGATAGTCTGTAAATTGCACATTAACAACAAGTAAACCCATTAATTGACATTTCCAGACTATTCTAAATTTGCACTTATGAACATTTTAGTCGTACGAAGTTTAGTGAAATGGCCCCCAACTGACCTGGTCGGATATCATGCGGTTGGCTCACGGCCCTATCTGTATGTAGCACAGGTGAATAAAACGAGGCATGGATAGTTACAGGTAAAATGTTCATATTGTTGCTTATATATTACCAGAATGTCAGAGAACTGAAAACTGCCATGAAAACAAAAAGTCGCCTGTAAAGGATTATTATAAGAGGTTTAACAATAGGTCTTTAGAGGCGATTTTTTTTTTCATGACAATTTTTGTTTTCTGAATTTCTGCTGATTTCTAAACACAATTGGGAACTGTTTAACTATCTTACCATCACTGTCACGCTTTATTCACATGTGACATGTACATGATACTTACGTTCATTCGATGATGTACAAGATCAACGTTTTTTTTAAAACATTAACTATTTATTTATCCCGTCAACACAGTGCGTATGTGCCGTGAAACACGGTCCCGTGAAACATTTTTGATATCCTGTCAATATGACCTAATCACTGCGTATGAATATGTGCGGTGGCTGGGGTTATTTTCATTGCATTTTAAATCTATTTGTAGATGTTGACGGGATAAATAAAATAGTAGAGTATGCTGTATGTAGACATTGTAGAATGATTGGCCTCTGTAGTACCTTAGGTCATCCACAACACCTCGGGCATAGAGAATAGTAGGTTAGTGCCGTGAATGGGAAAATATCTGGCGCGGCACGGAAACGGTATGTGCTCGGCAGAGCCTCGTACATCCCGTTTCCTAAGCCTTGCCAGATATTTTGTCCCATTCACGGCACGAACCTACTATTCTCTATATATACTATGTTGGCGCTACTGGTAGCCACAGTTGCGAGTTGACTATAATAAACAAGTCATTTGGCTACGAATATTTCAGCAAGCATCGAAATTCCTACGCGTTTCTGTAGCATACAATGTTACCTGAATAGAATACCATGTTAGCGTAATTATATATCATGCTTATCAGGCTCGGCTCGGAAACGATAGGAATTCCTCGGCAAGCCTCGGAATTCCTACGCGTTTCCTAGCCTTGCCTGATAACTTGATATCAAAACACAGTTGTCTGGGGGCCGTTCACTAAACTTCGTACGACTAAAATGTTCCTAAGTGCACAATTTTGATAGTCTAAATATCACATTACGTTTTCTTGTACACAATTATTGGATTTACATTTATGCAGTCTATGCTCAATAAATATAAATCCATCAATTGAAATTTCCAGACTATCCTAAATTTTGGTCGTACGGAGTTGAATAAAACTGGCCCCTGGTATTCTCTATGTTTTTCCCTTGTTCCACAGAAAGGCGGTGAAGTGTGTCCTGCTAACAGCCGGTGCTGCGGTCTGCATGATACTTCTCCATAGACTCGTCCCATACCCCTACATTGTCTACCGCTCCAATGGTAACACGTCACGTGACCACACCACACAGGGAAGAACACCATCATCGACTGCTAATAACGTTTCTGGTGATGACGTTGTAAGCGATTCTATTGGTGACGGTATAACGTCAGACAACGAGTTCCCGATTCCGAAGATATTACATTTCGTATGGGATACTCTCTTGATTCCTACGTGTTTCCGCGAAAACATCAAGTCGTTTTACACAAATCACCCAGACTGGACGTTTTACTTGTGGACGTTCAGCAGTTCACGGCAAATGCTTGCCGACAAAGCTCCTGACGTGCTGGTGAAATATAATCACTACGGGGCTCACGTGTTTCGATGCGACGCCATTAGATACGCGTTGCTATACGAATACGGAGGCGCGTATTTCGACATCGATACATGGAGTATCAAACCGCTAGATGACGTCATCAGGAATCACTCCGCGGTGTTATGTCCCGAACCAATCGAACATTCCGCTATTCTCTACAAGCAACGGGTCCTCATATCTAGCGCCTCGTTATTGGCCCGACCGAGACATGCGTTTTTCAAACAGCTGATGAATGCATTGCCGCTAACTGGTGACAGGAGCGTCCTCAATGCCGTTTCGAAAACGGGGCCAAAGTTTATAACCGCCCAGTATGAGAAGTTTATGAAAGCAAAAGAATCTAGAGCTGAAAACAATGATGTAGATGTTGTGTCCAGTGAATATTTTCAGGATAATGTTGACCCGGGGCAGTATACGACTATTACCCGCTACTGTCGCCGTCCACCTCCAGTGTTATATCGGGCCAACTACACGCTGAAAGGGGCGGATATGTCTACAGACGCGTGTGATTCGTGGAAGGCACATGGCGGTGGGCTACGACGACTGAGCCCGAATGCGTATACGAAGCACACGTGGTTTCACGTGTATTTGCGGAAAGTGCCGATTGGCCGATTCAACATTTCCGACGTCATTTCGAATATTAAGATATATCCCGATCTGTGACTGTGATGAGACGTATGAACTGTTGATTATTTGTTATGTCGTGACGGCGTCACGAATGTAACCGAAGAAGCTTACTTAAACACAAACAGTTGTAGCCTAAGGCCATAGCAAGTTATTTCTCTGTTAATCGTTCAGCCAGATGGCCAAATCCTAACTGCATATCCGGTAAAAACACAAGGTATTCTTGAAAAAAAAAACGAATGTAAGTCAGCAAAGGGTTGAGGAAGTTTGTAGCATTCATTTAAATTTCCGCCACCAACAAATAAGAAGAAAATACTTATTAAGTGTAAATTCATGAACGGATATAAAACGTGCACACGTCTCGAATCAGTTTTCATATTACTTCGCCAGTAAATAGTGTCAAATAGCATACATAGTTTGTTTGTTTTTTCACATAACCACTCTAAAAACTTACCCGCACGCGGACGCTTAACAGACAAAGAACTTTGTATGGCCTAATTCCTGTGTTGGACACTTTTATTTCAGTTTACCAAACA
Source organism: Conchocele bisecta (assembly GCA_029237695.1). Classification (NCBI taxonomy): domain Eukaryota; kingdom Metazoa; phylum Mollusca; class Bivalvia; order Lucinida; family Thyasiridae; genus Conchocele; species Conchocele bisecta. The sequence continues at coordinate 65,164,570 of CM055280.1, forward strand.
GAAAAGCCAGACTGTGTTACCATGTACTTTGTTATTAATTTAATTCATTCCCTCGAATTAATAATTCGTTCCCACGAAATAACAATTCGATCCCTCAATTTAACAATTCGTTCCGTCGAATTAACAATTCGTTCCCACGATATAACTATTCAGTCCCTCGAATTAACAATTCGTTCCCACGAAATGACAATTCGTTCCCTCAATTTAACAATTCATTCCCTCGAATTAACAATTCGTTCCCACGATATAACAATTCGTTCCCACGAATTAACAATTCGTTCCCATGGGAACGAATTGTTATTTCCTGGAAACCAATTGTTAAATTGAGGGAACGAATTGTTAATTTGTTGTTATATCGAGGGAACGAATTGTTAAAGTCAGGGAACGAATTATTATTTCGTGGGAACGAATTAGTAAAAAAAAAACTACGTCCCCTGCGGGGCTCCGTAGGATTAAGACAACTTAACCATCACGTTATTGCGTCATGCGGATGGCAGAAATATCCACCATAGATACGGTGCTAAATTGAGGGAACGAATTGTTAATTCGTGGGAACGAATTGTTCGGGGCTCCGTAGAAACGCCATTTGCTGGCTGCATTCCCATTAGAAAGTATGGTTATTTTAATTATGATTTACAAGGGAGATAATTTGTGCATACTTTCCGAATATGCGTACACCGATATTTGTCGCCGTTTCATACTTGCTACGGGTAATGTACATACATAATACATAAAACTCTGTTACAGTATTTATTTGTTCATGTACATTCGTGACCTATGCTGATGCAGATCTGACTGACATCTGTGGCGCCCGAACTGTATCACCACAGATCACATGCACGACCTGTGTTTTGTGCCAGATTATTACTAGCATTACTATAGTAATAACCTGCATTCACATATGGCGGGTTGAGTAATTGATCATAGTTTGAATATTGCTGATTGATTATCAATTATTAATGTTACTTTATTTTAGTAAACTGTGGACCCCGTCTCGTCGTGGCGCATCCCCTGCCTACATGGGCTTTATAGACGTCACCTTGCTTAGTAGTTATCATACATGCCTTGCTTGTTTCTGATTCCACCTGCGCGTGGACTGAAACTCTTTGCGTAAATAAACGATTTGTTCTGTTAAAAGTATGGAAAATATATAAAACAGTATGGAACAAAATATTCTTACACCATGGAGAGCGAGTGACCTTTGAATTGTGTCAGCCTGCCATAAAACACAGGCATTCGGCATGTTTCGGCTTTCATCGTTATAACTATAGACTATACACAACAAAGCAAATGGCGTTCTGTTAATCTCAAGGGAAGTAATCATTGTAATGTATTCAGTATTACCAGCGCCGTTCAATTATAGCAGTACCGACGAAAGCCGAAACAATTCGAATGCCTGTGCCATAAAACTTATAAAAAGACAAATGGAGTTAAAAAACAACAGGGGAAGTAACGAATGATAGTATAATTGTGTTGTTAAAATACGCAAAGTGCGCTTTTAGCGACAGCATAATGAGAAATCTCAGAGAAAGTCTCTTATAAACTCTTCCCAGATCTTGTTGTATCAACATTATATAATGACTATAATTCTGAAATACATGTGTATATATGTATATATTCGACCGACCGACCGACCGACCGACCGACCGACCGACCGACCGACCGACCGACCGACCGACCGACCGACCGACCGACCGACCGACCGACTCTCACCCAACTGGGAAAGGTCGTCCGACAGATTGGAAACTCGTGGCGATCACACCCTCCCCCCCCCCCCCCACCCTCTAAATTCCCGCACGTGGCAGCCAGAACGTTCGGGTTATTATGAATACATATCAACCAATCGCATTTATCGACTGTAAGTTGATCGTCATTGACTGAAAAAAATTCCATACGTGGGAACAATTATATTTGGGACAAGTTCTGCGCGAAAACAGAAAAGTATACCTAGAGCTCCAGATAAGCGTATTTTACACACTTGTTTTAGCAGAATACGCATTGATTATCAACAGTGGGAGTACACAATATTCACAGCAATGTGAAAATACGCATTGACTTTTAAATTGAGTAGTAAAAATACTGTCATAAAGTTGAAAAGTTACTTAGTTGAGCTGCAAAAATGAATTTTAAAATGTTCCTTATTTAATAAGGAATAAAATCAATAATAGGGGATATAATATTCATTAGATACAAAACTTATCTAGAGCTCTGGGTGTCGTCAGCTGTCTTTTAGCAGTGCATGAAAACCGTCTCTAATGTTCTAATAGGGACGATTATGATACGCCGTCAAAATACGGTTTCAACGTAAACAAATGGGGAATGCATGAATATCCATAATTCGATTGTTGGATATCCACTAATACAGTTGACTTTTGGATATCCAAATATCGAATTCTGGATATTCATACATACTGAATTATGGATACCCGATCTAAACTATATATTTTCCATTTTCCATGCTTTATTAGTTTATATGTGTCTGTGACTGGAGAATTTTGGGGCTTATGGGAATTAGCGATACAGTCCGATGCTACCTGCGACCCAATAGCACACTCCTGTAGCATGATATATATTGCTTGCTAAAGGCATGGCGGGTGCTTCATTGGTGGAATGGCGAACTGTGCAGATCCTGATCAGACTGTGCAGATGCACAGACTTTTCTGGATCTGCACTTTTCACAAAAAATATCAGCCCCATTTTTCCAGTGACAGCCACATATAAGATACCTAAACGCTATATATAATATGTACATTTATACTACTAATGTTTAGTAGCAATCTTCTTAAGTATACTACTGTCTTTAGTGCAAGGCACAAATTAACTTCAAACACCAGAACACCTAGAAACAGAATTGCTACCCCGCTCCATACCTCTCGCGAGGGTAGCAATTTAACCCCATCTCTTTAATGTAACACACGGAAGAGTGATTTTTGCAATCGGTCATTCGGCGTGTTTGATATGTTAGTGATATGAAACTGTCCAAGCTGTATCAATAAATTATTAATAAAGAACATACACATACAGAAATTAGTTATTGTACCGTGTCAATGCGTTTATCTGACATGTACATGTATATCTTGTAAATTTGAAATATTCATTTCGTAACATGTTGAATTTTGAACAACAACTAGAGAAAAAATGGCTTCCATGGGGGAAATGATTTGCCTGTTCTATTATTTTTGGAAATTTACTAGTTCCACATCAAGAATATTTGTTTAAACGTATAACATATACAGTTTACTACATTTTGACATACATGACACAGGTTTGGGTATCCACTTCGGTTGCTCACATTTTTTGAATGGGTCAAATTGCAGCCGTAGATAACATATCGGAGGCGAATTATTGTAGCTACAGAACACCACACAAAGGCAGAAAACAATACACACAATAACTATTTCAGGTGTAACAACAGATTTCCTTTTTTTAAACAGTATTATCCTCAAAGCAACACATATAAAATAAAACGACAACAATCAAATACATTAATGGTTAGGGTGGCATCTCAAATCGTCCAGTAACATCGAGTCGTGTCACGTGACCGCTAGTTTATCAGGACGCCCGATGGTCCCCGAAAATCCTGCTGAATCGATGGGCTGAAAATAGATAGAGAAATCATAAACAAAATATACCACCAGATGACTTTATTCACGCCAATATGAACACAGGTATGTGACACAAAAATAATGTCCATTAAAAAATTCCATTAGCCCACCCACCTGTAGCCGATTTCACCAACATTGCAAAGTATACTTTTCTAGCAAAGTATACTTTGAGGGAGTAATCATTTATTTTTCCCGAAATGCATTATTTCAAAAAGAACTAACCACTGCATACATTTGATGATTACAAATATGCAGAATTTTTATACTGAACTTATTACATTATCACAGCCAAAATGGCTGTGATAATGTAATAAATTCAGACTAATAAAAATCCATAAATTTATTCTTCAATTGAAAATTTCTCCCTTAAAGTATACTTTGCAATGTTGGTGAAATAGGCTACTGGATTTGCATGTGTTGCAAAAGAAACACGAAACATTGCTCCAGTGACAGCCACATTTATGCTAAATTAGATTTTTCCGTCCGCTGTTTATTAATTTTCTGCGATAATTATCATCAAAAACATGCTTTGGCAACATTTTAGAATCATTCCCAATGGAAATGATTCTAAAATGATGTCAAAACATGTTTGTATTGAGAAATAAAGCAAAAGCAACAGCAGACGATAATTTTAGTGCTCAGCAGTACAAAGGTTAAATACAGAGGAAATCATCCATTTGGGATATAAAAGAGCGGCTGTTATAGAGAGGGTGTTGTTGTAGAGAGGTGGCCGTTCGGGGAGGTTCGACTGTATGCCCCAATTATGAAAAGTATGTATTTGCGAAATGGGGCAAAGTAACGGGGTCAGGTTACGCGTTCCCACTCAGTAGGCACAAAATGGTATTTATAGAAATTAAATAAGTGTACAAGCGTGTCACTATTCCACCCGTTCTAAAAATTACGAGTGCTCGCTATACAGATATAATAATGTATTAATATTTATTTTAATGATAGAGACGTGCGGTGGTATCAAGCGATTTTCATATGCAAATGAGGCATACTATTTCTTAATTATTTATACTAATTAAATGCGTCACCTGAACAAATAATATTTTCGACAGATTATAAAGTATGACCATTGTACATCAAAAAATAAATACAGAGGATAAATAGTAATGTCCGTTAACATTTCAAAGAAACACGGTTATCGCCCCTGATATCAGTGAAAATTTACGTCGGATATAAAATGTATAATAATGCCAATCAATACGTTGGGTAATGGTGAATGAATGTTTATCCTAGATGATGTCTCTGATATAAAGAACATTTTGTGCCTACATAGTGGGCCTTTAATGCACCCGGTATTCAATAAAGGCTAGGTTAATTCATTGTATTCGTAATACATTGCTACAACCTTTATGTGTAAGCCGGGTTTTGTTTTGTTTAAATAATTTATTTTTATTTTTGCTATTTCTCAATGAAAGTATATATTGTGACCACTCATTTGTACCGTCTCGACGAGACGGTTCAAATGGTGGTCGCGACATATACTTCCAAGTAAGTATAAAGGAATATTTAGGATTTTCCAGAAACGAAATGGTATGAAATGGAATAAACTACTAACATATACATCATCTACACGATATATCGGGTTACAGTCGCCTGTCAGACATGCGGATTCGTATATGCACAGGAAGATCAAGGTAACACAATTTGTTGACAATTCCGCTATTAAATAGTTTTGTTTGTAGTTCGACACGTGGCCGCAACAACCACTTCGCTACTTCATTGCATGTGCATATGAACGTATTTTGTTTGTTTGTTTATTGGTGTTTAACGCCTTATCAACAGCTAAGGGCATGTAAGGCCGGACGAACGGGTTCGATCCCGTTTTAACCTGATGTATTGGCAGTGGGGGGGGGGGGGGGGATATTTACATCGAGAACAAATATATATGCATGTATTATGTATGACCTACCGTAAACTTTCTATGGAGAGGATTTAGATAAACTTGCTACATAAATCCAGTCCCATTTGTATAGTACTGTTTATAAAGTCTATGGAAATCTAATAAAACAATAGCTGCTTACATAATTTGAACAGTCACAACTTATTGCCCCTCGGTGCTGTGGACGACCCAGGGCCCGTTTCACTAAACTTTGTACGACTAAAATGTTCGTAAGTGCGAATTTAGGATACTCTGGAAATTTCAATTGATGGATTTACATTTATTGAGCATAGGCTGCATATGCAGCCTATGCTCAATAAATGTAAATTCAATAATTGTTTACCAGAAAACCTTGTTAATGTGAAATTTACAGACTTTCATAATATACTGAACGTTTCCAATATAGTATGCTGTATGTAGACATTGAAGAATGATCGGTCTCTGTAGTACCTCAGGTCGTCCACAACACCTCGGGGCATAGAGAATAGTAGGTTAGTGCCGTGAATGGGAAAACATATCTGGCAATGCTTAGGAAACGGGATGGGCGTGGCTCTGTGCCCATCCCGTTTCCGTGCCGCGTCAGATATGTTTTCCCATTCACGACATTAACCTACTATTCTATTTATCCCGTCAACATTGTCAACAACATGTAAATCAACTTAATTTAGCTTTAACTGTTAGTTCCCCGAATGACCATGAAATAACTGTAAACAATGTACATACGATATGGTTCATGGAGTGGCCAGATCAACCATCTTTGTGTGTTCAAGCCATCAGCCAGTTTCACCTCTTGTGCCGTTTGACAAAGAACAATTGATACACCAATGTAGCTACCAATATGTAGAAATGCGATCGCGGTCGTTCCGCTGGGTGGCCAGTTAAGCCTTGCCAGATATTTTTCCCATTCACGGCACTAACCTACTATTCTATTCACATACGCCGTGAATCACGGTGCCATGAAACATTTTTGATATCCTGTCAATACGACCTAATCACTGCGTATGAATATGTGCGGTGGCTGGGGTTATTTGTATTGCATTTTAAATCTATTTGTAGGTGTTGACAGGATAAATAGAATAGTAGGTTAGTGCCGTGAATGGGAAAAATATCTGGCGCGGCACGGAAACGGGATGTGCTCGGCAGAGCCTCGCCCATCCCATTTCCTAAGCCTTGCCAGATATGTTTTCCCATTCACGGCACTAACCTACTATTCTCTATATCACGTATTATGGTTATATGTTTAGCTCAATGTTAGCATATATTATAACGATATATTAATTTAGTGTACAGTCGAACCTCCCCCAACGGCCACCTCTCTACAACAGCCACCTCTCTGTAACAGCCGCTATGTTGGCGCTGCTGGTAGCCGCAGTAGCCCTTTAACTATATTAAAACAGTCATTTGGCTACGAATATTTCAGCAAGCCTCGAAATTCCTACGCGTTTCCTAGCCTTGCCTGATAAACTTGATATCAAAAGACAGTAGTCTGGGGGGCCGTTTCACTAAACTTCGTACGACTAAAATGTTAGTAAGTGCAAACATTTTTGATAGTCTGTAAATATCACATTAACAATGTTTTCTTGTAAACAATTATTGGATTTACATTTATGCAGCCTATGCTCAATAAATGTAAATCCGTCAATTGAAATATAATCCAGTCAGTGATATACACACTAAATTTGTACCGACCACAAAATTGCGACATTTGTTTGAAGCGTCTCGTTTGAATTTAGGCACGTTGAATCTGCAAATATAGAATGCGTGTATTCCATGGCGGATTCACGTACTAGGGGAAAACCCGGCGCGCGCCCCCCTAAAATTTGGCGAGTAAAGATATGTTTGCTCTAAAATGCGCCATAACGCAGCAAAATGGGGTGTAGATATCAAATATATTCCGGAGGGCATACCGCCGGACCCACCTAGCAGTCTCCCGAGCTCCGCTTGGTCGACGAACAAACGGTGCTAGTTCGAAAATATAGTAAACTGTTTCAATTATGAAGTCCCGAACCGCCCCCACCCCCACCTAACCTGAAATCCTGGATTCGCCCCTGGTATTTGCTTTCTATTAGTTTAACGCCTCCGACTAGAACGTCCCTTTGATAAACAAAACAATAAAGCACACGACATCCAGTGGTTGGTAGTAAGTAAATTAAAGTAGGACTTCTTAAATTTGTAAATGTTGGAGACCTGTGCATCTGCGCAGCCTGATCAGGGTATGCACTGATTGCAAAAATACTAATAAAATATATGCCATACATTCATATAACCATATTTACAAGTGATCAATTCAAATAATATTGAACAGTTATCAAACGGCAATCGTACAGCTGATGCAATGTGATATTTTTGAAAGTCGCTACAAATTACGTGACATTAGAAGGTGCATGCAAGTGGTTGCAGATACAGATACAAATCAGTAGGCTATGTCCCTGGGGCCCGTTTCACTAAACTTCGTACGACTAAAATGTTCGTAAGTACAACATTAAGATAGTCTGTAAATTCCACATTAACAACGTTTTCCTGTAAAAAATTATTGGATTTACATGTATTGAGCAGACTATGCTCAATAAATGTAAATCCATCAATTGAAATTTCCAGACGATCCTAGATTTGCACTTACGAACATTTTAGTCGTACGAAGTTTAGTGAAACGGGCCCCCCGGTGGCTACAATTATGTTCGCACTAAATATTCCTGTGACACAATACCAACACACTAAATACTAAATACTAAAACATGTTTGGCCCAGTGTCAACATGATGCGATATGCCAGGAGCCGCGTCATTAGCACTACCATAATTTTTACCTGTGATACGATTATTTTTCTGACAATTTACAAATTTTATTTTATGTTGATTTTCGAAATATTCGACGGTGAACCAGTAAATCAAATGAATTAAGACCTAGGCCCATTTCTATCCGTGGCTAATTTTATCCAGAATACGTGTCATTAATGAGCCAACTGTTTACATTTTCTTTAATCAAAGTAACGGTTGCGGGCACACTTGCGGGGCCGGGTCTGATCGGCCGTCGGCCACGTTTAAACCTAAGTTGACATCTTGTATTGCGCATGTTCATTTCCCCGTGAGTAGATCTACGTAGACACTAATTAATTCATGAATATTTGAATGTAGATTTACCCGAGTGTGTCTACATATTTCTAAAATCGATATTATAATATGAAATAAGCACTGCCTATGACGGGCGACGTTAGTATATGAAACTAAATTTACCAATTGATAGCTTTACCATGATGTTAGTATGCTATAAACGGTACCGTAGTATATTGTAGTATTGCAGAACTACTTCCCGCAACTACCACGGTGTTACAACTTCTCTATTATAATCAAATGGTGTCATTGTCGCACTTCTCTTATTTGAACCAGTGATACAATTCAGATATTTCCGTTTCATATAGTACATTAATAGCCTAGGCATAGTGGAGCGCGTGGTCGAACGGTCTGAGGCGTCGGTCTGCTGATCTTACGATCGTGGGTTCCAACCTGGCGTGCGTTGTGTCCTCGAGCAAGACTTTCTTTATCCACACTGCTTCAGCCCACCCAGATGTAAATGGGTACCGGCTAAATACCGGGAACATCGATTGTATTTGATTGTATTTGATTGTATGTACATGTACTTATGAATAAAAATATGATTCCACAGTGATAAGCCTCAGTATTGAGGGTACTGGCAAAAGCAAAGCATTATGGAAACTGTATTCGTACATTTACGATCAGTTTAAGAAAAAATAACAAGGCTAAGAATCTTCAGTGATATTATTCCCAATTTTCGCAAACTCAGTCGTCATTGAGCACGACTGTCACTTCGAGAGTTATACACATTTTGCCCATTTTTGGTATGAATTGTGTTAAGTTTTACATTTACTTTTTTTGATTAACCCAGTGCTGTGTCAGATGTGTTTGTATCCTGGACTACAGCAACAGGTGCACTAGACGCACACTTGCAATGCATACTTTGTTCTGGTAGTCGTGTTCCCCAATTATCCCGGATCGCTTGACTATGTCTTGTATTTTTAAACTCACATCAGCAAATTTAAGTGCAGCGTGGCGGCTTTAGAAATTATCCAGGTGTTCCCTTCCAGTGATGCTATTATTTTCTCGATCCCTGGTGGTGTTTGAGCACATTTTGACCATTTTTCGTATTAGTTTTGTCCTTTTTACATACAGCTTCACTTAAGCTGTTGGTAAGAGGTACTTGTGTCATGAACTGTGAATACAGCACAGGCCGTGACACAACCGAGCAGGCGCAATAAAACAGCAGTTACAATGCATACTTGTTTCTGTTAGTCATGTCCACAGAGTATCATGGATCGCTTGACTTTGTCTTGTAAACAAAATCACAACATGTGCGCTTTCAATCCAATGCTATTGAGAGAGATATGGTGTGCTTCTATCTATCTAACGATGTTGAAAGATAGAGAGAGAAATATTATGGTTTCTATCTAATGATGTTGAAAGAAGGTGGGTGGGGGTGCGGGGGAGAGATATATTGTGGTTTCTAGGTAATGATAGAGAAAGAGACACACAGAGAGACATAGACAGACAGAGAGCGAGATAGAGAGAGAGAGAGACATACAGACAGACAGACAGACAGACAGACAGGCAGGCAGGCAGGCAGGCAGCAGGCAGGCAGAATATTCCAATGCGCACTTAAGGCATTTCTACTCTCTCGGGGGACTCTTCAGCGTTGTGATAAAAGCAACATTAGTCATCCTAACGACAACACAATTTTGAAATGCAGTAACTTCGATACTTTCCGATGTTATCTACATTTTGTTTTAGAAGCAGTTGGCCCTTCGGGCCAAATTATTCGTCGCCCGTATTGATAATACCACGTGTTGTAAAAACACCGTCTGCTTGGTTTATCGGTTTACGGTAAAACAAATTTTACACTTTCAATCATATGTTCAACCTAGTTTCACTGAATGGTAAGTTTTCATATACGCGTAACATAAAGCGGGCGACAAAGAGTCGCCCGTATTAAGGCTTGTCACGTTCAAATGAAAGTTAGTGTTACTCATCAAAATGCGTAATGCTGTCTAATCTATAAATAAATCCCAAAATCGGAACTGGGTTTGTACAGCGTGTACGGTTCCGTCTTAGACGGCCGAAAACTACGGTGTCCTGTTAGGGCCACATTACATTCTCGCGTTCTCGCTCTCTCGACTTATACACGAGATTGCGAGATCGCGAGAATGCGAGCGATCTCGCATTCTCGCGATCTCGCGGTCGGAAGTAAATATATGCGCATGCTCGCTGGGAATGCGTTTTGTACGGTGGCACAGAGGGGACATGGAAATATGTTTTACTTTCGCGTGCGCACGCAATGAAACGACGTACTCGTCAGTTTAGCAGGTTGTCTCCCTTGTCAGAATTTAATCGCCAGTTGTATTGTCTGTTCTCATAAGAAAGTATGCACTTCTACAGTTGCTAATATTAAAGTTATAAAAAAAGTTGTTGACATAAACAATCAGCTATACATATACATGGGCGTTATGTAGGTACATGTATGTTCCACTTGGATTATACAATACCTTTATACATACGGACATACCGGCTGATTATCACAAAATGTATTACATCTTCCTCCCTAGCTCAGTTGGTACGTAGTCGGACAATAATCGAACCATCTCTCTTCCGGCGCCGCTTTTGTTGTTTTTTAGGTTCATTGGCGTACTGTCGTCTATTTACCGTGCTACATGTATACTGTATATGAGCCAGTACATGGGAAACCATATCACTTGGTAATGCCACCCAGGGTAGCTCCAGATCAGCCTAAAACCTATTTCGCACGCGAAAGTAAAAAATATTTCCATGTCCCCTCTGTGCCACCGTACAAAACGCATTCCCAGCGAGCATGCGCATATATTTACTTCCGACCGCGAGATCGCGAGAATGCGACATCGCGAGAATGCGACATCGCGAGATCGCGAGAATGCGAGGAAGCGAGATCGCGAGATCGCGAGAATGCGAGATCGCGAGAATGCGAGATCGCGAGATCGCGAGAATGCGAGTTCGGGAGATCGCGAGAATGCGAGATCGCGAGATTTCGAGATTGAATCTCGCGTTTTCGCCTAGCGATCTCGCGATCTCGCCTCGCGTTCTCGCGTTCTCGCATTCTCGCGATCTCGCCTCGCGTTCTCGCGATCTTGCCTCGCGTTCTCGCAATCTCGCGATCTCGTGTATAAGTCGAGAGCGAGAACGCGAGAATGTAATGTGGCCCTAACAGGACACCGTAGAAAACACCCGACCCCGCTCTAATCAGAACGGGACCGTATAGCATAATTAGTAAACAGCGTACACATGCGCCCCGGATTTGATCTTCAAGTTGTAAGTACATGTACATGTATATTTGATGGTCGTCGCCAGTCAGGATAAGTTTGTTTTCTTTGAGTATTCCGGTTTCAACCCAAATTAAAGGTACATGCCCACGCAGTAGGCACAAACTGTTCTTTATAGGAATTAAATAAGTGTATATAATTATGTCACTATTCCACCAGTTCTAAAGATTACGAGTGCCCGCTATACAAATATAATCATTTATTAATTATCAATTTACTGTTAGCGACGCGCGGCGGTAACAGTCTATTTTGATAATGTGCGGGGACGACAACTTTCACATCACGGCTTGCGGTGCGCATGCACAGTATACTACGCGGTCCAGTAGGCTTCCCAATATGTCGAAACGTCCAGGACGGAAATTGTATGAAACGGCGTCGGCCAAACAAATGTCTGAGGGACAGGCAGTACAGAGAGAGAGTGGTTAATATTGGCGACCAGATGGAAAGAGTTACGTGGAGATTTAGATTTGGACTCGAACAGAGATTTTTCTTCTCAACTTCCGATACTTCACTGCGCATGTCAAAGATGTGATATGATTGACCGTGTCACGTGACGCGTATTGGTAAAAATAGCACGAGGTCGGAAAATACCCTTTCTGGTCGCGGCATATAAAATGCGATTTAACACCAATTAACATGCGCCGTAATTAAAAATAGCTCGTTAGTGGGTAGACAAATGGCTCATATAAGGCATGACAGAAAATGAAAAGTAGTAGTACAGTGTAACCTGCTGCGTGGGCATGTATCTTTAAGAAACATGCAGACGCCTCCATCTAAGCCGACTTCAATTGTTCTCGCGTTTGTTTGTAATTGTTATATAAATATATAAATAAAGTTTAAAAGAAATATTAGCATTATGATTACATAATACTGATTTTGTTATAATATCTTATCTAAAAATACCGGTCGTATGGTTATTTAGTTTCAAATGTCATTTCACAAGTCGTCCATATAATATATTATAAAAATAATAAATGCAATATGCCGATTTGTATAGAAAATAATAGAAACAAATTACTACTTATTTCTTTGAAGGAAACCGAATAAAAAAAAGACAACTATTTGAACCACTATGAAAACAACTGTACAATTCTGCCACGCATATCCAACATTAACATATTTGTGAGCCGTAAATCGTACGACTATAAACAGGACAAGTTATTGCAATGATGCAACAATTCCAAGTGTCAAAATCCGACGTGACGTTGGTAAATTTATGCGCAACTTTGCGACGTCATTTTCAGCCTTTCATGACGTTGTCATTAAGGCTGGTTTTCACAGAGCGCGGCCCATATGTATATACACTTACTACGAATTATATCATATTAGTGACAGTGTCCAACCTTTAATTATACATGTATTCGCACGTGTAAGCACCAAACATTGTTTTCTTATTAATATATTCAAGGACGTAACATCTGTATCTAAAATTATGCGTATACTTTCGCACTACAATAGAATTGTCAGTAAAAAAAGGAATTTATACATAATTAGACAATGATCTATAATGTAATTGTGGTGTCGCCAGATTGCCACACATATATATGTTTTGTTCATGGTGTATGACTGGAGACTTGTCCTTCCCACTATGTAATTACTAATTAGATAAATTAAAGCTATTTAATACATGTCTCTCAGAAACAAATCCGTGTCTAATTCCAGGATATGGGGCTGTTGAAAGTAGAATTTGCCTGTACACCCGATGGACATCTAATATTACATGACAAACAATTATTTGACTGTCGAATTCCTACATCGGCATATTTTGTTTTTAATCTAATTTTTTAGTTTAATCTAACTCACACCCACCCCACAGCGGAGAACAAACATTTATACAGGAATTAATTATTGTCTTCATTTGCTCAGTAAAGTTGATATTCAAGTTCGAGTCAAATCTGTGTTTACCCCTTTCAACACTAGAGACCTCTCAGTACCGTAACCAGGATGAGGAAGATGAGGAGATCACCTCGTCTCTTAATTTGCCGATATTTTTTTTTGCTAAGAATTAAATAATCCCCGGGGAAATGGCGGGCAGAATGCTCCCTGGCCCCCATATCGGGACTTTGTCTCATTCAAGATCTGCATCGTTTGAATATATTTGTTTAATTTTTACAAAATGACCCCCTTTTCTGCATAACGGAAGTCTCAAACTTAACACGAAACAGTTCATGTCAGTTATCTAGTAAAATAAAATACAAAGTCGTCGGATTTTTATGAAATACAATGGTGTGTATTGTGATAATAGAAATAGAAAACTTACATTATGGAAAGCAAACAAAAAGGTATAAAGTTCCCGACACATATGAGACGCAGTCCTTTTAAATATCCGATAGCTAGTACGTATCACAGTATATCTCTTTCCAATAACCAACCAATTTCACACACTTGCAGGGCTCCAGATAAGGAATTAGTAATTGAGTATTGTCACTCCATCATTTCTGAAGCAATTGGGTATTTCAAAGTTTTAATTGGGTAAAATAAAATCGAACTTATTGAATAGTTGGCTTCTAAATTAAAATATGTCTTGTCATTTCATTAGAGTTGTCTCCTTGGAGACAATTCTAATGAAATACCAAGATGTCGTTTTATGGAAAAATAAGAAAATATGCTATATTTGTGTCTGTTTATTGTTTTCTTAGCATGATACAGATACCACAAATGTTTCATTGCTTTTTGATACTCACTACTTCCGATTTTAATTGGGTTGTTGTCAATTTTAATTGGGTATTTAAGCAAATACACACCTTATCTGGAGCTTGCACTTATAAATGTATCAATAAATTAACATAGATCCACAATGACTTAAAACTATGTAATGTTATCGAGTGTTATTTTATGTGTCAGCCTACATGATAAATACAAGAAATACATGTTTTGGTGTAAGTTAACCTAGCATGGGATGAATTTGATGGAGATAATTTATATCATTACACACATTCAGTTGATGACAGTTACTTCCCTTTATAAACAAGCTTTGAAGGCGCAATTGTTTCAGTTTGTGTTACTTATGGTTGGCTATTAATGCATGAAATAAACTATGTCAGTGAATACACAAGGTATGTTGTTGTATAGAAATGTGTATATATATCTTACATCGGAATAAACACGCTATCCACACTGTTGAGTGTCAAAATAACCAGTCAGCTGTGGTTGGCAAGTGGGTTGGGTAGGGGAAATATGGCCCATTTGTTTTTATTCAAATGAAATGTTAGCTACCAGCCCACACGTGTACCAAGTTTTAATTTCTACAGTATGTTAATAACTGCAGAGGTAACTTAAATAGAAAATATTAACTTGGTACACGGGTGGGCTGGGTATGCTAATTTCCGGTTTCATGACGTCATGGCATGATGTAAACTGATCAATATTATATTTTTAAAGAAATGAGATGTTGTATTTAGCAAAACGGGTACAATTTATAAATTTTTGAGAAAATGAAATTTTGCCAAACTCGGATGCGATTTCAGGGCCTTACCGCACCTTCCTCTTTCCAGACGATCCTAAAGTTTCACCTACGAACATTTTGGTCGTACGAAGTTTAATGAAACGGGACCCTGGTATTCACTATGTGTTTCCCTTGTTCCACAGAAAGGCGGTGAAGTGTGTCCTGCTAATAGCCGGTGCTGCGGTCTGCATGATACTTCTCCATAGACTCGCCTCATACCCCTACATCGTATACCGCTCCCATGGTAACACGTCACGTGACCACACCACAAAGGGACGAACACCATCATCGACTGCCAATAACGTTTCTGGTGATGACGTTGTAAGCGATTCTATTGGTGACGGTATAACGTCAGACAACGAGTTCCCGATTCCGAAGATATTACATTTCGTATGGGATACTCACTCGATTCTTACGTGTTTCCGCGAAAACATCAAGTCGTTTTACACAAATCACCCAGACTGGACGTTTTACTTGTGGACGTTCAGCAGTTCACGGCAAATGCTTGCCGACAAAGCTCCTGACGTGCTGATGAAATATAATCACTATGGGGCTCACGTGTTTCGATGCGACGCCGTTAGATACGCGCTGCTATACGAATATGGAGACGCGTATTTCGACATCGATACATGGAGTATCAAACCGCTAGATGACGTCATCAGGAATCACTCCGCGGTGTTATGTCCCGAACCAATCGAACATTCCGCTATTCTCTACAAGCGACGGGTCCTCATATCTAGCGCCTCGTTATTGGCCCGACCGAGACATGCGTTTTTCAAACAGCTGATGAATGCATTGCCGCTAACTGATGACAGGGTTGTCGGCAATGCCTTTTCGAAAACGGGGCCACAGTTTATAACCGCGCAGTATGAGAAGTTTATGAAAGTAAACGAATCTAGAGCTGAAGACAATGAGGTAGATGTTGTGTCCAGTGAATACTTTCAGGATAATGTTGACCTGGGGCAGTTTTTGACTATTATCGGCAAGTGTCGCCAGTCACGTCCAGTGTTATATCGGGCCAACTACACGCTGAAAGGGGCGGATATGTCTACCGACGCGTGTGATTCGTGGAAGGCACATGGCGGCGGGCAACGACGACTGAGCCCGAAGGCGTATACGAAGCACACGTGGTATCACGTGTATCAGCGGAAGATGCCGATTGGCCGATTCAACATTTCCGACGTGATTCCGAATATTAAGATATATCCCGATATGTGACTGTGAGGAGACGTATACACTGTATATTATTTGTTACGTCGTGACGGCGTCACGAATGTAACCGAAGAAGCTTACTTAAACACAAACAGTTGTAGCATAAGGCCATAGCAAGTTCTTTCTCTGTTAATCGTCCACCCAGATGGCCAAATCTTACCTGCGTATCCGGTAAAAACTAACCAGGTATTCTTGAAAAAAGAACTAATGTAACTTTATGTTAAAAACTTCCTGCAAAGGGTTGAGGAAGTTTTTAGCATAAATTTAAATTTCTGCCATTAAAAAATAAGAAGAAAATACGCTAATGAAACTTATTAAGTGTAAATTCATGAACGGATATAAAACGTGCACATGTCCCCAATCAGTTTTCATATTACTCCGCCAGTAAATAGTGTCAAATAGCATACAGCGTTTGTTTGTTTTTTCACAGAACCACTCTAAAAACTTATTTTTTTATTAATTCGTTCCCACGAAATAACAATTCGTTCCCTCAATTTCACAATTCGTTCCGTCAAATTAACAATTCGTTCCCACGATATAACAATTAATTCCCTCGAATTAACAATTCGTTCCCACGAAATGACAATTCGTTCCCTCAATTTAACAATTCGTTTCTTCGAATTAACAATTCGTTCCCACGATATAACAATTAGTTCCCGCGAATTAACGATTCGTTCCCGTGGGAACGAATTGTTATTTCGTGGAAACCAATTGTTAAATTGAGGGAACGAATTGTTAATTTATTGTTATATCGAGGGAACGAATTGTTAAAGTGAGGGAACGAATTATTATTTCGTGGGAACAAATTATTAAAAAAAAATATACGTCCCCTGCGGGGCTCCGTAGTATTAATACGACTTAACCATCACGTTATTGCGTCATGCGGATGGTGGAAATATCCACCATGGATACAGTGTTGAGGGAACGAATTGTTCGGGGCTCCGTAGAAACGCCATTTGCTGGCTGCATTCCCATTAGAAAATATGGTACTATTAATTATGATTTACAAGGGAGATAATTTGTGCATACTTTCCGAATATGCGTACACCGATATTTGTCGCCGTTTCATACTTGCTACGGGTAATGTACATACATAATACATAAAACTCTGTTACAGTATTTATTTTTTCATGTACATTCGTGACCTATGCTGATGCAGATCTGACTGACATCTGTGCCGCCCGAACTATATCACCACACATCACATCACTATTCTAGGTCTGTGGTTCTGTTAAAAATATATAAAACAGTATGGAACAAAATATTCTTACACCATGGGGAGCGAGTGACCTTTGAATTGTGTCAGCCTGCCATAGAACACAGGCATTCGGCAGTTTCGGCTTTCATCTGTATAACTATAGACTATAAACAACAAAGCAAATGGCGTTCTGTTAATCTCAAGGGAAGTAATCATTGTAATATATGCAGTATTACCAGCGCCGTTCAATTATAGCAGTACAGACGAAAGCCGAAACAAATCGAATGGCTGTGCCATAAAATTTATAAAAAGACAAATGGAGTTAAAAAATAACAGGGGAAGTAACGAATGATAGTATAATTGTGTTGTTAAAATACGCAAAGTGCGCTTTTAGCGACAGCATAATGAGAAATCTCAGAGAAAGTCTCTTATAAAACTCTTCCCAGATCTTGTTGTATCAACATTATATAATGATTATAATTCTGATATACATGTGTATATATGTATATATTCGACCGACTGACCGACTCTCACCCAACTGGGAAAGGTCGTCCGACAGATTGGAAACTCGTGGCGATCACACCCCCCCCCCCAACTCTATATTCCCGCACGTGACAGCCAGAACGTTCGGGTTATTATGAATAAATATCAACCAATCGCATGTATCGACTGTAAGTTGATCGTCATTGACTGAAAAAAATCCATACGTGGGAACAATTATATTTGGGACAAGTTCTGCGCGAAAACAGAAAAGTAGAGCTCCAGATAAGCGTATTTTACACACTTGTTTTAGCAGAATAAGCATTGATTATCAACAGTGGGAGCACACAATATTCACAGCAATGTGAAAATGCGCATTGACTTTCAAATTGAGTAGTGACAATACTGTCATAAAGTTGAAAAGTTACTTAGTAAATTAATTTTAAAATGTTCCCTATTTAATAAGGAATACAATCAATAATAGGGGATATAATACTCTTTAGATACAAAACTTATCTGGAGCCCTGGGTGTCGTCAGCTGCCTTTTAGCAGTGAATGAATGTTCTAATAGAGACGATTCTGATACGCCGTCAAAATACGGTTTCAATGTAAAAAATGGAGAATGCATGGGACACCGCTTTGCTATTTATTCAGTATGTATGCATATCCATAATTCGATTGTTGTCCACTAATACAATTGACTTTTGGATATCCAAATATCGAATTATGGATACCCGATCTAAAGGTAACTATATATTTTCCATGTTCCATGCTTTATTAGTTTATATGTGTCTGTGACTGGAGAAATGGGGCTTATGGGATTTGCGAACAGCCTAGCTCCTGGACCAATAGCACACTCCTGTAGCATGATATATATTGCTTGATAAAAGTATGGCGGGTGCTTCATTGGTGGAATGGCGAACAGTTCAGATCCTGATCAGACTGTGCAGATGCACAGGCTGGCTTGGATCTGCACTTGTCACAAAAAACATCAGCCCCATTTATCCAGTGACAGCCACATATAAGATACCTAAACGCTATATATAATATGTACATTTATACTACTAATGTTTAGTAGCAATCTTCTTAAGTATACTACTTTATTATATACCTACCCATGAAATACATCGATGAAATAAACAACTTCCGGTGAAAATACGACTACTTCCCTTATCTATATTCATAACGTGCACCTGAAAGAAAACAGCACAAATAGGCTGCAAATACACATTCATTACCATATACAGTCTAAAAAACTGCTAATTTCCATGGAGCGGTATATAATAAATAGAACATACACATACATAAATTGGTTATTTTACCGTGTCAATGTGTTTATCTGACATGTACATGTAAATTTGAAAGCTTCATTTCGTAACATGTTGAATGTTGAACAACAACTAGAGAAAAGATGGCTTCCATGGGGGAAATGATTTGCCTGTTCTATTATTTTTGGAAATTTACTAGTTCCACATGAAGAATATTTGTTTAAAGGTATAACATATACAGTTTACTACATTTTGACCTACATGTAACAGGTTTGGGTATGCACTTCGGATGCTCACATTTTTGAATGGGTCAAATTGTAGCCGTAGATAACATATCGGAGGCGAATTATTGTAGCTACAGAACACCACACAAAGGCAGAAAACAATACACACAATAACTATTTCAGGTGTAACAACAGATTTCCTTTTTTTAAACAGTATTATCCTCAAAGCAACACATATAAAATAAAACGACAACAATTAAATACATTAATGTTTAGGGTGGCATCTCAAATCGTCCAGTAACATCGAGTCGTGTCACGTGACCGCTAATTTATCGGGACGCCCGATGGTCCTCGAAAATCCAGCTGAATCGATGGGCTGAAAATAGATATAGAAATTATAAACAAAATATACCACAAGATGACTTTATTCACGCCAATATGAACACAAGTCGAAGACTCGGACTTGTGACACAAAAATAATGTCCAGTAAAAAATCCCACCCACCTGTAGCCGATTTCACCAACATTGCAAAGTATACTTTTCTAGCAAAATATACTTTGAGGGAGTAATCGTTTATTTTTCCCGAAATGCATTATGTCATATAGAACTAACGACTGCATATATTTGATGATTAAAAGTATGCAGAATTATTATACTGAATTTATTACATTATCACAACCAAAATGGCTGTGATAATGTAATAAATTCAGTATAATAAAAATTAATAAATTTATCCTACAATTGAAAAGTTCTCCCTCAAAGTATACTTTGCTAGAAAAGTATACATGTACATGTGCAATGTTGGTGAAATAGGCTACTGGTCTCGTACTGTACAGTACTGGGGTAATGCGATTTGTTTAATGGGCATTTTTGTGTGTCACAGGTTCGATTCTTCCGCCTGTAAATATGAACATCGATCTATGACAGCCGTGCCAATGTGCGGCCAATTAAAGGGATCGTGTCCACAGATATACCAGATTTTTCGCATCAGTCCATGTGATGAAATTCGCCAAAAACATAAAAAAAAAATTCAAGTACCTTACTTGGTGGACACCCTGTACATGCTATCAATAATTGTGATAAACAGTGCACAATTGCTAGATATACATTGGTGTAAAATGTTAGGATTCTGCACATTCATGGCGCATGATCACGTGGTTACAACAACAACAATTGCTGAACGTGTTGAAAGCGCGTCCACTCCAAAGTAAGTATTATTGGATATTTTCCTTAATAGGCAGTTGATTTTGATGAAATATGGCACAGCTGCATGAGCTGTATTTGGTGGTCCCGGGAGTTTATGCAAAAAGTGTAGATCCTGATGAGACGGCTCGTTACGACCCGGCTAATCTGGATCTGCACTGTTTGCATAAACCGCTATAGCGGGCTTTCGGGTTCAAAAGGTTAATAGGCAACGGATATTGGTGAAATATGGCACAGCAAACGCGTCTTCATGGGTTGCATTTGGTGGTCCCGGGAATTGTTCGCAAAAACGACAGAAATTTGGGCCAAAGTACCGATACCACCAAATGCAGCTTAACAAGACGCGTTTGATGCGCCATATTTCATAAAAACCCGTTACATAATAAGGACAAAATAAAAGAATACGTACTTTTGGAGGGCTTCTGGAAGTTTCAGTACTACTTGTTGTTGTTGTTGTTGTTGTTGTTACCACGCGATCATACACCTTGCAATTGCTAGATATACATTGGTGTAAAGTATTAGGATTCTGCACCTGGTAATAAACAAATATGTTTGTATCGCCCCTCGTGGGTATTATTATGTAAGTATTTTCAGTGCCTTTATGACACAGAGCAGTCAGCGTATCACTTTATCTCTGACGATCATATCTGATAATAAGAGCAAGTGCAAAAAGAAACATGCATTGGGGCACAAAGCTCCAGATAAGGTGCGTAATTTGATCCACTTTGGGCGGGGGGGGGGGGGATTTTGTTATTTCTTCACCAAAATATTTGGCCAAATTACGCATCTTTCTAATTAACTGGAGCTCTGTCAGAGCTCCATATAAGGAGCGTATTGGCGTATTTTTACGCATTTATTTTAGCAGAATACGCATTAATTATCAAAAGTGGGAGTTCAAAATACTCCATTGATTTTTGCAGCTCAACTAAGTAATTTTTCAACTGTATTACAGTATAAATAAGTGAATAAGTAAGAACACACTCAAATAAATGAATGTTTGAATTTGTTTCGATCATCCCTATTTAATAATGAAGAAAATCAATAATCCATTTGTAAAAATTTGATTTGAAATCAGGGTGTACAATACTCCTTACGCACAAAGCTTATCTGGAGCTCTGCCTACTTGATTTATTGAATCACAGTGAAATTTCTCTAAATCGGACACCCTCATACATCCGGTTTAGAGAGGATTCGCTGGTTTGCGGTACTTACGATCGTATTTCGTGGCAAATATGTCTGTCGGGTTTCAGTTGAAGCAGGTCTGGAGCGTTGACCAGAAGTCGTCTTTCTTTTCGTAAAATGTGTCATATTCTGCAGAAGTAGATAAATGGAATGAAATGGAGGGAGTTAGCCCAGTTGTTAATTGACCTACATTTTCACAAATCACAGTTTATGTAATTGATTTACCCATGTATAGCGCATGTTACTTGTGGGTAGAAACAAGTTAAGGGGGCAGTAGAAACAGGGGACCAACTATATGAGAGATAACTCCCTTTATTCCATTGACCCCTTAATTCTCACTAATTACATGTACGTATGTAATTTATTAACGCATAACGCACGCTACCTTTGGGCAGTCGAGCAGTCATTGCCAGCAACGGACTGTCCGGCTCATCGTAGTCCGCCTCCGTATTTGTCTGGCGGACTGGTTCCCGCCTGGCCGAGTCTACTTGCGGAATCTCCGTCGTCCTGTGTCCATTCCGCGGCTGTGTTATCTCCCTTGGACTGCCTCTGGGTGCTGCGATGGTGATTATGCCGTTGTCACGGGCTCTCTCAGCTCCGCGGCGGCCGTTGGTGGATTCTCTCGGTGGCACGGGCGGCGCTTCCTGAAATAAGATGTAAATATGTTCATCATTTAGTTTAACCCTTACCGTGCTGATTAAATTTTGTCGTCTGCTGTTTATGTTTTACTTTCGATTTTTTCTCATCAAAAACATGGTTCGACAGCATTTTAGAATCATTTCCAAAGGAAATGATTCTAAAGTGCTGTCAAACCATGTTTTTATTGACAAATAAGGCAAAATATAAAGCAACAGCAGACGACAATTTTCGTGCTCAGCAGGCGAAGGGTTAATGATTATTTATTGGTTGTTTTGACTGTATATGATGTATGGAAAAAAAACCTTAAAACTGAAGATGCGCTATTATCAACCAGTTTTTGAAATGTGGCTGCAGGCTTATGGAATTTTTCGACCAGGGTAGACCTTCACGTCTGCTCAATCGGTAAAGCGTTTGTACGGTAAAGCAGAGGACATGTGTTCGGATATTCGCATTATTCTCGCCCTGTGACAAGTGCAGAACGCGTAATGTTTGTAGCAAACAGTAAATAGCCTTGCAGGCTGCAATAGTGCGCTATTAGATCAGGGGGCCGTTTCACTAACCTTCGTACGACTAAAAGGTTCGTAAGTGCAAAATTATGATTTCATATTAACAATGTTTTCTTGTAAACAATTACTGGATGTGCATGTATTGACCATAGGCTGCATCTCAGCCTACGTTCAATACATGACGTACAAAGTTTAGTGAAATGGGCCTCAGGTGTCTTTATAATAGTTGCACCACATGTAGATCCCGGGCCTTTGCCTATAAAACATTCAGTGCTCTCCATTCTCTTGCTTGAGATCAGGATGTTAGTTTGGTCGATGCTGAGCTGTGCTCAAATGTGGCTGTCACTGGAGAAATGGGGCTTATGGGATATGTGACAAGTGTAGATCCTGATCAAAGAGCACACTCCTGTAGCCTGATAACGATATATATTGCGTGTTAGATGCATGGCATTGTTTCATTGATGGAATGGCGAACAGTGCAGATCCTGATCAGACTGTGCGGATGCACAGGCTGGTCTGGATATACACTGGTCGCAAACCCCATAAGCCCCATTCTCCAGTCATGATATGACACAATATGACATATATGAACGAACAATCAAACAATTGACTACATACCTGTTGCGTAATTGCATATCTTGGCCTATTGGTAATACACAGTTCTTTGTCATCCACACGCCTCCTCCCATTCCACCTCATCATTGCCGTTGTCGTGTGGATCTCCACTCGGTTGCCATGTCTCACTACGGCCCTCATCATCAGGCCCGCCACGCCACTCCAGGCCCGCACATCTTCTGGCCCACCCATTGGTCCCAATTTGCGCCTACTGAGTGGGTATGTACCTTTAACCCAATCCTCCAAATACAATGTTTGACCATTCTCTCCTACCTTTCACTATTCGTATGGATGCTGTGGAACCGACTTTTATATGGTATGCAACCTGTCTGCAATTGATCTGCACATGAAAAACGATAGGTTCATGTATTTATAAGAAGGAAATGTTCAACCTCGTAATGACCCTCAATGTTGTTTACATTATTTGGCACCTGAAACTTTGTTTACATTACGTGACCAGCAGGTTCAGTGTTTTCTTTCCCAGGCAATTATGAATCAGGATTTGCAAGTGGTTGTGGCCTCAAAACATCCAGATTATTTTCTTATACCGGAATAATTTGCGCCCCTTTGATAGTCGCACTATTTAGCGTATTCTTACCTTACGTTAAAGAACTGCCCCTTCAAGATATCGCCACAGCCGCGGCAATATTCTTCCAAACCGTAGGCCAACGTATTACACCAGCCCCTTGCCGTTGAAGCTCCGCCGGGCACGGCCCACTTAATCCGCTTGATCAAGGGGTCCTTCGCAATAACTACCGGTGGCCGCTCGACCGGGTCGCGTCTCGCCGACGGAAGGTCCTCTTGATTGACTGGCTCTTCGCAATCACCGATATTGGCCTCTCTATGGGCGTTGTGGCCCTCTTACGGATGCCTCGATTACTCGCCTGGCCCTTGGCCTTATCCAATACAGGACGCTCAATGGTAGCTGCGTCTCGTCTCCGCGTGGCCCGCAAATCTTTCTTTGTTGATGCCTGAGATTTCGGGCCTCCGGTTGAACTTGCAGGCCCCTCGGGCTTTGTTTTTTTTCGGAGTTGTTATATTCGCCTTTCCCTATTGTAAGTATAACCACAGATTGAAGTAACGGACCAAAGTCTATAAATGCATCAACTATACGTAAACGAGTCATTAATTAAAGAAATACTGGTTTTGTTTTACTCTGTGATAAGAGATAAACAAGAAACAGTCGTTAATTTATTTCTGCTGTGAGTTGGTGGTGGTGAGGTGGGGGGGGGGGGGGGGGGGGGTATGCCATGCTACACATGCATGTATGTTGCTCTAATTTAAACATACATGAAATAACAATTCGCTCCCTCGAAGTAACAATTCGTCCCCACGATATAACAATTCGTTCCCTCGAATTAACAATTCGTTCCCACGAAATGACAATTCGTTCCCTGAATTTAACAATTCGTTCCCTCGAATTCACAATTCGTTCCCACGATATAACAAATCGTTCCCACGAATTAACTATTCGTTCCCGTGGGAATGAATTGTTAATTCGTGGGAACGAATTGTTAAATTGAGGGAACGAATTGTTATTTCGTGGAAACGAATTGTTAAATTGAGGGAAAAGATAGTTATTTCGTGGAAATAATAACAAAAAAAAATTCTACGTCCCCTGCGGTTCTCCGTAGAATGTGACTTGGGCATTATATATTGCAAAAATATGTAAAACTTACAGAGCAAGTCAGGAAATGTGTCAACAAGGCAAACAGTATGCCCGGCATTATTAAAAGAACATTCTCATATATCGATAAAGATATGTTCCTTGTTTTCTTCATGATAACACGAACCAATGCGAATGACGAGTAGAATCTAACTTGAAACCCAGTTTTCAGCGTAAAATTCCATTCAGCCAACATAACTGACACACGTTATTCGCAAAGGGAGATAATTATGCATGACCTGCAAACATATCTCTATCAAGTTATCCCGAACATAATTGAAATCAGTTACACTGGTTAAGCCACATATGGAATATGAGACAGTAGTTTGGTCACCTTACCTACTAGAAGACATCGTTCTAATTTAATACATGTATGGGCAACGAAGAGCATCTCAGTTAGTAGATAACATAGTAGTGAGGCATTTAGATTATGACGAAAGGATGAAGATATTAGGTATATCGTCTTAACGATTCCGCAGGCGGCGCTGTGACCAAATTCAAGTACA
Organism: Conchocele bisecta; assembly: GCA_029237695.1. Lineage (NCBI taxonomy): Eukaryota > Metazoa > Mollusca > Bivalvia > Lucinida > Thyasiridae > Conchocele > Conchocele bisecta. Next base: position 65,190,567 of record CM055280.1, read on the forward strand.
TTTATACACAATAAGATATGAAATTGAAAAACTGGATAAGCTGTTTTTCAACAAACATTTTTGATATCCTGTCAATACGACCTAATCACTGCGTATGAATATGTGCCGTGTTATTTTTATTGCATTTTAAAGCTATTTGTAGGTGTTGACGGGATAAATAGAATAGTGCCGTGAATGGGAAAACATATCTGGCGTGGCACTGAAACGGGATGTGCTCGGCAGAGCCTCGCCCATCCCGTTTCCTAAGCCTTGCCAGATATATTTTTCCCATTCACGGCACTTCCACGTTTTTCTGCCGACGAACTTTTGGCTATTAAACACATTAAACCTAAAAAATATTTAAATGTAAGTACTTTTTCACCAATAACAAAAAAGTCACCCTCCCCAAAAGTTTTTGTTTGATGAAATTCCATCAAATATTGATTTTATAGCGAAAAAACAAGTTTCCTAAGGGAATTTAACATGGGGAAAAGAGGTGGAAGACGTAGGGAAGGAGCCAAAAAAAAAACGAAACAAAAAAGGAAATCGACTCCGAAACCTGGCTAGATAGCTTGGAAATGGTGTAACTACGAACACAAGCTACATTTTGAAAATTGGTCACAAATAAAAAAAAATAGGAAAGAAAAATATATGTTTAGCCCCCATGTTCATTTCCATAGCAAAATATTTTTTTCGCAATAAAATCAACATTTTACATAATTTCATAAAATAAAAAAAATTGGGGAGGATGACATTTTTGTTATTGATGAAAAAGTACTTATATTTAAATATTTTGAAGATTTAATGTGTTTAATGGCCAAAATATCGTCGGCAGCAAAACGTGGAACAGACAGTAGATAGCAGAATAGAACCAAGCAAAGAGCTGCACTGTAGTGTATTTTCCCAGCGTGTCGTCCATGACTGGAACTCCGCATGGGACGTAGAAATATTTTTTCATTAATTCGTTCCCACGAAATAACAATTCGTTCTCTCAATTTAACAATGTGTTCCCACAAATTAACAATTCGTTCCCACGAATTAACAATTCGTTCCCTCAATTTAACAATTCGTTCCCACGAAATAACAATTCGTTCCTACTGCATCAGTAAATAATGTAATAAAGCATACACGCGAGAAAGAACTTGCTATGTCTTTACATAAACCCCCATTTCCCTGGTCAAATTCCCATTAATGCAACCTACCTCAGGGGCGGATCCAGGATTTATGTCTAGAGGGGGCGTGGATTTCAATTTTCATAAAATTCAGATTATTTTTTCTGCATTTTCTTTTTATTTCTCATCAAAAGTATATGTTGTTGCCACTCAGTTGAACCGTCTAGGCGAGACGGTTCAACTGAGTGGTAACAACATAAAATTAGTGCGAGAAATAAGAAAATAATCCGATCTTTCCACGAAACAAATGGGTTAAAATCTTACCTCGACTCATTTTAGCCTGCGAGGGGGCGTGCGCCGGACACGCCCCCGCCTGGATCCGCATCTGTAGCTCTTGCGTCCCTTTCGAGTTCGACTTCTGAGTGGAACAGCTCTTCTTCTGCAAAGGTGGAAGACTCGGACCTATGACACCAAAAAAATGCCTATCATAAAAAAATCCCATTACCCCACCCACTTGGTCTCGTACATTACCATATACTATTTATAGAATATGGTACTGTACGAGACCAAATGGGTAGGGTAATGGGATTTTTTTAATAGGCATTTTTTTTGTGTCGTAGGTCCGAGTCTTCCACCTGTGTTCTTCTGTTGATCACGAGACCTATCCTTGCGGGCCTCCGCCAACTCGACCCGCTCCGTTTCCCCCAGGAGGCGGGCCTGTTCCGCCCGGTAATATTCTTGAACGCCCGCCTGCCCTTCCTTGCGTATTCTCCGTTTCATCCACTTTCCCCATTGGGACTGCCTAAACTCGGTGTTCATGTGGACGATACAATCGTCGCCGTGGACGATACAATCGAATCGTCGCCGACAATAAATCCCGGAACGATTGCTGTATTTTGAACATATGTATTCATTTTACTTTTGCAGTAAACAAACAAACACGATCTGGTAGATTGGTGTTTCTAATGTAACGTCATCGATTGGCCATGGTAACGACGTCACTTGGTTGGCGGTGGAATGTAAAACACGACGTAAAATTTAAACGAATGTGACCGTCAATAGGTGCGAACATGAAACTCCATGAGATATAATTAAATAATGAAATAATATCACACATAGTAATGTGCATGTATAGTAGTTGCGAACAGTAACTCTTACAATCTACTCCCGTACCGTCTGTAGGCTACGGACGGTACGGGAGTAGATTGCAAGAGTTACTGTTCGCAACTACATGTATACCACACCCTGTTCTGGCGCTACGCTCGTCATTACCAACTGCACAGTTTCATCAACAACATACACGTAGCCCCTGATCAGGTTGTACAGTGGAACATGCTGGTCTGGGACTACACTGGTCACATATGTGACTGATCAAACATGCCATCAGATCCATGTGTGGCTGTGACCAGGCGCGGATCCAGGATTTCGGGTTAGGGGGGGGGGGTGGCGTAACTATTTTGAAATACTTGACTATAACCGAGTGGAGCTTGGGATAGCGCTAGGGGGGTCCGGGCATTCCCCCCGGATTTTGTTTTGAAATCTACATCGCATTTCCTGCGTTCTGGCGCATTTTGGAGCAAAAATATTGACACTGTCACAGTATGTACGTAGAAACGTGCCTTGTAACTTGTAAACTAATCTTTACTCGGCCAATGTTAGCGCGCCCCCCCCCCCCCCCCTGAATCCGCCCATGGTGACTGAAGACATGTGACTTACAGGATCTGTGACCAGTGTAGCTCCTGACCAAACAGCACACTCGATAGCACACAAATAGCCCGATAACGATACATAGTTCTTGTTAGAAAAGCATGACGGATGTTTCATTGACTGAAAGCCTATCAATTAACTTAAAACAGTTAATATTCGACCCAGATTGACTGCATAGCGACCAGTGTAGATCCTGGTCAGACTATGTGGATGTAGCCACATCTCATTTGCTGGATCTCTGTAGACAGTGGAAAATATGTTTTACGTCCCAGTTATCAATTGGTAAATTTAGTTTCATACACCGACGTCGCCCGTCATAGGTAGTGCCTATTTCATATTACCAATTAGGGACGGGACCTCGGTTTCGAAATACCAGTCTCATCTGATAGACCAATGGGATGGAAAGTTAATGCATAGGGCGGGGATTAAACCCACACCCTCTGGGGCCGTTTCACTAAACTTCGTACGACCAAATAATAATGTTCGTAAGTGCAAATTTAGGATCGTGTGGAAATTTCAATTGATAGATCTACATTTATTGAACATAGGCTGCAAATCCAACAATTGTTTACAAGAAAACATTGTTAATTTGAAATTTACAGACTATCATAATTTTTCACTTACGAACATTTTAGTCGTAGGAAGTTTAGTGAAACGGGCCCCAGTGCCCTAACTTTATTCCACAACCCATCCCAATTTGACCAGGAACTACACTGGTCACACATCCCATAAGCCCAATTTATCGAGACACAGCCACATATGTGTATATACCATACCAGTCGCCAGCTGTATGTCGAACATTACCGAAAAGGCCGGTGACATTGCTAACGCGCGGGTAAACTTTAGAAATATCACTGCCGTCACACTCCTAAAGCGAGATAACCTCGTGATCATCTGTTTGTCATGTTATTTGCATTATCTCCCTTAGACACCGTTTCTACTAGTCTGACCTTGGGGGTTCCACTTCGGCGGTCACAGAGATAATCAAAGGGGTTCCCGAGGGGTGATACAATTTATTGAGATGTTCCGCTCACACATTCAGACGACAATACAATATGTCGCCAATTCGATAAATAAATAATAAAAAATGTATCCAATTTGCACACATAAAACATTTGAGTTAGTTATATTTACAGCGTGTTAATAATGTATTAATTATCGCTAAACCCCATGCTTACCCTCATTACGCAGTGCGACAAGTAACCAGCCTTCTCGCGCCAATCATAAATGTGTGTAATGGTTTTCCATGGTACACATCGATTTATAGCCAAATAAAAGCATAAAATAAGCAGAACTCCAGCCTATCATATTTTATTTACAATAAATATTCATAATTCTGCAACTATATGGCAAATAAAAATATTTTAATGAAAAAAATATTTTTATTCGTGTCAATTTTCTTTGGTTGCCATGTTGGGTATAGGCGGCCCATGTGACTTGTGTCAGAGTAAAAATTGTAACACGGCTACAATTTGTGGTCGTAATTTCCCCCAAACCCCAGCGTTTTCGCAGTTAGGACTATCCCAGTATGGTATATACTTGCGTAGGATAGTTTATTCTATCAGATAAAACCAGATTTTGTAGGATATATTGCCAAAGGTAGGTGTAAAAAATGTTTTCCTGTGAGGGGAATTTGTGTAGACTGTCGGCCACCATTTTACAATTGCATCAACAGGAATTTGGAGCCGCCGCTTCCAATTTTGGCGTGGAATTTATTTATGATTATTTTACAATATTATACATTGTTTGGTTTATTATCGAAGAACGACATCATGTGAACATGACTGTGCGGTTGTCAAAGTGATTTCCGGGATGGATATTGAGGAAATGGACACGTTTTCAATTGACCTCCAAAACGTGTGTGTGTGTAGAGTAGTTTCAGATTAAATCGACAGTTATTTTATTATCTTGTAGCAGGATATGTTTTCGGACAATTGGTATTAATTGTTTGAAATATAAATACTCCGTATGTGCTGCTAATGTGACGTTGTCGGTCATGTTTTCGTCCGCGCACATGTCTGGTTTTGCAAAGCGGAAAGGGGTTGGCAGCCATTCAAGATGGCGGCGCCCATGTGGTTCAAGTGACATCCCGACAGTTTCCCTTTTTTACCTAGTATATAACTCATATTCAATGTGTAGTTCAATGTCAATATACCACAGCATTTGAAATCATTCATCCAAAATATCTCGGGGTGGAAAATATAAATATTGAAAAAAAAATCTGCATAAAAATCTGAAATTCAGCAGTCACATTGCCTCAAAAGTTAACAAAGCCAATAGCATGCTCTCATTAATTGTGCGTTCCTTCGATTACATTGAAAAGGACTCATTCCTCATGCTCTTGTCACAGGGTGAGAAAAATGTGCTCTGGCCCGGGGCTCGAACCCGGGACCTCTGGTTTACCGTACCATCGCTCTAACCGACTGAGCTAGCCGGGCACGAATACACATATTCTCCCCATAGTGAGTTACGTACCGTGACGTACTTCCCCGCCAAATTGGAATTCGTCCCCGAATTCTATATTTAATTTGTCTCTGAATTCCATATATTTGGTACATTTTGGGTAGTATATATCGGTCACGGTCCCTAGTTGGGCGCCAGATGTCACAGGGTGGGTGCTGGGCTACACAAGCAAGCAAGCCTGGTGTCGAGGTCTTGTATGTATTGGATTTATGGTGAATATCTGAAATATGTATAGTATATATTTGTAACAAAATACAATCGGAATAGAGACTATCTACATTCAATAACTATCATATGGCGAGTGCAATCCTGTGTTTACCATGCGATCGCGTAGGAATATACGATTGCAGGGCCAACACAGGGTTGCACAATGCATATACACGACACGATGAACAATAATGGCGGCCAGACAAATGGCCTCGTGAGAACAAAAAAACATAACAAAACCTCCTAAAAGCATATGCATGATATGTTGTAGTCCCAATTAGTCATTACAGAAGAAACATAGCATAACCATATTATTAATGATACAAAACAAACGTACCTGAAATATATATAGTATATATTTGTAACACAAAATACAATCGGAATAGAGACGATCTACATCAAATAACTATCATATGGCGAGTGCAATGGGGCATAGCGGTGAGCATGCAATTGTGTATTAGTGATACGCGCTACTAAACCGCCGCGTAATGACAAGCTATCGGCCATACGAAGTACATGTATTAAGAGTATACAGAACGTTTTGGAGAAACATGGAAACTACAACACATTAATTATGTTTTAACATTTATTGATAATCTGAAATACATTTAAATGAAAACATTCACATGAAAGACACAAATTCAATGATCCTATGACATACGGTACGTAACTCACTATGAGAAAAATGTGCTCCGGCCCGGGGCTCGAACCTGGGACCTCTGGTTTACCGTACCATCGCTCTAACCGACTGAGCTAGCCGGGCACGAATACACATATTCTCCCCATAGTAAGTTACGTACCGTGACATACTTCCCCGCCAAATTGGAATTCGTCCCCGAATTCTATATTTAATTTGTCTCTGAATTCCATATATTTGGTACATTTTGGGTAGTATATATTAGTCATGGTCCCTCGTTGGGCGCCAAATGTCACAGGGTGAGAAAAATGTGCTCCGGCCCGGGTTCGAACCCGGGACCTCTGGTTTACCGTACCATCGCCCTAACCGACTGAGCTAGCCGGGCACGAATACACATATTCTCCCCATAGTGAGTTACGTACCATGACACTCTATAAAGCTATGGTAAGACCACATATTGAATATGGAAATATTATTTGGTACCCATTCTTGAGGAAGGACATAATTAGTGTGGAAAAAGTTCAGAAACGAGCAACCAAGATTGTACCTCAGCTGAAGGTCCTTGAATATATAGACAGACTGAAAGAACTTAAACTACCAACATTAGCACATAGGAGAAGAAGAGGGGATATTATCCAGACTTTTAAGATTATTCGCGGAAAAGAAGACATTCCATCTGACAGATTCTTTACAATATGCCATTCGAGGACTCGTGGACATGATCATAAACTGGCCAAACCACGTTGTATAACATCATTTCGCCTACAACAGTTTTCACAGAGGATAATAAACGATTGGAACTCACTCCCGATGGAACCACGATACTATATACCAATTTTAACCACGTTATATATGTTTATATACATACATATATCCGGTACTACCAAATGTGACATTAAATACTACAAACCTGTACCCTAAATATACTAATCAAACCATGCAAGAATACAAGATACACAGTATCCGAAGAATTACTGAAGAAAATGGGCTAAAAAAGGAGATTCCTCCTTACTTCAGAGCCCAGAAACCATCATAGAGGTATCATAGAGGTATAATTTTTTAATTTCACTTTCCAGACACAACCTCAAATGACAAAACCCTCTTTATTCCACCAAATGGTGAGGGTGCATATAGTGTTGCCGTCGTCCAGCCGTCCCGAAACCTTAGCGCTCGGGTAAATGTCTTATAATTTGTTTCCTTACACTCCTCTCCTTAATATTTCACACACATTGCTCTAACGGTCCTCTACCACTCTGTGACAAATCCACGATCGTCCCATACCCGCTAAGCCCAGGGTCATTGTCACAATCTTGGTGCATTTTGAAACCTTAACGGTCGGGATGTCCTTTCCTTGCACACGGGTCTGCTTGATATTTCACACACACATTGCTTTAATGGGCTTCTACCGCCCTGTGACAAATCCACGATCGTCGTGCTAAGCCCAGGGTCAAGGTCACATACTTTGTGCGTTCGAAACTCGGATAAGTGTTGTAATGTCTGTTTCCTTGCATGGATCTGCTTGATATTTCACCCGCCCATTGCTCTGATGGCCTGCTTTCATGCTATGGCAAATCCACGGTTCTCTGGCACTCTTGTGTTTTCAAATGTGCCTTGTTTTCTTTGGCTGCCAGCGGAGGCATTCGTGTGCCGATAGGCCACATTTCTAGTTTCAGTTAGTGTTTGGTGCCCTCCTTTCCGTTTAGCTTAATTGTCCATCGATTCTGGCCAACTCTTTAAATCGCATCATATTGACAACTTGTAATTTCCGCCTTTAATTGTCTTAATCCACGCTCTGAATCCCGAAAATAATACACAACGCGTGTCACTGTTTATTGATGTAACATAGAAGTTACACACCCCAATACAGATACACTGCAGCTCCATTATAACGCGGTGGTCGGGGTCCAAGATTTTAAACCGCGATCGAATCCGACCACGTTATAAAATTTCGGGACATGCACGGGTACTGGTACTGCACGGGTTACTCGTATCATTCGCATTTCGGTTACCAACTATTGCGGGAATTCCATTAGCAACGGACCCATATAAAATCATGTCATTTGAACAGAAGTTAAAGTAATTATTAATAATGCCTATGACATACAAACTTGTATGTATTAATGTATTAAACATATGAGTTATTTATAAAATCATGCTTATTACGTTGTATAGTGCTCGCGATAGACATACGCTTATTACAATGTATACTACTCGCGATCAACAGACGCTTAAACGGATTAATTGATAATAAATAATGCCTATGGTCACGTGTCCTGCCTATTCATGCGGTTGATACGTGCATAATCTCAGGATGTGGGGTCACGTGATCTATTGTTTACGCTGCAAGTCATATTGATGAATGAAATTTACGATTTAAGCGAGATTGCCGTGGGCTGCAGTGTAAACAATAGACCACAAACAAAAAGAAAGGCGATCGAACACGCAACCATTTATTAGCAACAATTATGTGTAATTGAATTGATTAATAAATATGCCTATTAACATGATTACCTGATTAAAGGTACATGTATTACATTTGCTAACATACTAATAATAATCCTTTCATGGACTTTGAACTTCGTTGTTTGAATAAACTTGCAGAAATCACGCAACTAATTACACGATAACTACGACGTCCGACGATTTTTTTTATATTTTTTTCTTTGTTTTTTTTTAAAAAAAAAATCTTGATTTTTTAAATATTTTTTTTTGATCCACGAGAGACCCGCGTTATAATGGAGATCGCGCTATACGTGACCACGTTATAATGAAGCTGCAGTGTATCCCGATTAGCGAGTGCCACAAAATATCAGCTGCAAAGTGACTCGAGTTATCCGATATTATAGTTGCGGGTAGCAACTGCAGAATACTCCTGTATCGTTCATCCCCAGAGTTGCGGTGCCCTCCATAGGTTTTCCCTGCAGAGGAACTAATCTGAACGCTTGAAATGCAGGTTTGGAAAGACTCCTCTGCAGTCATAACGCTGCAATGTAATGAAATGTAATTTGAGTTATGTACTCAGAACTAATTGAACATGTTTACTACTGCCTTTGTCAGTTTTTACTTAACCATGCTGGCCGTGGCCATCTCTTTCTACACTTTCCTGCATACAATTCTGTATCGGGTACAGCTGTAATCCACTTTCTGTCAACAACCTGAAGCTTTACACACTTTTTTTATACATTGTGAACATGTGCATGCTGCCTTTTTTTCACCAAATACGTACGTCTGACAACATGGCCTGACAGTAGCTGGTTGGTAATCCAATATCAGAATCAGAGGTCAGTAGGTGATATTATTCACATTGACATCGATTTAACCCTTTGAACCCGAAAGCCCGCTATAGCGGTTTATGCAAACAGTGCAGATCCATATAAGCTCGTCAAGATCTGCACTTTTTGAAAGTAATTTTCCTATCTTTGAGAACAAAAAATAACCCCTTTTCATAAATGGACTAGTCTGAAGACGATTTTGTGACTGTTGGATTGGTTGCAAAATTAACAAATATCAAAATCCATTCCCGTTACTTAGGGGTGAAAGGGTTAAGATTGTCAATATGATCTTCATACATAATTTGAAGTATCGATACAAAATGCATGGATGTCGCGGTAATGTCGCCCATGATTGTGTAATTTTTTTTTTTTTAAATCACGGAAATGTCTACTTAAATGGTTTGGTACCAGGGTTGGCAATTTCCCGGGGACGGCGGGAAATAGTGGGAAATACCGGGAAATAAGAATTTGGATGATTTGGTGGTAAATACCGGTCAATATACCATACAATTTCTATTTGCAGGTGTACTGATTGTAGTAGCATTTTATTCAAAGTATTCTAGGATGGAAATGAACTGTTTCTGAAGAGTGTGGCAAAAATACAGGCATTTAATAGTGGCATTGTCCATCATCTTTATATAACTGTTAGAGATCTAACATTAATGATACTGTCCATTCCACTTGCTATATATACAAACACAGTTTAGGCATACATTTAATGAAGGAATTTTAATGTAGTAGGCAAAATACAAATGTTTTTGGGATTATCCTTGAAATTTGTTCATAATCTAGCTGTATTAATAAAATAATTAAGTAGTTATTTCAGATGTCAGCATCATACTTTGAGATGACCCACAATGTTTGTACTCAACACAATTTCAATTAGCAATGCCCACAGTCAGGTGTGAACCGGGGTTTTACATCCGCCCACCTTCTTCACCTTCTCCTCTGTCCGGAGTTTGATATGCAGTGGGGTAAACTTAGGCGCGAGCTTGTCGGACTGCAGAGTCCAATGATGTTGTCCTCCATCCTGTGCCGAGGGGGGGGGGGGGGGGGGGGGGGGGGGGGGGGGGGGGGGGGGGGGGGGGGTACGATGCTTGGCACCACGACATCACAACTACACATTGGTTGGGCCACCCCACCCACGTCCTTTCCTCCGTCTATTCCCATTCCAACCAAATTTCATCAGGTTGCCCGCCGATCCTGATATGCGGACGAACAACGTTATCTAAAGAGTCGTTTCGAATAAAAGACTTATCATTAAAAATGTTATCAAGCTAACAATTATTATCAGCCCTGTGGCAACGTGTACATACATTACGCCACAATTGTATCTATGTGTAAATTATATTAACATATGCAAATTTTAGATGTTTTGTTTAAACAAATGTTATAGTAATTGCTTGTCCCTACATATTTGGGAAAGCGGGTTTACTTAATTTGAAGCTGGCCTTCACCATTTTAAGAGGGATATTTTAACTAGTTTTCTTTACGATTTTTAAATATTTTTTTGCACATTTTGGTCTCCGTGCTCGCGTTCTAGATTAAAGTAGTTGTTATTCTCTTGCTAGGGCCTCGTTGAGGTCTGGCGGGGAATACGTTTCTTATTTTTACATGACGCATTTATATCGTTCTAGCTTTTAAACTGTGTATGCCATGTAACTATATTGTTTTAACATACTCCAACTCCGTTATTTTAATTCTCGTATTCATGCATTGCCTGTGATTATCTTTTACATGTTGTAATTATCTTATGCTTTTACCTTACATGTAACTATTTTTGGAATGGTGGCCCGTATAGTTTTTGAACTTGTGGCCACCATAAATAAACTTAACACAACAATTCAGTTATGTTCCAGTAAAAGTCTGCCACAGCGCATACATACACGCCAATAATGCCACCTGATGAGTACCCCTGTAGCCTATTTCATCAACATTGCAAAGTATACTTTACTAGCAAAGTATACTTTGAGGGAGTAATCATTTATTTTTCCTGAAATGCATTATTTCACATAGAACTAACAAATGCATATATTTCATGATTAAAAGTATGCAGAATTATTATACTGAATTTATTACATTATCACAGCCATTAAATGGCTGTGATAATGTAATAAATTCAGTATAATAAAAATTAATAAATTTAAAAAAAAAATGAAAATTTCTCCCTCAAAGTATACTTTGCTACTAAAGTATACTTTGCAATGTTGATGAAATCGGCTACTGGCAGGGACGAAACAGTTTAAGCACTGATATAGTGGTAGCAATGTGAAAAAAATAATTTTTAGCACATGAAACAAAGCCAAAAACTAGCAAAAACAGCGTTTTGAACACACAAAATCTTATTTCCCGGTATTTCCCACTTCTGAGCTTATTTCCCGGGGCGGCATATCCCGCCCCCAGTATTTCCCGGCCAACCCTGTTCGGTACAGTATATTACGCGGTACCTAGACTTAAATAGAGAAATAAGCACGTATCGGCCTTGCTGCATGTTTTCAGCTTCAAAGGCAATACATGTAGGTTGCACTATATCTCCAGTGCTTCAGAGATACGCATCATTTATCAACAGTGGGTGTACAAAATACTCACAGCAATGTGAAAATATGCATGGAGGCCATCCATAATTATATCTCCGTTTCCTGTAACCTGACCGACCCGGTGCGACTCGATTTTTTTTATTGCAATTTCGTTTGCAGGCACCGGGCCGGGATCAACTGATCCTGAGAATAGTGCTGCAAGTAGTCCATTGCTGTCGTAGTTCGTTTAAAATCGGGACTAAACCTGGCTTAACGATTGGGTTCATACTTTCCGGAACCCACTATACCGGATTTGGCCCTCATGTACATTTTTGGCTTTCTTGTATGTGAGAGTTGAGTCAGGCTATGCCCCATATATAAAAGTAAGATTAGCGCTAATCCTATTACTTTTAGGGGATGGGATAAATGATGCTGGTGTGGAGAGGGCCTGGCACCAGATCAGGTTGTTCTAATTTCAGGACTGAATATATATTTTGATTGTAAATATTGAGTTCTGAAGTTGGGATTTACCCCCCTCGGACAGGTGGATACGGGACACGACCCCGTTGACCCGTCTGCGTGTAGACTCCCTGAGGCTTGTACCTCTATGTCAGAAAAGCGGACGTTAAACCCTATTCACTCACTCACTCACTTGCAATTTTATTTTTACAATTTTTTTTTCAATTTTTTTTTTTTTCAATTTAGTGCTACAGTGGGTTAAAAGGGTTAATATAATCTCTGGCCCTAAATGGCATACATGTTCATACAACAACACATATAGCAATTGACATACTTTTATTGCAAGACTTGCAATATTGAATTTAAAAATTATTACTATTAAAAAGGTACAATATTTTAACACTTGCAATGCAGAAAAAAAAAGAAATTGCCTACCGACCGACCCACTTCTAAAATTCTGGGTCGGGTTACAGGAAACAAACAATTTTTTAAGGACGGCCTGATTTTCAAATTGAGTAGTGGAAATAGTGTAATAAAGTTGAAAATGTACTTAACGGTAGTTGAGCTACAAAAATCAAACACTGTTTTCAGCTGTATTACATACAGTATAAATAAGTGAATAAGTTGTAATACACTCAAATAAGTGAAGGTTTAAATTGTTTTGATCATTTGTTCCCTATTTAATACTGAAGAAAATCAATAATCCATTTGTAAAAATAAAATACACATTTAATTTGAAATCGGGTGGTGGGGGAGGAGGGGCGTACAATACTCTTTGGACACAGGCTTCCAGATAAGGAATTAGTAATTGAGTATTTTCACTCCGTCATATCTGAAGAAATTGGGTATTTCAATATTTTAATTGGGTAAAAAACAGACAGCGATTATTGAATATTTTGCTTCGAGACAATTATAATGAAATACCAAGATGTGTTTTCATGGAAAATAAGAAATATATGCTATATTTGTGGTCTGTTTATTGTTTTCCGTAGCATGATAAAGGTACCACAAATTTTTTATTGCTTTTTGATACTCGCTATTTCTGATTTCAATTGTGTTTTTGGCAATTTTAATTGGGTATTTACGCAAATACGCAGCTTATCTGGAGCTCTGTTGGACACAAAGCTTATCTGGAGCACTGTATCGTCAAATCACAGCTTACCGTTAACGGTTTAAATTTGCTGAATAAGATTTCCATTTGGCGCACTAAAATATAGTAAAATAATCTGCAGTGCGTTGACGTTCATACTTTGCTATATGGTTATTGAGAGAAAGTTATACAAAATGAGACAAAATATTATCACAAACTCAACTATTGTATCAGCAAAATAGAATGTAAACAAAGAACGGTTCAAGCGCAAATTGGAAATACTACCCTGTCGTAATGCTTATGTCATATAACTACAGTTGTGTACTCGGAACTAGTATCGGCCAGCAGTCATACAGAGCTGCTAACTTTTTCTCTCCATATTCCTCATGTGACCGACATGGGGTTGGCAGCTCTGGTCATAGCGATGGTATTGTGAAAATATTTAAACAAAATAATGATTTTCTCTACTGCCAATCATACTGACATGTTTTCAGGCCTCTGCAAATCCACTCGTCCGCTCCTATTGACGAGTGTGAACTTTTGATATCTGGACAAGTGGTAGAAAGTGCTGCATAAACATTAAGACATATATAAATATATGCGTTTAAATCCAGTTGAAAATGAAGAATTTGTCTCGGCCTAGTTTTTGTCGCGCCTGCTTGCGGACAGCACGATATAGTCGGCACATTGGCGTACACGCGACCGTGTTATGATTATTTCTAATCCTATTAATTTTAGGGGAAGGGGCCAAGTGACTGGTGTGGTATGGACCTGGCACCATATCGGGTTCTTCTAATTTCAGGGCTGAATATATTTTTCCTCGATGTCCATATTCTGTTCTGATTCCACACACACCACCTGCTCCGCGCCCGCTTGAGAACAGCGCGATATTAGTCGGCACATTGGTGTACTTGCATCCGGGTTATGATTATTTCTAAATTATTAATCCTATTAATTTTAGGGGAAGGGGCCAAGTGACCCCCACCCCCCAAATGCCGTAGAACCCCATTGGCCCCGTCTCGTAAATGACCTTAACCGTTGATAGGCCGTCAAACACAAATAAACAAACAAATATGGTGAACTTTCCATGTCGTGTAGACTTCAGCTGTTGCTGGGATGTTAAACCCTTTCACCTTTTAATCCGAGGCCCCGTCTATATGTATGACCTTAGCTGTTGCAGGGACGTTCAACCCTTTCCTTTCCCTGTTTGCCCGCAGATGGAGGGATGGATTGTGGCCTATGGGTTAGGACACCTGGAGCCCGTTTCACTAAACTGCAAAATTATGATAGTCTGTAAATTTCACATTAACAATGTTTTCTTGTGAACAATTATTGGATTTACATTTATTGAGCATAGGCTGCATATGCAGCCTATGCTCAATAAATGTAAATCCATCAATTGAAATTTACAGACGATCCTAAATTTACACTTACGAACATTTTAGTCGTACGAAGTTTAGTGAAACGCACCCCAGACTTGCAATCTGGAGGTTGTGGGTTCAATCCTCGTCAAGGCATCAAAAAATTCTTCAATAGTATTTCCATCCCACTGGTCTGTCGGATGAGTCTTTAAACTGTGGTCCCGTCACTTAGCTATTCAGGGGTTGAAAAAAGTCCTTTTTTTCCACTTGCCCAGGTCAAAAAGTTACTTGCCCATTTTTTAAAAAAAATAAATTGCTATTTCCAGTTTTTGTAATGTTGCATCTTATTTATAAAAAAAAAGCTTTTACATATGATCATTACCAAAACGTATGAGACATATTCACTATTATTGTTATTTATATTTTAAGTATTAAATGAACATAAACAAACAAATAGCAGCGAATTTGCTCAGAGGCTTGCACACTTCTTATTTTCTATAAGCGTTGAGTGACATAGATTTAGTTTAATTTATAGTGGCTATGTTTGCATGCGCTGCGTGCTGCCTTAATTACTAAATTCAATGGTTTCGGACCCGGCTCCGACCGTTTCGTCCCAAGCCGTTATGTTCGGCGTCTGAAATGCGCGTTAACCCAACTGTATACGAGACGATATGTGGCCGCGTATACACTAGTCTATACTCGCAGTCCTATTATGTTAGCCCGGCCGCGTAAAGCCGACAAATAATCCGTGAATTAAACTTGCCCGATATGGACCGTGTTCAAAATCGCTAGCGATTCTACCCGTAACCGTGTACATAGACACTGCTTGAATCTTACTTCCCGCAAATTGACGTAAACTGTAAACAACAAATGGTCGCTGAATTATAACCATTTGTTGGCCGTTACGAGAAGGAATTAATTGGCAATTTCTTCCAAAAAAAAATCCTGACCAAATCTTTCACTCGCCAAACTGGGCGAGTGCCTGTAGAAAGTACTCGACCGCCACAAAAAGCATTCGCCATGGCGAGCTGGGCGAGTGAAATTTCAACCCCTGCTATTGCTGGGATGTTAAACCCTTTCAATTTTCATTAAATACGTTTACAAAATTTACAATATTTTTCTTAGCGTCAAAAGTTGACAACATTTTCATGTACTTGTGAACATTTTGTTAACTTTTGACGCCATTTAAGGAAAATAACGTATTTCATGAAGTTATGCAGGTGTCCGAAGGTACAAAATCACATGGCGTGATTCATATCACCTTAGCTGTTGCAGAGATGTTTAACCCTTTACCTTTAGCTTCATGTCCAGTAGCCTATTTCACCAACATTGCAAAGTATACTTATCTAGCAAAGTATACTTTGAGGGAGAAATTTTCAATTTTAGGATAAATTTATGAATTTTTATTATACTGAATTTATTACATTATGTGATAATGTAATAAATTCAGTATAATAATTCTGCATACTTTTAATCATCAAATATATGCAGTTGTAGTTTTATATGAAATAATGCATTTCAGGAAAAATAAAAGATTACTCCCTCAAAGTATACTTTGCTAGAAAAGTATGGTTTGCAATGTTGGTGAAATCGGCTACAGGGACCAAGTGATTCTGATGTGGCGAGGACCTGGCATCAGATCGGGATTCTAATTTCAAGGCTGAATATATATATTTTTAGCTCAACTGAGCGAAGCTCATGTGAGCTATTGTTACCGCCATGTGTCCGTCGTCCGTGAACATTTTCAAACGTCTTCTCCTCGGTAACCATTAGGCCTATAGTCACCAAACATGGTCCTTAGGTAGGGGGATTACAAAATTGTTAAAATGACGTCATCACGTAATCCAAGATGGCCGCCGTCTAAAAATAGCACAAATTCTTCAAAAATCTTCGTCTCCCAGATTTCGACAAAACTTGGTAGGAATGATCGATGTACAATGCTCTTTCAAAGTTGTTAAAATGGTGACACCGGGGTAAAAATGGGCGTGGCCCATGGGGTCAAATAGGGGTCAAATTTTATTTTTGACCGAATATTGTCATGTCATATATCAAATCGAAGGTATCAACGAGGCGATCACTCTGGTGCATTTTGTGTCGAAATCGGATGGTTATGTCATCCAAGATGGCCGCCGAAAGGTCAAAAGATCGTTCTTTTATTAGAGATTTCAAAATTCTTCTTCACATGAACCGCTTGGCCCATGGTAGCCAAACTTAAAAGTTATGGTCCATGGGTGAAGCCTTTTCAGATTTGTTAAAATGGAGGTCATCGCTAATCCAAGATGGCCGCCGTCTAAAAATAGCATAAATTATTAAAAAATCTTCTCATGAACCGACAACCGGATTTCAACGAAACTTGGTAGGAATGATTGATGTACAATGATCTTTCAAAGTTGTTAAAATGGTGACCCTGGGGTCAAAAATGGGCATGGCCCGTGGGGTCAAATTTTATTTTTGACCGAATATGGTCACGTCTATATGAAATCGAAATCGAAGGTATCAAAGAGGCGATCGCTCTGGTACATTATTTGTCGAAATTGGATGGTCATGTCATCCAAGATGGCCACCGAAAGGTCAAAAGGTCGTTCTTTTATTAGAGATTTCAAAATTCTTCTTCACACGAACCGCTTGGCCCATGGTGGCCAAACTTCAGTTATGATCCATGGGTGAAGCCTTTTTAGATTTGTTAAAACGGAGGTCGTCGCTAATCCAAGATGGCCGCAGTTTCTAAAAATAGCACAAATTCTTCAAAAAATTTCTTCTCATGAACCGCCAGCCGGATTTCGATGAAACTTGGTAGGAATGATCGACGTAGAATGCCCCTGGGTCAAAAATGTGCGTGTCCCGTGGGGTCAAATTTTATTTTTTACCAAATATGCTCATGTCATATATCAAATAGACGGTATCGATGAGGTGATTGCTCTGGTGCAATATTTGTCGGAATCAGATGATTGTCATCCATGATTGCCTACAAAAGGTCCATTTATTCAAGATTTTGAACGTCTTTTTCTCAGGAACCACATGGCCGATGCTGGCCAAACTTCATAGTAAGTTAAGATCCTTGGGTGAAGCATTTTCAGATTTGGTAAAATCAGAGTCATCGCTTAATCCAAGATGACTACCATCTAACAATAGCACAAATTTTTTAAAACACATGAACTCAATGTCACATTCTCCTCTGGTGTTCATGGAGTCAGGTGAGCGAATTAGGGCCATCATGGCCCTCTTGTTTTATTGTAAATATTCAGTTCAGATTTTAGGATTTTCCCTCCATTTGTGCAGGTAATATATGGGATTTAGTACTAAACCCATTGACCCGTCCTTAAATGACCTTGGCTGTTGAATTGCCATTAAACTCCAGCAAACAAATCAACCCTTTGCCTGTTTGCCCCCAGGTGGAGCTGCGACGTTACGTTGACAAAGACTCGGCAGTCCTCATGACGTCGGACCGGGGAACCAGTGGGGAAGCCGAGCTACAACTTGACACTCCGGTAAGTCACCGTCACATTTATATGACCACGCGTCACATGCCGTATATCGGCGGTTGTTTTTGCTTACAATTGGAGTAAGAGAAAAACTAAAAAATTATTGATGGAATTGGTATATTATTTGTTTTTGTCGTGCCTGCTTTAGCAGCAGTCGCGATAGTCGCCGCTTTTTGCCGTCGTCGTCCGAAATGTCAATAAGTTTGTACAAGCTTTGTCATCATAACTATAATATTACTTGACAGATTGCTTCAATATATGGACACTTGATACATGTGAGCATTTGGAACACACTCACGCCACCATTAACATTGACCTTGACCTTTTTACCTTCACATTTTTTGTGGAAACGGGCCATTTTTTATTTTTTTTTCAAAATGTTTGTACACACTTCCTCATCATGGTATAATTCCAGCACAAAAATATTTACACAATTCCCTAACATTTGATTGGTCCGTTGCAAGTCTCCGTCCAAAATTTATATCCGAGTAAACTCCATGCTGAACTACTTTTCGTAACCGCCGGGCGCAGTTAAATTAATTCTTAAAAAAACGGAAAATAAACACATTTTCTTGATGAATTTATTTCAAATGCTGGAATTATAAGGAATGAATGGCCTTTTTGTGGAATTTATCGGGGATATAAACTTGGAAAAGTCGCATGAATACTGGACGAGGCCTTCCGGCCTTCGTCCAGTATTCCCGCGACGTTTCCAAGTTTATACCCCGATAAATTCCACAAAAAGGCCATTCATTCCTATAATAACTTTAATATTGTGATTACATGTTTTATTTCCACATTTCAATACATCGTGTACATCGTATTGCACTTGAACATAATGGTATCTATTTATACTGCATATGTTACATACAAAATGTATTAGAAAGTTGAGAAGAGTGTAAAGGAAGGCGAGCTAATGCAGAGAAAAGGAAGGAAGGAAAAGTTTCAATTTGTGTTCATAACTTTAATATTACTTCACAAATTGCTTCATGTGATCATTTGGAACACACTCATGCCGCCATTAACATGACCTTTTCTTTAACCTTCACATGGTTGTGGAAACACTTTTTTCTTCAACCTTTGTGTTTTAAGCATGCACTTCTCTTGATGGATTTTTGTGATGCTTAAACTTTAGCACATGCCCATGATCATGTTACGATCAAATGCCACGGCAGGCGCGACACCGCTTCCAAGGCGGAATTCTTGTTATTACACACTTGCAAATTATTTGCACGGGTTTCGCTGCGAGAGGAAGCCAGTAATCCACTCCTCAGAGCTCCAGTTAAGGTGCGTAATTTGGAGGTAAATTTCTTATTTCTCCATCAAAAATGGCAAGTTGGGAGTGCTTTAGAATCGTCTCAATGAAATAACAAAATTTCACCCGAAGTTGGTCAAATTACGCACCTTATCTGGAGCTCTAACTCCTTGCTCGTTGTTTACCCGTAAGCCGACGTACACCGTGTATTTTTTTCCCGCTATTCAACATGTATAATGGAATATCCTCTATTTATTTTTATTTATTTATTATCGGTCTTTCTGAGAGAAAAATAGCCTTTGACAAAATTTAGTGAGAATTGATATGTTGCAGGCGCGGATCCAGAATTTCGGGTTAGGTGGGGGCGTAACTATTTTGCAATACTTGACTATATTATCAAACGCGCTACATCGCATTTCCTGCGTTCTGGCGCATTTTGGAGCAAAAAAAAACAATAAACAATAAATTCACAACGCGAACGTAGAAACGTGCCTTGTAACTTGTAAAAAATCTTTACTGGGCGAATTTTAGGGGGGGTGGGGGGGGGGGGCGCGTGCCAGGTCCGCCCTTGTGTTGTGTTTTCCTTTTCATGCAATTTTGGTTTCAAAGTTGTGTGATTTTCACACCAAAATGAGACCTGGAGCGCACACGACTTTCCTGATGGAAAATTATAAAATATAAAGTATCAGAGCTCCAGATAAGTTTTGTATCTAAAGAGTATTATACCGCCATTTTTCAAATTCAATGCGTATTTGACTTTTACAACTGATTTTCTGCCTTATTAAATAGGGAACAAATGATAAAAATAAAACAAATTTAAAAAATACTAACAGTAATGTGAAAATACATTGATTTTCAAATGGAGTATTGAAAATACTGTAATAAAGTTGAAAATTTACTTAGTTGAGCTGCAAAAAGCAAACAGTGCAGATCCTGATGACCGGCTCCTCCTCAGATCCTCATTTCTCAGTGGGAAATGTTTTGGGACTTTTTTATCCACATTTAATGACAAACCAATGAGTGGAGATAAAATATGGCTGATATCCGTCTAGACACCAGACACTTCAACCCTTACACCGCTATCTTAATTTGTTGTCGTCTTCTGTTTATTTTCTTTTTTCCATTTTTATCATCAAAAACATGCTTTGACAGCACTTTAGAATAATTTACAACATGCTTTGACAGCACTTCAGAATCATTCTGAAGTGCTGTCAAACCATGTTTTTATTGAGATATAAGGCAAGATATAAAAGCAACAGCAGACAACAATTGTTGTGTGTAGCAGTGTATGGGTTAAGCCTAGTTTTCTTGTGGCACATTGCATAACAATGTATGGTGTTTAATACTGACAAAACCGTATTAACCCTTTCAAAACCACAGGCCTGTATAGTGGTATTGGCAAATAGTGTAGATCCGGCCGGTCATCAGGATCTGCACTTTTTGCAAGTCATTTTCATATTTTGGAAATAAATAACACACACTTTTGAAGTTTTTGCAAATAGACTAGTCTGAAAATCATTTAGTGACGGTTGTTGGACTGGTTGCAAAATTAACATGTCAAAATTAATTCCAGTTGCTTCTGGTGAAAGGATTAAGCCTACTTTTCTCATTGCACCTTCAGTAACGACATATGGTGTTTCATGTGTTATTGACAAAACCTTGTTCTGTCTAGGATGTGGTGACTGTCATTGCTAAATATATACACCATGACATGCCGTGTTGATCAATTACCGTTAAGCAACATGTAATAAATAAGCAATAAAGTTAGCTTTTTTTTGCGAATATCTCAATGTTTCTAAAACAATGAGAAATGTTTAGCTTGTTCTAGGTAAGGCATTTTAAAACAGGAAGATGGTATAGCTGCATATTTGTATTTTTATGGATATACGAGAAACAGAGCTCCAGATAAGGTGCATGTTGGCGTATTTTACTCACTTATTTTAGCAGAATACGCATTGATTATCAAAAGTGGGTGTGAAAATATGCATTGATTTTCATATTGAGTAGTCAAAATACTGTAATAAAGTGTAGTAGGTGTGTTAATTGACTTTTTACTTCACTTTCTGATGCAAACATGCCCTTTGGTATGGAAGTATCTCATTTTCAACTCACGGTATCCATGGAAATCCAAGATGGCCACCGTGAATATAGGTCAAATCTTAAAATTGACCTAACTTGGTACCTGATCATGCTAGAAACATGATTTTGGTGTCTATTCCCATATACTGGCATGCACAGAAATCAATAAAATAATTTTCAACAATATCCGTTCATGAAAACATGACCGAAATTCAAAATGGCCGCCATTTTTTTATAAAACGTCTAACTTGAACGCATTGACACAGTAAGTCCTAATTATGAGATAGTAAGCCCTAATTAGGAATTAGGAGATAGTATCTCATAATTAGGACATACAAACTATTTTAGCATTGGCGCCAGGACTCTTCCATATATAGTTAATGTATTTATAGACATTGGTCCGTTCCGTTACTTCAACCTGCGTGTGAAATATGCAGTGCTCCCTCTTACAACGTGCACTCCCGTCTATATACGATGTGGTTGTTCAGGAGGAAATCATTCAGCAATTTGAGAAATCTAAGATGGCCATCAAGATGTTCACCGTTGGATATAAAAATAAAACTCTTCAACCTTTTGCCATAAACTGATACGTGATGCCACTTTTTCCAGTTTACTTTGGTATCATATACATACCAACGTTAAATGTCATGATCAGGGTCACAGCTATATATAGAAAAAACATTGTAAAATGCAGTACCTTTGCAAGTACAATGTAATTTGATAATGATGTTTGGTAATAATTATTATGTAGTCGTATCGCAGGGTTATAATTAAGGGACCGCTTCATTGCAGTTCATGGAATAGGCGGTTTGTTAGTAACATGCACAGGGTAAATTTAACAACTTGTTTCATCCTTAACGGAATTCTGATATCCCTGGTTTAGCCCCCATGTGCATATTTTGCTTCCTTGTTACTTGAGAGTTGAATCCGGTTATACCTATTATAAAAGAGGTAAGATTTAATACTAATTGTATTACTTTTAGGTAGTGGGGCTAAATGACTCTGGTGTGGTGAGAACCTGGCACCAGGTCAGGTTATTCTAATTTCTGGGCTGAATATAAATATATGTTTGTTCGTACATATTTAGTTCTGATTTGGGATTTTCCCCACAATCACAACAGGTGAAATTTGGGATTCTACCATGTTAGCCCGGCCTAAAATGGCCTTATATTAGCTGTTGACAGGCCGTTAAACACCATTAAATAAATTACAAATCATGACATTAGACAACGCCAGATTTATTTCATTATTAATTCCTGTCCAATTTAGAAATCCTGATCAGACGCAGATGACACAGCCTAAACATCATTCAGTGTTTGCTGAATGCAAAATGAATCGCTGATCAAATTGTGAACAGTATAGACCCTCACCAGACTGTACTGAAAATTAGTGGTGCAACGATATACCGGTATACCGGTATATTGCAATATGTCATCCTGACGATACGTATCGCGGTACGGTTTTCGCGTATCACGATATTTACACCATATTCTCGGTCGCCATCTTGTGTTAAAATAATTGTGTAAAATTATTCAAAATCATTCAAAACATAATTTTTAATATGACAGAAGTCAATATTTGTAATAAACACGCCACAATTAGATGACTAATACATGTAGTGAGTAATCTCGGACATCCAACACATCTGGAAGTTTTACAGCAAATTCCGTGTGTAAAGTTTGTAAACCGTACTGTTACCTGGGTTCATTTCCCACCCAGTGACCTAAATCTTGCTAATTGCAGGTCTGTCGAACTGTTTACAATACCATTTGTTTTACGAACACACCCGATTGTTTGACCAAATTTTCATCACATCATTATGCGAATCATCACTAAAATCATGCCTACCCGCTGTGACAATAAAAGTCACGGGTCGATAGTTTAAATAATCCCCTAGCCAAACATTGCTTCTGGCTACTATAATTGTCAGTTCAAAACACGTGTTATTCTCGTGGCGAAGTTATTTATACAGTACAGCCAATCGCTGGTAAGTAAAGGCAGCCCTTAGTGGCATGATTGACAGGTTACTGTTGCGAAAGACGTCGGCAATAGATCTATCAGCGATTGATCATGAACGAGGTAGAGTTAACTCCCTCTGAATACTCTCAACCAGACAAACAAACACGTGTTTTAATGGGCGCCGGATGTGAGTCGTTTCTGGGTCGGGGTAGTAAAAATTATAAGCTGGGTCGCCCGGTGGCGAACAAATTTCGTAGTTGTCTACACACATTTTTGTCAGCTTATGACGCTTTGTTGGATACCATTTCCGAAATAAAAATAGCATCCAATCGTTAGCTACGATTGTGGGTATACCCACTGAAAGCGCCACCTGACGAACCGAGTCGTGGCCTACACAGCGGATGCTTCCGCCCATGATTGCAACTTTCTTTTTTCGCCGAAAAGTGTGAAAGAATTAAATACGAAATCGATATATTCTAATGCAATCCTTTTATGCCGAAAACAAGTATTGTTTATTACATTACTAACTGTTTATTTCAACCAGATATGACTAACTCTATTGTCAGAAAACATGAAAAAGTCTGTAAATATCACAGACAATTTCGGCGATTTCGTAGCTACGTAGTTTCGTCCTTTTGCAACTTTTTCCAATCGATGTTAACGTAACCCAAATTCAGTTTGTATTAAGTAAATATACAGAATTTATGCACATCCAAGTTCATAAACGATATTTATGTACACAGTTAAAGAGGTTCAAATGGGTGGTAACAACATATACTTTTGGGATGAAATAAAGATTATTTTTTTCTCCAAATTCTACAATCTATTTTCAAATTCTACAATCTACTACATTTGCTTCCCAGCCCTCCACCCCCCCCCCCCCCCCCCCCCCCCCCCCCCCCAATGTGTCTTTTTATTTCTCAATGAAAGTATACGTTGTTAACGCTCGCTTAAACCGTCTCGACGAGGTGGCTCAGCATGTTGATGCCTCTACCCCTCTAATAGATATGCATGCTTTTGAAAACATAGAGTTAATGTATACAGTTACGTGATAACTATAAGTAGGAGAAAAAATCAGGTAAAATATGATTTTGATCACTTCTTCCAAATTTCCTCTCGTCCAGAAATAATCATTAATGTCAACCGTTTCTGGGCAAAGTCCTGACCCACACAGTGTTTTGATGTGTTCTAATGACAATAATAAACAATAAAGACTGTTCTTTATCTCCTGTTTGTTTTTATTATTAGTTGTTCATACATGGTATAATATCGCAATACGTATTGCAATATGGGTTTGTTGTATCGCAATATATCGCAATACGGGTTTGACCGTATCGTTGCACCTCTACTGAAAATGCAATACATACTGTGTTATCTGGTTATAAGGTAACATATAACACATGGGAAATGTGCAGTTTTTGTTGCGCGTGCTTTAGCAGAATTGTAGTCGCCTCTTTTCCGTCCGTCGTCTGCGTCAACCAATGTCAAAAAGTTTGTACAAGTTTCTTCATCACTATATGACTTTAATAATTACTTGACAGATTGCTTCAATATGTGGACACTTGATACATGTGAGCTTTTGGAACACACTCGTGTCCCAATTAACATGACCTTGGCCTTTTTTACCTTCATATTTTTGCGGAAACACTTAGCCATTTTTTTGTGTCGAAAAGTTTGTACAAGTTTATTCATCATCATATATATCTTTAGTATTACTTTATGGATTGCTTCCGTATTTGGACACTTGATACATGTGAGCATTTGGAACACACTCATGCCCCAATTAACATGACCTTCACCTTTTTAACCTTCACATTTTTGCGGAAACACATAGTCATTTTTGGGTCAAACACTTTGTACACGTTTCTTTTTCGGCATATAACTTTAATATTACTTGATGGATTGCTTCAATGTTTGGACACTTGATACATGTAAGCATTTGGAACACACTCATGCACCCATATGCATGACCTTGCCCATTTGACATTCACACTGTTGTGGAAACACGTAGGCATTTATTTACGTCAAAATGTGTACAAGTTTCTTCATCAACATATAACTTTGATATTACTTGGTGGATTGCTTCATAGACACTTGGACACCTGATACATGTACGCATTTGGAACACACTCAAGCCGCCATTAAGATGACCTTCATCGTTTGGCCTTCATGTATTTGTGGAAACACGTCAAAAGTGGGTCGCAGTTGGGAATATGCGATGAAATAATTTAACGATCGGGGTTCATCCTTACGGGAATCACGACCGGATACCTGGTTTGGCCTTCACGTACGTCGTTGGCATTCTTGTATGTGACAATTTCAGCGGGTTATACCCCTTCTGTGAGTATTATGAACATTCGTGGACATTAGTATTTATGATTATTTGTGGAAATTATTATTTATGGACCTGGCACCATGTCGGGTTGTACTAAGTTTAGGGCTCAATATATTATATTTTTTCGAATACAGCAAGTTGAAAAACAAGTTGGCCCGGCCTTAAATAAATGACCTTAGCTGTTGATAGGCCGTTCCAACTCTCAAGTAACAAGGAAGCAAAACATGCACCTGGGGGCTAAACCAGGGATATCAGAATTCCGTTAAGGATGAAAAGTTTTATGTCAAAAAGTTTGTACAAGTTTCTTTATCATGCTATAACTTTAAAATTACTGATTACGGAGTGCTTCAATATTTGAAACTCGATACATGTGAGCATTTGGAACACACTCACTAGTACTGTTGACCTTTTTCGTGTTTAAAGCATGTAATGCATTTCTCTGATGGTTTTGTGGTGCTTACTTTAGCACATGCCCATGCTCGTATTATGTACAATCAAATGCCTCAGCAGGCACGACATACCTTTCATGGCAGAATTCTTGTTTTATCAAATTATCAAGTTGTGTAGTTATTCCGTATTAGACTGATTTAAAGGTACATGCCCACTCAGTAGGCACAAAATGGTCTTTCCGGGAATTAATAAGTGTATAATTGTATCACTATTCCACCAGTTCTAAAACTTACTAGTGCTTCATTTACATGTAGTAATATTTATTTTACTGATAGTGACGCGCGGTGGTATCAGGCTATTTTCATATGCAAATGAGACATGCTATTTTTTTAATTATTTATACTAATTAAATGCGTCACATGAAAAAATAATATTTTCAACAGATTATAAAGTATTATCATTGCACATCAAAAAAATAAATACAGATAAATACAAATTATGTTTTATAAACTTTATTAACTGATTAGTGTGTGTTTCCTTTGTTATTATCCATTTTAAATAGAAACTAAACATGATAGGTGCTTTCAAGAATAAGTACACAAATTCCTCAGTAATAACATATCGTTTTGCTGCATATGCAAACTGTTACAGAATATTTAGTTAATGCAGAACGACAAACGGCGGCCATCTTGGATTTAACAATCTGGTTTCACTGTATCGTAATTTTATTATACATCACACGATATCCATTGCATGTTAGTGGAGACAAATTTCATGGTGTTAGCATATCGTAAAATGGTGGCCATTTTGAATTTCGGTCATGTTTTCATGAACGGATATTGTTGAAAATTATTTTATTGATTTCTGTGCTTGCCAGTACATGGGAATAGCCACCAAAATCATGTTTCTAGCATGATCAGGTACCAAGTTATGCCAATTTTATGATTTGACCTAAATTCACGGTGGCCATCTTGGATTTCCATGGATACCGGGAGTTGAAAATGAGATAAAGCGTGTGTCTTTGGATAAAAAGTTTTCTATTGTCTTAGGGAACTTCCATACCAAAGGGGACCTTTGCATCAGAAAGTTAACACCCTATTTTGTGCAGTTAACACCCCTACTAGTGGAAAATTAATTAAAATTACTGAATTTTTTAATTTGTTTCATTTTGTATCATTTGTTCCCTATTTAATAAGAAAATCAATAGTACCTTTATAAAAGTAAAATACGCATTGAATTTGAAATATGGGGGTATAAAACTCATTATTATACATGTATAACAAACTTATCTGGAGCAATGGAGAAAGAGAAATTGCTAAACTGTGTTTGTTATCTAGATCATGGACTAAATATGTACTGCAGGTGTGTGTGTGTGTCACATGGTTGTTTCATGTTGGATCTTTCAAAAGTTTCCATTCATTTCATTATTTAATATGAGGTTTCAGCTCCAGATAAGTAATTAGTAATTGAGTATTGTCACTCCATCATTTCTGAAGCAATTGGGTATTTCAAAATTTTTATTGTGTAAATTGTCACACTACTGTTTACACATCAGCAGACAGCACTTATTGAATAGTTTGCTTCTAAATGAAAACACATCTTGGTTTTTTATGAGATTGTCTCCTTGGAGACAATTCTAATGAAATACCAAGATGTGTTTTCATGGAAAAAGTAAGAAAATATGCTATATTTGTGGTCTGTTTATTGTTTTCTGTAGCATGATAAAGATAGCACAAATATTTCATTGCTTTTTGATACTCACTACTTCTGATTTCAATTGGGTGTTATACTTACATGTGTATGGTAACACTGCTTCACTTACTTATACGAACACCACAATTATTAGTTCAAGTTTTCAATGATTCCAAGTGCATATAAGTAACTGTTACTAGAGTAATTGGGCTTATGGCATTTGTGACCATTGCAGTTCCGGATCTGCTAGCACACTTAGTTATAAGTTATGTAACAAGCAGTATCGTGTATTCAAAAAATCATGCGAGATGTTATTATCTGAATAACAAACAGTGCATACGCTGATCAAGAATGCTTTGATTGGCAGATTGATCTTTGTAACATGCGATCCAGTTTTTTTTTGCTGACCACGTTTGACAGCAATTCATGAATAATGTCAATCACGATTAATTTGGGGTCTCCACACACCGAGCTCAACAAAATGACTGTATGATGCCTTGTGCAATGGATTGCGATTCCACCTTTGCATCGGTTGTAAAATAAATCGAAATAAGGTTAACATTGGTGGTGGACTTTTGCAATTTTTTTCTTCCACGTTTGTTTGTTGTGGCCGTCATTTTGTTGCGCCATGTGTCACCAATTTCTATGAAAAAAAAAAATCTGACATGATCCGATTGTGTTATTTATAGTGTCTATCGCTACTACGATTGTATTAATTGGTGAATTCGGGCGCCGTTCAACTCCTCCTATTTTAACTTAGTTAATTCGACCGCCATTGTATTCAACGTGTGCGTTGGTCGAAATAGTAATAATGTTACCATATTTTCATTTATTACTTATGATACTGTCCCACATGTAAAATATAAACCTGACACATTCAAAATAATAAAATGTCTGCTGATTCCCAGCCCCCCCCCCCCCCCCCCCCCCCCCCCCCCCCCCCCCCCCCCCCCCCCCCCCCCCCCCCCCCCCCCCCCCCCCCCCCCTCCCCCCCCCCCCCCCCACCCTCCCAGAACCAATTCCACTGTACCATTTGTTTTATCCGTGATAGTCGTTTACGATTTGAATTGAAGAAAATAGACTAGTAATGAGCCTGGATCTCGGGTTCACAATAGTGTCGCATCGCCGTTTTTTCCCCACATTTATTGGTTTGAAAAGCAGTACTATTTTCCGTAAATGACGTGGATTGTGACAACAAATTCAGAGGTAAAGGGGAATTCAATTCCGGCTCGCGTGAGCTCTGAAGTTTGTGTTAACTTTCGCCATAATTGATAGGCCCCGTCTTATCCGATTTTTTTCTCAAAATCAATTCCGGCTCGCGTGAGCTCTGGAGTTTGTCAATAGAACTTTCGCCATAATTGATAAGCCCCGTCTTCTCTTTTCTCTTAATCAATATGGGCAAAAATGGCCGATGCGATAAGGGTGGAAATTCTAGATTTGGGATCATTAACTTGAACGGTACTCGAAACAACTGCCGTGTGTGGTGGGTTACTAGAGTTTCGTATTGAGTTGGACCCATTGTTTCCCCCGCTGAGAGTCGGAATCGCTCCCGCTAAATCCTGGAGTTCAAATCGAATACACCCGAGGACTGGTTTCCAGCCGTTATCGATGAAATACGTCGAGACATTGTCCGCAGCTAGAGCCGGGACCAAACTTTGTAAACATTGAATGGCCGACCGCACAGATCATCGGCGATGATTTTGTAGGATTGTATACATGAGCAAATCTAGCAGTACGCGACAGACTGAAAATACATTTGAGGAGTACGCTACAGGATAACAAAGAATTGCGTACTGGACATTTTAATTGCTTTTTGGTACGCATTGTCTCCGATTTTAATTGGGTTTTTGCATTTTTTAATTGCGTATTTGCTTATCTGGACCTCTGATGATAGTCTGTAAATTTCACATTAACAATGTTTTATTGTAAACAATTATTGGATTTACATTTATTGAGCATAGGCTGCAAATCCATAAATTGAAATTTACAGACGATCTTAAATTTGCACTTACGAACATTTTAGTCGTGGGAAGTTTAGTGAAACGGGCCCCAGGTTTGGCCCTCGTATACGTCTTTGGCATTTTTGTATGGAACAGTTGAATCTGGTTCTACTCTTTATGTGAGTATTACAATTATTTGTGTTCCCATTATTTTTAGGGGAAGGGGCCCAGTGACCTCGGATGTGGTATGGACCTGGCACCAGGTCAGGTTATTCTAATTTCAGGGCTGAATATATTCCGTTACAATTTTGGTATTTCTCCCCAAATGCAGCAGGTTACATACAGGATCAAACCGGTTGGCCCAGCCTTAAATGACTGTAGCTGTTGATAGGCTGTTCAACACCAAGCAATCAATTGTCAGAATTGTGAAAAAAATAAATATATGCATAAATAGTGGGGGAAAAATGCCACAATTTGGCAATTTGCAATTTTTGACAAATCTGTGCTTTTTTTTTCACACAAAAAAATGAAAGAAATGTTTCCTGGGATTGTTTTTGTTTAAATTGTGTCGATGCCCTAATTTTTAGCAGAAAGAAAAGTGCTTCCCTTCATTGGAGACGATTCTCATGGTCTGTCAAAACTGTTGTGTTTTTTTTTTGTTACAAATTAAGGCTAAAATGAAATACAGGATTATACAGCAGACGACAATTTCTGTCTACAGCGTAGTGAGGGTCAACATGTGGAGGGAGACAACTGTGTGATCTGTTCTATGATCCAAATTTGGTGTTCTCTCCCCTGCGGCACATCAAGTGATGGAATATACTTGTGTGGAAGTTGTCAGCCAGTTCACAGTGCATGGATCAATAACTGACTTGTTCCTAGACATAAAAGTTGTGATCCTGGGCCCGGTTATTCAAAACACCAGTTAGCTTAACGGACTGTTAAATCCTTAACGGACTGTTAAATCCTTAACTGAATGGTTAAAATCTCTGTTAAAACAGAGATTTTAACCATTCAGTTAAGGATGGTTTAAATCTCTGTTAAAACAGAGATTTTAACCATTCAGTTAAGGATTTAACAGTCCGTTAAGCTAACGGATGTTTTGAGCAACCGGGCCCAGATAAGCATAGCTACTTTGTTCGACCAATAACTGACTTGTTCCTAGAAATAAAAGCCAAGATCCAGATAAGTAGAGGTACATTGTTTGGCCATAACCGACTTGTCTTTTGGATGAGACAGATACTGTGACCAGTAGCCTATTTCACATTGCAAAGTATATTTATCTAGCATTTCCGGAAAAATAAATGATTACTCAAACTATGCTTTCTAGATGAGTATATTTTGCAATTTTGATGAAATCGGCTACTGGTATGTTAAACAATTTCTTCACCTTTCACTTTTTTATGTTACAATGTTGCCTAGTATTTTTGGATCACCAAAGACAATTGACAACGCAGCTATCTCGTCATTTGACTCAGGGCTCCAGATAAGGAATTAGTAATTGAGTATTTTCACTCCATTATATCTGAAGCAATTGGGTATTTCAATATTTGTATTGGGTAAAATAAAATCACACTACTGTTTACACATCAACAAACAGTAATTATTGAATAGTTTGCTTCAAAATGAAAACCTGTCTTGGCATTTCATTATAATTGTCTCCTTGGAGACAATTCTAATGAATTACCAAGATGTGTTTTCATGGAAAATAAGAAAAATATGCTACATTTGTGGTCTGTTTATTGTTTTCTGTAGCATGATAAAGGTACCACAAATTTGTTATTGCTTTTTGATACTCAATACTTCTGATCTCAATTGGGTTTTTGGCAATTATAATTGGGTATTTACGCAAATACGCAGCTTATCTGGAGCCGCGACCAGTGGTTTACTGTGTGATGAAAATTGATCACATGTTCTGTCTTGCTGATGTCCTGCTGTAGCTGGATGAGCCAAAAATAGCCATACATCTACTAATGACTCTTTACTTCAAGCAAGATGACTGCTGGAATTGACTACCATATTTATTCTTATAATCATAACTCCAGATAAGTTTTGTATCTAAAGAGTAGTAGATTTCAAATTCAATGCGTATTTTACTTTTACAAATGTGTTCATTGATTTTCTTCCTTAATAAATAGGGAACACATGATAAAACACCGTTAAAAATTCACTTATTTGAGCTTTCGCAGCTCAACTAAGTAAATTTCAACTTTATTACAGTATTTACACTACTTAATTTGATAATCAATGCATATTTTCATATTGTTGTGAGTATTTTGTACTCTCTCTCTTGATAATCAGTGTGTATTCTTCTAAAATAAGTGCTTAAAATACGCCAATACGCACCTTATCTGGAGCACTATATAATAGGTCCTACTCCAATAATAAACCTGTCATATTGTTGGTGAAATCCACAATCAAAATGCATTTAACCCTTACCAGTGTTCTGCCAAGGACGCGGAAAAATCGTCAATGGCGCAAGAAAAAAATTAGCGATGGGCCAACGGGCGCATTAAATATTCGGTCCGAGTTCGCGGGTTGCGAAATTAAAAAAGTCCGAACTGTGCTCGTGAAATGTACCGGAAATGTAAAATTTGCATAGCAACAGCGCTTAGCTATACATCTATCGACGGTTTTCATTGGGTGGTATATTTACATAAGTGATACAAGTAAAAAGCGAATTATTTTGGTTCGCCAATCAGAAAAGCCGTTTGAAATGTGCGTATTGTCTGGGAGCCGATGGAATGATAAAGAACTACAAATACATCATGATCAAGTTTTAATGTTTATTTCCATGTTTTTTTCACAATCACAACATGCTGAAAATTTACATGAATTAATTATTGCAAGTCCATTGTCGGGCTCAGCAAAACACTATTTGAAACTATTAATTACTTTAATTGCTGATATTGAATAGCCTAGTTTGAAGCAATTGTTTTGTCTGGACCTATGGTTGGTGCACATGCCTTCTGTGTTTTTAGTTCCCGGCGCATGTGTTTGTCATTCTCTCCTTTCTATACTAGCCGAGTATAAATCACGTCACCTGCTGGATTGGCGGCATATATGGTTGCCGTGGTAACGTGACAAATGGCCACGGTGGTGGAGAATTATCCCATTATGCCATTGAACAATTACAGTACTTGGCACCAGGCAGCGGGGATCACTAGTAAGGCCTGAGTAGTAAATTAATTAGTCGATTCTCGTGCAAATTCTGGAATAAAATGTCGCAGGGCGGAGTCTTTTTTTTCTTCAATCTTTGTCCTAAATATTCAAGCTTGTAATTTTTTTTTACTACATATGTTTTTTAAAATACATCTTGTGAATAATGTTATGTATGAAAACTCTTCAGATTAAGGGAGTATGTAGAAACATCACAAAATAGGTGGTAAATCACAATTGTATGTAACCGTAACTTATAAAACCGTGGGAAACAACTTGAAATATCTTTTTAAGATCATTTTCAATTAACACTATTATTAGAATATGCTTATTCACTTGTTTTCTAGGGGCACGAATCAATGAGAAGGCACGAATCCACGAGAATTGGTTCTATATGTTTTATTTCTCTCTGTAAATATGTCTTGAAATTTCATTAGAATTGAGTCCTCAGGACTCAATTCTAATGAAATTCCAAGACATATTCATGATATTTACGGCAGAAATACAAGAAAATATGATGAATTTTTGTCCGCAAGTTTTTAACTATTTATAGCCCACAAATTTCCCAGCATGCAAAGAGTTAAGTCACGTGTTACACTGCGTTCACATGGATGATCAATCACATACATGTAGGTGTGTCAAATAACATCAGCAGGGCTCCAGGTAAGGTGCAGATTGGCGTATTTTACACACTTATTTTAGCAGGATACGCATTGATTATCAAAAGTGGGAGTACAAAATACTCACAGAAATGTGAAAATACGCATTGATTTTCAAATTGAGTCGTGAAAATACTGTAATAATGTTGAAAATTTACTTAGTTGAGCTGCAAAAAGTGCTTGATTTTTGCAGCTGAAATAAGTGAATTTTTAATATTTTTTATAATTTTTTTCTCTACTTAATAAGGAAGAAAAGCAAAAAATAGAGTTGTAAAATATGAATTGAATTTAAAATCTGGGGGTTCAGATGATCGAGACGGTTCAAATGAGTGGTAACAACATACACATTCGATGAGAAATAAGAAAAATAAAATATTAAGGGTGCATTTCGAGTATAATGGGTTAAATCGTTTCAGTTTATATATTTCTGTGAATTAAGGGTCAAACCTACCAGGTGCAAATTTGTGAAGGTAGCTTGTATATCACAGATGGTTTACCATTTCCTCAGACTTTCTAATAATATAAGAGTTAATTGTTATTGATTTTTGCCACCCCAGTGGGTGCAATGGCTGTATGTCCATTATGTCTGTGACTTCTACTGTCCACTCATATGTCAATATTTGTGGCTGTGACTGGAGAAATGGGGCTTATGGGTTTTGCGACCAAGCTGATCAGGATCTGCACCGTTCGCCCATTACGTCATGCTTCGAACAATTTATATAGATTGCTATCCAGCGACATGGGTTTGCAAGTTGATCAGGAGCTATGTTGGTCCCAAATCCCATAAGCCCGCTTTCTTCAGTCACGGCGACATTTCTACAGATTTATCAACAGGTTAGTGCAATGCCGAGGCCTCATTATAATGCACCTGGGGCCCCGTTTCACTAAACTTTGTACGACTAAAATGTTCGTAAGTTCAAATTTAGGATCATCTGGAAAACTCAACTCATTTTATGCCGAGAATACGACGTTTTGTTGACACGAAATTTTAAATATTTTTTAATATTTCTGCAGTCAAGAATATGTTGTCACCATCTAATGGGTTAAATTCCTCGGGAGTTTTGTAGAGTATGTGCATCTTAACCCTTAGACCGCTACACACAACAATTGTTGTCTGCTGTTGCTATTATATCTTGCCTTATTTCTCAATAAAAACATTGTTTGACGGCACTTCAGAATCATTTACAATGGAAATGATTCTGAAATTCTGAAGCGCCGTCAAACTCGTTTTTAATCTTAAAAATGGAAAAGAAAAAAAATAAGCAGCAGACGACAAAATTTAATTCAGCATGGCAAGGGTTAACACTTTCGACTACAGATCATAAAGCAAACATTTGCAAACACTGTAGATCACGATGAGGTGGTTTGTAATAAGTAATCGCCAGATTCTGCAGTGTTTGTCAGTATTTTTCGTCTATTTCAAACAAATACCCCTCATCTGGTTAATGGAATCGTCCAGAATGGGCATGGAGCTGTCAATGTCAGATATTTAGGGGTGAACTGTGACTGGATAAATGGGCCTTTGCGACCAGTGTAGATCCAGATCAGCCTGTGCATCCGCAGTCAGGATCTTCACTGTTCACCTTTCCATCAATGAAACACCCGTCATGCTTCTAACCAGCAAGATAGATCGCTATCAGGCTACAGGAGTGTACTCCCGGCCTTAAATGGCCTTAGTTGTTGATAAGCCGTTAAACACCAATAAACAAACAAACAAACAGGAGTGTGCTATTTGAACAAGAGCTACACTGGTCACAGATCCCATAAGCCCCATTTCTCTGGTCACAGGCACAAATGGTGAAAAACACTTGAGACCGTCTGGGTGTCCGTTGTATAGAGGTCCCCTGTATGGATATGGATGTCCGGTGTATAGAGGTTCCCCGTATGGATATGGATGTCCAGTGTATAGAGGTCCCCTGTATGGATGTCCGGTGTATAGAGGTTCCCTGTATGGATGTCCGGTGTATAGAGGTCCCCTGTATGGATATCCGGTGTATAGACGTCCCCTGTATGGGTATGTATATGGATGTCCGGTGTATAGAGGTCCCCTGTATGGATATGGATGTCCGTTATATAGAGGTCCCCTGTATGGATATGGATGTCCGTTATATAGAGGTCCCCTGTATGGGTATTGATATGGATGTCCGGTGTATAGTCCCCTGTATGGATATGGATGTCCGTTATATAGAGGTCCCCTGTATGGGTATGGATATGGATGTCCGGTGTATAGAGGTCCCCTGTATGGATATGGATGTCCGTTATATAGAGGTCCCCTGTATGGGTATGGATATGGATGTCTGGTGTATAGAGGTCCCCTGTATGGGTATGGATATGGATGTCCGGTGTATAGAGGTCCCCGGTATGGATATGGATATCCGGCATATAGAGGTCCCCTGTATGGGTGTGGATATGGATGTCCATGTGTATAGAGGTACCCTGTATGGATATGGATGTCCAGTGTATAGAGGTCCCCTGTATGTATATGGATGTCCGGTGTATAGAGGTCCCCTGTATGGGTATGGATATGGATGTCCGGTGTATAGAGGTCCCCTGTATGGATATGGATGTCCGGTGTATTAGAGGTCCCCTGTATGTATATGGATGTCCGGTGTATAGAGGTCCCCTGTATGGGGTATGGATATGGATGTCCAGTGTATAGAGGTCCCCTGTATGTATATGGATGTCCGGTGTATAGAGGTCCCCTGTATGGGTATGGATATGGATGTCCGGTGTATAGAGGTACCCTGTATGGGTATGGATATGGATGTCCGGTGTATTAGAGGTCCCCTGTATGTATATGGATGTCCGGTGTATAGAGGTCCCCTGTATGGGTATGGATATGGATGTCCGGTGTATAGAGGTCCCCTGTATGGGTATGGATATGGATGTCCGGTGTATAGAGGTCCCCTGTATGGGTATGGATATGGATGTCCGGTGTATAGAGGTCCCCTGTATGGGTATGGATATGGATGTCCGGTGTATAGAGGTCCCCTGTATGGGTATGGATATGGATGTCCGGTGTATAGAGGTCCCCTGTATGGATATGGATGTCCGGTGTATAGAGGTCCCCTGTATGGGTATGGATGTCCGGCGTATAGAGGTCCCCTGTATGGGGTATGGATATGGATGTCCGGTGTATAGAGGTCCCCTGTATGGGTATGGATGTCCGGTTTATAGAGGTCCCCTGTATGGGTATGGATATGGGTGTCCGGCGTATAGAGGCCCCCTGTATGTGTATGGATATGGATGTCCGATGTATAGAGGTCCCCTGTATGGGTATGGATGTCTGGTGTATAGAGGTCCCCTGTATGGATATGGATGTCCGGTGTATAGAGGTCCCCTGTATGGATATGGATGTCCGGTGTATAGAGGTCCCCTGTATGGATATGGGTG
Organism: Conchocele bisecta; assembly: GCA_029237695.1. Taxonomy (NCBI): domain Eukaryota; kingdom Metazoa; phylum Mollusca; class Bivalvia; order Lucinida; family Thyasiridae; genus Conchocele; species Conchocele bisecta. The sequence goes on from CM055280.1 coordinate 65,227,713, forward strand.
TCCGGTGTATAGAGGTCCCCTGTATGGATATGGATGTCCGGTGTATAGAGGTCCCCTGTATTGATATGGGTGTCCGGTGTATAGAAATCCCCTGTATGGATATGGATGTCTGGTGTATAGAGGTCCCCTGTATGGATATGGATGTCCGGTGTATAGAGGTCCACTGTATGTGTATGGATATGGATGTCCGGTGTATAGAGGTCCCCTGTATGTGTATTGATATGGATGTCCGGTGTAGAGAGGTCCCCTGTATGGATATGGATGTCCATTGTATAGAGGTCCCCTGTATGGGTATGGATGTCCGGTGTATAGAGGTCCCCTGTATGGATATGGATGTCCGGTGTATAGAGGTCCCCTGTATGGATATGGATATCAGGTGTATTGTATAGAGGTCCCCTGTATGGGTATGTATATGGATGTCCGGTGTATAGAGGTCCCCTGTATGGGTATGAATGTTCGTTATATAGAGGTCCCCTGTATGGGTATGGATATGGATGTCCGGTGTATAGAGGTACCCTGTATGGATATGGATATCAGGTGTATTGTATAGAGGTCCCCTGTATGGGTATGTATATGGATGTCCGGTGTATAGAGGTCCCCTGTATGGGTATGAATGTTCGTTATATAGAGGTCCCCTGTATGGGTATGGATATGGATGTCCGGTGTATAGAGGTACCCTGTATAGATATGGATGTCCGTTATATAGAGGTCCCCTGTATGGGTATGGATATGGATGTCCGGTGTATGGAGGTCCCCTGTATGGGTATGGATGTCCGGTGTATAGAGGTCCCCTGTATGGATATGGATGTCCGGTATATAGAGGTCCCCTGTATGGATATGGATATCCGGTGTATAGAGAGGTCCCCTGTATGGGTATGAATGTTCGTTATATAGAGGTCCCCTGTATGGGTATGGATATGGATGTCCGGTGTATAGAGGTACCCTGTATAGATATGGATGTCCGTTATATAGAGGTCCCCTGTATGGGTATGGATATGGATGTCCGGTGTATGGAGGTCCCCTGTATGGGTATGGATGTCCGGTGTATAGAGGTCCCCTGTATGGATATGGATGTCCGGTATATAGAGGTCCCCTGTATGGATATGGATATCCGGTGTATAGAGAGAGGTCCCCTGTATGGGTATGGATGTCCGTTATATAGAGGTCCCCTGTATGGGTATGGATGGATGATGTCCCCGTGTATATAGAGGTCCCCTATGTATGGTATGTATCCCCAGGGTAGGTATGGGATCTGTGTTAGAGGTCCACCCCTGTATTGATATGGATGTCGGTGTGAGGTCCCCTGTATGGGATGGATGTCCCGGGTATAGAGGTCCCCTGTATGGGTAGGATATGGATGTCCGGATGTATAGGAGGTCCCCTGTATGGGTTGCGTAGATCCTTGGAATAGTCGGGTCCCCCGTTGTAATAAGGGTTCCCCTGTATGGATATGGATGTCCAGTTATATAGAGGTCCCCTGTATGATATTGGAATATCCGGTGTAAATAGAGGAGTCCCCTGTATGGGTATTGGATGTACGTTAAATATAGGTCCCCTGGGTATGGTTTGGAAATATGATGGTCCCCGTTATATAGAGGTCCCCTTGTATGGGTAATGGTATATGGATGACCTGGTGTATAGAGTCCCCTGGTAATTGTATATGGGATGTCCCTGGTGGTATAGAGGTCCCCACCTGTAATGGGTATGGTTGTCCGGTGTATAGAGTCCCCTGTATGGGTGGATATGATGGACCCCCTGTACGGGGTATGCCGTGTCACATCACCTCTGTATGACTGTCGTCCATACGAATGCCTATCACTGCCGCGACCAATTATTGGACACTGAGCCTACAATGTCGATTGATTTTTTGCGTAGCAAGCAAGTTGAGTTTTCATGAGCTGTGTCGTGTGACGACGGGATTGCTAATATTAACATATGGTAGAAATCTGTCCTCGGTAAACTTACCATAAAAACTTTTGTGTGTCGCTATGTGGTGATCTGTCGGCTGTGCGTCTTCCATTTTGGGGATGTGTTATGGGATTTGTGTATTCAGTGGGATTTTGGAGCAGATTCAGCAATCCGTGTCATTTTGTTACTGGACCATATGGTGTCTGGGCAATATGTATATGAGTATCCTTGTGTGTAGTGCTTTCTCAAACACGGATAGTTCCAATCTTCATCGTCTCTGTTGTTTTGTTGGACTTTATGCCTTTGTATACTTGGAGTTTATGGTTCGTATGTATGTAGATTTAGTTTAGTGAGGAAAAATAAATTAGCTTCGTCGTGACGTTTATTACTAGCACATGTATATATGGCTGTCTGCAAAATTTTACTGTTGTGTAGTTTCGAAGATAAGTTGTCTGTCTATGTGTAAGGTTTGAGATTATGCAATGTTACTTCATATGATTGTCTGTAAATATGTGTCAGGATCTCACATTTAAACCATGCTTATTACATTTGCGACCAGTGTAGACTTAGATGAGTCTGTGTCTGTGCATCCATGTCTCATCAGGATATTAACCCCTTTCAACACAAAATAACGGGAATGGACTGTGAGATATCAATTTAAGAAGCAATCTAATCGTCACAGATCAATTTTCAAACTAGTTAATTTATAAGAAAGGGGTGGTGTTTTTTCTTTAAAAAAATATGAAAATGTCTTGCAAAAAGTGCAGATCCTGATGAGGCTGCTCGTCACGAGCCGGCTCATCTGGATCTACACTGTTTGCCAATACCACTATATAGGTCTGTAGTGTTGAAAGGGTTAAAGTCGAGCATATATTGAGCATCTTGCGTGGCCTTAAATGACCTTAGCTGTTGATAGGCCGTTAAACACCAATAAACAAACAAAATACACCATTTGCAAACATCAAAAATTAGGTCTATAGTGTTAAAAGGGATAAGACTGTTTGCCATTTGTCCAAGGAACAAAACGGTTTACCAGTGCTCCAGATAATCTTTGTATCTAAAGAGTATTATACCCCCAGATTTCAAATTAAATTCGTATTTTACTTTTACAAATGTATCATTGATTTTCTTATTAAATAGGGAACAAATGTGAAAAAAATATATTAGATTTACGAAATCACTTATTTGAGCTGCAAAAAGCAAACACTGTTTGCCTTTTGCAGCTCAACTAAGTAAATTTTCCACTTTATCACAGTATTTTCACTACTCAATTTGAAAACCAGTGCGTAAAATAAAATACAGTCGAACCTCCCCGAACGGCCACCTCTCTACAACAGCCACCTCTCTGTAACAGCCGCTATTTTATATCCCAAATGGATGATTTCCTTTATATCTAACCCTTACACTGCTGAGCATGAACATTGTCGTTTGATGTTGATTTTGCATTCTTTCTCAATAAAAACATGTTTTGACAGCATTTTAGAATAATTTCCATGTTTTTATTGAGAATTATTGAAGAAAATAAATAAACATCAGACGATAAAATTGTATTCAGCATTAACCTCCCTACAACAGCCACCTCTCTATAACAGCCAATTTTGCCTTTCCCATGGGTGGCTGTTGTAGAGAGGTTGCACTGTACGCCAATACGCACCTTCTCTGGAGCTCTTGCTTACATGTACGACCATGCGGATTGGTCGATTGCCCGATGTCCGATTGAGGCCCATATAAATGGTACTTATGGGACTTGTGACCAGTGTAGCTCCTGTAGCCTATTTCATCAACATTGCAAAGTATACTTTAGTAGCAAAGTATACTTTGAGGGAGAAATTTTCAATTTTATGATAAATTTATTAATTTTTATTATACTGAATTTATTACATTATCACAGCCAATTTTGGCTGTGATAATGTAATAAATTCAGTATAATAATTCTGCATAGTTTTAATCATGAAATATATGCATTTGTTAGTTCTATATGAAATAATGCATTTCAGGAAAAATAAATGATTACTCCCTCAAAGTATACTTTGCTAGTAAAGTATACTTTGCAATGTTGATGAAATAGGCTACTGATCAATTAGCTCACTCCTGTGATGACGATCTTTTATAATGTTTGTTAGAAACATGTGTTTCATTGAAAATGGCGAACAGTGTTGATCCTGATCAGGCTGTCGGGGATTACGCTGGGGAAAAAAAAAAAATCGCCACTTCAAAAAAACAAAACAATTGGCGATAAAAAATGACTATTTTCGAGGAGGGGGGGGGGGGGGTGAAATGTTTTTGGATTTTTTCCCCGAACATTTTTTATCGCCAATTGTTTATTTTTATCGCCAATTGCGAAAGTGGCGATCGGCAGCGGAATCCCTGGGCTGCACAGATGCACAGGCTGAATTGGATATACACTGGTCACAAGCTATTTTCCAGTTATCAGGATCTACACTGTTTGCAAACACTGCTAATGAAAGAGGTCTGTAGTGTTGAAAGGGTTAATCAATTTCTCTACTTATCTGGAGCGCTGTGTATTTGCCTAGTGTGGCATTACTGCTACACCCAGTCGTTATATCATCCTTCATTACCAGCCAGCTCATCATGACCTACACTGTTTGCAAACACGGCTAATGAGGTCTTATCTGATCTGGAGCTGTAGTGTTGAAAGGGTTAATCACTTTCTCTGCTTATCTGGTGCTCTGTGTATTTGCCTAGTGTGTACATCACTGCTACACCCAGTAGGTATTACATCACTCGTTACCAGCCAGCTCACAGGATCTACACTGTTTGCAAACACTGCTAATGAGGTTTTATCTGGAGCCGTAGTGTTGAAAGGGTTAATCAATTTATATGCTTATCTGGAGCTTTGTATTTGCCTAGTGGGTATATCACTGCTACACCCAGGTATTACATCACTCATCACCAGCCAGCTCACAGGATCTACACTGTTTGCAAATACGGCTAATGAGGTCTTATCTGGAGCGGTAGTGTTGAAAGAGCTGTGTATTGTGTATTTGCCTAGTGTGGACATCACTGCTACACCCAATCTTTATTACATCACTCATTAGCACATGACCATTGTGATGCAAACAACAGATAACCCAATGTTGATGATACTCACAGGTGGAAGACTTGGACCTGTGACACAACAAAAATATGCCTGTTACAAAAAATCCATTACCCCACCCACTTGGTCTCATACAGTACTATCATCTTTCACTTGGTCTCATACAGTACTATCATCTTTCACTTGGTCTCATACAGTACTATCTTCACTTGGTCCTCATACTAGTACAGTACTATCTTCTTTCACTTGGTCTCATACAGTACTATCTTCTTTCACTTGGTCTCATACAGTACTATCATCTTTCACTTGGTCTCATACAGTACTATCATCTTTCACTTGGTCTCATACAGTACTATCTTCTTTCACTTGGTCTCATACAGTACTATCATCTTTCACTTGGTCTCATACAGTACTATCTTTCACTTGGTCTCATACAGTACTATCATCTTTCACTTGGTCTCATACAGTACTATCATCTTTCACTTGGTCTCATACAGTACTATCATCTTTCACTTGGTCTCATACAGTACTATCTTCTTTCCAGTGTTTTGGTTCTCAAGGTGTTGTTATCAGAGCTCCAGTTAAGGTGCGTAATTGGACTAAATTTTCTGGGTATTTTTCTTATTTCTTCACGAAAAATGACAAGTTGGGATTGCTTTAGAATCCATTGGAAATGATTCTGAAGTGCTGTCAAAACATGTTTTTCCTGAGAAATAAAGCAACAGCAGACGGCTATTGTTGTGTGTAGCGGCTAAGGGTTAAGACGTTTCCAACCACCTTAGCGCCAGATCAACCTTCTGATTCTGTGAATGACAATTTTGTTTGTACCTGAATAAGAGGTTTAACCAATATTTGATTGTTTGACTGCGCATGATGATCATGGTCTGCACTGGCCAGCAACAAGGTGCGAATCAGGTGGCCAAAAAATGGCAGCAAGTTCAGTGTACGCTAAACCGGCCGATGAAACTAGGTTAACTTTTTTAACACCCTGAAACTATATGGCCAATATATAATTCATCATTGTTTAACACGTATTTACATCAATTGTATGTACCGTAATAACCCTAAATATTATATTCGGACACCGTTTATTTGGAGAAACATATAAAAAATATATGGTATCCAGGGATTCCGCTGGGGAAAATAAAAAAATCGCCACTTCAAAAAAAAAGAAATAAAAAAAAAAAGAAAAAAAAAAGAAATAACCAATAGGATAAAAACAAACAATTTTTATCGCCAATTGGGAAAGTGGCGATCGCCAGCGGAATCCCTGGGTATCCCCACAACATTGAGCCAGAGCTCCAGATAAGCTGCGTATTTGCGTAAATACCCAATTAAAATTGCCAAAAACCCAATTGAAATCAGAAGTAGCGAGTATCAAAAAGCAATAAAAAATTTGTGGTAACTTTATCATGCTGCAGAAAACAATAACCAGACCACAAATATAGCATATTTTTCTTATTTTCCATGAAAACACATCTTGGTATTTCATTAGAATTGTCTCCAAGGAGACAATTCTAATGAAATGCCAAGACATGTTTTCGTTTCGAAGCAAACTATTCAATAATTGCGGTCTGTTGATGTGTAAACAGTAGTGTGATTTTATTTTATCCAATTAAAATATTGAAATATCCAATTGCTTCAGAAATGATGGAGTAACTACTAATTCCTTATCTGGAGCCCTGTTGAGCGTGCCAATATTTAGGGTTCGTATGGAAGTACTGGTTTAATCCTCACTATGCGGGAGACGAAAATTGTCGTCTGCTGTTTTTCATTTTTGCCTTAATTCTTAACAAAAAAAACCTGTTTTGGCAGCACATGAGAATCGTCTCCAGTGGAGACGATTCTCATGTGCTGTCAAACCAGGTTTTTTGTCGAGCCCGCTTGCGGAAAGCGAGACATAGTGATCGCAATGGCGTCCGTGCGTCCGAAAGCTGCGTTAAAGGTTTTAAAAATACCATCAAATGCCTTGGCGGGCTCCACATGCGGGCCGCGGCCATCTGGTATTGAGAAATATTGGAAATCAAACATTACCAGCAGACTACAAAATTTAATTCAGCGTAGTACGGGTTAATCACAATACTAATGTATTTGGATACAGTTCCCAAAGCAAATTGTTTCCAAATATTTAGGGTTATACAGGGATTCCGCTCGGGAAAATAAAAAAATTGCCACGTCAAAAAAAATAAAAAAATTGAATAACCAATAGGATAAAAATAAACAATTGGCGATAAAAAATTACAATTTTCGAGAAAAAATCAATATTTTTTTCGAAAATTGTGATTTTTTATCGCCAATTGCGAAAGTGGCGATCGCCAGCGGAATCCCTGGTTATACAGTACGTCACCTTCCGTAAAAGTACATACACCAGTGTGTTCCGAATAGAAGTGGACATTCAGTACTCTGTCTATAGTCGATAAAAATAACGAGAAAATAATATGGTTTACCTCTTGGTAAATATTTGAAATGGTCGCCATTTTTAGTCATATGATTTTCAATACTAAAAGATGTCCATCTGTTTGTCTGTCCGAGATTTGCATTAATGTTTTCGGGGCCCGGCACCTACATTTGCAAAGCATCTCAAACCTATCTCGCATCAAATGGGTCAAATTGACATCATGTTGGATTGTTCGCTGATATTTTCTAGGAGATGAGCACAAATTAATACAGGGCTCCAGATAGGGAATTACTGTCTGTTCCACGTTTTGTTGCCGACAAACTTTTGGCTATTAAAGACATTTAATCTCAGAAATATCTAAAGGTAAGTAGTTTTTCATCAATAATAAAACAAGTCAAAGTAATTGAGTATTGTCACTCAATCATTTCTGAAGCAATTGGGTATTTCAACATTTTTATTGGGTAATATAAATCACATTACTGTTTACACATCAACAGACAGCAATTATTGAATAGTTTGCTTCAAAATGAAAACATGCTATTAGAATCTTTACGGTAAATATATTGCAGACGTTATGTAATAGTAGCAGTGCAATGATATGCATTTCATATGCATTTCCGTATGAATTACATCCTTGAACAGTAACCTAATAAACATTTTTTGCTATACACCCGTGAAAGAAAACAGAATGTTTTAAGTCTGCATGCTGGGAAACTTGTGGGCTGTAAGTAGTTAAAAAATAGCGGACAATAATCCTCATATTTTCTTTAATTTCTCCTTGTAAATACCATTCGTTCACAATAAATGTAATTGTGGGTGGTTGGTCGGGCGAACGTGAAGGCGTAAATTAATGGTAGGGGTAGGAATTTGCTTGGTTTGGCCCTCGAGTACGTTTTTATCTTTGGCTCTTTTGTTACCTGGGAGTTGAATTGGGTTATTACCCATTATAAAAGTAGTAATATTATTACTGATCCTACTGCTTTTGGGAGGGGGCCAAGTAATTGGTGTGGCGAGGACCTGGCATCAGATCAGGATAATTTTGATTTCAGGGCTGAATGTATAGTTTTTGTCGAGCCCGCTTGTGGAAAGCGAGACATAGTGATCACAATGACGTCCGGGTGTCCGTGTGTCCGTCCGTCTGTCCGTCTGTCCGAAATCTGTGTTAAAGTTTTTAAATACCTTATATCTCTGCAGTCCTAAGTCACATTGATTTGAAACTTCATATACTTATTAGTCATGATCCATATATGCATGCTGTATCCCACTCATGCGGCCCCTGTGCCCAAGGTCAAGGTCAAATGACTTAGAAGTTTGCGTTCCGAAATCTGCGTTACAGTTTTTAAATACCTTATATCTTTAAATACCTTATATCTCTGCAGTCCTAAGTCACATTGACTTGAAACTCATATGCTTATTAGTCATCATCCATATATTACAGTCGAACCTCCCCGAACGTCCACCTCTCTACAACAGCCACCTCTCTGTAACAGCCGCTATTTTATATCCCAAGTGGATGATTTCATCTATATCTAACCCTTACACTGTTGAGCATGAACATTGTCGTTTGATGTTGATTTTGCCTTCTTTCTCAATAAAAACATGTTTTGACAGCATTTTAGAATCATTTCCATTGGAAATGATTCTAAAATGCTGTCAAAACATGTTTTTATTGAGAATTATTGAAGAAAATAAATAAACATCACACGATAAAATTGTATTCAGCATTAACCTCCCTACAACAGCCACCTGTCTATAACAGCCAATTTTGCCTCTTCCCATGGGTGGCTGTTGTAGAGAGGTTGCACTGTATTAGTCATTCATTCTGTGTCCTACTCATGTGGCCCCTGTGCCCCTATGTCAAGGTCAAATGACTTAGAAGTTTCCGTTAAAGTTTCTCTAAAAATTTGCGTTAAAGTTTTCACATACCTACTATCTCTGTAACCGTAAGTCAGATTTGCTTGAAACTTTGTAAGCTTAAGTTATTGGGCATCAGACTTCAAATAATACACTCTGAGACCATCAAATGCCTCGGCGGGCTCCACATGCGGGCTGCGGCCATTCTCGTTTATTGTAAATATTCCGTTCTGATTTTCGGATTTTCCCCCCATTTGTACATGTACTTGAACATGTACATGTACTTGTACAGGTAATATATGGGATTTAGTACTAAACCCATTGACGGGCCTTCAATTACCTTAGCTGTTGATAGGCCGTTAAACCCCAACAAACCAAACGAACAATAAATGTAATAATTTGTAAGTGCTATTAACACAAGATGGGAGGGAAATACAGTCAAACCAGCAATCAATATTGTTAATAGACTGACAGTCATGTATAATAAATTGGTCAAATTGCATATTGGATGGCCGTACTGGGAAACATATCTTAATCTTGTCGAACCTACAGGGTTGCAGGGATTCCGCTGGCGATCGCCACGTTCGCAATTGGCTGATAAAAATAAACAATTGGCGATAAAAAATTACAATTTTCGAAAAAGAATCGTCAAATGTTCAGAATGGGTTGCTCTTTTTCATCTTATTTATCTGAAAGTGTGCATGTCCAAATGGTTTTTGCATGATACACGTGTATTGGATATAGAAATACATTTTGGGGCATTGTCAGCAAAACCTGATACTCATAATAAGGCCTGTTGTCTTGTGACCTGGGCCCATTATTGACAATTAACTGCACAGATGATGGTTATCAAGTTTGTAATGGTGTATTAATTTTTCTATGTGTGGAAATAAATGATGGACATGGAAATAAATGATGGACATGTATGTGAATTGTACATGTGCAGTGCTCCAGATAAGGCATTAGTAATTGAGTATTTTCACTCCATCATATCTGAAGCAATTGGGTATTTCAATATTTTAATTGGGTAAAATAAAATCACACTACTGTTTTACACATCAACAGACAGCAATTATTTAATAGTTTGCTTCAAAATGAAAACATGTCTTGGCATTTCATTAGAATTGTCTCGTTCGAGACAATTCTAATGAAATACCAAGATGTGTTTTCATGGAAAATAAGAAAAATATGCTATATTTGTGGTCTGGTTATTGTTTTCTGCAGCATTATAAAGGGACCACAAATTTGTTATTGCTTTTTGATACTTGCTACCTCTGATTTCAATTGGGTTTTTGGCAATTTTAATTGGGTATTATTTACACAAATATGCAGCTTATCTGGAGCTCTGGTGCATGTGTATTGAAGCAAGTGTATGTGGTTAGGTTTGTTACAACGTCACAATGTACTTTCTGTTTCATCTAATTGCCGGTTTTAAGGGTTTTCCTGTTTAGATGAGATTAAATTTCGAATTGTTCAACACTTTCAGTGGTGTTTGTAAACAGTGTAGATCCGGTGTGGTATGGACCTGGCACCAGTAGCCTATTTCACCAACATTCAGGGATTCCACTGTAGTCGAGTAGTCATTTTGTGAACCTAGACATTGTGTTTCCTATAAACTTTTTTTCTTGATTCATATTCCGACAGACATATACAGCAAATTTAGCTTTGTTGCCCAAGCGGCAACCTTGGGCAAATCTCGCAATTTGCATAAATCCAAGATGGCCACCAGTCACCATTTTGAAAATCTAATTGTTTACCTACTTGTCATACAATGATGATGTATAATATATCTTTATATAGGTTTTCGTGTACGTAGAGCCATTTTCTGCAATAATATGGTTAATTTGATGTCATCATAAGGGTCTAGAGGTAATTGTAGGGTCAAATGTTACATTTTTATGCAAAATAATGAAAATTTCTAGTAAAAAAGTAATTCCAATGACAACTGTTTATTGCAAACATTGTTATGTACCATGAAAATCATATTTATTTGCAACCATAATTACTCTATGAAGTAATTCTGTAAAGACTAATGCAATCAGTGATACAAGCAACCTGAGAATACCATTATATTTGACAGAACATGAACCGGTTCCGAATATATGGCACTTTATAAATTATTCTGGAATGATGATTTTTGTCAACGGTTCCAACCAATAAACACATCCTTACTCATATGATAATACTTAGATTATTTTTGCAATATTAATCAGATAAGATAAAGAAAACGTCAGCGCAATGGTATACATTAATATGCATATTACATATTAATGTATGCCATTACACTTAATGCATGTACATGTATATACGTACACATATTCTTACAATTTTTTTTATTTACTCCCATTCATGAATCGGATACTCAATGTCCGGTACACCAAAGAGCGCGCCATTACAGATATCACCATCCTCCCGAATACAGTCCTCAAAATCATCTTCAACATCATCTGCCTCAACAACTTCCTCAACATCGCCTTTCATATCACCTGCCTCCAATTTCAGCTTCCCTCTTAGTATGCGGATTGCAGCAGCCATCCTCGTCAGAACAGTTGCAGTGTGATGTGCATGAAATATCTTCTTTATAAGACCCACAAGCCATGCACATCTTTCCATGTGCTTTCCACTGACAATTACGTACATGCTTCAACTGTGATGGAGTGGGTTCACCTTGATGAGTGACAGGAACTGGAACCCCGCCACGCATCTCCCAAATGGGTGATGTCATTCGACTCGTTTGATGGGTCTTGTTGGTTTGCCGCCTTCCACAACATTACGTGAAGATGGGCACGTCGCGTGTGCATGAGCAGATTGTCGGATGTTTGGAGGCAGCACCTTCATTTTAGGACTTTTCTTCTTTCTGGCAAAAACTTTGGTGCGGGCAGCTTCTATTGAAGTTCCCGGTGGCAAACCAAACAGAGCTATGAAGAAACCCGTTGCTGTCTCCATCAGATCGTCGGTGGTGGCACCAACTTCGCTCGCCTAACACATCAACAAAGTCTAAAAAGTCTGCACTAAGCAACGTATTCAGTGCTTTAGCCTTGCCTTTGACATATGGGTATGATGGAGTGTCGCACTCACTGATGGCGTGCATGCGCAGTAATTTCAAACATTTGGGACCTAGGTCAGTACAAGTGGCGTTAATATATAACACTGTCCTGTCCCATCTCCTGTCCCATCTCTCCATCTGCACCATGCATTGTAGCTTCTCTCGAAAAACCTAATAAACCAGTAGGACAAACACACCTGTGTCAACCAGAGGACTGGTGATAGAGAGATCGTAGTTATTCACCAGCTCGCCGCATTCTCTAATGATTTTTGGCAGATATTTCTTGATACTTGTCAACATCTTATGGAATCAGATCTGAAGGTCAATCGCCATGAGGCCACACTATGCGATAGAATAGCTGCCGAACGTACACGATGACTATCTCAGAAGCTGTGGGTGAGATATTAGCAACACCGAGACGCTTTGTTAGCGCCGATTTATTGGCTTTGTGGAGGCAACCTTGCTCGTCGATAAGCAATGGTGGTACAGCACAAAGTTCATAGTGGAACAGTGTCCCAAGCTCCAGCTGCCTCCGTTGAACACTCAACAGAAGACGTAGACAAATGGTTTCAATGTCGATGACTGGCGCTATTTTTTGCTCATGTCATACAGGATCATATAATCCGCATGGGAGACTGCTGATGTATTTGCTGTCCAATGCTTGTCCAATATCGACAGAATCAGCCACATTTACTTCAGCAATGGCAATTTGGCCTGTGACAGGATTGTACAAAATATGTCGGTGGACTTTCAGTGGATGAAGATATTTCTCCACCTGTGCTTCAACAAAAGCCGCTTCATCTGCATCCAATATACGGGCGATTCTTCATCTCCTCAGTGTGGTGTCTGTGGGAACTGGTCTCATGAGTTAGCATACTATGTACAGTCAACATTGTCAGACACAAGTAGGGTAATGGGAAGTCGTCAATTCACTCACTAACAAGTTCAGGAGATAAAGTCATGCCCTTGAGAGACCCTTTCCTATCTTGATAGCAGTCTGTTCTCCAAATTGGTCAGCTGAGACTCCGTTTCAGTATTAAGTGAACGCATCTCCAGAAGGTATTGGGTAAGATATCGTGCATATTGTGCTTGTCCAGCGAGGAAAATGTATGTCAGCATGCGTTCCATGAAATCACTGTATGATCAAATTGGTGGACAATGAGTGTCGGGGGGGGGGGTGGGGGTGGGGGAAGGAAGCTATATCTACCCAGTGAGGACCAGTCAGGTGGAGGCGAGCAGTTTCCAGATACTGATCTATCTGCTCCAATGGCTTTGGGCTTGTATATAGAAACCGCCTCAATAGAGCCGCTGTTGGGTTCCGGAAGGCCCTCATGGGTTTCACCCAGAACTTACCGTTATATATACTTGTCAGGCCACGGTATGCAGCAGCAATATACGTTTCAAAAGATGAGCCCTTCATTAACTTTGCAATACAGCTGTTGAATGACTGTATCATATGCATTCCTCGGGATGAAGGACTACATTCTGGAACTGCATTGGCTGATACCAGCATATGAGCCGCGTCGCGAGAAAACCTGTCTTCGGGAAATTCTTGGTCAAACTAACATTTGGTTACGATGACAATGGTATTTGTATGATGCATTTAATGCTTTTTATTTGATCATGATATCTGCAATATTCATTGAGATATTATATGTTATACAACACCACTATTCAGGTCGTAAAAGCCACGTCAAACAACGTTACAATATATGTAGTAAATACATGGTTAGTGCCGTCGAATATAAAAAATTAATATATTCGGTTGAGCCCTAGACAGCTTTATTGGGGCGAGCTTTAGCGAGCCCCTATATAGTTGTCGAGGCGAAACCAAATATATTTTATGTTGTACGGCACTAATCATATATTTAATTTATACCGCATACTAAACGTAATTGCTTGAACGTGCGTGACGTCATGTTTTGACATCATTCCCTCGTCATGTGTCACAAATCCAGTGACGTGATTCAAAGCAAAATGGCGGCGTCCACGCTAGGTAGATTCGGTATTGTATCTGATTAAATATCCGATTTATTTACGATGTGCTTCAATATTGGCTCGAGTTAGACTACACAGTTGTCATAATAAGCATTGCATACACAATGGACATGTCCGTGTCCTTGGTTACGTCGCATATACATGTACTGTTACTGTAAAAATGGACAAAATTCAGCTGCACCGACAGCGACTTCGATTTTAAAATTCGCCGCCATCTTGAATTTGCTGTTGAGACTGACTAATAGTAAAGGTACATGCCCATGCAGTAGGCACAAACTGTTCTTTATAGGAATTAAAGAAGTGTATAATTGTGTCACTAGTCCATCAGTTATAAAAATGCAAGTGCCCGCTATACAGATATAATCATTTAGTAATATTTATTTTACTGATAGTGACGCGCGGTGGTATCAGGCTATTTTTATATGCAAATGAGGCATGATATTTTTTAATTATTTATACTAATTAAATGTGTCACCTGAACAAATTATATTTTCGACAGATTATCAAGTATGATCATTGCACATCAAAAAATAAATAGAATAAATAGCATACAGAGAATAAATAGTAATTTCCGTTAACATTTTAAGGAAACATGGTTATCGCCCCTGATATCAGTGTGTAAATTTACAGCTAATATAAAATGTATAATAATGCCAAAAAATACGTGGAATAACGGTGAATGAATGTTTATTTTGCCAGAAAATGTGTCAGATGATGTCTCTGATGTAAGTAACATTTTGTGCCTACTGAGTGGGCATGTACCTTTAAGCTACTTCAGGTATAACATATTAGGTTACTTCAGATATAAACAGCATTTATTCAAACCCTTTAGTATGCTTTTCAAATAGTAATGGTCGTGAAACTTAGTGTAGACTAGTGTGTCTTATTTTCATGTTAATTTCAACCAAAAATAGTTTTAAACGTTCATCATGTTGATATTCGATCAGACGTTTTGTTATCCGTATCCGGATCCGGATCCTGTAATGCTAGACGATAGTATTCATACAAAAACGTGATCCAACTTATTTATCACATCCTCATGCACCTACCTTGCACACTAGCTGTGTTAATACAGAACCAACACCAGTAAGTGTGTCAAAGATGTGGGAACCGGAGTTCATTCAAAAGTTTCAACAAAACCGTGTAGACACATGTGAGCCAACTCGTGTCATCAGAATCTGCTCTATTTGCAAATATGTTTTAGATTTTATAATAAATACTCGTACTTTTCTTTCCATGTGTGGGTGGAGGGGGGTGGGGCATGACCACTGCCTCCTCGTTTTTGGCTTCCTGATTACGGCCCTGATGATGTGTCAGGAAGTTTTATATCTTTTTTTGGCTTTCTATAATGCAAATTTTCTATTTATATTATCACAATACACAATATTGTATTTGATGAAAATCCGAGGACTTTTGTATTTTATTTTACTTGATATGTATACTATAATAGACTGTGATACACAGGGGAGATACTTCATAAATGAAATGAGCTAAATGCCAGTAATCACACGTTGTGCATGTGTGGATGCGTCAATCCATCCGTGCGTCTCTGCATGTCTATGACCAACTGCACAGTTGATCCACCAAGAATTTGAAATTCCTAAGATTCCTGTGGATATGATATTATATTTTTTAAAGTGTGTCCATACTGCTATTTTTTCATTGACAATGCTGCTACAACCTTTGACGATTAACACGTAACCCCCAAAGTAACTGAAACGAACAGTTTCATGTTAAGTTTGAGACTTCCACTATGCAGAAAAGGGGTCATTTTGCAAAAAATAAAAATTATCCTCAAGTGGTGCAGATCACGGTCCATGATACTAATGTCTCCAACATGTGTTGCCTTGAAATATCATCTCATCGCATCTATGTCTTATATTAACATGACACACACATCAGTGTGCATTCAGATTTAAGCTTTTCATATTCAGACAACAGAAATGTCGAATGTTCACGACATCATCCCGCTTACAGCTGTACTTGGACCACCTGCTGAAAAAAACGGACCTTACAATATCTGCAATAAATGTACGATCGGCGACCCATATCATGTCGGTAATTGAGAAAGGTTTCCCTAGTGACTGAATGGCGGACATCCTATGTTCTGATCAGACGGCGCATATGCACAGATGAGACATCGTAACATCCATGGCTTTGTTGTTTTTGCAGGTAAAGGTTGCGATAAATGTTAATTTTATACATTTATACATGTATATTAGAAAGAAATAATTGAGCAATAAACTGAAAATTTGCGTCCAGTTAACCAGATCTGAAACATATAGTTGTGCGAGAAGCCGGGCCCCGGCTACAACGGTCAACAAATATGCTGCCGACCATCTGTATGTAAATAAAAAATGTAGATTACACAGCGTTTTCACCTGAAATATATGGACAATTATATGTAAACTGTGTCAAAGAAAATATTATATGTCAAAATAACGGAACTTAAAAAACAATCAATAACAGACAAACATTTTTATATGTGATATCGACAGCAAAATAATAAAAGAAAATTACCCTTACGCCATTATTGCTAATAAAAACATAATATAAGATGTGCCCGTGGGAATAAAAATGGTGGATTTCGATCGTACGACCGTACGGCAGTCTAACGTTCATCTAATACATTCTCAGACAGGATCCATGACAGATCGAAGATTGTTTCGATTTTGCCAGATTATAGATATATTCTGTTCGTTAGATAACTTTAACACAACGGAACAAACCTAACACGGCGTTCTGACAAACGTCGATAATTGGAAATCTCGGCTGAAATTACGTCAGCTAAGTTCACGACGTCATATCTTATGACGTCGTCAGTCTCCCGAAGACGGGTTTTCTCGCGACGCGGCTCATATTTGTTTGGTTGCAGAAAATAGCTGCATGTCCATGCTCAGGTGAACTTGCTTCATCTCCATATCCACCAGTGACTGTTGTATGTACACAAGTGTTGTGAAAATAGTATCTGGGTGAGAGGGTATGGTATCAATCATATGCCCAAACATGTAGGAGCTCGCCCCTTTGAGTACACCGCTACCTCTGGCTAGTTTGTTAGTCTGGACCCAGACTGAGACAGCTAAGCCACGTGACATCATTTTCCGTGACAGCTGTTAGACTGGCCTGGCGGGCAGCTACCTCAGTGTAGCTATTCCCGCTAGTTTTGACAATGGCCACAACAGTGGATGCTCTTTTTTAGGATCAGTATAGTGTAAAAGAGGAATTAATAGAGTATTCATCGCAGGTTTAGTCTGCTTGGATATAAGACGAGGGATCATAACACGACCGATACAAGACTGACTGCTGTCAGCGTCAATGATGCCTGCTGGATGTTTCTGGAATTCGGTTGTATTGTGGACTGAGATAGTACTGGCGTTGAAACCAATATACAGCTTCATTGAAACCGCACTTGCAGTGGTTGGTAATTGTGTTTATCGATTATCATGGATCTCTTGATCTCTTGACAACTCACAAATAACAAATTTAACTTAGACAGGCACGGTACCTAAATTTCAGCAACTGGCATGCATACTTTCATTACACGTACCCCTATTATGAGCGTCAGAACAGCAGTGTCGTGAATTTAGGAGAATTATTCTCAAATCATCTCAATTTTGTGCGACTATGAATTCTCGCTTATTTCAAGTATTTAATTCAGTTGTGTTGTTAAAATAGTTATAAAAATAGTATTTTGGGCGCCATCTTGGATGTAGAAAAGTTAGAACAAACATTCCATTAGCCTTAACACGTAAATATAGCATCGTAAAACGATTCTAGACACACGAAAACAAATAACAAATGGTATTATACATCATTATATGACAATTAGTTTTGTCGGAAAATTTTGAAAATGGCGACTGGCGGCCATCTTGGATTTATGCAAATTGCAAGAGTTGCCCAAAGTTGCCATTTGGGCAACAAAGCTGAATTTGTTCTAGGGAAACATATAAAGATGAAACAACAATAAAAGTTTATAGGAAAGAGAATGTCTAGGTTCACTATGGAACACATAGGAGTGCCTACTAGACTACTGGGGAAAATAAAAAAATCGCCACTTCAAAAAAAACAAAACAATTGGCGATAAAAAATTACAATATTTTTTTTTATTATTTTTTTTCGAAAATTGTAATTTTTTATCGCCAATTGTTTATTTTTATCGCCAATTGTGAAAGTGGCGATCGCCAGTGGAATCCCTGAACATTGCAAAGTATACTTATCTAGCAAAGCATACTTTGGGGGAGAAATTTTCAATTTAAGTATAAATTTATTAATTTTTATTATACAGAATTAATTACATTATCACAGCCTAAATAAGGAATTTATTACATTATCACAGTAATACTTCTGCATACTTTTAATCATCAAATATATGCAGTCGTTAGTTCTATATGAAATAATGCATTTCGGGGGAAAATAAATGATTACTCCCTCAAAGTATACTTTGCTAGATAAGTATACTTTGCAATTTTGATGAAATCGGCTACAGGTCAGGTTATTCTAAATTTAGTGCTGAATATATATTTATTTTGATGTAATGATTCTGTTCGGATTTCTCCCCAATGCAACAGGTTAAAAGTGGGAACAGGTGGGGGTGGGGGGGGGGGGCTTTGACCACCTTGTATTGCAGCAGAGCTCCAGATAAGGTGCATATTTTACGCACTTGTTTCAGCAGAATACGCATTGATTATCAAAAGTGGGAGAACAAAATATTCACAGCAATGTGAAAATATGCATCGATTTTCAATTTTAGTAGTGAAAATAAAATAATAAGTTGAACATTTACATAGTTGAGGTGCAAAAAGCAAACGGTGTTTGCTTTTTGCAGCTCATATAAGTCAATTTTTAAATTTTGTTTTATTTTTTATCATTTGTTCCCTATTTAATAAGGAAGAAAATCAGTAATACATTTATAAAAGTAACACACACATTGAATTTGAAATCTGGGAGTATTTATAATATGATTTAGATACAAAACATATCTGGAGCTCTGATTGCAGTATGACTGAGTGCGCTAGCTGATCAGGGGCTACGCTACACTGGTAAACACTGAATAAGCGTAGATTTATTGTGGTGAGTCACGTCATGTTTCAGTAGTAGTAGTTAGCTGATATGAACGTTAGTTAGTTGAAGTTAACCCTTTCACTACAGCACATGTATTTTACAATTGAGATTATTTCGCTTATAATAATATATCATCAAATGGTTTGTCTTGTTCTTTGTGAATTACAATCATGTTCAGTATGTGTATAAGGATTCTTGTCATTGGAGGCAATTCTCATAATTATGCTGATGGTTAAAAGGAAAAAAAATGAAATTTCATTCTGAGGATACGCCATTTTGTGAAATGTGGTTAAAAGTATATGTCGAGAGCACCATTTGAACCGTCTCATCGAGACGATTCAAATGAGTGGTCACAACATACAATTTCATTGAGAAATAGCAAAAAGAAAATATTTTCAAAAATTCATAATGGTGAACGTGTATTCCAAATGTAATTGGCTAACCCATTACATGCGGAATACAATACACCTTTACGGTTATGAAATTTTTTAAATATTTTATTTTTGTTTTTTCTCAATGAAAGTATATGTTGTGACCAGACGGCAATTTCTGTCAACAGCGTAGAAAGGGTTAAAGGAAGTGTTATTGGCTGTATTGAATCGGTGAAACATCCCCGTGTGTATTTGTTCGCTAGCCGTATTGCGGAATGGTAGGAGGACGTTCTAGTATTTGTTGTGAAACATCCACACGTGTGTTTGTTCACTAGCTGTATTGTGGAATGGTAGCAGGACACCCGAGCTTTTGTTTTGAAACGTAATCACTGTGGAGCAACATTACGTGTCCGTTAACTGTGCCTGGACTGGAGCAGGATGAGTACGAGGAATTGTACATGTGCCAGGCCGGCGCGGACCGCACGTACGGCGACATAATTGACGGGGAGGCTCCGTACTACAACAATGTGCCGGGTGGTCAGTCGTACATGGCGGACGCGGGCGACGTCGGCGACAACAGGGACGTCTACGCGGACGTAGACACGGCACTGAGTGTGGACACGGGGTACAGTTCGGATATTTCCTCGACGAATATCGTCGCTCGCGAGGTGTACGGCGATTGTAGCGACGTAAACTGCAGTGATGTCGATACGGCTAGCTCCGACGGAGTGAATAGTTATAACATCGGTGGTCGCGCGTTCGCTAAGATCAACGTCGACGAACTGAGCCCGCTGTCGAGCAGCACCAGTAATCGTAGTTGGACGTCACCGTCGCGCAGCTGCAGTGAGTTCAGTACGCCGTCGCCGATCCAGACCGCGGGGAATTGCGAGCCGGTGTTCAGCCCGGTGACCTCCGTAGAGGGCGGGGCTGGGGGCACGGGAGGGGGACCGTGTGACTGTTGTGGGTGCTGCTCGTGTGACGCGGCGGTGTACGGGGCCTGCCCCACACACCCGATGCTTCCCGGCGACGTCTACTATTACTCGTCCAACTCGTTCGTTTTGTGCGTTAGGCAGAATCAGCGCGACGACGCGCGCCAGTCGAGTCCCGAGTCACAGGACACAACGGAAGTAAAGACAGCTACAGAGGTAAATTGAGACAAATTATGAAATAAGTTGACACAATTTTTAGAGTACATGCGGAATTATTCAACTTTTGACTTTAATTATGAAAAATATATCAATTTTTATATAAACGTATTTAATGAAATTACGCAGAGGTACAAAATCACATGGCGCGTCTCATTTGTTGTCGGTCAAAATCACCGCGAATTGTCCTATCCATAATTCTGCTGACCGTCGATGTAAAGCCAGGGGTGGTATACGCTAACCCCTGAACCACCACAAAGTCATTGGTTCAGAAATGTACAGTACTTATACATGTACATGTACTTATAATTAATTTTCATCTGATGTTTTTGAACTATTTATAGCCCACAAGTTTCCCAGCATGCAATGAGTTAAATGACCTTAGCTGTTGATAGGCCAACAAACAAACAAACAAACATTGGCACGATATCTGTTCAGGCGGAAACCTCACAGTTTTATGTGTTTCCCAAAGCTAATGCAGAGCTCCAGTTAAGGTGCGTAATTTGGAGGTAAATTTCTTATTTCTCCATCAAAAATGGCAAATTGGGAGTGCTTTAGAATCGTCTCAATGAGACGATTCTAAAGCACTCCCGACTTGCCATTTTTTATGAATAAATAACAAAATTTCACCCCAAGTTGGTCAAATTACGCACCTTAACTGGAGCGCTGCTAATTGTGTCTGAATATTATTATTATTGTTATTACGGTATGAGAAAGCTGTAACACAAGGTTTCTTGTTTGATTAGACGTCTCGTCTGCCCATCATTTTATGGTCGTGGCTGAACTCGAATCAATCTATCAGTCTGATGCCATCAAAACATGGCTGTGCTAATAACCGATTATGTAGCAGATACATTATACAGTAGTATGAAATTTTTGAGATTTTTTTTCCCACTATATGAAAACAGGTTTCGCACAGGTCTTGAAAAACCCTTGAATATGCCATCTGACTTGAAAAACCCTTGAAAATGATAAATTGCCTTGAAAAACCCTTGAAAAACAATATTAACCGTTAAAAATTAACCCTTGAAAAACAATATTAACCCTTAAAAACCCTTGAATATTAACTGGCTCACTTTGGTCAAAAGCCACCACCAAATTCAATTAATTGTGAAAATGACACCAGCCTTAAATTCAATGGTCAAAACGGCTGCATTCTTAAAAATCAAGCTTTGTATCGGCTTGGGCTAAAAAGTTGGGTCATTGTAAACAAATGTCCTTAAATTTTAAATTAAATGTCTTGAAAAACTCTTTAAAAACCCTTAAATTTTACTAGTGAAAGTTTGTATGAACCCTGGAAAATATATTGTTACCTCCCGGCCTTAAAGGTACAGGGCTCCAGATAAGCTGCGTATTTGCTTAAATACCCAATTAAAATTGCCAAAAACCCAATTGAAATCAGACGTAGCGAGTATCAAAAAGCAATACATATTTTATGGTACCATTATCATGCAGCAGAAAACAATAAACAGACCACACATATAGCATATTTGTCTTATTTTCCATGAAAACATATCTTGGTATTTCATTAGAATTGTCTCCAAGGAGACAATTCTAATGAAATGCCAAGACATGTTTTAATTTCGAAGCAAACTATTCAATAATTGCTGTCTGTTGATATGTAAACAGTGGTGCGATTTTATTTTACCCAATTAAAATTTTGGAATACCCAATTGCTTCAGAAATGATGGAGTAACAATACTCAATTATCAATTCCTTATCTGGAGTCCTGCTGTACTATTACTTTTCATTTTCTGTCATGCCTTATATGAGCCATTTGTCTACCCACTAACAAGTTATTTTTAATTACGGCGAATGTTAATTGGTGTTAAATCGCATTTTATATGCCGCGACCAGAAAGGGTATTTTCCAACTTCGTGCTATTTTTACCAATACGCGTCACGTGACACGGTCAATCATATCACATCTTTGACATGCGCAGTGAAGTATCGGAAGTTGAGAAGAAAAATCTCTGTTCGAGTCCAAATCTAAATCTCCACGTAACTCTTCAATTTGGTGGTCTGGTCGCCAATATTAACCACTCTCTCTCTGTACTGCCTGTCCCTCAGACATTTCGCCTTTTTTTTGGCCGACACCGTTTCATACAATTTCCGTCCTGGACGTTTCGACATATTGGGAAGCCTACTGGCGCGCGCATTATACTGCGCATGCACACCACACCGCAAGCCGTGATGTGAAAGTCGTCGTCCCCGCACATTATCAAAATAGACTGTTACCGCCGCGTGTCGCTAACAGTAAATTGATAATTAATAAATGAGTATATTTGTATAGCGGGCACTCGTAATTTTTAGAACTGGTGGAATTATTATTATCCGAATAGTGACATAATTATACACTTATTTAATTCCTATAAAGAACATTTTGTGCCTACTGCGTGGGCATGTACCTTTAAATGACCTCAGCTGCTGAGAGGCTGTTAAACACCAACAAAGACCAATATAAAAAAAAAGCATTAGTGAGTTAACCCATTTCAGTCTAAGGACACGATAATTTTTGTAAAAAAAAATCTCATAATTTTGTTTATTTCTCCATGAAGGCATATGTTGTTACCACTCATTTGAACCGTCTCATCAAGACGGTTCAAACGAGTGGTAACAACATATTCTTTCGAGATGAAATAAAGAAAATAGTGATTTTTTCTCGTAAAAGTTTTGCACTACTATAATTTTATCCCGTCTTTAATGGGTTAAATGAATGTACAGCTCACACTCACACGATCCGATTCAGCTGTTGTGCTCTGGCTTTATACTGTTTATATTAGAAATAAGGCTCGTGTCGTCACCATAACAGTGATTACTCCTGTCAATAACGCTAGATCAATCTCGTTACAATGTGTGCTGTCCCATTGACTTCCAATAGTCGCGAGTTATTAATGAAATTACAGGCTTCTGTGAATGTATTGCCGATCTTGATTGGTTTTCTATGGACGAAATTGATTCCAATCCCGGGGTGCCTGATCTGTTGTATCATGCTATCAGATCCGTCCAATACTCGTCATCCGGGCCAATGTTTCTTACTGTCTGCAGGGCTCCAGATCAGGTGCGTAGTGGTGTATTTTACACACTTATTTTAGATGAATACGCATTGATTATCAACAGTGGGAGTACAAAATGCTCACAGCAATTCGAAAATATGCGTTGATTTTCAAATTGAGTAAATACTGTGATAAGTTTAAAATTTACTTAGTTGAGCTGCAAAAAGCAAACGGGTTTGCTTTTTGCAGCTCAAATAAGTGATTTTTTAATATATATTTTTTTTAATCGTTTGTTCACTATTTAATACGGAAGAGAATCTATAAAACATTTGTAAAAGTAAAATACGCATTTAATTTGAACGTTTTACCCCCGTCTGTCTATTGATAGCAGAAAAAATAACATTTGCAACTCTTTTTTTTTTACCAAACTAATTTTTTTGCGGGATCCAAATAGTCACAACCCTGTCTGTTCGTACGTCCATCTGTTTGTCTGTAATTTGCGGTAATGTTTGCGAATACATACCTTGTTTGTCACTGTAAGTTGGATTGCTTGAAAGTTCATACTCTTATTTGTCATCATCCATATTTTCGTTCTATAGCCCACCCATGCGGCTCTCGGTTTGGATTTTTTTTATCTGTTCACATTGATAACTACGGAGCTTTTTATTAACTCTTTGCATGCTGGGAAACTTGTGGGCTATACATAGTTCAAAACTAGCGACAAAAATTCATCATATTTTCTTGTATTTCTCCCCGTAAATATTAGCATGAATATGTCTTGGAATTTCATTAAAATTGAGTCCTGAGGACTCGATTCTAATGAAATTTCAAGACATATTTACAGAGAGAAATAAAACATATACACATAATTCGTTTGACGGATATTTTCGCCGCTAGCATGCAAAGAGTTCATTTGTTCACATGAAATAACAATTTGTTCCTTGAATTAACAATTCGTTCCTCGAATTAACAATTCGTTCCCACAAAATGACAATTTGTTCACTCAATTTAACAATTTGTTCCTTCGTATTAACAATTCGTTCCCACGATATAACAAAAATTGTTAAATTGAGGGAACAAATTGTTAAATTGAGGGAACAAATTGTTATTTCCTGGGAACAAATGGTTATTTCCTGGGTTAATAAAAAAAAAAAATCTGTCCTGTGCGGGGCTCTGTAGATAACTCGCATGCAGGAATGTTTATTATAGATTCCACAAAAAGGCCATTCATTCCTTATAATTCCAGCATTTGAAATCAATTCATCAAGAAAATATGTTTATTTTCCGTTTTCTTAAGAATTATTTTAACTGCGCCTCACGGTTATGGAAAGTAGTTCGGCGTGGGAGTTTACTGGGATATAAACTTTGGACAGTCTTGCTACGGGCCAATCAAATGTTAGGGAATCGTGTAAATATTTTTGTTCTGGAATTATATGACGAGTGGTAAAAACGCATTGCAATTTCATTAAGTTGATGGAAGACTGGGTTCAGTGGAGCATCAGACGTGCATTCTGTGTGTTTGACAGAAAACTAATTTATCCCGTCAACACAGTGCGTATGTGCCGTGAAACACGGTGCCGTGAAACATTTTTGATATCCAGTCAATACTATATTTGCATTTTACAGCTATGTGTAGGTGTTGACGGGATAAATAGAATAGTAGGTCAGTGCCGTGAATGGGAAAAAATATCTGGCGCGGCACGGAAACGGAATGTACTCGGCAGAGCCTCGCCCATCCCGTTTCCTGAGCCTTGCCAGATATTTTTTCCCATTCACGGCACTAACCTACTATTCTCTATCTATTTTCCTTATTTCTGAACCAAAGTATATGTTGTGACCACTCATTTGAACCGTCTCGGCAAGACGGTTCAAATGAGTGGTCACAACATATACTTCTGATGAGAAATAAAGAAATTCTTGAGCCTTGCATTCTGTGTGTTTGACAGAAAACTAACCTACTATTCTCTATATCTCTGATCTCACTCTGCACCGGCTTGAAATTATGCAGGGTTCCCACTGGTCCTTAAGTTCCTGGAAAGTCCTGGAATTTGGAAAAATGTATTCCAGGCCTGGAAAGTCGTGGAATTTGCCTCTTTTTCTGAAAAGGTCATTGAAAGTCGTGGAATTTGCCTCTTTTTCTGAAAAGGTCATTGAAAGTCATGGAATTTGCCTCTTTTTCTGAAAAGGTCATTGAAAGTCATGGAATTTGGATTCCAGTCCAATTATTGGTGTTGTTGAGCAAATTTCATTGCAATTTCGTGATTTCGAGCCAAACAATTGGATGTGGTAAGGGCACCTGACACCAAATCGGGATTTTGTAAATTCAGAATTGAAGTACTACATGAAACGAGCCTGGAATACACTTGTGTTGGGGAGAGAAGTAACTTCTCTCCCCAACACAAGTGTATTCCAGGCTCGACACCGTCATTGAAAGGTCATTGAAAGGTCATTGAAAGGTCATTGAAAGTCCTGGAATTTGGATTCCAGTCCAATTGTTGGACAGGTGTTGTTGAGGAAAGTTCACCCTTTCACCCCTAAGTAACTGGAATGGGCTGCGATATGTTAATTTTACAACCAATCCAATCATCGCAAAATGATTTTCAGACCATTCCATTTATAAATAGGGGGTATTTGTTGTTCTCAAAAATATGAAAATTACTTTCAAACAGTGCAGATCCTGATGAGACGGCTCATTACGAGCCGGCTCATCTGGATCTGCACTGTTTGCATAAACCGATATAGCGGCCTTTCGGGTTCAAAGGGTTAAGTGCAATTTTGTGATTTCGAGCCAAACGGTTTGGAATGGTAAGGGCACCTGGCACCAAATCAGGAATTTGTAAATTCAGAACTCAATTACTATTTTCCTCCCCAACACAGGTGTATTCCAGGCTCGAAATGGCTCAAGTTATGAGTCAATAAGCTGTAAAACACCGTTTCAACAGCATCATCCATCATGGGTCCTTGAATTTCGAAAACAGGTCCTTGAAAGTCATGGAATTTGGTCTTCCCAACAGAGTGGGAACCCTGGTTTAAAAATGTTTCACGTCGAAAAATGCACCGATTTCCTGACGAGATGCCACTTATTTCTACTTTGAGCTATCGCATGAACACAGTTACCGGCGCAAATTTCTTGTGCCAGTTACTAGATGAAAATGTGTTTATATGCAGTATCTTATGCATGTAGTTGAATGGGAATTTGTCGGGGAATCTGGCACCTATTTGACGTGTAACACTATCAAGGTGCATGATCACGTGGTTACAACAACAACAACGTCGCCCACTCCAAAGTAAGTATTATTTGATATTTTCCTTAATATGCAACAGATTTTTATGAAATATGGCGCAGCAAACGCGTTTTCATGAGCTGGATTTGGTGGTCTAATGAGTATATCCCCGATAAATTCAACAAAAAGGCCATTCATTCCTTATAATTCTGGAGCCCTGTATATTTTTACATAATTTGAGGGCACAACCTTTAATGGGCCGTCCGTCCGTAATGGGTAACGGACTTGGAATTGCTGGCGCGAAGTGCCACACGAGGGAACAGGGCTCCAGATAAGGAATTAGTAATTGAGTATTTTCACTCCATCATTTCTGAAGCAATTGGGTATTTCAAAATGTTAATTGTGTAAAATAAAAGCACACTACTGTTTACACATTAACAGACAGCAATTCTTCAGTAGTTTGTTTCGAAATGAAAACATGTCTTGGCATTTCATTAGAATTGTCTCCTTGGAGACAATTCTAATGAAATACCAAGCTATGCTTTCATGGAAAATAAGAAAAATATTCTATATTTGTGGTCGGTTTGTTTTCTGCAGCATGATAAATGTACCACAAAATTGTAATTGCTTTTTGATACTCGCTACATCTGATTTCAATTGGGTTTTTGGCAATTTTAGTTGGGTATTTAAGCAATTTATCTGGAGCTCTGAGGGAATATAGCAGGGCAGTATAACCTAAGATTGGGAAATGTTATCATGCTTGAATTAATTCCACTATATTGCTATATCTTTGTTATAGTGTGTTGTAAGCCAGCTTGTACTGTTTTATATGGCCATTAAAAACATAATGTATTGTTGGGATACCCTGATAAAAATATCATTAGGCATTCCTTCAGTCTCTTAACCCTTTCCCAATGTTTCAAACATTGTAGGTCCAGATGAGACGGCTCGTAACGAGCCGTCTCATCAGGATCTACTATGTTTATGGATATGTTCTGACTGTTGACAAAAACACCCCTTTTCTGATCAATGGAATAGGTCACAATTCTACACGGATGATTCCATACCAGTTACATAGGGGTGCAAGGGTTAAAAACTGTTATTTACCTTTACGTTGTGAACGCTCATTGATCTTATGATCTAGCTATTTATGGCTAAAGACTGACAGTATCAACCATTCACAATGACAAATGTCTCGTTTGTCGGAGGCCACTGTAAACCCGACTTGATCGTGCAACTCCCAGCAATGGAGGTATGTCGTTGGTTATAGCAACATAGGCTTGATGCGTGAGATATACGCACATGGGAACATCTGATCATAATCACTTATGAGACACGCCATGTGATTTTGTACCTTTGGACATTGCGTAATTTCATAAACGTACAATATTTTCCGTAAATGGCATCAAAATTTGACAAAATATTCATTGTAGTCATCTGCAAATTTTGTCAACTTTTATTTTATTGAAAAATATTGTAAATTTTGTAAACGTCTATATGAAATTACACAGATGTCCGAAGGTGCAAAATTGCATGGCCCGTCTCATATGACTGACTGAAGAAATGAAGATTATGGGTTTTGCGACCAGTGTAGATCCAGATCAGCCTGTGCATCCGCACTGTTCGCCATTCCATCAATGAAACACATTTCATACTTCTGACAAGGTGGGTGGCATGCGATGGATAATTTAACGTTCGGGATTCATGCTTGCTGGAATCCCGACCGGATACCTGGTTTGGCCCTCACATATATCTTTGGTATTCTTGTACGAGAGAGTTGAATGTGGTTATACCCCTTATAATCGTAATACGATTATTCGTAATCCTATTCCTTTTAACTGTTGATAGGCTGTTAAACAACATTCAACAACAATGTAGATCGCTACCAGGCTACAGGAGTGTGATATATGTAGCCTATTTAACCCATTTCATGCTGAGGATACTCCGATTTTTGTTGAAAAAATCTCATTATTTTGTTCATTCATCGAGAGACGACGGTTGAGATGGTTCAAATGAGTGGTAACAACATATACTTTCGAAAGGATATAAAGAAAAAGCGTATCCCGTCTGTAATGGGTTAACTAAAAGTATTTTTCTCGGTCCCTTTGGTTTATGATATATTCGTAATGTTCATTCATCGATAAAGGTATATGTTGTTACCACTCATTTGAACCGTCTCGTTGAGACGGTTCAAATGAGTGGTAACAACATATACTTTCGAAAGGATATAAAGAAAATAGGGATATTTTTGTCTCAAAAGGTTCATACTGCTAAAAGTGTATCCCGTCTGTAATGGGTTAACATTTTCTAGCAAAGTATACTTTGAGGGAGTAATCATTTATTTTTCCTGAAATGCATTATTTCATATAGAACTAACGACTGCATATATTTGATGATTAAAAGTATGCAGACTTATTATACCGAATTTATTACATTATCACAGCCAAAATGGCTGTGATAATGTAATAAATATCAGTATAATAAAAATTAATAAATTTATCCTAAAATTGAAAATTTCTCCCTCAAAGTCTACTTTGCTAGAAAAGTATACTTTGCAATGTTGGTGAAATAGGTTACTGATCAGGAGCAACGCTGGTCACAAATCCTGTAAGCCTGATTTCTCCAGTCACAGCCACAGCCACATATACAGGTGCCGGATGAGACAGTCTGTGTTTCCATCCTTCTGACTTACACCTGGGAATTAGTGATCTTGTAGTTATGGCACCTGGCACTAGATCAGAATATTGGTTTGTCTTGTAAATTCAGGGCTGGGAATTTTCAGGATATCCTGAAATCAGGAGTTGAGGTTCCTGATAATTGCAGAAAAAATACTAGTGTTTCAACATGGGATGCATACTGTTACACATTTGTGGGTGCAAGAAAAATGCGAAAATACCCGAACACGAACTGAAACCAGGAGAGTTGACAGAAGTTTAGGATCATTTTAGTTTGCCCTACTTGCTAAGCCAATCGCTGGGCTCCACTTGTTTCACATATTGCAACGTTTAAACCAAATAAGTTACATATTACGAAAGTTAATGATCGACAGGAAATGGAAAATCAATACTTGGATGGGACATTGCATTGTACACTTGGCTGAACTATAAGTATGCTATTGTTCACATATTGGATTTTTCAGGAACTAAATGCTGCGTTCGCTAACGCTCCCTCGCATTTAATTCCTTAAAAATCCAGCCCCGTGCAGGCACCGGGGCGGGATCAACTGATCCTGAGAATAGTGCTGCAGTAGCCATTGCTTGTCGTAAAAGGCGACTAAACTGGCTTAACGATTGGGTTCATACTTTCCGGAACCCACTATACCGGATTTGGCCCTCATGTACATTTTTGGCTTTCTTGTATGTGAGAGCTGAGTCAGGCTATGCCCCATATATAAAAGTAAGATTAGCGCTAATCCTATTACTTTTAGGGGATGGGATAAATGATGCTGGTGTGGCGAGGCCCTGGCACCAGATCAGGTTGTTCTAATTTCAGGACTGAATATATATTTTGATTGTAAATATTGAGTTCTGAAGTTGGGATTTACCCCCCTCGGACAGGTGGATACGGGACTCGACCCCGTTGACCCGTCTGCGTGTAGACTCCCTGAGGCTTGTACCTCTATGTCAGAAAAGCGGACGTTAAACCCTATTCACTCACTCACTCACTTAAAAATCCAATATGTGAAAAATAACTACATATCTGGGTTAGAAACTGGCAAAAATTAACGCTCGCCCAATCAGCCAATTTGGGGCACTTTTGGCAAGTGGCCATTGTAAATGACATGCTGTCCACATAGTTTACACTTCCCCCTACTGCAGCTCACTGGTGAATAAATATCACCGCTTGGATATTCCATTATAACCATAAATAGCCGGACACCATTTGTTTTGGGAAACCCCTTTTAACCCTTACACCGCTATCTTAATTTGTTGTCGTCTGCTGTTTATTTTCCATTTTCATCATCAAAAACATGCTTTCACAGCCCTTTAGAATAATTTACAACATGCTTTGACAGCACTTTAGAATCATTTCCGTTGGAAATGATTCTAAAGTGCTGTCAAACCATGTTTTATTGAGAAATAAGGCAAGATATAAAAGCGACAACAGACGACAATTGTTGTGTGTAGCGGTCTAAGGGTTAAAAAATATGGGTTTTCCCAAAGCAAATTGTATCCAACTACATAGTTATTGTGATAAACCCAGTACATCCATAATAACCCTTAATGTTGGGACACTCCTTGTTGTGGGAAAACATGTCTATTGTTGTGTGTAGCGGTCGGAGGGTTAAAATATGGGTTTTCCCGAAGCAAATTGTATCCAACTACATAGTACATCCATAGAAACCCATAATGTTGGGACACTCCTTGTTGTGGGAAAACATGTCTATTGTTGTATGTAGCGGTCTGAGGGTGGGTCAATGTGGGTCAAACATTATACATGCCTTTACTATGATATGTAGATGAATATAGGACTATTCTCGGGGCCCCAAGGTCAAGACCGCAGGGTCAAGGTCAAGGCGGAACAAGGCGAGACATTTGATTCCGCGGAATTCTTGTTACAGTACTGGTTATATTTGCAGTAAAGTCTATTTCATCAGCCCGAGCCAAGTTCACACCATGTAATCATTGTAATAATCACATTCGAGAACATAACTAGCAGTCGGCTCTGTGATGCAGGCCGACTGACTACCGTAAGAACCCTAATTATTCGAACACAAGTTATTCTGGAGAAACATATAACTATCTGGTTTCCCACATCAAAGTGTGTCCCAATGATTATGGTTAGCATGGCTGTACTAATTTATCGCAATACCATTGAATATATTTGGATACAATTTGTTTTGGGAAACCCCTAGGGGTTTCCCAAACCAAATTGTGTCCAAATATTTAGGGTTATTACGATAGATGCTTGTAAATATTTTATTTGCTTGATAACAATGAGACAGATTTTTGGAAGTGATATATAAGCAATTCTTGTGAGAATGAGTGATCACAAAATACACATGTTCCAGAAAAACAAGACATTACAGAAATTTCACTGGACAGAATGCATGAAGTGAGTTTTAAAAAATGGGGGGGAGGGGGGATACACCGCTAGAAATGGAGGAACTTTAAAGGTACATGCCCACTCAGTAGTTGCAAAATGTTCTTTATATGAATTAAATAAGTGTATAATTGTGTCACTATTCCACCAGTTGTAAATATTACGAGTAATATTACCGTTTTTAATTATTTATACTAATTAAATGCGTCGCCTGAAAAAATAATATTTTCGACAGATTATAAAGTATGATCATTGCACATCCAAAAATAAATACAGAGTATAAATAGTAATGTCTGTTAACATTTTAAGGAAACATGGTTATCGCCCCTGATATCAGTGTGGAAGTTACGTCTGATATAAAATGTATAATAATGCCAATCAATATGTGGGGTAATGGTGAATGAATGTACATTTTACCTGAACATGTCGCAGATGATGTTTCTGATATAAAGAACATTTTGTTCCAACTGAGTGGGCATGTACCTTTAAGGTTTTATTATGGAGACGGAGATTGGCAGCTACAGACTGACCGAAGAACGAGACATTATTTGGTTGACAAATAACAAACATGGAGTATTTATAGACAATCCAATTTACTCCCAATAAGCACGGAATCAGCCTGTCGGAATCAGCCTGTCGCAATAGACTTGTAAGGCCAGTTTTTTTTTATTAGTTGGTTTACAGATCCGCCGACCCGATTTTTTGACAATGTGGAAAAAAATAAAAATATTAATTTCCGATTTTTTTTTAGATTTTTTTACCTCCGATCCAAAAAAAAAAAAAAAAAAAAAAAAAAAAAATTTGCTGTGCCGAGAAAAGTAAGTGGCGGAAACCGGATCTTAGCAGCAGCGACAACAACAACAACCTGTGCGAATGGACTGGACAATTCATATGATTTGATATATCTCTGTTTCAGATTAAATGCAAAAATTCAAAACCTTAACACTCGGGTAAATGGCCTATATTTTCTGTTTTCTTGCTCCGATGTGCTTCATATTTCATGTATGTGTTCTTCCTAGGGTCCTCTACCGCCCTGCCACAAATCCACACTCGTGCCACCCCCACTGATATTCGTTTCAACTATATCGCCCAACTATATCGCCGCTTCGTTGTCTTGTATTTAATTATACCAGATACGGTATTAATATGTACGCATTACGCAACCCATTCACAGTGATCAACATTCAACAGTATGTGAATATGAAACTGAGTTGCTATGTAGAATATAAAGAAACTTGCTGAACCGACTCCCTACGTTAACCGACAAACTCTTGGTCCGAGACGATGCCGGTTAACACAAGTTTCACTCTATCATAATCACTGGCCTTTTTGTTTTTTACCGACCACAAACCGACCCAACCATGAGCCTTAAAAAGGTGAACCGACCCAACCATGTGCCTTAAAAAGGTGATTTTTATGGTGTTCGGACCGTCCGTCTGTCCGTCACATGTTCGGTTAACCACTTCGTAACAGTTTCTCAAACCGGCCATATCTTCTACATAAGTTGCTCAAGTTCTTCAATATTTCAACACATCATTCATTTCCTTGACCAAATTGAAAAAACTTTTTTTTATTTTTATTTTTTTCCGACCGACCGACCCGATCTCGTGGAAAAAAAATCCGTAAACCAACAAATAAAAAAAAAATGGCCTAAAGCTCTGTGCAGATAATCTGCCAGTGTATGAGGAAACGTCGTGTTGTTGTTAACCCATTTCATGCTGAGGATACTCCGATATTTGTTGAAAAAATCTCATTATTTTGTTCATTCATCGATAAAGGTATATGTTGTTACCACTCATTTGAACCGTCTCATCAAATGAGTGGTAACAACATATACTTTTGAAAGGATATAAAGAAAATAGGGATATTTTTTGTCTCAAAAGGTTCATAATACTAAAAGTGTATCCCGTCTGTAATGGGTTAAACAAGTGAAAATTTGATCAGTCTTCGCGAAATTGCTAAAAATCTCGGGTAAACTTGAACTTTTTACCTTACCCGACACAAATTTACCAGACCGAAAAACGTTTATAAAAATAGAATTGATTTTGTGTGATATTTACGACCATTATATGAGTCGTGTAAGTAGGCTAGTTCGTGTCGTAAAACCAGAAATGGGCATACCAAAGGAACAGGTGATTTCAAGCTTAGAATATTAGAATAGAAAAAAATATATATATTTTATAAACAAAATTTCCGCCGGTAAACTAGAAGTGGGCGCACCGAATGTCCGAATATTATTCGGACATTCGGTCCGCTAACTTCTAGTTTACCAGCGGAGACTGTTTTATACAGTTTCTCGATATACAAGTATTTCGTGACCGCATTTTGAACTTCCTCTTTGCAGGAAGTAAACAACAGTGTAGAATTTGTGTTTTGCCCTGCATCAGGCCGTCCTTAAAAAATTGTTTGTTTCCTGTAACCCGACCCAGAATTTTAGAAGTGGGTCGGTCGGTAGGCAATTTTTTTTTTTCTGTCACATGTCGCATTGCAAGTGTTAAAATATTGTACCTTTTTAATATTAATAATTTTTAAATTCAATATTGCAAATCTTGCAATAAAAGTATGTCAGTTGCTGTATGTGTTGTTGTAGGAACATGTAGGCCATTTAGGGCCAGAGATTATTTTAACCCTTTTAACCCACTGTAGCACTAAATTAAAAAAAAATGTAAAAAAAAAAATAATAAAAAAAATTTGTAAACGAAATTCCAATAAAAAAAATCGGGTCGCACCGTTTTTAGCGGTTCGGTCGGGTTACAGGAAACGGAGATATAATTATGGATGGCCTCGTATTGCAAATGTGTTGCACCCTTTCAACCCTAAATAACTGGAATGGACTGTGATATGTTAATTTTCCGACCAATCGGTTAACAGGACGGAGTGGGCGAAATTCTCTCCCTAAATTTTCTGACATGAAGGAGAAGTTTTTCACTACATAAAACAGAAATTTTGGAAAAAATGGTCTTATTTTCTAAATTTTTTAGTGAAAACTTCCTATTTTGAAGGGCTAGCTTCAACCCTGAATCCGTTTGTCACAAAATTATATTCAGACTAGTCCATTTATTAAAAGGGGCTGGTCACAAAAAAATATGAGAATTACTTGCAAAAAGTGCAGATCTTGATAAGATGGCTCGTTACGAGCCGGCTCATCTGGATCTACCCTAATTGCAAACAGCACTATAGAGGTCTGGGGCTCGTTTCACTAAACTTCCTACGACTAAAATGTTCATAAGTGAAAAATTATGATAGTCTGTAAATTTCACATTCACAATGCTTTCTTACAAACAATTATTGGATTTACATTTATTGAGCAGACTATGCTCAATAAATGTAAATCCATCAATTGAAATTTCCAGACGATTCCAAATTTGCACTTACGAACATTTTAGTTGTTAGAAGTTTAGTGAAACGGGCCCCTGTAGTGTTGAAAGGGTTAAATAAAACTCCATTTTATGTTGTTCTGATACAGTAACATCTATTCAACAATGCTCCAGATAAGCTGTGAATTGGCATGTTTTACAAACTTATTTTAGTAGAATATGTATAAAATACTCACAGCAATGTGAAAATATGCATTGATTTTCAAATTGAGTAGTGAAAATACAGTAATAAAGTTGAATATTTACTTGGTTGAACTGCAAAAAGCAAACAATTTGATTTTTGCAGCTCAAATAAGGGAATTCTTTATAAAAAATTTTATCATTTGTTCTCTATTTAATAAGGAAGAAGCTCAATAATACATTTGTAAAAGTAAAATACGCATTGAATTTGAAATCTGGGGGTATAATACTGTTTTGATACAAAACTTATCTGGAACCCTGGTGTGGGGGTGTCGGCCCTGTTATTCTCGCTATTGATTCTCTGCTGTCTATTCGCAGCTCTATAGCTCTAGATATATAGACCATACTGACATATGTGCCATGATTGGACAATGCTTCGCTCAACTCTTTGCATGCTAGCGGTGAAAATAACATCAAACAAATTACGAGTATGTTTCTTATTTCACTTTCTAAATATGTCTTGGAATTTCATTAGAATTGAGTCCTCCAAGACTTATTCATGATATTTACAGGGAGAAATAAAAGAAAATACAATGACTATTTTTGAACTATTTATAGCCCATACATTTCCCAGTATGCAAAGGGTTATTTATGCAATCCACAATATGGAAACTGCCAACACTTTACATGACATTCGGTCTGGAAAACTTGAAATTTTGATGGAACAAATTCTACCAGACCAAGAAAAAAAACATTTATAAAATATAATTGATTTTGTGTGATTTAAGAACTTTTATGTATAGTAATCATGAATGCAATGCTAGCTAGCGTCATAAAGCCAAAAATTGGCATACCACAGGAAGATGATTTGAAGTTTAGAATAGAAAAAAATAACAAATAATTCTTTTATTTTAGTTGGACATTCGGTCCAGCCACTTTCGGTTTATCGTCGAACCGGCATCAATTTTCTGGACATGTCCGTCGACTAAGTGGTTATGCTATAGAATCACTGTGTCTCAGTGCTCTCCCAATGCTCCAAGGCAGATCGGGAAACAACACTCGATATCAATTCTTACTTCATTTCATAATACATTTATTTTAGTTTCAGTTTTCATTCCTAGTATGTCTTGATATTTCTTCACACATGTATTTCCTTGTAAAAATATCTGTGTTCGTGTTCTCCTCAGAACCTAAGGCAGGTCGAGAAACGACAGTCGCTAAGTTGCTCTGTAGAATACTGTGCGCTTACCTGGGGTGCTGCGGTGAGAGAAGAATAATGGAGAATTGAAATCTTTTGAGACCGACACTGGTTTGAATAGATACAAGGAATAAATCAATCCCTGTATTATTAGCAAGACATCCGAGCTCCAGTTAAGGTGCGTAATTGGACCAAATCTTCCGGGTATTCTTATTTCTTCACGAAAAATTGCAAGTTGGGATTGCTTTAGAATCGTCTCATCGAGACGATTCTAAAGCACTCCCAACTTGCCAATTTTGGCAAAGAAATAACGAAAGTCTCCCCAAATTTGATCCAGTTACTCACCTTAACTGGAGCTCTGAAAACTTTGTACGACTAAAATGTTCGTAAGTGCAAACTTAGGATCGTCTGTAAGGTTAGAAGACACCAAATGGTGCGAAACCGCCCAGGGTGTATGCAAAAGTAGTCCGGTATAAAAAAATAGTGCGGGTGTTTTGAGGTCACAGACACCGTTTGCTTGCAAATCTTGATCCATTACTACCCAGTTTCACTTGAGGAACATTTTGGGGTGCCTTTAACACCAGTTTTCAACATATTTGTAGCATTTAAAAGAAAACACTGAACCTGTTGGTCACTTGATGTACACGGAGTTTCCGTGGCCAACAAATGTACACAATATTGGAGGATATGACAAGGTTGGATTTTTCTTTCTTAGGAGTAAGTGAACCTATTGTTTAGTTCATGCAGAACCAGTACAGACTGGCTGCAGGTCATGTACAAGTGGGTCCCACAACATCCATACGAATAGTGAAAGTAGGAGAGACTGGCCTTATTGGATGGCATTCGGTTAAATTATATAGTAAAACTATTTGGTGGTGTCTAACCTATAAGGTGTGCCTAGGCCCTATGTGAGATATGTTTTTTTGTAGAATTTGAAGTTGGAAGTTTATGTTTCTTGTAGCTATGTCTCTGGGAACATAATTTAAAGTTACTGTGACAAGAGTAATCGAGCGGACTCCGCGATGCAACACATTTGTTCTTTTTGTATCGCAGACGGACAGTTATCGGCTTCAAAATCTTCTAAAATCTTGATTTCTCAGCTTTATTTAGTCAAATATAATAAACCAGTGTATGCAAATTACCTGTAGGTGATTGGGCTTGGAATGTGACAGTAATATACACCAAAACAGTC
This sequence comes from Conchocele bisecta, assembly GCA_029237695.1. Classification (NCBI taxonomy): domain Eukaryota; kingdom Metazoa; phylum Mollusca; class Bivalvia; order Lucinida; family Thyasiridae; genus Conchocele; species Conchocele bisecta. The sequence continues at coordinate 65,265,701 of CM055280.1, forward strand.
ATTATAGTGTGTTTTTCTCTCTTTTTTTTCATTGATATTGGCTTCCTGATGGACAATTAAGAAGTTCGGGAAAGTGGCGCGACATCGCGACGCTGTTCCAAAATTTGCCAAAATTAGGCGTAAGTGTATTGTTTTATTCGCATATCGGTATAGTACCAATACACTAGTACTCAAAAAACATTGTTTTTCCTTTCCTCCTGCGTCATAAAGCAAATTTCTTGACTGACCGTTCCAAGCCAGTACCCTTTTGTCTGTCGACCATTCCAGAGTGGCATACATGTTGGTATAGTTTCAGTGATGAGTCTTTATATGTAGAATGGTTAGCTATAACACTATTTAGGGTAATGTTATGTGATTTTATGGAGATTTGTGCTTTTAATTCATCATCTATTAAAATTCCCCATAGTTTCTGTAGCAGCTCAATTTAAGGCAGAATGTGGACAGTCACATGGTGGAGTTACATAGCTGCTGTGTGACAACCATTTGAGATATTTGCTCCAAACTTGGTACTGTATCCAGGAATAGAAGCTAGTTTTGAATAGTGAATATTGTAGAATGAGTTGTAGTGGGACCGGTACACTTATAGGTTAGAAGACACCAAATGGTGCGAAACCGCCCAGGGTGTATGCCAAAGTAGTCCGGTATAAAAAAATAGTGCGGGTGTTTTGAGGTCACAGACACCGTTTGCTTGCAAATCTTGATCCATTACTACCCAGTTTCACTTGAGGAACATTTTGGGGTGCCTTTAACACCAGTTTTCAACATATTTGTAGCATTTAAAAGAAAACACTGAACCTGTTGGTCACTTGATGTACACGGAGTTTCCGTGGCCAACAAATGTACACAATATTGGAGGATATGACAAGGTTGGATTTTTCTTTCTTAGGAGTAAGTGAACCTATTGTTTAGATTCATGCAGAACCAGTACAGACTGGCTGCAGGTCATGTACAAGTGGGTCCCACAACATCCATTACGAATAGTGAAAGTAGGAGAGACTGGCCTTATTGGATGGCATTCGGTTAAATTATATAGTAAAACTATTTGGTGGGTGCTAACCTATAAGGTGTGCCTAGGCCCTATGTGAGATATGTTTTTTTGTAGAATTTGAAGTTGGAAGTTTATGTTTCTTGTAGCTATGTCTCTGGGAACATAATAAAGTTACTGTGACAAGAGTAATCGAGCGGACTCCGCGATGCAACACATTTGTTCTTTTTGTATCGCAGACGGACAGTTATCGGCTTCAAAATCTTCTAAAATCTTGATTTCTCAGCTTTATTTAGTCAAATATAATAAACCAGTGTATGCAAATTACCTGTAGGTGATTGGGCTTGGAATGTGACAGTAATATACACCAAACAGTCATTATAGTGTGTTTTTCTCTCTTTTTTTTCATTATATTGGCTTCCTGATGGACAATTAAGAAGTTCGGGAAAGTGGCGCGACATCGCGACGCTGTTCCAAATTTGCCAAAATTAGGCGTAAGTGTATTGTTTTCGCATATCGGTATAGTACCAATACACTAGTACTCAAAAAACATTGTTTTTCCTTTCCTCCTGCGTCATAAAGCAAATTTCTTGACTGACCGTTCCAAGCCAGTACCCTTTTGTCTGTCGACCATTCCACCAGAGTGGCATACATGTTGGTATAGTTTCAGTGATGAGTCTTTATATGTAGAATGGTTAGCTATAACACTATTTAGGGTAATGTTATGTGATTTTATGGAGATTTGTGCTTTTAATTCATCATCTATTAAAATTCCCCATAGTTCTGTAGCAGCTCAATTTAAGGCAGAATGTGGACAGTCACATGGTGGAGTTACATAGCTGCTGTGTGACAACCATTTGAGATATTTGCTCCAAACTTGGTACTGTATCCAGGAATAGAAGCTAGTTTTGAATAGTGAATATTGTAGAATGAGTTGTAGTGGGACCGGTACACTTATAGGTTAGAAGACAACCAAATGGTGCGAAACCGCCCAGGGTGGGTGATGCGAAAGTAGTCCGGTATAAAAAAAAAATAGTGCGGGTGTTTTGAGGTCACAGACACCGTTTGCTTGCAAATCTTGATCCATTACTACCCAGTTTCACTTGAGGAACATTTTGGGGTGCCTTTAACACCAGTTTTCAACATATTTGTAGCATTTAAAAGAAAACACTGAACCTGTTGGTCACTTGATGTACACGGAGTTTCCGTGGCCAACAAATGTACACAATATTGGAGGATATGACAAGGTTGGATTTTTCTTTCTTAGGAGTAAGTGAACCTATTGTTTAGTTCATGCAGAACCAGTACAGACTGGCTGCAGGTCATGTACAAGTGGGTCCCACAACATCCATACGAATAGTGAAAGTAGGAGAGACTGGCCTTATTGGATGGCATTCGGTTAAATTATATAGTAAAACTATTTGGTGGTGTCTAACCTATAAGGTGTGCCTAGGCCCTATGTGAGATATGTTTTTTTGTAGAATTTGAAGTTGGAAGTTTATGTTTCTTGTAGCTATGTCTCTGGGAACATAATTTAAAGTTACTGTGACAAGAGTAATCGAGCGGACTCCGCGATGCAACACATTTGTTCTTTTTGTATCGCAGACGGACAGTTATCGGCTTCAAAATCTTCTAAAATCTTGATTTCTCAGCTTTATTTAGTCAAATATAATAAACCAGTGTATGCAAATTACCTGTAGGTGATTGGGCTTGGAATGTGACAGTAATATACACCAAAACAGTCATTATAGTGTGTTTTTCTCTCTTTTTTTTCATTGATATTGGCTTCCTGATGGACAATTAAGAAGTTCGGGAAAGTGGCGCGACATCGCGACGCTGTTCCAAAATTTGCCAAAATTAGGCGTAAGTGTATTGTTTTCGCATATCGGTATAGTACCAATACACTAGTACTCAAAAAAGGGGGGGGGGGGGGGGGGGGGGGGGGAAAAAAATTGTTTTTCCTTTCCTCCTGCGTCATAAAGCAAATTTCTTGACTGACCGTTCCAAGCCAGTACCCTTTTGTCTGTCGACCATTCCAGAGTGGCATACATGTTGGTATAGTTTCAGTGATGAGTCTTTATATGTAGAATGGTTAGCTATAACACTATTTAGGGTAATGTTATGTGATTTTATGGAGATTTGTGCTTTTAATTCATCATCTATTAAAATTCCCCATAGTTCTGTAGCAGCTCAATTTAAGGCAGAATGTGGACAGTCACATGGTGGAGTTACATAGCTGCTGTGTGACAACCATTTGAGATATTTGCTCCAAACTTGGTACTGTATCCAGGAATAGAAGCTAGTTTTGAATAGTGAATATTGTAGAATGAGTTGTAGTGGGACCGGTACACTTATAGGTTAGAAGACACCAAATGGTGCGAAACCGCCCAGGGTGTATGCGAAAGTAGTCCGGTATAAAAAAATAGTGCGGGTGTTTTGAGGTCACAGACACCGTTTGCTTGCAAATCTTGATCCATTACTACCCAGTTTCACTTGAGGAACATTTTGGGGTGCCTTTAACACCAGTTTTCAACATATTTGTAGCATTTAAAAGAAAACACTGAACCTGTTGGTCACTTGATGTACACGGAGTTTCCGTGGCCAACAAATGTACACAATATTGGAGGATATGACAAGGTTGGATTTTTCTTTCTTAGGAGTAAGTGAACCTATTGTTTAGTTCATGCAGAACCAGTACAGACTGGCTGCAGGTCATGTACAAGTGGGTCCCACAACATCCATACGAATAGTGAAAGTAGGAGAGACTGGCCTTATTGGATGGCATTCGGTTAAATTATATAGTAAAACTATTTGGTGGTGTCTAACCTGTAAATGTTAATTGATGGATTTACATTTATTGAGCATAGGCTGCATATGCAGCCTATGCTAAATAAATGTAAATCCACTAATTGTTTACAAGAAAACATTGTTAATGTGAAATTAACAGACCATCTACATGTTGCACTTAAATGTAGGAATATTTGAGTCTTTACAAAGTTTAATGAAACGGCCCCCAGGGGGGGCGCATATGCAGCCTATGCTAAATAAATGTAAATCCATTAATTGTTTACAAGAAAACATTGTTAATGTGAAATTAACAGACCATCTACATGTTGCACTTAAATGTAGGAATATTTGAGTCTTTACAAAGTTTAATGAAACGGCCCCCAGGGGCGGCCCGTTTCACTAAACTTGGTTTGACTAAAATGTTCGTAAGTACAAAATTATGATGGTCTGTAAATTTCACATTAACACTGTTTTCTTGTAAACAATTATTGGATTTACATTTGTCAGTTCATTGTATTTTCTTTTATTTCTCCCTGTAAATATCATGAAAACCGGTATGTCTTGGAAATTCATTATAATCAAGTCGGGAGGAGTACTCAAATTCCAAGACGGTTAGAATTAAGAAAAATACTCATATTTGTTTACATGGGCAGTTTGAGGTTGGAAAATGTGCCCCGGGCTCGCTCTAGGCAGGCACAACACTGTGGTTGAAAGGGCTAACCTGTAAATGGCGGGAATGGAATATTGTCGTCTGCTGTTGTGTCAGATTTTCTCTTGCAATGGAAATCGTTCTAAATTGTTGCCAAACCATGTTTTTGTTGAGAAAACTGCAAATTAAAAAATAATTAATTAAACAGCAAGACAAAATTTAATTGAACATTGTATCAAAAAAATATTGGCTGTTTTATTCACTCGCCCCAACACGCACAGCCAGTCGGAATTGTGATGTTGGCGCCTCGTCGCCAGATCCAATGATCAGTAATCCTTTATGTCGACTAACACAGTTACCTATGTATTTATAGGAGACTCGGAGATTCCCCCATTTGGCTTCCAGGAACTGTTTCAATTGATTAAACCTTAGACGACGGGAACCGAAAATGCCGTCTGCTGTTGTTTCTTATTTTGTATTTTCTCTAAATGAGAACATGGTTTGGCAGCATTTTAGAATCATTTCCATTAGAAATGATTCTAAAATGCTGTCAAAGCATGTTTTGATAAGAAAAATGGAAAATGGAAAATAAACAGCAGACGTCAAATTTTAATACAAAAGCTGTAAGGGTAAAAACATCACTTTCTGTTGTGTATCTTGGCAACAGTTGTAAGTGCTTCACAATCGCGGCCCATCCCTCATCATTTGATCGCTGGTTTGTAATTATACAGTGTTACTGTGCACCCTCACTACAACGGCCACTCATGGGTCGACACTGTTGTAAAGATGGTAAAATCTATACCAATTATCCAACTGATATTATTAGCCCTTAGACAATGGGAAAATGAAAATTGTTGTCTGCTGCTGGTTTGTATTTGTACAGTGTACCCTCACTACAACGGCCACCCATGGGTAGACACTGTTGTAGAGAGTATATATATAGCAATTATGTAACTGCGATATTATTAGCCCTTAGACGGCGGGAAACGAAAATTGTCGTCTGTTGATGTTTTATATTTTCTTTCTCAATAAAAACCTGGTTTGACAGCACTTGAGAATCATTGGAAATGATTCTAAAGTGCTGTCAAACCATGCTGTTTATGAGAAAAGTGGAAAATAAAAAATAATCAGCAGACGACAAAATGTAATCGCACATTCTAAGGGTTAATCAGTGAATCTTCTTCATGTACTTTCAGGTCACACCAAAGTCGCCTGGCTTGAACCCGAATGCTACGGTGTTCCTCAGCTGCAAGTCAGGGACCGGGGTACCGGACACGGGGCAGTGGGAGCAGCAGCAGCAGCAGCAACAACAACAACAACAACAGAGCCATAGTGACAGCGGAATATACCTCAGCAGCAGCAGTGGTGAGCAGTTGTCTCCCTTTGTGACTTTTTCACCAACACTGCAAAGTATACTTTACTAGCAAAGTATACTTTGAAGGAGTAATCATTTATTTTTCCCAGAAATGCATTATTTCATACAGAACTAACCACTGCATATATTTGATGATTAAAAAAGTATGCAGAATTATTGAGTATGCCAAAATGGCTGTGATAATGTAATAAATTCAGTATAATAAAAATTAATGAATTTATCCTAAAATTGAAAATTTCTTGAAAAGTATACTTTGCAATGTTGGTGAAATCGCCTACTGAGCCAAAGGCTCAAGTTTTCTAGCTGTTGTTACCGCTTTTCGTCCGTCCGTCCACACTTTCAAATTTCTACAAACTGCTGGGCCAATGTTGGGATGATCTATCTGTGGACCATGTCAGATTTGTAAAATTGGAGGTCGTCGCATAATCTGGCTGCCATGGAAAAATAGATCAAGTAGGGGTTAAAGGTGCATGCCCCCACGCAACAGGTTACACTGTACTACTACTTTTCATTTTCTGTCATGCCTTATATGAGCCATTTGTCTACCCACTAACGAGTTATTTTTAATTACGGCACGTGTTAATTGGTGTTAAATCGCATTTCATATGCCGCAACCAGAAAGGGTATTTTCCGACCTCGTGCTATTTTTACCAATACGCATCACGTGACACGGTCAATCATATCACATCTTTGACATGCACAGTGAAGTTGAGAAGAAAAATCTCTGTTCGAGTCCAAATCTAAATCTCCACGTAACTCTTTCCATTTGGTGATCTGGTCGCCAATATTAACCACTCTCTCTCTGTACTGCCTGTCCTTCAGACATTTCGCCTTTTTATTTGGCCGACGCCGTTTCATACAATTTCTGTCCTGGACGTTTCGACATGTTGATATTCTTGTTTACATATTGGGAAGCCTACTGGCGCGCGTAGTACATAAGCCGTGATGTGAAAGTCGTCGTCCCCGCACATTATCAAAATAGACTGTTACCGCCGCGCGTCGCTAACAGTAAATTGATAATTAATAAATTATTATATTTGTATAGCGCCCGGGCACTCGTAATTTTTAGAACTGGTGGAATAGTCACATAATTATACACTTATTTAATTCCTATAAAGAACATTTTGTGCCTACTGCGTGGGCATGTACCTTTAAATTTCACGATCACTCTGAATCATTTATTTTTTTGGCCGAAATCGGACTATTAGGTCATCCAAGATGGCCGCCAAAAAGTCAAACCGGTATCTTTTTATTAGTGCTTTCAAACGGCCTTTAACAGGAAATTGGAGATCGTCACATAAGCCAAGATGGCCGCTGTATAAAGTTGGACAAAATCTTAAACAATGTCTTCGCATTATAACGGGGCTTAAAAATTCACTTGCCACACTCGCCATGACAAGTCGATTTTCGTGTTGGCGAGAGGATTTTCTTGTCACTGGCCCGATTTGGCGAGTGACAAATCGGGAAAGGCCATTCTGTATTTTCCGAAAATTTACTTGAAACTGACAAAATTTGCATCTTAAGTTCCATTCTTTTATTGGTTTTCCTAACGCTTTCCGCAATTTCAAAACCGGAAATGATATGATTTTCATGTTTACATTAGAAACCGGGATATTGATCAATTACAGCATCCCTGTACTAGACAATTGGACGTCCAGACAGTTGCTATCCGCTGCTGAGCGGATAGTTTTTACTCGCTATTCAAAGAGACCACCGTCTTGTTCTGCTGACATTGTGCCTCGTGTTTTTTTAGTAAGGGCATTATCACCAGATGCAATTTATGCAGGGCGTGTCACTGGAAGTGTAATGTGTTTACTACACACTTTTTACGACAGGTCAGCGTACACTTGCGCTAATAATAATCAGCGAATATACTGAATTAAAATAGTTTCCAACACGCTGTATACATAGCCACTGCAAAATGAATCTGTGTACTGTGATAGATCGTCTTCTAAATAATGATGCACTCGTGATTTAATTAAAATTACGAACTCCAGATAAGCAGCATAATTTGTAGTGATTGTGTCTGGTGCGGTGCCCCCCACCCCCCCCTTTCATGGTTCTAAACAAGTTAATTGCCTAACCTTTTTCGAAACGTTATTACTACTTCTTACACTTTCCTAAACTGCTGGGCGAGTAGATTGTTTGTCTGGGCGAGTAGATTATAATTGTACTTGCCCGGCCAGGCAAAAAGTGAATATTTTTCAGCCCTGTATAATCACCAGACTTGTTTCAACAAAACTTTGTAGGAATATAAATGAATGTATAAAGCTCTCTCGGATTTACTTGTATATATATATATATATATATATATATATATATAATAACCAGGTGAGCCATATATATATTTGACTAGCCCTCGTGTTTTTGTTATTGATGAAAATATATTTTTAATTGAATCTGTTTAACTCTTTGCATACTAGCGGTGAAAATATCCGCCAAACAAATTAGGACTACATGTTTTATTTCTCTCTGTAAATATGTCTTGGAATTTCATTAGAATTGAGTCCTGAGGACTCAATTCTAATGAAATTCCAAGACATATTCATGATATTTACAAGGAGAAATAAAAGAAAATATGATGAATTTTTGTCCGCTAGTTTTGAACTATTTATTGCCCACAAGTTTCCCAGCATGCAAAGAGTTAATAGCCAATAGTTGGTCGGCAGAAAAAATGTGGAACAGGCAGTAGTTTAAAATTGGTTCAAATGAGTGATCAGACGTACTTTCGATGAGAAATACAGAAAAAATCTTTCATATGCCTAATCATGTATTTTGAATGTAATGTCCTTCGTTATCTCTCCTATCCATGACAAACGTATTGCCTCGGTCATGTCTGTGTCTATATTTAGACTTGAATCGCCTCTTATCTCCCCTGCTGATGTTCAATCGGACAGTTAATTGAAGATAAAACAATTATTGAAATCAACAATTAGCCCTTTGGATACAGGGAAACACAAATTTATTGGCTGCTGTTATGCACTCGCTGGGCCACAGAAGCTGGAACACAGGAAACAGGAAACAATAAATTCACTGCAGGGAAAAATGAGGGAATTTGCTAACATGTCACAAAAATAGGGAAAAATCATGAAAACTCATGGAAGCATGTGATGGGTAGTTTAACGATCATCCTTACCAGAATCCCGACCGGAGACCTGGTTTGGCCCTCACATACGTCTTTGGCATTTTTGTATGCGACAGTTGAATCTGGTTTTATCCCGTCAACACAGTGCGTATGTGCCGTAAAACACGTTGCCATGAAACATTTTTTATATCCTGTCAATACGACCTCACTGCGCATGAATATGTGCGGTTGCTGGGATTATTTCTTTGCATTTTAAAGCCATGTATATGTGTTGACGGGATAAATAGAATAGTAGGTTAGTGCCGTGAATGGAAAAAAATATCTGGCGCGGCACGGAAACGGGATGTGCGCGGCAGAGCCTCGCCCATCCCGTTTCCTGAGCCTTGCCATATATTTTTTCCCATTCACGGCACTAACCTACTATTCTCTATATATCCCTTCTGTGAGTATTATGATTATTTGTAATCCAATTTTAGGGGAATGGGCCAAGTGACTTGGGTGCGGTATGGATCTGGTACCAGTTCAGGTTATTCTAATTTCAGGGCTGATTCTATTTTTTCTCTACACATTCCGTTCTGATTTTGGGATAGAACCCAATAGGCCAGGCTTTAAATTACCTTAGCTGTTGATAGGCCGTTAAACACTAATCAACAAACTTTTCTTTTAAAATCAAATTTCATGACATTTTCATATCAATACATTCAAATACATAATACATGTATGACAAATACATTTACCAAGTGATATAAATATAAAGGTAATCATGGAAAATTTGGCGAATCGGGGGAAATGTCGGAATTTGTTTTTCAAAATCCTGTGGCAACTTGATTCTGTTACAAATGTTACCCCAAATCAGGGTTTCCACTTTTTACCATTCAGTGAACAGTGTAGATTACTATCAGGCTGCGTGAATGTGCCGACTGATTCAGGATCTACATTGATCGTAAATGCAATAAGCCCCGTTTTGTCGGACCGTGTCGAGTGACATATTCGGTGTGCACAGATGTCAGAAACATGTGGTGTGTCTGGAGAATGAGGCCAATGGGGTTGATGACTGACTAGTGTAGCTCCTGATCAAATAGCACGCTCCTGTAGCCTCATAACGATCTACGTTGCTCGTTAGAAGTGTGTTTCATTGATGGAATCAAACGGCGAACAGTGCAGATCCTGATCAGACTGTGCGGATGCACAGGCTGATCAGGATCTACACTGGTCGCAAATCCCGTAAGCCCCATTTCTCCAGTCACAGACACATACGTTAATTCACGTATATATGTGGTGAAATATTGCCATGTGTCAGCTTGTCGTGCTTCCGTTTATCAGCATAATAATTTGATATCTACAACATATAGTTACAACGGTAGTTATGTATAAGAGATCACTCCGACCTGGCTGTATAATGGCCTTGTTGAATGGACATCAAACACCGATCAATCAATCACTTTTAACGCTTCGTACTGCTGAATTTTCCATTTTTCTGCAAACATTTTTCTCCAATGGGGTCATTTACAATTCCCTAACATTTGATTGGTCCATAGCAAGTCTCTGTCCAAAATTTATATCCCAGTAAACTCCCATGCCGAACTACTTTCCGTAACCGTGAGGCGCAGTTAAAATAATTCTTAAGAAAACGCAAAATAAACACATTTTCTTGATGAATTTATTTCAAATGCTGGAATTATAAGGAATGAATGGCATTTTTGTGGAATTTATCGGGGATATAAACTTGGAAAAGTCGCGGGAATACTGGACGAGGCCTTCCGGCCTTCGTCCAGTATTCCCGCGACTTTTCCAAGTGTATACCCCGATAAATTCCACAAAAAGGCCATTCATTCCTGTATTACTACTCGTTGTACCGTCGCCAATAGGCAAGAGGGGATATAGCGTTAGTCCATGTGTACACGTGTGTGCGTATTGATTTATTTTCCGTTCTATTTCTCTTATTTTTCAACCAAAGTATATGTTGTTACCATGGTGATCACCACATATACTTCTGACAACAAATAAAAAAAATATATATTCAGAACGTATTGGGCTAATACCAAATTGATTGGTATCTGTCTATGGGTCAAAAATTAAATTCCTCAGGTGTAAAACAAGCCGGTTTAATTATTTCATCATCAACATGAACTTGTCTGCTATCTGTGCCGTGACTTTGATGGCGAGTTATTGATGGCGAGTTAGTATGGCTATGTCCTTGTTTAGACATACTTGATAACTCGCACTCGAATGTCACCAGGCCGGGATAAAATACTTTTTTTTCAAGGCTATCTCTGTACGACCTTGTTGTCGAATGGCTTTAATTAGTCTGTCAATACATTCTGAGGATGTACGCTTTTTGGTGATTGAGAGTTGTGAATCCCTGGTTGTCAAATGGATGTAATCAATTGGTGTACTGATACATCTTTTTTGTGACAAAAACAATCTGAACCCTGGAATGGATTTTCAATTTTGATGTTAGTTTTGCAACCAATCCAACCGTCACAAAATGGTTTTCAGACTAGTCCATTTATGAAAAGCGGGGTGTTTTTTGTTCTCATTCGGGTTCAAAGGGTTAATACCTTTCTTTGATGACAGGCGATTGAACTTGTTCATCAACATTCCCCCCTCCCCCAATTTTTACGTTAGAAGGATCTGTCTGGTCCCACTATCAGGGATTCCGCTGGCGATTGCCACTTTCGCAATTGGCGATAAAAATAAACAATTGGTGATGATTTTTTTTTTTTTTTTTTGTGGAAAATTGTATTATTTTTTTTTGAAAATTGTATTTTTTTTGAAGTTGCGATTTTTTTATTTTCCCCAGCGGTATAATATGTGGCCGTGACTGAAAAAAATGGGGCTTCTGGGATTTGGGACCAGTGTAGCTCCTGCACAAATAGCACTCTTCTAGCCAGATAACGACCCATATTGCTTGTTGGAAGCATGACGGGCGTTTCATTTATGGAATAGCGAACAGAGCAGATCCTGATCAGACAGGTCGATCTGGATCTGTACTAGTCGCAAATCCCATCAGCCCCATTTCTCCAGTCACAGTCACAGCAGACAGCAACATTTAATTCAGCATTCTAAGGGTTGAAGCACAATTGGATGTATATTTCTCACGGGAGACTTGTTATTCGCAAGTTGAACGTGCTTTAGAATGGTGTTACTAACGAACGTAAATGGACGAACGCTATACTTATACTTGCCTTATACTCTTATACTCTTGCCTTATACTCAGAGAGGGGATAATTATGTGGTTTTGAATGGAGAAATTGGGCTTATGGGTTATGCAACCAGCGTAGCGCCAGATCAGCCTGCGCATCCGCGCAGTCTGATCTGGCCCTACCCTGTTTGCCATTCGGTCAGTAAATCACATGTCGCGTTACTAGCAAACAGTGCACTCGTATATCCAGGACCATATCAGACAGCAGTGGGTGGTTGGTCGGGCGAACGTAATACCGTAAATTAACGGTAGGGGTTCACAATTTGCCTGGTTTGGCCCTCGGGTATGTTTTTATCTTTGGCTCTTTTGTTACCTGGGAGTGGTATTGGGTTATTGCCCATTATAAAAGTAGTAAGATTATTACTGATCCTACTGCTTTTGGGAGGGGGGCAAGTGATTCTGGTGTGGCGAGGACCTGGCATCAGATCAGGATTATTCTGATTTCAGGGCTGAATATAGTTGTTTTATTGTAAATATTCAGTTCTGACTGAGATTTCCCCCCCCCCCCCACCCCCCCCCCCCCCCCCCCCCCCCCCCCCCCCATTTGTACATTAACATGTACATGTACATGTTCAGGTAATATATGGGATTTAGTACTAAACCCATTGACCCGGCCTTAAATGACCACAGCTGTTGATAGGCCGTTAAACCCCAACAAACGAACAAACAAACAATGCATCCTATGCTCAATAAATGTAAATCCTATAATTGTTAACAAGAAAACTGTGTTAATGTGAAATTTACAGACTCATAATTTCGCACTTACGAACATTTTAGTAGTACAAAGTTTAGTGAAATGGGCCCCAGGAACTGAAATAATAAATACAGGCTGGGTACGGGGTGGACACTGGTCAACACTGTGCTTATCTGGAGTTACGGTGACCTATGTTTATGCTTTTTATTAGCCGATCTATTTATAGATCGGCTAATATATTGGTCATCCATCGAATTCTGAAAAAGTTTGTAGCAACCCTTTTCTCCGCTATTCAGTAATCTACGAACGCGAATTTTGCTGCATCACTTCCAAATTGCATCAATCGATAAAGTTTGCATTTTTGGCAATTATCTCCCGTTTAAAACTTTAAATATAGCCAAATAACACAATTTTGAATACTTAATGAGCTGAACGCCGGAAGAGATTCAACCCGGAAGTTGTTGTTGTTGAAGTCCATAGTTGGCTCTAATGACCATATACGCCAACATACGCTGATTATTGGGCTAATTTAAAGCTTTTATTTATTAAACAGTTCTCTAACAAGTTTCAGCCACGTATAATCGCGTAAAATGTGTTTATTCGGCTAATTTATAATCGACCTCTGCTCAAACGCTCCTCCGACTAGCAACCCCAGCATCTCGGGGGGGGGGGGGTTATCCCATTGGATCGCGTATGCGCGTCATTTGACGCTAGTTAATATTCACAAAATTTTCCACCAATCAAAACGAAGAATTGCCCTTCATAGCGAACTTTGATTTGTTTACGTATCATGCAGGGATGGCAGGGATGCATCCAACACGCGCGATTGCGGCAATCCCCCTTAATTATTGTCAATGCCGCAAATTATTGATTGTCTTGCGCCCGACATCGTGCAAAAAATCACGGATGGGTCCCTTTTTAAATGACCAGTGCGCACATTAAAAAAACGTAATTGACTATTTAAACGCGCTGCGTATTTAAATCATTGGAAGGTGTGCAGTTCAATCGAGTTTGTGCGGCCGTTGAACGTAAGCTTCGAGTCGATTTAAACCATTTAAATCGATAAACAAGGGATAAACAAGTGACAACGATATCAAGGCCAATCTGGGCATGTGCCTGAATACGCATGACGTCAGTTCGACTGGTACATTTTGTTGAGTACGTTAATTAATGGTCACTTTGTTAAGTAAGATTTGTATTCGACTGGACTGGTGAATGGGATATCCCTTTGCTAAAAATATGTTTCTGCATGCCTAACTAATATCATGACCGTAGCTCCGTGTTAACTAAAAATATCGATAAATATAGGATGGTGTTTATTTATTTTTTTTAAACATTTCCAAATGTTTAATTTTTTTTATTCAAAAAAAATTGATCAATTTTTTTTCTACATCAAATTTTATTTCCTATTAATATTTTTTTCGGGGCCTCAATTTTTCTAATAGAATTCAATTTTTTTTCTTGAGAATTTGGTTGGGGAGGAAATCGACACTTCTCTCAGATTTGTATTCGACTGGACTGGTGAATGGGACATCCCTTTGCTAAAAATATGTTTCTGCATGCCTAACTAATATCATGACCGTAGCTCCGTGTTAACTAAAAATATCGATAAATATAGGATGATGTTTATTTTTATTTTTTTAAAAATTCCAGATGTTTAATTTTTTTTCTTCAATTTTTTTAAAAAATTAATCAATTTTTTTTCTATATCAAATTTTATTTCCTATTAATATTTTTTTCGGGGCCCCAATTTTTCTAATAGAATTCAATTTTTTTTTCTTGAGAATTTGGTTGGGGAGGAAATCAACACTTCTCTCACTTTTCCCTAAGATTCGGTAACTACTAAAATGTGGACATATATTGAACCCTGATGATTCTGTAACTACTAAAATGTGGACATATATTGAACCCTGATGATTATGTAACTACTAATATGTGGACATATATTGAACCCTGATTTGATCGGCTAATAACATCATGCTCTGCATGACTTTTCATTTCTTTGTTGATAATTTGACCCTAACTGATACTCGTCTGTGTCGATGGACCATCATCACCATTCCATTCTTTCCGGATAAAAACATGGTTTGACAACACTTCAGAATCATTCCATTGGAAATGATTTTAAAGTGTTGTCAAAACATGTTATTTTAATGAGAAAGAATGGAAAATAAAAAACAAACATCAGACGACAAAATTTATATTTTCTCCTTCATACTTGGGAGTTGAATGTGCTTTTTTAGAATGGCCTCATGAGAAGATTCTTAAATTCTCACTACTTGAATGTTACTAAATACAGGTGAGGTAGGAGTTAGAGGTCCACTGGTCAACACTGCTTATCTGGAGTGGGGTGAACTCTGTTTATCTGCATTGTTTACCTTTGGCTTGAACCCAATTGGCTAATCTCCTCCTCAGCAGTAAATGGCTTGTCAGTGTACAGAGTTGACAGCTGGTTCCCGGTTTGTACTCTAGCTCTGCCTGTGGTAGGAAACCAACATTGCTCCAGATAAGTTTTGTGTCCAAAGAGTATTCTACCCCAGATTTCAAATTCAATGTGTAATTTACTTTTACAAATGTATTGTTTTTCTTGTTAAATAGGGAACAAATGATAAAGAATAAAAAAAATTAACAAGAATTCACTTATTGGAGCTGCAAAACAGTGTTTGCTTTTTGCAGCTCAACTAGGTCAATTTTCAACTTTATTACAGTATTTTCACTACTCAATTTGAAAATCAATGCATATTTCCACATTGCTGTGAGTATTTTGTTCCCACTTTTGTTAATCAATGCTCATTCTGCTAAAATAAGTGTGTAACATACGCCAATACACACCTTATCTGGAGCATTGACCCAACATGTGTTCCTATCTATAAATAGCCATTATTTCCTGGTTCCCGGTCTGCCAATTTCAGTGGATGCAATGGTTCCTGGTTCAGTCTGGAATTCAGCTCAGTACTATGTTCTATAAATAGATATATTTGGATGATGGAGATAGATGGATGGTATGTGTTGTATTTTCATTTCTGTCTCAATGGTGCATTAATTGTCGGCTATAAGTGACTTAATTAATGCAGGCTCGTGGTGTGAATATTTGTACCGACCTTGATTGATGATGATTTGTCCAGTTTAGACTGCAATTTCTGTTTGTTTGCTATATTACCCACCTATTATGTTACAAGTAACTATGTGATCGTATTGCCATTATTGGAGTTGGGAGGCGGAATCAGTTACAACTTGACCTGCCGTTGTTAACCCTTTCAACACCACAGGCCTGTATAGTGTGTAATCTTCAAAACGTGTAGATTCAAATGAGCCGTCTCGTCAGGATCTGCACTTTTTGCAAGTAATTTTCATAATTTTGAGAACAAAAACACCGCCTTTTCATAAATGGACTACCGGTAATCTGAAAATTGTTTTGTGACAATGGGATTGGTCGGAAAATTGGCATATGAATGTCCATTCTAGTTAATTGGGGGTGAAAGGGTTAACCCTTACACTGCTATCTTATTTTATTTTTTGTCGTCTGCTGTTTATTTTCTATTTTCCATTTTTATACGACTGTTTTTAAAAAACGGTACGTATTCTGTTTTACCGCACGGCGGGCGGGCAGGCGGGCGTTCAGTCGATCGATCTGAAACTATACACACGTCTTCTACACATATTGAAGATGTGCACCTTGGTGTTTTTATGCCGAAAAAATATTTTTTAACAAAAATATCACTTTTTTAACTTAGCCATTTTTTCTACATTTTTCTATACAATTCTATATACGGTACAGAGTTTGTGTACACAACTCCTCCAAAACCGTTCAGTCGATCGATCTGAAACTATACACACGTCTTCTACACATGTTGAAGATGTGCACCTTGGTGTTTTTGTGTCGAAAAAATATTTTTTATCAAAAATATCACCTTTTTAACTTAGCCATTTTTTCTACATTTTTCTATACAATTCTATATACGGTACAGAGTTTGTGTACACAACTCCTCCAAAACCGTTCAGTCGATCGATCTGAAACTATACACACGTCTTCTACACATATTGAAGATGTGCACCTTGGTGTTTTTATGTCGAAAAAATATTTTTTAACAAAAATATCACCTTTTTAACTTAGCCATTTTTTCTACATTATTGTATCCAATTCCCTATCATTTCTACTTTACACTCTACTTTTCTATCTCTGCCTAAATTAGTATACATGTTTAGCACAACGAGATGAAGAAATAATGCTATAGACTTTAAAATTCTCATTAATGTTTCTTGCCTTGGCGACAGCTTCACATTTCTGCATCTTCGCTGTCTGGCCCATATTCGACGGGCGTATTTTTATGCCCCCGCCACCGAATGGTGAGGGGGGCATATAGTGTTACCGGCGTCCGTACATACGTACGTAACGTACGTAACGTACGTAACGTACGTACGAAACCTTAATGCTCGGGTAAATGGCTTATAATTTCTGTTTCCTTGCTCGGATCTGCTTGACATTTCATTTTTCTATACAATTCTATATACGGTACAGAGTTTGTGTACACAACTCCTCTGAAATCGTTCAGTCGATCGTTCTGAAACTATACACACGTCTTCTACACATATTGAAGATGTGCACCTTGGTGTTTTTATGCGGAAAAAATATTTTTTAACAAAAATATCACATTTTTAACTTAGCCATTTTTTCTACATTTTTCTATACAATTCTATATACGGTACAGAGTTTGTGTACATCAACTCCTCCGAAATCGTTCAGTCGAACGTTCTGAAACTATACACATGTCTTTACACATAATTGAAGATGTGCCACCTTGGTGTTTTTTATGCGGAAAAAATAAAATTTATTTTTTAACAAAAATATCACCTTTTTAAACTTAGCCATTTTTTCTACATTTTTCTATACAATTCTATTTCGGTACAGATTGTGTACACAAACTCCTCCGAAAACCGTTCAGTCTGATCGTTCTGAAACTTTTCACAGGACATATTGAAGATGTGCACCTTGGTGTTTTTATGCGGAAAAAAAATATTTTTTTAAAAAACAAAAATATCACCTTTTTAACTTAGTCATTTTTTCTACATTATTGTATCCAATTCCCTATAATTTCTACTTTACACTCTACTTTTCTATCTCTGCCTAAATTAGTATACATGTTTAGCACAGCGAGATGAAGAAATAATGCTATAGACTTTCAAATTCTCATTAATGTTTCTTGCCTTGGTGACTGCTTCACATTTCTGCATCTTCGCTGTCTAGCCCATATTCGACTGGCGTATTTTGTGACTTGCGGCACTCTTGCTATCATCAAAAACATGCTTTGACAGCACTTTGGAATAATTTACAACATGCTGACAGCACTTGAGAATCATTTCCATTGGAAATGATTCTGAAGTACTGTCAAACCATGTTTTTATTGAGAAATAAGGCAAGATATAAAAGCAACAGCAGACGACAATTGTTGTGTGTAGCGGGTTAATTACCATGAGCAGCCCAGCCATTCCCTCGGTCTCTCAGTAGAAGTGAATTTGGCTTTAACCCTTACAGTGCTGAATTAAAATTTGTCGTCTGCTGTTTATTTTTAGCTCACCTGAGCGAAGCTCATGTGAGCTATTCTTATCGCAATGTGTCCGTCCGTGAACATTTTCAAACGTCTTCTCGATAACCATTGGGCCTACCAAACTTCATGGTCATGGTCCGTAGGTAGGGGGATTACAAAATTGTTAAAATTACGTCATTACGTAATCCAAGATGGCCGCCGTCTAAAAATAGCACAAATTCTTCAAAAATCTTCTTCTCAAGAACCGCCAA
This sequence comes from Conchocele bisecta, assembly GCA_029237695.1. Classification (NCBI taxonomy): domain Eukaryota; kingdom Metazoa; phylum Mollusca; class Bivalvia; order Lucinida; family Thyasiridae; genus Conchocele; species Conchocele bisecta. Next base: position 65,284,278 of record CM055280.1, read on the forward strand.
CCAGATTTCGACAAAACTTGATAGGAATGATCGATGTACAATGCTCTTTCAAAGTTGTTAAAATGGTGACCCCGGGGTCAAAAATGGGCGTAGCCCGTGGGGTCAAATTTTATTTTTGATATACAGTGCGACCCCGTTAGTGCACGGAAGTCCGGCGACATACAACCTTCTGTGTTGCTTATCTGAACCGTGCTATATCCGTTCTCGCCCAAGACGCATCATAATGTCAACAAAAAATACATGTACACTGTACACTGTGACTGCGAATGAACGACGTCGCCAATGCCTATAATATGCCATAAGTTTTCACTGTTATCTTCGCATGTATGATGTAATAAATATATTGAATCCAAGAATTGTTAACGTCATGTTTTATTTATTCATCATGTTCATGTAGAATGTAGATCTACGCAGGTCCGTGCAATCCATTATTGTAAACGCGTGTAGAAAAAAGTGTAGAAAACGTGTGTAGCCATCATCATTCGATGACGCAATTACTCAATGACCGATATCCTGTTATATCAGCTGCAACGTCACGTGACAAGCTCGTGCATTGCAATCCGTGTTTACTCATATGGTGAGCACAGGTGGAAGACTCGGACCTATGACACCAAAATAAATGCCTATTTAAAAAATCCCATTATCCCACCCACCTGGTATCGTACTGTACATGACGTTAATAATAGAACAAGATCAAGTGGGTGGGGTAATGGATATTTTTGTAATGGTCATTTTCGTTGTGTCACACGTCCGACTATTCCACCTGTGGGTTTGAGGACGCACAGAGTTAAAACCCTTTCAACACCACAGACCTGTATAGACATGTTTTGCCCGACGTGTTACAATATTGCGCCAGTTCATGAGGTAATCAGGCTTATCACGTGAGATTTTCGACGAAGATGAATCTGATAATAGTGTACATTTTCTGTAAACTATATCGAATGTTGACGAATATTAAATTAGTAATTATTACGCATTTGCTCTGAAAATGTTATCAACTTTCCGATATATTTGCAGAAAAAAGTCAAATCATTCTCGGCGAAAATCTCAGTTATATAATAAGGTTGATTATTTCATGCACTGGCTCAATTATGGCCAGTTGTCACGTACACATTTGTGTACATGCGCCGGGGGCGTGGGCAGAGTTAATCTGCGCGACTGATACGCGATCTCCTAATTAATATTCCACCAATGGTGAGCGCGAACGCATGCCGGAAAAATGAAATCGAGCACATAACAAAAGTAGCACTGCTTTGTTATTGGGACCAATAATTGATCTTATTACCAGTTTGCTCGGATTGATTTACGAAATGTGCAAACGTGATCAGCTGCACATTCACATCGGTGAGATAAAAGGAGGCTATGTGTCCATAAAAAAAAGAAAGAATTGCAAATTTAACACGATTTCTGACAATAGTCTGTTACAAATTTAACACGATTTTGATATACAAATAGGCAAAAAATTTGGGAGCCAAGGCACAACCGTGTACTAACCGAAATCGCACTGTATATCAAATCGAACGTATCAACGAGGCAATCACTCTGCTGCATTTTTTGTCGAAAACGGATGGTTATGTCATCCAAGATGGCCACCGAAAGGTCAAAAGGTTGTTCTTTTATTAGAGATTTCAAAATTCTTCTTCACATGAACCGCTTGGCCCATGGTAGCCAAACTTAAAAGTTATGGTCCATGGGTGAAGCCTTTTCAGATTTGTTAAAATGGAGGTCATCGCTAATCCAAGATGGCCGCCATCTAAAAATAGCACAAATTCTTCAAAAATCTTCTTCTCAAGAACCGCCAACCAGATTTCGACAAAACTTGGTAGGAATGATCGATGTACAATGCTCTTTCAAAGTTGTTAAAATGGTGACCCCCCGGGGTCAAAAATGGGCGTGGCCGGCCCATGGGGTCAAATTTTATTTTTGACCGAATATGGTCATGTCTATACCAAATCGAAGGTATCAGAGAGGCGATCGCTCTGGTACATTTTTTGTCGAAATTGGATGGTCATGTCATCCAAGATGGCCACCAAACGGTCAAAATGTCGTTCTTTTATTAGAGATTTCAAAATTCTTCTTCACACGAACGAACCGCTTGGCCCATGGTGACCAAACTTCACAGTTATGGTCCATGGGTGAAGCCTTATCAGTTGTTAAAACAGAGGTCGTTGCTAATCCAAGATGGCCGCCGTCTAAAAATAGCAGAAATTCTTAAAAAATCTTCTCAAGAACTGCCAGCCGAATTTCAACGAAACTTGATAGGAATGATCGATGTAGAATGCTCTTTCAAAGGTGTTAAAACGGTGACCCCGGGGTCAAAAATGGGCGTGGCCCGTGGGGTCAAATTTTATTTTTGACCGAATATGCTCATATCATATATCAAATTGAAGGTATCGATGAGGCGATTGCTCTGGTGCAATATTTGTCGGAATCGGATGATTATGTCATCCATGATGGCCGCCAAAATGTCCATTTATTCGAGATTTTGAATGTCTTTCTCAGGAACCACATGGCCGATGCTGGCCAAACTTCATAGTAAGTTAAGATCCTTGGGTGAAGCATTTTCAGATTTGGTAAAATGAGTCATCGCTTAATCCAAGATGACCGCCATCTAAAAATAGCACAATTTGTTTAAAACACATATGAACTCAATGTCATATTCTCCTCTGGTGTTCATGGAGTCAGGTGAGCGAATTAGGGCCATCATGGCCCTCTTGTTTATTTTCCATTTTTCTTATCAAAAACATGGTTTGATGGAATTGATTCTAAAATGCTGCCAAACCATGTTTTTATTTAGAGAAAATACAAAATAAGTTACAACAGCAGACGACAGTTTTCGGTTCCCGCCTTCAAAGGGTTAAAGTCCAGAGCTCCAGATAAGGGGCGTATTGGCGTATTTTACACATTTTGTTGAAAATGTACTTAGATGAGCTGCAAAAACCATTTTCAACTTGATCACAGAATACATAAGTGAATAAGTAATAATACACTCAAATAAGTGAATGTTTAACTCTTTACATGCTGGAAACTTTGTGGGCTATAAATAGTTCAAAACTAGCGGACAAAAATTCATCATATTTTCTTGTATTTCTCCCCGTAAATATCATGAATATGTCTTGGAATTTCATTAGAATTGAGTCATGAGGACTCAATTCTAATGAAATTTCAAGATATGTTTACAGAGAGAAATAAAACATATACTCCTAATTCTTTTGGCGGATATTTTCGCCGCTAGCATGCAAAGAGTTAAATTTGTTTTGATTATTTGTTTCCTATTTAATAATGAAGAAAATCAATAATTAATTTGTAAAAATAAAATACATTTAATTTGAAATCAAAAGGGGTACAATACTTATCAGGACACAAAGCTTATCTGGAGCACTGTATAAAGTCCCACCCATGTCCTCAACCCGGCACCTCTCGACAGAGCTCCATGCATATAGATGTATTTTACACATTTAGTTTGGCTGAACACTCATTCATTTTAAAAAGTGAGAGTACGACATACACACAATTAGAAGAAATACTTGTTGACGAGTATAAAAATGTAAAAATGCTTAATAACAATTCACTTATTTGAGCTGCAAAAAGAAAACAAATGTTTGCTTTTTTGCAGCTCAAGTAAGTGAATTTTTAACTTTGATTTTTTCTGTCATTTATTTATAACGGATTTGGGAGAAACGTGTGATAAATTCAGCAAGTGTGATATTACCGGTAGTTACACCACCCCGGTGTAAGTCTCAAGGTCTGACATCACATGACTAGGTGTCATGTGACGAGCAGATAGCAATATTTTGTTTATCACATGTGTTGTGTCTTCATAGGCCACTGTCTCTCATTGATAATTGTAGATCTGTACCCTATATCAGTGATCCAGATAAGCTGCGTATTTGCTTAAATACCCAATTAAAATTGCCAAAAACCCAATTGAAATCAGAAGTAGTGAGTATCAAAAAGCAATAACAATTTTGTGGTAGCTTTATCATGCTGCAGAAAACAATAAACAGACCATAAATATAGCATATTTTTCTTACTTTCCATGAAAACACGTCTTGGTATTTCATGAAATGCCAAGACACGTGTTTATTTTGAAACAAACTATTCAATAATTGCTCTCGGTTGATGTGTAAACAGTAATGTGATTTTATTTTATCCAATTAAAATTTTGAAATATCCAATTGCTTCAGAAATGATTGAGTGAAAATACTCGATTACTAATTCCTTATCAGGAGCCCTGCTATATAGCCTTGTACTAGAAACATGTATACATGTATTTGTACTTCTAGTACCTGGTTGCATTGGGTAAAGCAGGATAGCGGGTGTTGTTGCGGCTGTTTGGCTGGCACAGTGTGAAACTTTCGAAGGGCATGTGTGCATTCATGCCGGTTAACTTGAGGGAGGGATGGGTTGTGGCCTAAGGGTAAGAACATCCAACTCCAAATCCTATTTTCTTTATTTCATCGAAAGTATATGTTGTTACCACTCATTTGAACCGTCTCGACGAGACGGTTCAAATGAGTGGTAACAGTATGTGATTTTATTTTTATCCAAATTAAAATTTTGAAATATCCAATTGCTTCAGAAATGATTGAGTGAAAATACTCGATTACTAATTCCTTATCAGGAGCCCTGCTATATAGCCTTGTACTAGAAACATGTATACATGTATTTGTACTTCTAGTACCTGGTTGCATTGGGTTAAAGCAGGATAGCGGGTGTTGTTGCGGCTGTTTGGCTGGCACAGTGTGAAACATTTCTGAAGGGCAATGTGTGCATTCATACGTCCGGTTAAACGTTGAGGATGGGATGGGGTTTGTGGCCTAAGGGTAAAGAACAATAAATCCTCCCAAAAATCCTTTATTTTTCCTTTAACTTTGTCATTACTCGAAAGTAAATTTTGTTGTTTACCCACCTCATTTGTTGGAAAAAAACCGTCCGTTTCGACGAGACGGGTTCAAAATGAGTGGTAACATCTATATACCTTAAATGGAAAAGATCTAAACCGAAATAATGAAGGATTTTTTCAACCAAAAAATTATCGTATCCCGAAGACTGAAATTGGTTAACCGTGTAATTTAAGTTTTCCATTATTAAGTGATGGGGATGGGTTTTGGTGGCCTAAGGGAGGGTTAGAACACCTGACTTCCAATACGGAGGTTGTGAGTTCAAACATTGCCTTAGGCATTAAAAATAATTAAATACTATCTCCTTCCCACTGGTCAAAAATACTTTCATAGTATTTCCATCCCACTGGTCTGTCGGATGAGACTTTAAACTGTGGTCCGTAGCTGTTGCTGGGACGTTAAACCAATTCACTTTCACTATAAGTAGTACATTAGATGTGAGCAGTCGACCAGAAAATGGATGGCTATCACTTTATACGGTCTGCTCTCTCAGTGCTCCAGATAAGGTGCATATTTGCGTAAATACCTAATTAAAATTGCCAAAAACCCAATTGAAATTAGAAGTAGTGAGTATCAAAAAGCAATGAAAAATTTGTGGTATCTTTATCATGCTACAGAAAACAATAAACAGACCACAAATATAGCATATTTTCTTATTTTTCCATGAAAACACATCTTGGTATTTCATTAGAATTGTCTCCAAGGAGACAATTCTAATGAAATACCAATATGTGTTTTCATTTAGAAGCAAACTATTCAATAAGTGTGGTCTGCTAATGTCTAAACAGTAGTGTGATTTTATTTTACCCAATTAAACTTTTGAAATACCCAATTGCTTCAGAAATGATGGAGTGACAATACACAATTACTAATTCCTTATCTGGAGCCCTGCTCTCTATATATGGGGTATTATTCCGTAAGTCTATTTCACTTCTCTGACCCAGGGCTGTCCATTATCACATAATGTGATTAGGCGGTAATTGTGCCCGGACAAAGGGTAAATAAGATGGAGTATGGATTTTACTGCATGGCGATGCTGTCAATTTCGCAATGTGACACGGGAATGTCTTACTTATTGCCAGAGACATTATATTACCCCACCGCAAAATACAGGCTTATTAAGTTGGCGAGCAATGCAGCCGCCGATCAGACTGTGATCAATCAGGGTTTACACATGCCGCCATTCAGTCAATTAAATACCCACTATCCTTTAATCCTTACAATGCTGAATTAAATTTTGTTGTCTGCTGTTTATATATTTTTATTTTCCATTTTACTCACGAAAAACATGGTTTAACGGTACTTTATAATCATTTCCAGTGGAAAGTATTCTAAAGTGGTGTCGAGCCACGTTTTTATTGAGAATGAATACAAAATATGAAACGACAGCAGACGACATTTTCGGTTCCCGCCTTTTAAGGGTTGAAGACCAGTCTAAACTTCAGCGCTGCATCCATGATTGTGCCGTGCCAGCTCATCAGCCATTAGACCGGCTACAAATCCCATAAGCCCCATTTCTCCAGTCACAGACACATGTAGCATTGTGGGGCCCGTTTCACTAAACTTTGTAAGACTAAAATGTTCGTAAGTGCAAAATTATGATAGTCTATAAATTTCACATTAACGTTTTCTTGTAAACAATTATTGGATTTACATTTATTGAGCATAGACTGCATATGCAGCCTATGCTCAATAAATGTAAATCCATCAATTGAAATTTCTAGACGATCCTAAATTTGCGCTTAAGGACATTTTAGTCGTAAGAAGTTTAGTGAAACGGGCCCCTGTTGAACAGTCGTGAAACTAGAAACACTCTAGTTGTAGGGATGTGCCGTGGCCGAGGGGATACGGTATTGGACTTCGATACCAAAGTTTCTGAGTTCAATCCTCATCCAAGGTGTGAAAAAACACTGGTCTGTCGGATGAACTGTGGTCCCGGACGTCTCTATATGACCTTAGCTGTTGCTGGGAAGTTAAACCCCATTTATTTTATAGCTGTTACTGGGATGTTAAACCCGTTCATTTTCGCTCAAATTGTGTTTCGTTGTAGATTATTCGTTTGCCAACGGGGATGTGAGTGTGGACAAGACTGAAGCTGCAGTTTTCTCCCCCGTCACCGAGTCCACATTCCAGTCCGACTTCCCGCAATACACAGACAATCGGGTAACCTTACTTTACTAACTGTTATTAGTTGCTCACTTTCTGGTACATTTTTGTCTGGTCTGGTAACAATTTAAAGTTTACCTGTAGCCTATTTCATCAACATTGCAAAGTATACTTTCCTAGCAAAGTATACTTTGAGGGAGAAATTTTCAATTTTATGATAAATTTATTAATTTTTATTATACTGAATTTATTACATTACTGTGATAATGTAATAAATTCAGTATAATAATTCTGCATACTTTTAATCATGAAATATATGCATTTGTTAGTTCTATATGAAATAATGCATTTCAGGAAAAATAAATGATTACTCCCTCAAAGTATACTTTGCTAGTAAAGTATACTTTGCAATGTTGATGAAATAGGCACAGGTTGAATGTCCTGTCAAACTTTGCTTCAGTATTTGTAAAACATAGTAGTGTTTCAAATAATTTCTGAAATTTTCAGCAGCCAAAAATGGCCATTCCTGAAATATTAGCAGCAAAATGACCATTTCTGAAATATTAGCAGCTAAATGACCATTTCTGAATTTTTCAGTAGCCAAATGACCATTTCTGAAATATTAGCAGCTAAATGACCATTTCTGAAATATTAGTAGCCAAATGACCATGGTTTTTGTCTCGCCCGCGAAAGCGGAAAGCGAGACTAAGGTTTTGCTTTTCCGGCGGCAGCGAGCTACAGTTATCAAACTTTATACATACCATTACTATGATATGTAGATGAATATAGGACTATTCTCGGGGCCCCAGGGTCAAGGTCAAGACCCCAGGGTCAAGGTCAAGGCGGAACAAGGCGAGACATTTGATTCCGCAGAATTCTTGTTGTATGTGAAAATAACATATTTTTATCCTATTTTCCACGTTTTGATCCCCACGAATTGCATAGAATTAGAATAAATACGGTATATGGTTATATTGATACAGGCGTTCCCGAGTGATAATAATGCAAACATTGCTGCCAAACTGGAGGACACAATTAGCCGCCACCTCCCTGACAACCAGGAATCGTTCCCTAGCGACGCCCCTCCCCCGGCAACGTTCCCTAGTGACGCTCCGCCGCCCCCAGCAACGTTCCCTGGGGAAGTCGTCCCACCCCCAACGACGTTCCCTGGTGACGCCCCGCCCCCGGCAACGTTCACTGGTGAAGCTCCGCCCCCAGTGACGTTCCCCGACAGCAGTGTACCAATGACGGGTGAGAACTACAGCAGCGATAACAGCGCCAACGCCTCGGGTAAGTTGCCACCGTTATAGAGACTAGGAAAGACGTGCTTCATCGCCGTGCCATACAAATTCTGTTGCGAGGCAGAATGAGCTTCCAGTTCCTATTCTGGTTATTTTATGGGTAATTTAACGATCGGGTTTCATCCTGATCGGAATTCCGAATGGAGACCTGGTTTAGCCCTCCCATACGTCTTTGGCATTTTGTATGTGACAGTTGAATCTGGTTATACCCCTTATGCACTGGGGGTTAGGTGATATCCGTAACTGCAGTTACGGACATCCCAAGATGGCGGACGTGAAACGAGGTAAGTTGAAATATCGCGATTTTCAACTGTTTACGCTTCGTGCATTTAATGGCATTCGATGGTTAGCTCAATATGTGTATACAGATACTATGATTTTAATGCCTATGTATTCCCCAAATGTTGCTTATTCCGCTTTTATAGACGTTTGAAATTTCACTGCTGATACGGGTAACGGAGCGCAGAGACATCCGTAACTTTGACTGTATTTCTGTAAATGATGCCCGTAACTGTAGAAAGATGCCCGTAACTACGAAAGATGCCAGTAACTGTCACGTCATTTTTAGCGTGCCTTCCAAGGAAAGGGATGCTTATGGCATAACCCCTGCATCGTATGCATCCGTCCGGCTGTTTGGCAACTAATTTGGTATACAAAACCAGCAGCAATGGCCGAGTGGTTGGGGCGTTGGACTTTAGATGTAAAGGCTGTGATTTCGAATCTCGCTACAGTGAAAAATATTGTAATTGCAAAAAATGATTAATAAATCATATATGAGGGATATTAACAAAATGTACTGACGACGTCAAATCCATAGTACCCCCCGACTATCGTCTGGGGGATACTATGGATTTGACGTCACGCCGCCGCCGCCGCCGCCGCCGCCGCCGCCTGTCTGCCGCCGCCGCACACACTTTCGTGTCCATAAGTCTGAAACCGTATGGAATATTTTAACGAAACTTCATTCATGCATAGATAAGGAGTCAACGACGTGTCGCACACAAGAACCACAATTCTCGGGTCGCTAATTTTGGAGTTATTCCCCTTTGTTGATTTTTTTTTCGTGTCCGGGCTATAAGTCGGAAAAAGAAAACTTCGGAAAGCATGTTTATGTTCGTTATTCAATAGCACATTATTTGGTGGAAAATTATTTATTATGTTTCGTAAATGATAAGTAACTGTATCAGGCATTTGTGTCTACTAACAATATCATATACATGATTTATTGTGTATAAGAGCAACTGAACTCACTCAACATGACCTCAACTCTGCTACTAGGGCGACTTAGAACTTGGAACAGCTAGACACTCGTGAGCAACTGCTAAAAAAAATCCTCTCAAGAAACAGCAAATAACACGGTGTACGTTTATTAACGACAGCTCAGTTACGGAGATCGTGTGACAGTTACCTATGTCATTGCCTCTAGTTACCCATCTCATTAATTTTCTCTGCGCTCCGTTACCCTATCATCGGTGAAATTTCAAACGTCTATAAAAGCAGAATAAGCAACATTTGGGGAATACATAGGCATTAAAATCATAGTATATACACATATTGAGCTAACCATCGAATGCCATTAAATGCACGAAGCGTAAACAGTTGAAAATCGCGATATTTCAATTTACCTCGTTTCACGTCCGCCATCTTGGGATGTCCGTAACTGCAGTTACGGATATCACCTAACCCCCAGTGTTATGTGAGTATTATGATTATTCATAATCCTATTTTAGGGGAAGGGACCAAGTGACTGGTGTGGTATGAACCTGGCACCAGATCAGGTTATTCTAATTTCAGGGCTGAATATATTTTTTCTCGATGTAAATATTCAGTTCTGTTTTGAGGATTTTCCCCCCAATGCAGCAAGTTAAATGCGGGATCGTACCCGTTTGCCCGGCCTTACATGACCGTATTTGTTGATAGTCCGTTAAACACCAATAAACAAACAAACATTTTTTGTCACACACGACTCTTATAACAATTTGTAGTTTTAGATTCTTTCTCGACTGCAGAATGATAATATATGGTAAGCAACTGTACTGGCTGAAACACAAGTAACAGGAACTAGCCACATTGATGTCTTTCTCTCGCAGCTTAGAAAAAGGCCTATGTTACGGTATGTAACTATCAGGCATGGGAAATTTCCGGATTTATCCGGATTTGAGGTCCTAGGGACCACATTTGTGAAGATCGGCAATAAAAAATTACCATTTTCTGGGGTGGGGGGGGGGGGGGATTGATTTTTTTTAATTTTTTTTCTCCAAAAATTGTAATTTACAAAATTCTGGGGGGGGTGGGGGGCATGCCCCCAGACCCCACCCCTAGCAAATCGCAGCGCAATCCGCTGCTGAAATAAATTTTCAGGATTGGGGATAGTGTTCCACTCCCATTGCCTGAACTATGGGGAGGACATCTGAGCTGAGTTAGCTAAGACGGTAGAACATATTCCGAGACAGATTTATCCAATTATGCCGTAGTGATTTGTCTTATTTGGTATATGTCCGTGGTCAGCCGCCACACCATGTACACTGTATATTGTAATCATTTCAGATGGCGAGGCGCCCGTAGTTGACAGCAATGTACCGGAGAACCAGCTTCGTCTTGCCCTGAAAAACCAGCTGGAAACATACTTCTCCAGGTATATATAATGCTGCCTAACAACACAGAGCTCCAGAAAAGCTGCGTATTTGCTTAAATACCCAATTAAAATTGCCAAAAACCCAATTGAAATCGGAAGTAGCGAGTATCAAAAAGGCAATAAATAATTGTGGTACCTTTATCATGCTGCAGACAACAATAAACCGACCACAAATGTAGCATGTTTTTCTTATTTTTCCATGAAGACACATCTTGGTATTTCATTAGAATTGTCTCAAGGAGACAATTCTAATGAAATGCCAAGACATGTTTTCATTTAGAAGCAAACTATTCAATAATTTCTGTCTGCTGATGTGTAAACAGCAGTGTGATTTTATTTTACCCAATTAAAATTTTGAAATATCTAATTGTTTCAGAAATGATGGGAGTGACAATACTCAATTACTAATTCCTTATCTGGAGCCCGGAACCATGTTGCACTAAAAGTTTTCTGCCTATAAATCATGTTGTCTGCCTATAAACCATAAACCATACCATGTTCCACTAAACATCGGCCGCCTAATAAACCATTTGCTTAAATACCCAATTAAAATTGCCAAAAACCCAATTGAAATCGGATGTAGCGAGTATCAAAAAGCAATAAATAATTGTGGTACCTTTATCATGCTGCAGACAACAATAAACCGACCACAAATGTAGCATGTTTTTCTTATTTTTCCATGAAGACACATCTTGGTATTTCATTAGAATTGTCTCAAGGAGACAATTCTAATGAAATGCCAAGACATGTTTTCATTTAGAAGCAAACTATTCAATAATTTCTGTCTGCTGATGTGTAAACAGCAGTGTGATTTTATTTTACCCAATTAAAATTTTGAAATATCTAATTGTTTCAGAAATGATGGGAGTGACAATACTCAATTACTAATTCCTTATCTGGAGCCCGGAACCATGTTGCACTAAAAATTTTCTGCCTATAAATCATGTTGTCTGCCTATAAACCATAAACCATACCATGTTCCACTAAACATCGGCCGCCTAATAAACCAAGTTCCACTAAACATTGGCCGCCTAATAAATAGAGTTGGGTATCGCCGGAAAAAACGTATCGCGATACGTATCATGATAGTCGGGACGTATCATGATATGTATCACGATAGTATCGCGGATTACTCTGATAACCAGTTACACTGCTTTTGTACTGTGCAGCCAAAGTTGTGTACCATACATAGTTGTTGTGTGGTGTTTAACACTGTTTATAATTAGTTGTATGCATGTTCTACTCGTTTTTCTTTAATACAAAATAGATCAATTAGTTCTATTGCATAATTAATTGGCCTCCAGACGGTTTTCAAATAATAAAAAAAATGCCCGTGGCAGAGGATTGAAATTTCACTCGCCCAGCTCGCCATGGCGAGTGCTTTTTGTGGCGGTCGAGTACTTTCTACAGGCACTCGCCCAGTTTGGCGAGTGAAAGATTTGGTCAGGATTATTTTTTTTGGAAGAAATTGCCAATTAATTCCATCGATAACGGCCAACAAATGGTATTAATTACAGCGACCATTTGTTGTTTACAGTTTACGTCAATTTGCGGGAAGTAAGATTCAAGCAGTGTCTATGTACACGGTTACGGGTAGAATCGCTAGCGATTTTGAACACGGTCCATATCGGGCAAGTTTAATTCACAAATTATTTGTCGGCTGTACGCGGCCGGGCTAACATATAATATGACTGCGAGTATAGACTAGTGTATACGCGGCCACATATATCGTCTCGTATACAGTTGGGTTAACGCGCATTTCAGACGCCGAACATAACGGCTTGGGACGAAACGGTCGGCGCCGGGTCCGAAACCATTGAATTTAGTAATTAAGGTAGCACGCAGCGCATGCAACCATAGCCACTATAAATTAAACATAATCTATGTCACTCTGAGCAAATTCGCTGCTATTTGTTTGTTTATGTTCATTTAATACTTAAAATATAAATAACAATAATAGTGAATATGTCTCATACGTTTTGGTAATGATCATATGTAAAAGCTTTTCATAATAAGATGCAACATTACAAAAATACTGGTAAATAGCAATTTATTTAAAAAAAAAAACAAAAAAACTGGGCAAGTAACTTTTTGACCTGGGCAAGTGAAAAAAAAGGATTTGTTCAACACCTGGGCTGTGGTGAGGGGGTGGAGGGCGCTTGGGTAGGGAGGATTGAAAGTCTAGTGTCTCAAAAAAAGATTGCTAAATACACAATACTCAATAATAATGATGCAGATCAATTTGATTGACAATAACATTGTGATTTGGAGTTGAATTTTTTTTATTATTATTTTTATTAAATTGTTGAACATATATTCAAAATGAATCTACAAGGACCCACAAACACACAGAGGCATCATTAAACAACAATTTTGCACTTTAATTTTACACCAAAAACGGCCAGTTCTACTGTAACGCTGCCTTTTTCGATGTGGAAGTGAAAAAAAATGGTCGCGAAAACCCTTGACACGGCTCGTGTTCCGAACTTCCGGTTTGATATGAGGTTAATAAAAAAAATGCGATCAACTGCACACAAGCCAAACAGTTCAATTAAGTGTTTTTTGTGCACATTAATGATTGTTAAAGAAACTATCGATGTCCTAGGATGTCGAATCCAGAGGTTCCTATAAAAATCAAATATTTACCTCTTTCTAGCACCAAAAACACGATCATTGAAAATGTGTTAATAATTACAATGTAGCTATCGTCAACTATCGATAGTTGGCAGTGTATCGCGATACATGTATCGTGAAGATATGTACCTCGATCTATCGATGCATCGATACTATCGATCCACCACTACTAATAAACCATGTTCCGCTAAACATCGGCCGCCTAATAAACCATGTTCCACTAAACATTAGCTGCTTATGTTCAACAGGGGAGATAATTTGAAAGTTGATATGAACAAGTTGAATCTGTTAACTTTTTCTTCGTGAAATGATCGGGATATACACTAACCAGCGAAGTCCTTATGGTCTGACACGTTCCATTGTTGCAGAGAGAACCTGTCCGGAGATTCGTACCTCCAGTCACAGATGGACTCGGACCAGTATGTTCCCATAGCAACCGTGGCCAACCTCGACCAGATACAGCGACTCACCAGTGACCTGAGGCTTATTGTCGAGTTGCTTCGAGGTATGTCTCTTCTGTCATGCTCAAAATCAATTAGTTTGATTGGCCGAAGCCCGTCTGTTAATGACCTTAGCTGTTGCTAGGATGTTACACTCTTTCATTTTGATTGGTCGAGAACTGTTTGAAATCAATATGCGGAAATCGGACAAAGGAGGTAATTCTAGAGCCGGGTCCTTTGTCATAATTATGAGCACAATGATGTTTGATGTGTGCCAATCAAGGGTGTGTGTCAACCAATTACAATGATATGTGCCAATCAAGGGTGTGTGTCAACCAATTACAATGATGTGTGCCAATCAAGGGTGTGTGTCAACCAATTACAATAATGTGTGCCAATCAAGGGTGTGTGTCAACCAATTACAATGATATGTGCCAATCAATGGTGTGTGTCAATCAATTACAATGATGTGTGCCAATCAAGGGTGTGTGTTAACCAATTACAATGGTGTATGCCAATCAATGGTGTGTGTCAACCAATTACCAATGTGTGTCCAATCAAGGTGTGTGTAACAACCAATTAGTGACCAATGAAGGGTGTGTTGCCAATACAAGGGTGTGTGCCAATTCAATGGTGTGTGTCAACCAATTACAATGATGTGTACCAATCAAGGGTGTGTGTTAACCAATTACAATGGTGTATGCCAATCAATGGTGTGTGTCAACCAATTACAATGATGTGTGTGCCAATCAAGGGTGTGTGTTAACCAATACAATGGTGTGCAATTGCAATGTGTGTGTCGACCAATTAATAATGGTTGTAAGTGTCAAGATGTGCGCCAATATCAATGATTTGTACCAATTACAATTATTTGTGCCAATTTCAGAGTCGACGTTCGTGCAGGTGGACGAGAAGGGGGAGAAGGTTCGCCCCAACCATAACCGATGTATTGTGATATTACGCGAGATTCCCGACACCACGCCTGTAGAGGTACGTACGCTGTTTGTCCCATGTTTGCCGTATTTCACATGTACAGTCAAACCTATTAATAAAGGCCAGCCATGGGAAGTGAAAAATCTGGCCTTTGTTCACAGGTGGTCTTTATTCACAGGGTCATTTGTATATAGTAATTGTGCCATTGGGACAACAAAATTGTGGCCTTTACAGCCAGGTGATTGCTATTCGCATGTGGTCTTTAGCACAGGTTCGACTGTACATTCAAACCTCTCAACCGAACACAGAGAACATCCTGTTGTGCTTTATTTTGGTATGTTTCTGTGGCGTTTACCTAATTACCTTCAATGATGATGCATGTTCATGATCACGATCACAAAGCATCCATGCTTGTCTTGAAGTAGTTGTCTTACAGAGGAACCTCTCTAAACCGGACACCCTGTGAACTTCCCTATATATGAGAATATCAACCCTTCCACCGCTATCTTAATTTTGTTGTCGTCTGCTGTTTATTTTCTATTTTCCATTTTTATCATCAAAAACATGCTTTGACGGCACTTCATCCCATCATGATAGCTAAATATAGATTGTTAATTGTGTGTAAGTCCTTTGTTTCCGTGTGCTAACTCGACAACCATCTATTATTCACATGTGCATTCATATCACTCGTCCGTGTTTTTGTCCATAACCCACTGCCGTTTGTCTCGGTCAAATTACTCGCTTTTGTGTATTGATATTAGCCATGCTTGCCTGACTGCCTGGTCACATTGAACTTGCAAACTTTAGGAAAACAACATTTTAACCCTTAGACCGCTACTCACAACAATTGTCGTCTGCTGTTGCTTTTATATCTTGCCTTATTTCTCAATAAAAACATGTTTTCACAGCACTTCAGAATCATTTCCAATGGAAATGATTCTGAAGTGCTGTCAAAGCATGTTGTACATTATTATAAAGTGCTGTCAAAGCATGTTGTACATTATTATAAAGTGCTGTCAAAGCATGTTGTACATTATTGTAAAGTGCTGTCAAAGTATGTTGTTGATGATAAAAATGGAAAATAGAAAATAAACAGCAGACGACAAAACAATTAAGATAGCGGTCTAAGGATTAATATTCTCATATATAATATTCTTATTATATAGGGTTATAGTCATCATAAAAATGTTAATGCCAATAAACTTTCTATTTCACTAGTATAAAATTATGGTCGAATAATAATGGCGTGCTATTTAAATATAATTCCAGCACAAAAATATTTACACAATTCCCTAACATTTGATTGGCCCGTAGCAAGTCTCTGTCCAAAGTTTATATCCCAGTAAACTCCCACGCCAAACTACTTTCCGTAACCGTGAGGCGCAGTTAACAATAATTCTTAAGAAAACGGAAAATAAACACATTTTCTTGATGAATTTATTTCAAATGCTGGAATTATAAGGAATGAACAGCCTTTTTGTGGAATTTATCAGGGATATAAACTTGGAAAAGTCGCGGGAATACTGGACAAGGCCTCACTGCCTTCGTCCAGTATTCCCGCGACTTTTCCAAGTTTATACCCCGATAAATTCCACAAAAAGGCCATTCATTCCTATAATAAATGCATAAATTTGATTTCTTGTTGCAGGAGGTGCAGGGTCTGTTCTCGGGCCAGAATTGTCCCCAGTTTGTGAGTTGTGAGTTCGCCCACAACAACAACTGGTATGTTACGTTCGACTCTGACGCCGACGCACACCGGGCATATCTGTATTTACGAGAAGATGTGAAGACGTTCCTGGGCAAACCCATAATGGTAAGAGCAGTTTGCCTTCCAGCCTACAAGCTATGTTCATGGGTGGCAGGCAGGTGTACAGGAGCCCATTTGGACCACTTCACCTTTTTGTATCTTTCCTTGAATTTTCGACATCTTTCCTTGAATTTTCATGATACTTTCTTGAATTTTCTACATCTTTTCTTGAATTTTCAAGTTCTTTTCTTGAATTTTCAAGATCAAGCACCAATAAATCAATCATGTGTTGACAGTGGAGGCCCTGGCTCCGTGCTTATAAACGCACTGACCATGTCTTGAAACTGAGCACAGCTCGGCCTCAAATTCTGATGTCAAACATAACTTGAGGACCTGGGGGCTGTTTCACTAAACTTCGTACAACTTAAATGTTTGTCCGTGCAAAATTATGATAGTCTGTAAATTTCACATTAACAACGTTTTCTTGTAAATAATTATTGGATTTACATTCATTGAGCATAGGTTGCATAGGAGTGACAATACTCAGTTACTAATTCCTTAGGGCTGTTCCAGTAAAACATACATGGGAGGGGGGGACACCACTTTTAGATTTGGGTAGCCTACCATAGATGCGAATTAGTAGCTTTGGCACCCACCCATAGATGTGCCTTTACCTTGAAAACACCGACCCATAGATGTGATTTAATTGGTTGTGAAAACAACCACCCATAGATGTGATTTAATTATAGTGATTTACGAGTCTCCGTTGTTGATGAAATCCAAAAATCAGTTCACATGCATATGAGTGGTGCGTAATGACAGAATGTCCCCCGACCCCGAGGCATTTATCAATTTAGATTATCATTTCATGTGGATGGGGCGGGGACTGGGAATTTAACTTCTTTATAGAACTAGAAGAGGGTGGGGGAGGGGGTTGGCGTAAAATAGACGAGTTGTTGCAGTCTCTGGAATTTTTTGGCAGAGTGTCCCCTAAGCCAGAGGCATTTATCAATTTAGGTTACCATTTCATGTAGATGGGGCGGAGAGTGGGCATTTAACTTTATACAAACAAAGGGGGGGGGGGGGGGGTGGTGGGGGGGGGGGGGGGGTGGGGGGGGGGGGGGGGGTGGATGCAAAATATCTTCCCTGATCCGCGGCAGAGTATGCAAAAGAGACTCAAACTTTACAGGTCCTGGTGAACACAATATTTTTGCCAGCCCGAATGAAATTTTAGGACACGAAAACCGACCAAGAAAATAAAAAATTAAAAAAATATCAAAGAAAGTTTATACTTTTACAAGCACTTTAGGTTATTTTCCCAATATTTCATTTTACCTGTCGGAACCGACGTATTTCGCATACTCTGCTGAATCGTACACACAAAGAAAAATTTCGCGGGAGACATTATTCAGATTATAACCAAAGCCTGCCGAATATAGGGGCATGCCGAATACCGGTATATCGACCATACGACGCAGTTTTCCCAATTTTAAACTCACGGGCCCCATTCCCAAAATACTAAACACTGTTATAGGCAAGCCGCTGCTGATTTACCCAATATGTTGCACACTAATTCATTCTGCTCGTTGCCGAGCCAGGCAATCAGTTGTTCGGTGTTCATTGAAGCCAGGCTCGCCATTTTATTGTTGTTGTTGTTGTTGTTGTATGCGAGATCCCTGCGCTGATATTTCACTCCTCCCCGGAAAAAAACGACGCATTTCCGTGATTTTATTGCACATTTAATGCGGCATCTCGATTTCGATAGCGAATAGCGATTTGAAAGAATGACGACGTTTAATACCAGAAGGCATGCTACAAATCACCCATAGATGTGATTTTAGTGTGAGAACCCCCCCCCCACCCACCCATAGATGTGATTTTAGTTGGATCTCATCCACCCATAGATGCAATTTTTAGGCACAGACACCCTGGCATGTATTTTCTTTTTTCTGCCGTCCCCGGGTGCCGTGTATGTTTAACTGGAACAACCCTTATCTGGAGCTTTGCTTCTTGTTCAGGTCAATGAGTGTTTAGTCCTGAGACATGTGTTTTCTTGTTCCAGTCAGTTAGTGTGTAGTTACTGACATTTGTTTTTCCATTGCCAGGCGAGGATCAAAGCCAAGCAGCTGATCCGTGCCTACACGCCCAAGAACGGCTACATGAACAAGCGGTACCCGCAGATGATGCCTCAGGCGACCGCCCCGCCCCTACAGGAGGTGCCGACGTCCACCGCCCCTCAGCCCCAGGCCCCCCAGCAGTTCACCACCAGCCAACCATTCGCTCTCATGCCCAACGTCACTCAGTACCACATAAACGGACAACAGGTGTGTACCACAGTCTATGTTGCTTCAGAGCTGCAGATAAGGTAGGTGTGTATTTGCCGTATTTTACACACTTATTTTAGCAGAGTAGTATATCAACAGTGGGAGTACAAAATACTCACAGTAATGTGAAAGTATGCATTGATTTCAAATTGAGTAGTGAAAATACTGTAATACAGTTGAAAATGTACTTAGTTGAGCTTCTAAAAGCAAACGGTGTTTGGCTTTTTGCAGCTCAAATAAGTGAATTTTATAATTTGTTTTATTTTTTATCATTTGTTCCCTATTTAAAGGTACATACATACATGCCCACTCAGTAGGCACAACATTCTAAGGGTTAAAAATCATTTACATTGCGGTCATATGAATGCGAGATTCAAATTCATTCAATCTGTGTTGTTTAACCGCTGTTATGCGGAATTAAATTTTGTTGTCTGCTGTTTATTTTCTGTTTTTCATTTTTTCATCAAAAACCACTTTAGAAATATTTCCATATTTTGTCGTGCCTTTAGCAGAAGGCACGACTACGGTCACCACTTTTTCCGCATCGAGAAATGTCCAAAAAAAAATCTTAATCATGATATAACTTTTTATACCGCAACCATTGCTCCATGTAGCATAATAAAGGGGGTTGAATAAATGCTGTTTATATCTGAAGTAGCCTAATATACATGAAGTGCCGATTTTGCCTTTATTTTTTCATCTTTGACCCCTAATCGCGGCCTCTGATTGGTCATTCTCAACGGAAAATTCAAGATGGCGGCGGATTTTAACATCTAAATCGCTGCCAATTCAGCTGAATTTTGTCAATTTTTACAGTATATGTGACATAACCAATGACACGGACATGTCCGTCATCATTTTATTGCTTTTTATGACAAATGTGGAGTCTAAAGCCAGCCAGTATTGAAGCTCATCGTAAACAAATCAAAGATTTAATCGGATACAATGTAGAATATACCTAGTGTGGAAGCCTCCATTTTGCTTTGAATGACGTCGCTATATTTGTGACGTATGGCGAAGGAATGACGTCAAAACATGACGTCACGCACGTTCAAACAATTAAGTCCAGTATGCGGTATAAATTAAATATATGATTAGTACCGTCGAACATAAAATATATTCGGTTTCGCCAAGACAACTTTATTGGGGCTCGCTACAGCTCGTCTAAGGCTCAACCGAATATATTTTATATTCGACGACACTAACCATATATTTACTATATATTACTAGACGGATTGCTTCAATATTTGGACACTTGATACATGTTAGCATTTGGAACACACTTGTGCCACAATTAACATGACCTTCATCTTTTTTGACGTTCTCATGTTTCTTCATCATGATGTAACGGTTTATTTTAATATTTTGAAACTTGCTACATGTGAGCCTTTGGAACACATTGGCATAGGTAACCTTGATCTGTTTCCTGTTTAAAGTAAGCATCACAAAAGCCATCAGAGAAGTGCACTTCTCTGATGGCTTTTGTGATGCTTACTTTAGGCCACATAAATTTAATTAGTAGATTCTCATCCGAATTTTGGGGAAAGATGGGGCGGGTGGGCGAATTTTATTTATTATTTTTTATTGAAATTTGTTCAAATTAGGTGTCAAAAAACAATAATCATTTGAATTTTTTGAAATATATAAAACAAATAAAAGATTTAATTTGGCCCAAAACGATATTTTAAGCGGGAAGGGAATGAGAATCTACAATTAATTTTCTGTGGCCTTAGTGCCGTGAATGGGAAAAAAAATATCGGCAAGGCTCAAGAATTTCTTTATTTCTCATCAGAAGTATATGTTGTGACCACTCATTTGAACCGTCTCGCTGAGACGGTTCAAATGAGTGGTCACAACATATACTTTGGTTCAGAAATAAGGAAAATAGATAGAGAACTCAGCAGTGTAAGGGTTAACCTCGGTCCATTACTTCAACCTGTGGTTACCACTTCCAAGGAGGAATTCTTCTGATTATCAATTATTACAATTAATAATCTATAGTAAAAAGTCAATGTGTCGCTCTACATCGCTCCAGATAAGCTGCGTATTTGCTTAAACACCCAATTAAAAATACCAAAAACCCAATTGAAATCAGAAGTAGCGAGTATCAAAAAGCAATAAAAATGTTGTGGTACCTTTAACATGCTGCAGAAAATGATAAGCAAACCACAAATACAGCATATACAGCGAAGCTCATGTGAGCTATTGTTACCGCAATGTGTTCTTCGTCCGTCGTCCGTGAACATTTTCAAACGTCTTCTCCTCGGTAACCATTGGGTCTATAGTCACCAAACTTCATGGTCATGGTCCTTAGGTAGGGGGATTACAAAATTGTTAAAATGACGTTTTTCATTACGTAATCCAAGATGGCCGCCGTCTAAAAATAGCACAAAATTCTTAAAAAAATCTTCTCAAAAGAAACCGCCAAACGGGATTTTCGACAAAACTTGGTAGGAATGATCAAATGTACATGCTCTTTCAAAGTTGTTAAAATCGTGACCCAGGGTCAAAAATGGGCGTGGCTCGTGGGGTAAAAAAAATTGGGGGTGGTCAATATGGTCATGTCATATATCAAAATCGAAGGTATTCAACGAGGCGATCACTCTGGTGCATTTTTTGTCGAAATCGGATGGTTTTATGTCATCCAAAATGCTGCCGAAAGGTCAAAAGGTCGTTCTTTTATTAGAGATTTCAAAATTCTTCTTTGCCACATGAACCGCTTGGCCCATGGTAGCCAAACTTAAAAGTTATGGTCCATGGGTGAAGCCTTTTCAGATTTGTAAAATGGAGGTCATCGGCTAATCCAAGATGGCGCGTCTGAAAAATAGCATAAATTCTTAAAAAAATCTTCTGATGAACCGCTAGCTGGATTTCGACGAAACTTGGTAGGAATGATCGATGTACAATGCTCTTTCAAAGTTGTTAAAATGGTGACCCCCGGGGTCAAAAAATGGGGCGTGGCCCGTGGGGCCTCAAATTTTATTTTTGACGAATATGTCATGTCTATATCAAATCGAAGGTATCAAAGAGGCGATCGCTCTGGTACATTGTTTGTCGAAATTGGATGGTCATGTCATCCAAGATGGCCACCGAAAGGTCAAACGGTCATTATTTTATTATAGATTTCAAAATTCTTCTTCACACGAACAGCTTGGCCCATGGTGGCCAAACTTCACAGTTATGGTCCATGGGTGAAGCCTTTTCAGATTTGTTAAAACGGAGGTCGTTGCTAATCCAAGATGGCCGCCGTCTAAAAATCGCACAAATTCTTAAAAAAATATTTTTCTCATGAACCGCACCAGCCGGATTTCAACGAAACTTGGTAGGATTAAGGAATGCTCTTTCAAAGGTGTTAACATGGTGACCCCGAGGTCAAAAATGGGCGTGGCCCGTGTGGTCAAATTTTATTTTTGACCAAATATGCTCATGTCATATATCAAATTGAAGGTATCGATGAGGCGATTGCTCTGGTGCAATATTTGTCGGAATCGTATGATTATGTCATCCATGATGGCCGCCAAAAGGTCCATTTATTCGAGATTTTGAACGTCTTTTTCTCAGGAACCACATGGCCGATGCTGGCCAAACTTCATAGTAAGTTAAGATCCTTGCGTGAAGCATTTTCAGATTTGGTAAAATGAGTCGTCGCTTAATCCAAGATGACCGCCATCTAAAAATAGCACAATTTTTTTAAAACACAAATGAACTCGATGTCACATTCTTCTCTGTTGTTCATGGAGTCAGGTGAGCGAATTAGGGCCATCATGGGTCTCTTATTATTATATTCCATGAAAACACATCTTGGTATTTCATTAGAATTGTCTCCAGGGTGACAATTCTAATGAAATGTCAAGACATGTTTTCATTTAGAAGCAAACTATTCAATAATTGCGGTCTGCTGATGTATAAACAGTAGTGTGATTTCATTTTACCCAATTAAAATTTTTGCAATACACAATTGCTTCAGAAATGATGGAGTGACAATATAAGGTTTGATCATGTCCAGCTGTGTGCAAACGTTTGCTGTGGCCCGAGGGAACTGTTTGAACCCCAAGGCCGCAGTTCCCGAGGGCCACAGCAAACGTTTTGCACGGGCTGGACATGATCAAACGTTATTGTTACATTTCAACTAGAAAAAGTCGATGGCGCCATCGCAATATACCCACTTTCCCCAAATGCTAAGTCCGAAAGGGGGGAGGTAATCCATGATGGAGGGTCGGATAAAAAATCCGAATTCACTTTGCGCATCAGCACATCAAAACGAAGCTACAAAACCAAATATCAGGCGCGAGGTATGAAAGGTGAAAGTCCGAAAAGAGGGGGGAGATAATCCATGATGGAAGGTCCGATCAAAAAATCGGAATTCACTTTGCACATCATAACGAAAAGCTACATATCAAATATCAGAAATGTAGGAATTAAAGGTTGAGAACGTTTTTCGACTTACAATGAAAAATAGGGAAATTCTGAGTCCCGAAAGGGGGAGATAATCCATGAATGGAGGGTCGGATCAAAAAATCCGAATTCACTTTGCGCATCGCACATGATAACGAAGCTACATACCAAAACATCAGGCGCGTAGGTATGAAGGTGAAAAAGTTTTTCGAGTTACAAGGAAAAAATGGAAATTGTGAGTCCGAAAGGGGGAGATAATCCATGATGGAGGGTCGGATCCAAAATCCGAATTCACTTTGCGCATTCTGCACATGATAACGAAGCTACATACCAAATATGGAGCGTAGTATGAAGGTGAAAAAAGTTTTTCGAGTTACGGGAAAAAAAATGGGAAATTGTAGTCCGAAAGGGGAGATAATCCATGATGGAGGGTCGGATCAAAAATCCGAATTCACTTTGCGCATCAGCACATCAAAACAAGCACAACCAAATATCTGACGAACGTTTTTCGACTTACAACAATGAAAAAATAGGGAAATTCTGAGTCCGAAATGGGGGAGATAATCCATGAGGGAGGGTGATCAAAAATCCGAATTCACTTTGCGCATCTGCACATGATAACGAAGCTACATACCAAATATCGGCGCGTAGATATGAAGGTGAAAAAGTTTTTCGAGTTACAAGGCAAAAAATGGGAAATTGTGAGTCCGAAAGGGGGAGATAATCCATGATGGAGGGTCGGATCCAAAATCCGAATTCACTTTGCGCATCGCACATGAATAACGAAGCTACATACCAAATATCTGAGCGTAGGTATGAAGGTGAAAAAGTTTTTCGAGGTTACAAGGAAAAAAAAGTGGGAAATTGTGAGGTCCGAAAGGGGGAGATAATCATGATGGAGGGTCGGATCAAAAAATCGAATTCACTTTGCGCATCAGCACATCAAACGAAGCTACGAACCAAAATATCAGAGCGTAGGTATGAAGGTGAAAAAGTTTTTGTTTTTCGAGTTACGAGGAAAAAAATGGGAAATTGTGAGTCCGGAAAGGGGAAGGGGATAATCCATGATGGGAGGGTCGGATCAAAAATCAAAATTCACTTTGCGCATCTGCACATGCTAACGAAGCTACATACCAAATATCAGGCGCGTAGGTATGAAGGGTGAAAAAGTTTTTCGAGTTAATAGAGGAAAAAATGGGAAATTCTGAGTCGAAAATGGGAGATAATCCAATGATGGAGGGTCGGATGAAAAATCCAAATTCACTTTGCGGCCATTCGCATGATAACGAAGCTACATACCAAAATATTCAGGCGCGTAGGTATGAAGGTGAAAAAGTTTTTTGAGTTACGAGGAAAAAATGGGAAATTCTGAGTCCGAAGGGGGAGATAATCCATGATGGAGGGTCGTATGAAAAATCCAAATTCACTTTGCGCATCTGCACCTGATAACGAAGCTACATACCAAATATCAGGCGGCGTAGGTATGAAGGTTTGAAAAAGTTTTTCGAGTTACAAGAAACGTGAACGGACGTAACCGGACGGACGGACGGACGGACGGACGGACGGACGGACGGGACGGACGTACGGACGTAACGGACGGACGGGGACACCGTGACGGAAAAAACAATATACGGTTTTTTTTACAAAAAAGAATGGGTATAATAAAAAACTGATGCATTTGAGCATTATATTCAGTATTTTCAGTACTTTTATAAAATCGTCCCATTCACGTAGATAATTTTCGGTATGCATATTCCGGGGCCGCGTCATGAAGTAGTGACGTCATGAAGGCACTTTCGCGTAGTGACGTCATGAAGGCACTTCCATTACGCGCGGCCCCGGAATGAGCATTGCCTAAAGCCATGTGCAAACAGCACGCGCTATTTGTTTGCAACATATGTGGAAACAACGGAAACCATGTAACAATACTCAATTACTTATCCTTATCTGGAGCCCTGTATCGTAATGACAGCACTAGTGGACCGTGATTTTGTGTGTATTTTCAGACAATGCCGTTCTACCCGCCCCCAAACCCGCTTTTACAGAATTGGAACACCAACACTATGATTGATCCCAGTATGGTAGGTACCGTAAGTCGGCTTTCTGCTCACTATCATGCTGGCATCCATCCACTTGTGCCGGTGTAGTCAGTATTGGTTGGTGGGTGAGTGGGTGGGTGGGTTGGTCGGAGGAGGGCTTTGCGAAAGGGTAAATTAACGGTAAGGGTTCCTCCTTATAGGAAATTCACGATTTGCCTGGTTTGGCCCCTCGGGTACGTTTTTATCTTTTGACTCTTTTGTTACTGGGAGTTGAATTGGTTTATTGCCCATTATAGAAATTAGTAGGATTATTATGAATCCTACGGATTTTTGGAGGGGGGCCAAGTGATTCTGGTGTGGCGAGGACCCCCTGGCATCTGATCAGGATTATTCTGATTTCAGGGCTGAATATATGTTCTTTTATTGTAAATTATTTCAGTTTCTGATTTTGGGATCCCCCCCCCCCATTTGTACATGTACTTGTACAGGTAATATATGGGATTTTAGTACTAAACCCATTGATCCCCCCCCCGGGCCTTAAATGACCTTAGCTGTTGATAGGCTGTTAAACCCCAACAAACAAACATACATACCCATACCTGTACTTTCCTGCATGCCACAGCGCTTTCTGACGTACAAGAATCGACAGCATTATCTCTTGCTTGTGGGTACCTTTACCCTTTGAACCCGAAATCCCGCTATATCGGTTTATGCAAAAAGTGCAGATCCAGATGAGCCGGCTCGCTCGTAACGAGCCGTCTCATCAGGATCTGCACTTTTTGAAAAGTAATTTTAATATTTTTGAGAACAAAAACACCCCCTTTTCATAAATGGACGAATCTGAAAATCATTTTGTGACCATTGGATTGGTCGGAACATTAGCATATCACAGTCCATTCCAGTTCCTTAGGGTTGAAAGGGTTAAGTCGGTTTTCTGCTCACTTTATGGATAGGACGGGACGTGACCTAGGGTATATGGCATTGGACTTCAATACAGGAGGTTGTGAGTTCAATCCGCCCCCTAGGGATGGGACGTGGCCTAGCGGATATGGCATTGGACTTCAAAGACCGGAGGTTGTGAGTTCAATCCTCACCCTAGGCGTGAAAAATACTTTCATATTATTTCCATCCCACTGGTTTTGCAGATGAGACTTTAATCCGAGGTTCTGTTTTGTATGACCATAGCTATTGCTGGGGCGTTGAAACTATTAACCTTCACTTTTTGCCCCATATGGTACCTGTAATCAGTCGTATACAACAGCTTTTTCCGACTCCCAAAAATAGACTAATATCTCTTGCTTGTCGAAAAGGCGACAACAGTAAAATGGGGTTGTGACAAATTATTATTTTGTATTCAGGGAGCACTGATTTTGTCCAACAGGAGATAAAAAATACACAGTTGAACCTGTGCTAAAGGCCACCTCTGAGTAGCAATTAACTTTATCCCGTCAACACAGTGCGTATGTGCCGTGAAACACGGTGCCGTGAAATATTTTTGATATCCAGTCAATACTATTTTTGCATTTTACAGCCATTTGTAGGTGTTGACGGGATAAATAGAATAGTAGGTTAGTGCCGTGAATGGGAAAAAATATCTGGCGCGGCACCTGAGCCTTGCCAGATATTTTTTCCCATTCACGGCACTAACCTACTATTCTCTATCTATTTTCCTTATTTCTGAACCAAAGTAGCCTCTTACTGCCAAACTCCGGGGGTGTAAAGAACATCTGGGGACTTTTGGGTATTCATCTACATTTAAACATTGATTGCTTTACATATTTGTTTTCTTTGAAACATGTGAAAACACCATAATAAAACAAATAAACGAACAATAAACATTTCTGACCTCTCAGCCGTCCGCCATCTTGCAGGTGCCCGGGACAGGAAGTTAAACCAACTTGTGGGAATGGTCTAATAGGCTGACTTCTTTACTCCACATGGCAAAAGTCTCAAAATGTTCACCCCTTTCAAACGTGGTCCATCATTTCGCATTTCATCCAAAATTGTTTGTTAGTTTTAGTTAATTGATTTGGAAATATAAGCCTATGAAATGGAGACAGTATACAAAATTAACGTCTTTTTTTTTTTTAGTAAAAAAATCCCTACTGGTTTCATGACACAAACTTGGGAGACAGTCGAGTAGACCATGTTCTGTTCTGTGTTAACATTGCATATCACGTGACCTGGTATCTACAGACGCTGGGTCAAACTTTGCACTCGTGTGAAATGTTACAACGTGCAAAAACAAAAACCCACGGAGTTGTTCGTACCCTCGGAGTTAGGAAGAAGGAGTCTATATGTTGTGACCACTCATTTGAACCGTCTCGGCGAGACGGTTCAAATGAGTGGTCACAACATATACTTCTGATGAGAAATAAAGAAATTCTTGAGCCTTGCCGGATATTTTTTCCCTATCTATAGCAGCCACGCTTTTGTTTTCCCGTTCAATTTTTACATAACTGAACCTGTGAACAAAGACCAGATTTATCTCTTGCCATGGCTGGCCTTTATTCACAGGTTTGACTATTTTATTGTTTGTGAGCAGTAGATCAGCGTGTCAACTTGTCGCATTGAGGATTATGAATATCGTCTGGTTCCCATTTTCTGAATATCGTCTGGTTCCCGTGTTCTGAATATCGTCTGGTTCCCGTGTTCTGAATATCGACTGGTTCCCGTGTTCTGAATATTGACTGGTTCCTGTGTTCTGAATATTGACCGTTTCCCGTGTTCTGCAGGTGTTGGCCATCAACGGGTACCAGCCAGCGTCGGTCAAGGTCAATCAGGTGCCCAACAGGGCTCCATACACGACCAACATCAACAGAAATAATAGCAGGTATGTACAGCGAATCCTCCGATTATCTTGGCCAGTTTTCTCCCACATTAGGACCAAGCTTACATCTCCGTGTTTGCTAATAAAAGCTCTCAAACTATTGTCTGTTTCACGAAACCTGCCCAAATTTTACGGCCATATAAACGATGCAAAAACGGTATATTTCTTTTTTACTTTTAAATTTTTAACCCTTAGACCGCTTTGTTATTTTTGTTGTCGTCTGCTTCTTATTTTCCATTTTTATCATCAAAAACATGCTATGACAGCACTTTAGAATAATTTACAACATGCTTTGACAGCACTTCAGAATCATTTCCATTGGAAATGATTCTGAAGTGCTGTCAAACCATGTTTTTATTGAGAAATAAGGCAAGATATAAAAGCAACAGCAGACGACAATTGTTGCGAGTAGCGGTTTAAGGGTTAAGAACGAGCCTATTTATTTTGTGAAATTTGGTCCAATATTACGAAAAAACAATTTCCCCATGTTCCCCATAGACATCTTCACAAAGTGAACATCTTCACACTTTGTTTTGAAACTACGAAAGACCATTTTTTTGCAGTCGAGTAACATTGCATTTTTCAGAAATCAAAACGTGAAGCTGCACAGTGGGCGGCCGATGAACCAGGACCGCATGCCCGAACCTCTGCCCCCTCGACTAAGTCACCAGCGGGAGCAGCAGCAACAGCAACAGCAACAACAACAGCAACACAACAGCTGCATCGCAAATATGCACAAAACCAGTCCGAGAAATGCCGAGCCTACGCCGATCTCAAGTCACCCTTCAATATACCACAATCGTCGTCTAGACACCATCAATCACTCGAGTCATCCACCCATGCCGCACTCGATGCAGCCCCACATGCATCCCCCCACCCACACACACCCACCACCCCCGC
The DNA here is from genome assembly GCA_029237695.1 of Conchocele bisecta. Classification (NCBI taxonomy): domain Eukaryota; kingdom Metazoa; phylum Mollusca; class Bivalvia; order Lucinida; family Thyasiridae; genus Conchocele; species Conchocele bisecta. The sequence continues at coordinate 65,313,466 of CM055280.1, forward strand.
CCCTGCAAGCACACCAGCCGCTGTCGCAGCACGTCGATAATAATGCAAATAACAACGTGATGTTGAACAGCCGGCCCCCACCACCCACAGATCAGCTGCCGTTGTCACAGAGGTATCCGGGGTGAGTAGCATGCGACCGTATATGCCCAGTGATTTATTTACGATGTGCGTCACATGTCAAATACAGTGGAACCTCTGAACTGGACACCCTGGGATGTAATTAAGCACTCGATGACTAATCTTTGTCATTTCCCGTCATGAACAGACAGAACAATGAAATAAATTACATTGAAACACATCTAAATTAAACACAATGGTGTTCCCAGGGTGTCCAGTTTAATGGGGTTTCACTGTACTCGCGTATTTTGGATTTGACATCGAAATTAGGAATTGTATTACTTTTCCATAGTACGTGCTCTTTTTTTTCAGAAGAGACCAATTTGACTCGCCAACTCAAAATGGTAGATAAATCACTGTACGCTGATATTTATTCCCAATATTGTATCTGGCTGTAACTCGAGGAATGGGGATCATGTGATTTGAGACCTGTGTAGAACCAGTCACAGCCACGTTTATTCTCAATATTGTATCTGGCTGTAACTCGAGGAATGTGGATTTGCGACCTGTGTAGAACCAGTTTATTCTCAATAATGTATGTGGCTGGAGAAATGGGGCCTTATGGGATTTGTAACCAGTGGAGCACCTGATCAAATAGAAACCTCATGTAGCTTGATAATGATCTTTATTATTGTTAGAAGCATGACGGGTGTTTCGTTGATGAATTGCGAACAGTGCAGATCCTGATCAGACTGTGTGGATGCACAGTCTGATCTGGATCTACACTGATCGCAACACTTTTCTCCAGTCATAGTTATAATTTCCGTAAATTTTTATTTGAATACCGTGATAGCTCTAAATATTCGGACACCATTTATATGAACGTGCCAATATTTAGGGTTAGTATGGCAGTATTGGTTTCATCACTATAACAATGTATTTATTTGGATTATGTACCCCAAAATCTTTTTCTGTATCCATATAGTCGCCATCCTGTCTGTCCGTCCGAGATTGTGTTAAAGTTTTCGGGTACCTACTATTTCTGTAACCCGTAAGTCGGATTGGCTTGAAACTTCATATGCTTGTTAGTGATCATCCATAGTTTCATTTTGTAGCCCACTTAAGCAGCCCCTGTGCCCAAAGTTGAGGTCAAATGAATTATTTGCGTTAAAGCGCTTTTTTTTTGTCGTTTTTGAGGGGTACATTAACCCTTAGACCGCTACTCACAACAATTGTCGTCTGCTGTTGCTTTTATATCTTGCCTTATTTCTCAATAAAAACATGGTTTCACAGCACTTCACAATCATTTCCAATGGAAATGATTCTGAAGTGATGTCAAAGAATGTTGTTAATTATTCTAAAGTGCCGTTAGTTTACGCATGATGATGATAAAAATGGAACAGAAAATGAACAGCAGACGACAAAAAAATAAGATGGCGGTCTAAGGGTTAACGTTACTGATTTCTTGTTTCTGACCAGTCTGTAGCAGCTAGCACAACCATGTAGTCTGGAAATATTTCTCTGGGTGGCCTAGTGGTTAACGTGGTGTTTTTCTCTTGTTACAGCAAAAGTTATAAAAGTCGACGGAGGCGCGATGAAGATGGTGCTAGGCCCCCGGTAAGTCCACCGTCTGTTTACTTGCTTGCCAGGGATGCAGAGTTCCAGATAAGCAGCGTATTTGCTTAAATACCCAATTTAAAATTGCCAAAAACCCAATTGAAATGCGAAGTAGCGAGTATCAAAAAGCAATACAAAATTTGTGGTACCTTTACCATGCTGTAGAAAACAATAAACAGACCACAAATATAGCATATTTTCTTATTTTCCATGAAAACACATCTTGGTATTTCATTAGAATTGTCTCCAAGGAGACAATTCTAATGAAATGCCAAGACATGTTTTCATTTCGAAGCAAACTATTAAATAATTGCTGTCTGTTGATGTGGAAACCGTAGTGTGATTTTATTTTACTCAATTAAAATTTGAAATACCCAATTGCTTCAGAAATGATGGAGTGACAATACTCCATTACTAATTCCTTATCTGGAGCCCTGCAGGGATGGGTTGTGGTCTAGGGGTAAGAACGCCAGGGGCCTGTTTCACTAAACTTGCTACGACTAAGATGTCCGTAAGTGCAAATTTATGATCGTCTGGAAATTTCAATTGATGGATTTACATTTATTGAACATATGCAGCCTATGCTCAATAACTGTAAATCCAATATTTGTTTATAAGAAAACATTGCTAATGTGAAATTTACAGACCATCATAATTCTGCACTTACAAACATTTTAGTTGGACAAAGTTTAGTGACTTCCAATCCAGAGGCTGTGGGTTCAAACCTTGCCTTCGGCATCAAAAATACTTTCATATTATTTCCATCTCACTGGTCTGTCCGATGAGACTTTAAACTGTGTGGTCCCGTCTCTATATGACCTTAGCTGTTGCTGGGACGTTAAACACTCACTTTTTATTTGCTTGTCTCTGGTAAATTGCCTCACGTTATCAACATGAAGATCAATGTACCATTTGTGTGTCTCGCAGCGATGGGACACAACATGGATTTCAATACTGGAGGCTGTTAGTTCAGTTCTCACCCTAGATGATAAAAATACTATAGGAATGAATGGCCTTTTTGTGGAATTTATCAGGGTATAAACTTGGAAAAGTCGCGGGAATACTGGACGAAGGCCGGAAGGCCAACGTCCAGTATTCCCGCGACTCCAAGTTTATCCCCGATAAATTCAACAAAAAGGCCATTCATTCCTTATAAATTCCACACTTGCCCCGTGCAGGCACCGGGGCGGGATAACTGATCCCTGAGAAGTGCAGTAGCCATTGCTTGTACGTACGGCGACTAAACTGCTTAAGATTTTCATACTTTTCCGGAACCCACTATACGGATTTGGCCCTCATGTACATTTTTGGCTTTCTTGTATTGGAGGAGTCAGGCATGCCCCATATAGTAAGATTAGCGCTAATCCTATTACTTTTAGGGGAGGGATGATCTGGTGTGGCGAGGGCCGCACCATCAGGTTGTTCTAATTTAGGACTAATATATATTGTAAATATTGAGTTCCTGAAGTTGGGATTTACCCCCCTCGGACAGGTGGATAAGGGTTCACACCCCGTTGACGTCTGCGTGAAGACTCCTGAGGCTTGTACCTCTAGTCAGCGGACGTTAACCCTATTCACTACGCACTTGAAATAAATTCATCAAGAAAATGTGTTTATTTTCCGTTTTCTTAAGAATTATTTTAACTGCGCCTCACGGTTACGGAAAGTAGTTTGGCGTGGGAGTTTACTGGGATATAAATTTTGGACAGAGACTTGCTACGGGCCAAATAAATGTTAGGGAATTGTGTAAATATTTTTGTGCTGGAATTATATAATAGTATTTCCATCCCACTCTTCTGTCAGATGTTTTGCGTGCTAGCGGTGAAAATATCTGCCAAACGAATTACGAGTGTATGTTTTATTTCTCTCTGTAAATATGTCTTGAAATTTCATTAGAATTGAGTCCTCAGGACTCAATTCTAATGAAATTCCAAGACATATTCATGATATTTACGGGGAGAAATAAAAGAATTTTTGTCCACTAGTTTTGAACTATTTATAGCCCACAAGTTTCCCAGCATGCAAAGAGTTAAACTGTGGTCCCGTCTCTATATGACCATAGCTGATGATGGGATGTTAAACCCATTCAGTTTCACATTTTTTCCCACCCCTGATCTTGTGTTTACCATGCCAAACCGTGCGAAATTTCACAAAGAAATGAGATCTCGGTGTGCTTGTTGTAGCGGCCAAATTCACAGACGTCGCCGTCAATCCCGGAGCAACGGCCGTACGACAAGCAGTTCGACTACGAGCCAACCAGTTTCCCTCCCCTACCCGGTGCATGTGTAAGTCGCCATTGGTTACCGTAATAACCCTAAATATTCGGACACAATTTATTCTGGGGAACTCGCATTAACCCTTTCACCCCTAAGTAACGCGAGTAGATTGCGATATGTTAATTTTGCTAGTCCATATAGGAAAAGGGGGGTGTATTTTTCCTCAAAAGTATGAAAATTAGTGCAAAAAGTGCAGATCTTGATGAGACGGCTCGTCACGAGCCGGCTCCTCTGGATCTACACTTTTTGCCAATACCACTATACAGGCCTGTGGTGTTGAAAGAGTTAATCGATGGTTTCTCGCAGCAAAGCATGTCCAAATATTTACAGTTACAATGGTTGTACTTGTTTATCACAATAACTGTATTTGGATTCAATTTGTTTTGGGAAACCCCTACAAAACAAATGCCATCCAAATGCTATTCTATAGGGGTTTTCCCAAAGCAAATTTTGTCCAAATGTTTAGTGTTTGTATGGATATATATAAGGATTCAATTTGTTTTGGGGAAAACCCTTATTTAATAGGGGTTTCCCAAAACAAATGGCATCCAAATGCTATTTAATAGGGGTTTTCCCCAAAACAAATTGCATCTAAATTATATTTAATAGGGGTTTTCCGAAAACAAATGGCATCCAAATGCTATTTAATAGGCGTTGCCCAAAACAAATGACATCCAAAAGCTATTTAATAGGCGTTTCTCAAAACAAATGGCATCCAAAAGCTATTTAATAGGCGTTTCCCAAACAAATAGCATCCAAATGCTATTTAATAGGCGTTTCCCAAAACAAACGGCATCCAAAAGCTATTTAATAGGGGTTTCTCAAAACAAATGGCATCCAAATGTTATTTAATAGGGGTTTCCCAAAACAAGTGGCATCCAAATGCTATTTAATGGGGGTTTCCCAAAACAAATTGCATCCAAATGCTATTTAATGGGGGTTTCCCAAAACAAATGGCATCCAAATGCTATTTAATGGAGGTTTCCCAAAACAAATGTCATCCAAATGCTATTTAATGGGGGTTTCCCAAAACAAATGGCATCCAAATGCTATTTAATGGAGGTTTCCCAAAACAAATGGCATCCAAATGCTATTTAATGGGGGTTTCCCAAAACAAATGGTGTCCTTATCTTTAGGGTAAGTACGATAGTTAGCTCTGCTTCCTCAAGCACTGCACAGCTTCTACGTAGATACCCATCCGTCTTTATGGGCGAACTGTTGATGGACGTTGAACCCATGCAGCCCCTTTATGTATCCAGAGCTCCATTATAAGCTGTGTATTTGTTTAAATACCCAATTAAAATTGTGAACAATTGATGGACGTTGAATCCATGCAGTCAGTCGAGCTCCTTGCTGTATCCAGAACTCCAGATGAGCTGCGTATTTGCGTAAATAACCAATTAAAATTGCCTAAAAACCAATCAATCGGAAGTAACAAGTATCAAAAAGCAATAACAATCGTGTGGTACCTTTAGCATGCTGCAGAAAACAATAAACATACCACAAATATAGCATATTTTTCTTATTTATCATGGAAACACATCTTGGTATTTCATTAGAATTGTCTCCAAGGAGACAATTTTAATGAAATGCCAAGATATGTTTTCATTTCGAAGCAAAATAATTCAATAATTGCTGTCTGTTGATGTGTACACAGTTGCTTCAGAAATGATTGAGTGAAAATACTCAATTACTAATTCCTTATCTGGAGCCCTGTGTATCCAAGATGGAATCGGCCGCATGCAAAGCTGCTACTGATTCTAATATTAGGCTGCAGTAGCCCCAGCTTGTTAGAAGAGACGACTAATCAAATTTATACACCTGCCTTAATTGACCTCAGCTGTTGATAGGCCAACGCCAACACAAAGAAACAAATTTATGCTACTCTTATTCGTAAAGGGTGGTCAAAACGATATGAAATATTAACAGCAATGCCGGTAGTCGTACCGTTTTTTGTGGCTGGAGAATGATATTTATCCCGTCAACACTGTGCGTATGTGCCGTGAAACATTTTTCATATCCAGTCAATACTATTTTTGCATTTTACAGCCATTTGTAGGTGTTGACGGGATAAATAGAATAGTAGGTTAGTGCCGTGAATGGGAAAAAAATATCTGGCGCGGCACGGAAACGGGATGTGCTCGGCAACGCCCATCCCGTTTCCTGAGCCTTGCCAGATATTTTTTCCCATTCACGGCACTAACCTACTATTCTCTATCTATTTTCCTTATTTCTGAACCAAAGTATATGTTGTGACCACTCATATGAGTGGTCACAACATATACTTCTGATGAGAAATAAAGAAATTCCTGAGCCTTGCCAGATATGTTTTCCCATTCACGGCACTAACCCTACTATTCTCTATTTACTTGATCCCAAATTGAAGGGGTCCGTGGAGAAAGTGGCTAATTCCCATTATAAAAGTAATAAGATAGTTACTATCTGTTTTACTTTTAGGGAGTGGGGCTAAGTGACTGGTGTGGTGAGGACCTGGCACCAGGTCAGTTTATTCTAATTTCAGGGCTGAATATATATGAGCCGCGCCGTGCGAAAACCGGGCTTAATGACAACATTTTCAGTCTTTACTTTTTCGCGTATTCTGAATTGTACATCTTTTAAAAGCCATATGCCACCAAAATTATCAATGTATCCCAAATATGTTTAATTTTAGAAGTATTTTTATGACGCGTGGTAAAAACTTATATGACGTTTTAGATCAATGACGTCGAAATTACGACGTTTTTATCAACGGCGTATACAAGGGGTGTTGATCAAATACCCGGACAAGTCCTATAGATTTGTCATCTTTTATCGCATGTCAACCAAATTTGGATATCTCGTAACCTGGCCAAGTGTCTCCCATTAGGCCAAGACAAAGTATGAAAATAATGTTTATTGCTCGTGTTGCAGTTGCTAATGTAACGTCATGTTTTGGATTGCGGCCCAAGTAACGTAATTTCGTATGAATTATTTTCAAATAAGGCAGAGTGAGGCGTTTCCCTGTTGTTTGCTGCTGTCTGAAATAATTTTGGGGAATAATAGCGACATCATTTAACATTTCGTATGCGACGACATATTTTAAAGTAGGCAGTAGGCCGCTTATAACATTAACTTTGTGATAAAACACGATACCGAGCAGATTTGGTAGCGTGATACCTTATAATTGTCGCCGTGTGTCTTTCTTGAGGATCGCATTACCATCGCCTGATATACATTATTATGCAGTCAACAAGTGATAAACTGATGATTTGATACTACAAATCGTGCGAAAAGCAAGTTTATGACCATCACATTTCCAATTAATATGTTGATGCATTTATTTTGTCAAATTCAATACAAACCCCGGATATTTATGACATTATATAGCTGCGTGTCTACATCTATTTATGATAAAATGAGTGGAATTACAATTGATGGCATATCATTCGCTAAGTACTTGAATAGAATTGTTCAAAAGTCTCAGTTTACCAAGATAATAGATGGTAATATCGTTGGCATACACTAGGTTGTTCATATTTAATATTATTTAAGAATCAAAGTGCAGTGTAAGCGAAGACTTCGCTGATATGTAGCCAGTTAAATTATGCGTTCACCATCTTGAATTCATAAGGACAACCGACGAAAAAGAGTAAAAATGTCAAAGAACGACAGTTAGGCGACAATGTACAGCGCCTGAAGCATTTGTAAGTCATTGATGCTGATAGGAACTCGTGCAAGTATCCTTGCTATAATATTTTGTCACGACACCATGGCCATAACGTCAAACATGTATTCACGTTCAGTGACGTCACAAGTACTTGACAAGTCAAGTCATGACGTCACGTACTGTGTACCGAGGTACAAGGCATCGCGTCTCATATTAGTGAAAGTTTCAGTAAGTTATCATTTTCCGTTCTCTGTTCACACTTAATGTTAACTGACACCAGTAAACGTAAATGGGAGAGCAAACTGAACTTTTACGGCAACGCTAGACAATTTGAAACGTCATCTTTCCGACGTCGTTTACCGCTTTTCATGATGTTGTCATTAAGCCCGGTTTTCGTATGGCGCGGCCCATATTTTTTCTGTAAATATTCAGTTCTGAATTTGGGATTTACCCCCTATTACAATAGGTAACATACGGGATTTGACCACGTTCACCCAGCCTAAAGTGACCTTAGCTGTTGAAGGGCCGTTGAACACCCATTAACCCTTTCAACTCTGGATATCCTTCTTTGGCTTTTTCTGATTAATTTTTGGACTATTCCATGAATGACAAAATGTGGATTTTTTAGAGGTCAATAATAGTGACAAATGCTGTAGATCCTGTTTGCATATTGTTGACTTTCGGGCCTAGGGTTGAAAGGAGTAAATCAAATCATCTTCCTTTCCCCTCCAGAACAATGCTACCTCCGGTGACGTTTTCGAGAACAAGTTATCCGACGTCGTCCGAGGCACAGCAAAACCACAGGTTCGTGAGACGCCCAAGGTGGTGACCACGGCAACACCGTCGTCAACGACAACGTCGTCGACTGTGGCGGCACCATCGTCAGCAATACCCGCTACACCACACACAACCTCGAAGGAGAATAAGGAGAATATCGCCAGTTCTAATCATTCTAACGTGCCGCCACAGCCAATCGCGTCCACGCCGATGGCAGCGACGCAGCAGACGATACGGTCGTCGGGGGCAACAACGTCCTGCCAGCCTTCTGTCTCTCCAGTGGTCAAGTATGTGTGCTTGAAAAATATCTCCATAAATTATAGGGATGGGTTGTGGCCTAGGGGTTAGAACACCTGACTTCCAATCCAGAGGTTGTGGGTTCAAACCTCGCCTTGGGCATCAAAAATTGCTTTCATAGTATTTCCATCCCACTGGTCTGTCGGAGACTTTAAACTGTGGTCCCATCTCTATGTGCAATCTCCGCGAAAGACCGTCAGACCTCGGACCTGGCCGACAAAAATTGACCAGGGGCCTATTTCATCAACATTGCAAAGTATACTTTACTAGCAAAGTATACTTTGAGGGAGTAATCATTTATTTTTCCTGAAATGCATTATTTCATATAGAACTAACAAATGCATATATTTCATGATTAAAAGTATGCAGAATTATTATACTGAATTTATTACATTATCACAGCCAAATTGGCTGTGATAATGTAATAAATTCAGTATAATAAAAATTAATAAATTTATCATAAAATTTAAAATTTCTCCCTCAAAGTATACTTTGCTACTAAAGTATACTTTGCAATGTTGATGAAATAGGCTACAGGACCGGTAAATATTCTCGAAACTTCGGTCCTCGTGTCCGATGAAATTTTCAAGTTGGTGACGAGCTCAGCCAGTGACGAATTGACAAATTCTCCTCGTACTTTACTAGTTTAGAACAGGAAGTGAAAGTCATTGAGCTGTGTTTGTTTACAAAAATGTGTCTGTGAAAATGGTTGTAAGCTGCTTCCCTATTGGTGAATAGCAATCATAGTCGAATATCATTGGTCTGCATGCCAATAGCCAATCAAATATCGTCTTTTTAAACTACACGCGTTCGAATAGTGAATAATTAATTTAAGTTTGTTTCCGTAATGATATAATGTGTGGCAGTTTTCCCACGCTAGCGACGCCTGTCGGGACATTCATTGGACACTTCAGACATTTATAATTAATTTATTCACAAAGGTTTCTACACTTTCCTAATAAGGAAATCGAGTAAGTTTATTTCTAATAATAGAACCAGGCACGATTTCGCGGAAACGAATATGTGTACGTTTTTTAAATTCAACTTCCAAGTTACAGTTTTGCATATTTAGCGTCAAACTGGCAAGAAACACTGAATATATTCTATTGAGAATGTGTTTCAACAAAAAAAATACATTTATTTACGATCGAAAGTGAGTTTTAAGCTGAAAGAATAATGGTCTTATCGATAGACACCCGAGCAAGTCTTCCCCACACAGTTTCGGACCTAAAAATGAATTTGTGAGAAATGATAATTTCACTGTTTTATACCATTTTAAATATATTAATAAATTTGTTAATATAAATTAATTATAATAGGGGATAGTGTCTGTTGACGGCCCTGAGCAATAAAATATACTGTTTTCAACAGTTTCATGAATTTATATTGTGTATATTAATTCCAACTCGCATAGTGTTTGGACCGTCCGTCCGTGCGTTCATCCGTAATAAGTTTGTAACAGTTACTCAAATCAGCGGCAGGGGCCATCTGTGGTCCGCTAGGCCACATTTCTTGTTTAATGTTTGAATGTAGCCGTCCATCTTTAGTCCGTAGTACGTCCGTCACCCTACTGTCACCACTAATCCTCTTAAACCAGTTGATGTAGAAACTCTGCAGTAAGCTTGCTTTAATATGATTGTCTGCTTTCATAGTATTTATTTTGTCGTATTATAAATTCAGTGTTGATTTTTATTGTAAATTTCCTCACATCCATGTACAGGTCACGGAGTGGGATTCGAGCCTACCGAACCAACATTATATGACTGCAATATTGTTGAAAGATTCTTAAACCCTTTTCACTAACTCGCTAATGAAATGGAAACTTGTTTCATATCCTCTTGATAGACTATGTTTAATGTGTACGCTTGTTATGCTTAAAATGCAGATTAAATAAACCAGAAACTATGTTATTCCTATATATATTTAATATTTTTGGGTAAAAAATGTCCGGGCCAGTAATATTCCGTCCGGGCCAGTAATAATTGCTGGGTTGTCAGTCCTCGTGGCCAGTAATATTTTGGGGACTTTCGCGGAGACTGTATGTGACCCTAGCTGTTGGTTGGTAGTTGGGGACCCATTCACTTTCTCCATAAATTATGCAAGATTGTAAAGTTCTATAACTTCCGACAGAATTGGAATTTTAGTGTCCGGCTTCTATACGTCTGCTGAAAATATAACCCTTTCACCCCAAGTATCTAGAATTGTTACATGGTTTCCGTTGTTTGCACATATGTGCAAACAAATAGCGCGTGCTGTTTGCACATGGCTTTAGGCAATGCTCATTCCGGGGCCGCGCATAATGGAAGTGCCTTCAATACGTCACTACGCGGAAGTGCCTTCATGACGTCACTACTTCATGACGTTCATGACGTTCATGACGCGGCCCCGGAATATGCATACCGAAAATTATCTACGTGAATGGGACGATTTTATAAAAGTACTGAAAATACTGAATATAATGCTCAAATTACATCAGTTTTTTGTTGGAAATGTAACAATAACGTTTGATCATGTCCGGCCGTGTGCAAACGTTTGCTGTGGCCCTCGGGAACTGTTTGAGAACCTGCGGCCTGCGGCCTTGGGGTTCAAACAGTTCCCTCGGGCCACAGCAAACGTTTGCACACAGCTGGACATGATCAAACCTTATAATGACACTCCCATGTTTGTGTTCAGACTATTCTATTGCTCAGAAAGGGGTATTGTTTTTAGAAATAACAAATTAACCACAAACGGTACAGATCCTGGTGCAAACTTATGATAGTCTGTAAATTTCACATTAACAATGTTTTCTTGTAAATAATTAATGGATTTACATTTATTGAGCATAGGCTGCATATGCAGCCTATGCTCAATAAATGTAAATCCATCAATTGAAATTTACAGACGATCTTAAATTTTCACTTACGAACATTTTAGTCGTAAGAAGTTTAGTGAAACGGGCCCCAGATGCAATAGCAAGGGATATTTTGTTGCTTTCGAGGTTCCGTATGTCTGTACATCGATTCGTCCATGTACATTTACATCAAAACGTTTGTAAGAGTTTCTCCAGTTCGAATCCAGTATACCACAGGTGCATATCCATGTTTTACAAACGTAATGTCTAGTTACAAAATACTTGAATATTGTGCTTGAAATCAAGCAGCTTGATTGGCTGAGCCTGAGCTGTGCTACAGCTCCGGCACAGCCAATCAAACTGCTTGATTGCTAATTGATTTTACCATTATAGGTTCAGAAACATTGATGACCTTCAAACGAGCAATAATTCCAGCTCAAAAATATTTACACAATTCCCTAACATTTGATTGGCCCGTAGCAAGTCTCTGTCCAAAATTGATATCCCAGTAAACTCCGACGCCGAACTACTTTCCGTAACCGTGAGACGCAGTTAAAATAATTCTTAAGAAAACGGAACATAAACACATTTTCTTGATGAATTTATTTCAAATGCTGGAATTATAAGGAATGAATGGCCTTTTTGGGGAATTTATCGGGCATATAAACTTGGAAAAGTCGCGGGAATACTGGACGAGGCCTTAAAAAATTACAAACAAATATTTTTTATTTATTTTTTTCGAAAATTGTAATTTTTTATCACTTCGTCCAGTATTCCCGCGACTTTTCCAAGTTTATACCCCGATAAATTCCACAAAAAGGCCATTCATTCCTATAAACATATTCAATCGATCTTGCTCCTATTATACAACATGTCTTGCATCATTGCATTCTTTGTGACATGTCTATATGATGTTTATTTACAGAGCTACAGAAAAACCAGTTCAGCCTGTAGTTTCTGATCCACCTACTCAAAAGCCAGCAGTCGTACACGCCCAATCAAAAATCCTGGTACGTAGAAATTAGCTCCATTATTTCCTCAAACATTTGTTTAATAAAAAAAAACTTGGGGCTTCCCAGCTGATCAGGGCCTACACTGTTTGCCTTTAGTGAAGCACCCACGATGCTTCTAACAAACATGCTTCGTGTCCGGTGACATGAGTGTGCTAGCAGATCAGTGGCACAGATACAGAACCACCACACTCAGTGTACATACACAATACCAGGTTGATCTGTAGCCTATTTCACCAACATTGCAAAGTATACTTGGAGGGAGAAATTTTCACTTTTAGGATAAATCTATTAATTTTATTTTATTATACTGAATTTATTACATTATCACAGCCAATTTGGCTGTGATAATGTAATAAATTCAGAATAATAATTCTGCATACTTTTAATCATGAAATATATGCATTTGTTAGTTCTATATGAAATAATGCACTTGAGGAAAAATAAGTGATTACTTGCTAGAAAAGTATACTTTGCAATGATGGTGAAATCTGTTACTGGAACTGACCGACCAAACATGTCATAAACTTCATTTCTCCAGTCACAGATCAGGAGCCAGAGTGGCCACAAATTTCATAAGTGCTATTACTCCAGTCACAGTTGAGTGGGTGGTTGGTCGGGCGAACGTGGTGGTGTAAATTAACGATAGGAGATGGGCCGTTAAGCACCATTCCATTCCTCCTCATAGGAATCACGATTTGCCTGGTTTGGCCATCAGGTACATTTTTATCTTTGGCTCTTTTGTTACCTGGGAGTTGAATTGGGTTATTGCCCATTATAAAAGTAGTAAGATTATTACTGATCCTACTGCTTTTGGGAGGGGGCCAAGTGATTCTGGTGTGGCGAGGACCTGGCATCAGATCAGGATTATTCTGATTTCAGGGCTGAATATATATTTTTTTTATTGTAAATATTCAGTTCTGATTTTGGGATTTTACCCCCATTTGTACATGAACATGTACTTGTACAGGTAATATATGGGATTTAGTAAAACCCATTGACCCGGCCTTAAATAACCTTAGGCTGTTGATAGGCTGTTAAACCCCAACAAACAAACTTGCCTTATAATCAGCGAGGGGATACTTATGTGGCTTTAAATGGAGAAATTGGGCTTATGGGTTACGCAACCAGCGTAGTGCCAGATCAGCCTGCGCATCCGCGCAGTCTGATCTGGCCCTACCCTGTTTGCCATCCAGTCGGTAAATCACATGTCCCATTACTAGCAAACAGTATATCCGTATCAGACAGCGGGAATATGCTATAAGACCTGGGGGCCGTTTCAATAAACATCATACGACTAAAATGTTTGTAAGTTAAACCCCAGCAAACAATTAACCAACTGCCCCATGCCTGTGTTACAGGAGGAGAAGCCGACTGCGTCACAAGTGAAACTATCCTATGCTCAAATGGTACAGAAAAGTCGCGCCGCTGCCGAGGGCGGTGGTGCGGAACCCGGTGAGGGCTCGGACTCGGACCCAGAGAGCCCGCTCCAGCCGTCGCACGTCGCCAACAGTATAGCCGGCGAGCAGGCACAACCAGCGCAGTCGAACATTAAATCTACGTCAGCCATATCGCGGTCACCCGCCAACGATGCATTCAGAAAAGACTTTGGGAACGACGAGCCGCGCGAGCAGAGAATTAATAGTGCTCGCCGAATGAAGGAGAATCGCCGCTTCGATAATCGTGACACACGCGAAGTCAGGGAACGGAGGGTGGATCGCTTGGACCGGAGGGATCGCGAGGCGCCTCGGACAGCCCAGGCCAAGTAGGACCACGTACGCACGTACATTCACCATGTTCCCCGGCTCATACTATGGTATATGTCACAAGAGCATTACGGAAATCGGGAGAAATTGGATTCACTGCGAAGTTAATGTTGAATATGTGAGTAGAGAGGTTGTTAATTTAAGCCTATTCAGCCCGATTTATCCAATGGAGACGAATACTGTAGCCGATTTCATCAACATTGCAAAGTATACTTATCTAGCAAAGTATACTTTGAGGGAGAAATTTTCAATTTTAGGATAAATTTATTAATTTTTATTATACTGAATATTTTACATTATCACAGCCAAAATGGCTGTGATAATGTAAAAAAATCAGTATAATAATTCTGCATACTTTTAATCATCAAATATATGCAGTAGTTAGTTCTATATGAAATAATGCATTTCATGAAAAAGAAATGATTACTCCCTCAAAGTATACTTTGCTAGGAAAGTATACTTTGCAATGTTGGTGAAATCGGCTACTGGCCCTACAGTAGTGTCAGGATCTGCAGGATTTTTAAGATTTTTTTCCAAAACATCCATTTTCTGATTAATGATATCGTCCAAAATTTAACATAAAACAGCCGTGGATGGCTATTTACGGGTGAATGGGTTTAGTAGAACGAGTCGGATGTTGGACTGTCCTTCAAAATGGCAAAACGTGCAAGATATTGTGACTGTGGGCTCGTTAATGAGTCGATTTTCGTTGAGGAGTCGTTAAATCCGTTACATTTCTGTGGATGCTATTCAAGATGGCTGGAGATTTTCAGTGACAAGTGACGATTTATGAGGCTGCTCGAGGCTTTGACACGTGACGATTTATGAAGTTTCTCGAGGCTTGGACACGTGACGATTTATGAGGTTGCTATTCACGGTGGCTGGAGGTTTTCGTGGACACGTGACAATTTATGAGAATGCTATTCATGGTGGCTCGAGGTTTTCGTTGACACGTGACGATTTATGAGAATGCGATTCAAGGTGGCTGAAAGCTTTCGTTGATGCATGCTGATTTATGAGACTGTTATTCAAGCTGGCTCGAGGCTTTCGTACGTGACAATTTATGAGAATGCTATTCACGGTGGCTGGAGTTTTTTTATCGACACGTGACGCTGTGCCAGGCGAATGACGGCGTAGATAGCACTGTGACCTTGCTGAAGGTCGTTACCGCGGCCACAACCAAACTTACACCACCATATTGCTGGCTCCCAGGGGGAATAACTGCTGCAGGCCCAATATTGCGGGCGGCTAGATTGACGTTTCAATCATTCACGCTGCGAAACTGCCTTCGATTGGATGACTGTATTGTAATATTGCTTTGTCTGTTCCTGAATCATGGTTATATTGTTACTACCGTAATATCCGCAAATATTCGGACTCAATTTATTCTGGGAAACGCACATTAATATATGGTTTCTCACAGCAAGGAATTTCCAAATATTTATAGTTACTTTGGTGGTACTTGCTTAGTATTACAATAACGACGTATTTGGATACAATTTGTTTTGGGAAACCCTAGGGTTTCCCAAAACAAATTGTGTCCGAATATTTTGGGTTATTACGGTGGTGTTAGAATGTGTGACCGACATATATATGTATGTTGAAGAAAGTTGTACAAAATCGTTATTCAGCTCTTACGTATTATAAACTCTTTCTCTCCGAATATCTGCAGTGGATTTTCCCGACGCTAAGTTTTGGACCATTCCATTATACAGAAAAGGGGTATTTACAAATCAGAAAATAATTGACAAACACTGCAGACCCTGATCATCTGGATCCACAGTGTTTGTAAATATTGAATTTATAACCATTTAACTCGGCAGATTTCCATCCTTGTAGATGCAAACTAGACACGCCATGTGATTTTGTACCTTCGGACATCTGCGTAATTTTTTTTAATATGTTTACAAAATTCAACGTAGATAGCGTCAAAAGTTACCAAAATTTCAGTCTTTATTTATGAAAAATATTGTAAATGTATTTCATGAAAGGCAGATGTCCGAAGGTACAAAATCACATGGCGTGTTTGGCTTGTGAAAAGCCGTCCCACCAGGAGTATGTTATTAGATTCTCAATTTGTACAACGGTAACCATTTTCTGAGATGGAATATTCTGATAATTAATGCGGAAGAGCATTCCAGTTACTCGGGGGTCGGGGGTAAAAGGGTTTAACTGCATAGTTTCGCTGGACTATATTTCTACAATATGATGAAGAAACAAGTGGGCATTTCGCATTTTAACCCAGAGCTCCAGTTAAGGTGCGTAATTTGACCACCTTGGGGTGAAATTTTGTAATTTCTTCATCAAAAATGGCAAGTTGGGAGTTCTTTAGAATCGTCTCATTGAGACGATTCTAAAGGACTCCCAACTTGCCATTTTTGAATTATGCACCTTAACTGGAGCTCTGTAACTCATATTTGGTCCGCACGAAATTTGGATTCGACTGCTTTGGAGTATTTCTGCGATTTCAGCTCGTCAAACATGGGTGGATTTGTATTTGAAACAGGATTCGCACTGGTCATCTCACTTGACATCTCACTTAAAAAAAAAACCTTGAAAATTATCAATTTCCTTGAGAGAAAAAATTTGAAAAAAAAAACACAATAATAACCCTTAAAAAAACCTTGAATATTAACCGGCCCACTTTGGTCAAAATGCCACCACCAAATTCAATTAATTGGTCTAAACGACACCAGCCTTAAATACAATGGCCAAAACAGCTCGAGTCGTCAAAATCAAGCTTTGTATCAGCTCTGGCTAAAAATTTGTGTCATTGTACAAAAAAAAGTCCTTAAATTTGAAATTAAATGTCTTGAAAAACCCTTAAGTTTTGCTACTGAAAGTTTGTATGAACCCTATGAAACTATCCCATGTCGTGTGATGCATATTTGAAACATAGACCGTCTCGACTAGTGAGTGTTTAATTCAACATGAATGACGAAAAATGAATTGTAACAATATACCTTTTAACCATTGCAATGCTGAATTAAATTGTGTCGTCTGCTATTTATTTTTTCCTCATCAAAACATGGTCCAACGGAAATGATTCCAAAGTGATGTCAAACCATTTTTATCGAGAAGAAATAAAATAACAGCAGACGACAGTTTTCGTTTCCCGCCTTCTATGGGTTAGTGAATATCGAAATGCCAACTTGTGGATCTGTTGTTACAGCGGTGTATGATGTAGAAAGGTGATCTGTAACTTACTTGTTCTTGCCAGACGGAGGCCGATGTTTCTTCTAGCTTTTATTCCGCTTCTAAAGTAGGGTGTGCCGGCACTGAATGTAACGTTCAACTCTTTGTGTGTTAGTAGTAACTGTGGCGTGACCAACTGAAAATGTTTTCAACTGATTTTTGACCGCACATTTTGTTTCTTTTGTAGACAAAAATGTGATTGAGAAACAACTGCAACGTGTTTACCAAAAATATTCTGCATTTTATTTGAAAATACAAGCGGTTGTGGCCTATGGGTTAGAACACCCAACTTCCAATCCGGAGGTTGTGGGTTCAAACCTGGCCTTGGGCATCTAAAATACATTCATAGTATTTCCATCCCACTGGTCTGTCGGATGAGACTTTATTTAAATTGTAGTCCCGTCTCTATATGACCTTAGCTGTTGCTGGGACGTTAACCTTTCACATTCAACTAATTTTTGTTGAAACAGTTTTGTCTCTTTTATAGACAGAAATGTGAATGATTCTGCATTTTACTCGTATATTTCTCGTTATACTGATTTAAAAGTATAAAAGTTTACCAACATTTTGTTCTGCATCTGCTTTGTTCCCGTTCCGATTTTGGGATTTTCCCCCAAATGCAGCAGGTTAAATGTGGGCTCGAACCCGTTGGCCCAGCTTTAAATGACCTTTATAGCTGTTGATGAACTGTTAAACATCAATGAATCCAATCAGTAATCAAGAACCCACTCTTCTAATGTTTCGGCACTTGCGCCGAAACATTGGAAGAGTGGGTTCCTGGTTACAGATATATTTATTGTTCAACATGTATCAATGCTGAAAGTTTGTATGTGTGATTATGGCATGTGTATCGAGATCCTTGTCCGGCTGGTAGGTATATCGGCAGTACATGATCCAGGCCGGACACAGGTGCCATAACGCCCGCTTTGAATCCGTGCAGAGTTACGTTTCCTTCTGTGCCGGTGTGCTAGTTGCTGACTGAATGTGATATTGTAGTCCGGATAATAAGCATAATCCTGTTGGTATATGTTGGCTGTGGGTCGTCGACGTTCTGTACATATTCATCTTGTCGCTGTGGACGGACAAACTGGACTTACGGCATCTGCGTCCAGCGACTGTCCATGTACCCTGCCATTGTAAGAGTAATATTACTAATCCTATTACTTCTGGGGAGTGGGGCTGAATATATATTTTTTCTGTTAATATTTAGTTCTGATGTAGAGATTTACCCCCCATCACAACAGGTGACATACGTAACATGGGATTTGACCCCGTTAACCTAGCCTAAAATGACCTTTGCTGTTGATAGGCCGTTAAACATCAATTCATGTACCCTAGGCATCTATACTGTTGTTACAATCAGGACGGGGGGTTCAGGATGATGACACAGATGTCGTAGGCCCCATTTCTCCTGCCACAGCCACGTATGTTCATCGTGTTGCCTTAACCCATTAAAGACGGGATACAATTACAGTAGTATGAAACTTTTACGAGAGAAAAAAATTACAACAATCTTAGACCGCTACACACAACAAGTGTCGTCTGCTGTTGCTTTTATGTCTTGCCTTATTTCTCAATAAAAACATGTTTTGACAGCACTTCAGAATCATTTCCAATGGAAATGATTCTGAAGTGCTGTCGAAGCATGTTGTAAATTATTCTCAAGTGCTGTCAAAGCATGTTTTTGATGATAAAAATGGAAAATAGAAAATAAACAGAAGACGACAAAAGATAGCGGTGTAAACGTTAATTGATCTTAATGACGGAAACATTTTTCACTTGGCATTTATAACCAGTATTTGTTTACTAATTTTACCCATAGGAAATATGTGTCTTGCATACCGGTGTTAATTCATTGGCATACTGGTCCAGGGCTCCAGATAAGGAATTAGTAATTGAGTATTGTCACTCCATCATTTCAGCAATTATTGAATAGTTTGCTTCTAAATGAAAACATGTCTTGGCATTTCATTGGAATTGTCTCCTTGGCGACAATTCTAATGAAATACCAAGATGTGTTTTCATGGAAAATAAGCAAAATATGCTACATTTGTGGTCTGTTTATTGATTTCTGCAGCATGATAAATTCAACGCGCCCCCTTTGTCAGATATTATTGGTAATGTGTGTTAGCTTATGTGTCCATCTATATATCTTTTGATACTCGCTACATCTGATTTCAAATGGTTTATGGGTAATTTTAACTGGGTATTTAAGCAAATACGCAGCTTATCTGGAGCTCTGCTGGTCTAAAATTCAACGCGCCCCCTTTGTCAGATATTATTGGTAATGTGTGTTAGCTTATGTGTCCATCTATATATCTTGTCTATATGTATATAACTATATTTTCTTGGAAGTGCCACATTTGTATATATGTGAAATATTTACTTGTATGACAAATTACCCAGAATTTGAGAAAATCAACACAAAATTCCATATTTGCATTATAGAATTTTGAGTGTGAAATAATCGTTTTCATAATTTCTGCCTTCATCTAATGTTGAAATTTGTGGGATTTTCTCAAATTTGGACTCGAATTTTGCTTCTAACTGTATGGGCTGATGTTAACTGATAATGTTTTGTTTTGGACTGTTAATCATGCTTAACTGTTGACTGATGTTTCATTACTATATATGTATATTTTGTTTTCACATGTGACGTGTGTGTAAGACGTTGTGTAATGATCTTGTGTGCGTGTGTGTTTGTATCTGTGTCTCAGTATTTAGATGGTTCTGGTTATACATGTGCAGAGCTCCAGATAAGCTGTGTATTGGCGTATTTTACTCGCTTATTTTAGCAGAATACGCCTTTATTATCAAAAGTGGGAGTACAAAATACTCGTAGCAATGTGAAAATATGCATTGATTTTCAAATTGAGTAGTGGAAATACTGTGATGAAGTTGAAAATGTACTTAGTTGTGCTGCAAAAAGCAAATGTTTGCAGCTGAAATAAGTGATTCTTTAAATTTGTTTTATTTTTTATCAATAATATGCATTGATTTTCGAATTGAGTAGTGAAAATACTGTGATGAAGTTGAAAATGTACTTAGTTGTGCTGCAAAAAGCAAATGTTTGCAGCTGAAATAAGTGATTTGTTTAAATTTGTTTTATTTTTTATCATTTGTTTAATATTAAAGGAAGAAAATCAAAAATGCATTTGTAAATGTAAAATATGCATTCAATTTGAAATATGGGGGTATATTACCCTTTAAATACAAAACTTATGTGGAGTTCCACATGTACGTTACTGCGCTATTGATTCTTCCACTGGTAAATTAACATACAAGCCCATTTACGCATTTTCCCTGATAGATTTACTTTTCACGCAGAAAATGTCTTTTGAAAACATTGTGGGAAAAGGAGAAATTGCTTGTAACAAGCAATTTCTCCTTTTCCCACAATGTTTTCTACTCTATCAGATAATTTAACCATCATTTGACCCAGCATTTGATTCTTTTATTCAGATGTTTTGGATTTGGAAGAGTCGAAATATCGCAAAACAGGGAAAAGGTTAACATACTAGCCCATTTTTTACGCATTTTCCTATCTTACTTTCGAACCATACTCTCTACTATTTACGACATGTATTGGAACAGCGAAATGTACTGTTTATTTATCATCGTCCTGCATTTGTGATTTGTTACTCAAATGTAGTTCACAAAGTTTGTCTCATATCATGTAGAAAATTGTCTGTTAAACAGAATATATATTGAGAATTTACCTTAATAACCCTGAATATTCGGACACGATTTGTTTCGGGAATCCGCTATTTCGTAGTTTTCCTAAACAATTTTTATCCAAATGCATTGATCTTGTGATGCTATTCTTGGTCTACCCGGGTACTAAAGCCACAAGTCTCACTTAAAGGGGCGTTTCAGGATTTTTTGGGGGAAAAATGGTATAAAAAATTAAAAACGTGTTTTCATCATGGCCCTGTGTAAAGTGGTTTAATTGAAGATATATGTCGATATTAGGACCGCTGGGTTGTTTCCATTATCGGTATATAAGTATCAGATTTTCTATCTTGTTGAACGCAACAAGATATGAAATCTGATATTTATGTACCTACATTATTTTTTATAGTATTTTTTCAAAAAAATCCTGATATGCCCTTTTAACCGTGTAGCATATAGGTTTCCCAGCTGTGTAGAGCGCTGTAGAGTTTTTGTTATGAATCCATGTTTGTTATTTTTGTTTGCTTGTATACAAGGTGCATGATCCCGTGGTTACAACAACAACAACGTCGCCCACTCCAAAGTAAGTATTATTTTATATTTTCCTTAATATGCAACGGATTTTGATGAAATATGGCGCAGCAACCGCGTCTTCATGAGATGCATTTGGTGGTCCAGGGAGTTTGGCACAGACTTATGTCGTTTTTGCAAAGAAAAAAATGACAGAAGTTTGGGCGAAAATACAGAGACCACCAAATGCGTATGATGCGCCATATTTCATCAAAATCCGTTACGTAATAAGGACAATATAAAAGAATACGTACTTTCAATCGGATGGATTCAATACTTGCTGTTGTTGTTAGTACCACGTGATCATACACCTTGATATATCTGCCCGTGTGATTCCACTGATTGGTAGATAGGTAGATAATCTGGGCCCAACATTCTGAGCTTGTTCTGCAAATGTATACTAGAAATCACGTATCGTAATAACCCTAAATATTCGGGCATCCATTTATTTGGGGAAGCACATAAAAATATACAGTGAGCGATTTAAATACGGGATCGAACCCGTTGTCACGACCTTAAATGACCTTAGCTGTTGATTGGACGTTAAACACCAATAATTCCAGCACAAAAATATTTACACAATTCCCTAAAATTTGATTGGTCCGTTGCAAGTCTCCGTCCAAAATTTATATCCCAGTAAACTCCATGCCGAACTACTTTCCGTAACCGTCGGGCGCAGTTAAAATAATTATTAAGAAAACGGAAAATAAACACATTTTCTTGATGAATTGATTTCAAATGCTGGAATTATAAGGAATGAATGACCTTTTTGTGGAATTTATCGGGGATATAAACTTGGAAAAGTCGCGGGAATAATACTGGACGAGGCCTTCCGGCCTTCGTCCAGTATTCCCGCGACTTTTCCAAGTTTATACCCCAATAAATTCCTCAAAAAGGCCATTCATTCCTATATTGTTTAAATGACCTTAGCTGTTGATAGGACGTTAAACACCACTAAACAAACAATATTACAATAGTCTGATTGATTAATCAAATTTCCTGATTTTGAAAATGAGAACGTAGTCCGTACTTGGAACGTTTCGTTATATCACGGGCCCAGTAGCCTATTTCACCAACATTGCAAAGTATACTTTTCTAGCAAAGTATGCTTTGAGGGAGAAATTTTCAATTTTATGATAAATGTATTAATTTTTATTATACAGAATTTATTACATTATCTGTGATAATGTAATAAATTCAGTATAATAATTCTGCATACTTTAATCATCCAATATATGCAGTGGTTAGTTCTATATGAAATAATGCATTTCAGGAAAAATAAATGATTACTCCCTCAAAGTATACTTTGCTAGAAAAGTATACTTTGCAATGTTGGTGAAACGGGCTACAGGATTCATGTAAGTGATCTCCAGCTAGAACGATCATCGTACGACCAGTGTAGGCCATTGATCCGGCCTTAAATGACCTTAGATGTTGATAGGCCGTTAAACCCCAACAAACAAATGACCAGTGTAGAAACTTGTCACATGACGTGAGTCGTGTAGAGTTTGATCAGAGGAGTTGCACGTTCTTCCTTGATAGTTTGTGGCATTTGTGTGGCGTACATTGCAAATATAGTTCCGATTGTTTTAATGTCCAGAAATAATGTGGTCAGTTTTAGTTGTAGGTGATTGGTGGCTGTCACTGGAGAAATGGAGCTCATGGGTTTGTCGACCAGTGTAGATCCAGATCAGCCTGTGCATCCGCACAATCTCACCAGGATCTGCACTGTTCGCCATTCATCACCGAAACACCCATCATGCTTCAAACAAGCAATATAGATTGTCATCATCAGGCTACACGAGTGTGGTATTTGATCAGGTGTTACACTGGTCACAAATCCCATAAGCCCCATTTCTCCAGGCACAGCCACATTTGACGATAGCCAAATTGTATGAATATTCATGTAAACTACCGGTATTCTCAGAAAATCGTACAGAAATTTGGGATGAAATGTATGCAAGTGACATCCAAAGTTGGTGAACATTTTGCAATTACATGTAATACCGAATTAATCATTTTATTCCACACTTTCTCTAAGTGAACTTGTGTTAAGGTCATACCATATATTTTCTATGTTAAGTGTCCACCCAATTGACCAAAACCTATATATGTATCTGGTAAAAACAAACAAGGCCTTGCAAAAAACGAAGATAAATTTATGTTAAAAACTTCCTCAACCCTTTGCAGTCTGCAAAGGGTTGGGGAAGTTTTCAGCATAAATTTAAATTTCAGCCAGCTACCTTAAGAAAATACTCTAATTAAACTTATTATTTGTAAATTCATGAACGGATATAAAACGCAGCAAATCCCCATTCTGTTTTCGTATTACTTCACCAGTAAATAGTGTCAAATAGCATACATAGTTTGTTTATTTTCTCACAGAACCACTCTCAAAACCTACCCGCACACGGACGCTTAACAGAGAAAGAACATGCCATGGCCTTTATATGTGATCTTGTTTTAATTTATAACTGGGCCATAATCTGACAAAACCAGTCTTATTATACCCCCCCCCCCCCCCCCCCCCCCCCCCCCCCCCCCCCCCCCCCCCCCTCCCCCCCCCCCCCCCCCCCCCCCCCCCCCCCCCCCCCCCCCCCCCCCCCCCCCCACCCCCCCCCCCCCCCCCCCCCCCCCCCCCCGGCGGCATTGCGAAGTATGCAGAGGGGTATATACATGTAGTTTTAACCTTGCTCTCCGGTCGCCCATGTGTGACGATTCTCATGTGCTGTCAAAACCAGGTTTTTGTCGAGAAATATTGAAAATAAAACATTTCCAGCAGATGGCAACATTTAATTCAGCGTAGTAAGGGTTAAAGGTACATGCCCACCCAGTAGGCACAAAATGTTCTTTATAGGAATTAAATAAGTGTATAATTGTGTCGCAGCAACACGAACCGCTATACAGATATAATCTTTAGTAATATTTATTTTACTGATAGTGATTCGCTGTGATATTAGGCTATTTTCATATGCAAATGAGGCATGATATTTTTTATACCAATTACATGCGTCAGCTGAAAACAATAATATTTTCGACAGATTATAAAGTATGATCATTGCACATCAAAAAATAAATACAGAGAATAAATAGTAATGTCTGTTAACATTTTACGGAAACACGGTTATCGCCCTGATATCAGTGTGGAAATTTACGTCCGATATAAAATGTATAATAATGCTAATCAATACGTGGGGTAATGGTGAATGAATGTTTATTTTGCCAGAAAATGTCTCTGATGTAAAGAACATTTTGTGCCTACTGAGTGGGCATGTCCCTTTAACATTCTATAATTCCAGCACAAAAATATTTACACAATTCCCTAACATTTATTGGTCCGTAGCAAGTCTCTGTCCAAAATTTATATCCCAGTAAACTCCCATGCCGAACTACTTCCCGAAACCGTGAGGCGCAGTTAAAATAATTCTTAAAAAAAACCGGAAAATAAACACATTTTCTTAATGAATTTATTTCAAATGCTGGAATTATAAGGAATGAATGGCCTTTTTGTGGAATTTATCGGGGATATAAACTTGGAAAAGTCGCGGGAATACTGGACGAGGCCTTCGTCCAGTATTCCCGCGACTTTTCCAAGTTTATACCCCGATAAATTCCACAAAAAGGCCATTCATTCCTATATTGTTTGTACATGAAAGTTTTGGATTGTCAGTGCAGGCGGTGGCCGGGGGTGTCCGTGAGCCCTGCTCACTCGCTCTGGTTGCATTTGCTTCTCATCATTTGCACCAGTAACCTATTTCATCAACATTGCAAAGTATACTTTAGTAGCAAAGTATACTTTGAGGGAGAAATTTTCAATTTTATGATAAATTTATTAATTTTTATTATACTGAATTTATTACATTATCACAGCCAATTTGGCTGTGATAATATAATAAATTCAGTATAGTAATTTTGCATACTTTTAATCATGAAATATATGCATTTGTTAGTTATATATGAAATAATGCATTTCAGGAAAAATAAATGATTACTCCCTCAAAGTATACTTTGCAATGTTGGTGAAATAGGCTGCAGTTCTTGTTAGCTCAAATTTTCACAGAGCTCAAGATAAGCCGCGTATTTGCTTAAATACCCAATTAAAATTGCCAACAACCCAATTGAAATCAGAAGTAGCGAGTATCAAAAAGCAATAAAAAAATGTGTGGTACCTTTATAATGCTGCAGAAACCAATAAACAGACCACGCATATAGCATATTTTTCTTAGTTTCAATGAAAACACATCTTGGTATTTCATGCTCCAAGTAAATTCTAATGAAATGCCAGGACATGTTTTAATTTCGAAGCAATAATTGCTGTCTGTTGATGTGTAAACAGTAGTGTGATTTTATTTTACCCAATTCAATTTTTCAAATACCCAATTGCTTCAGAAATGATGGGAGTGGCAATACTCAATTACTAATACCTTATCTGGAGCCCTGTGTTCGTGTTGATTATGTGGGATTGACTCTGAGGAAACCGACTGATAACGACCAAGACGGAAATAAAATTTGAAAAAAAGTGACTGGTGTGGTGTGGACCTGCCACCGGTGGTCGGGTTATTCTAATTTCAGGGCTGAATATATATTTTTACTGTAAATTTTCAGTTCTGATTTTGGGATTATTCGCCCCATCACAACGGGTTAAATACGGGATTCGACCCTGGTAACCCGGCCTAAAATGACCTTAGCTGTTGACAGGCCGTTAAACACAATTAAATAAATAATTGGTAAAATTGAAGTAATTATCAGGCTCGGTATATTTACATTGTATTGCACAGTATTGGTAATATGGTAAGAGCTAAAATCACTATTTCATATCAAATGTGACATCTGTGAATTTACTATACCGTATATGCTAAACTATTCATGATAACGTCATAAAATATGGCTGTGACTGGAGAAATGGGGCTTACAGGATTTGTGACCGGTGTAGCTCCTGATCAAATAGCACACTCCTGTAGCCTGGTAAAGATCTGCATTGCTCGTTAGAATCATAACGGATGTTTCATTGAGGGAATGGCGAGCAGTGCAGATCCTGATCCGACTGCGGATGCACAGGCTGATCTGGATCTACACTGGTCGCAAAAACCCACAAGCCACATTTCTCCAGTCACAGACACATGTGTCCGACAGTGTTCGAGAATTTTCACGAGTGAAATTTGTAATCATCGAGTCCTCAGAGCTGACCCCGATTGCTTGTATATAATTTGATCATCTGTAATTATTGGTTGGAGATTTCACTGGTTTGTTGTCGGAAAATGGGAAAACGGCGGAAAAATTTAACGTTACTTGAGGCCCCTGTTGATCTTCGTATATATAATACTGCTGATTTGCACATTCATCATCTGTGGCTGTTGCTGGAGAAATGGGGCTTATGGGTTTTGCGACTAGCGTAGATCCTGATCAGCCTGTCTGATCAGGATCTGCACTGTTTGCAATTCCATTTATGAAACACACACCATGCTTCTAACAAGCAATATAGATTGTTACTGGGTGCTAGGAGTGTGGTGTTTGATCAGGAGCTACACTGGTCACAAATCCGATAAGTCCTATGGAGATATGGAAACAAATGGCGGTTATATGGAATCAAATATGACTTCTGTAAATGTATGAGCCATTTCGTTGTTTTCCCATCATCGGACACGATAATGCATTTTCAAATCTTAGACTAGGAAGTCTTTAAATGTAAATGTACATACATGATTGTCGGAGCTATATGTTAACCCTTTCAACACTTCAGACCTCTTTAGCTGTGTTTGCAAACAGTGTAGATTCAGATGAGCCGGCTCGCGTCACGAGCCGTCTCATCAGGATCTGCACTTTTTTGCATGGTAATTTTCATATTTTTTAAAACGAAACACACTTATAAATGGCCTAGTCTGAAAATCATTTTGGAACGAGTGGATGGGTCCGTAAATTAACACATCACTGTCCGGACATTCCAGTTATTTATCTGGTGTGGAATGGACCTGGCACCAGGTCAGGATAATCTAATTTCAGGGCTGAATATATATATTTCTGTAAATATTCAGTTCTGATTTTGGGAATGTCCCTCATTATGGAGAGGTTTGTCGAACCCGTTGGCCTTAAATGACCTTAGCTGTTGATAGGCCGTTAAACACCAATAAATCACTGGTGTGGCGAGGACCTGGCATCAGGATTATTCTGATTTCAGGGCTGAATATATAGTTTTGTTATTGTAAATATTCAGTTCTGATTTTGGAATTTTTGCCCCATTTGTAGATGTACTTGAACATGTACTTGTACAGGTAATATATGGGATTTAGTACTAAACCCATTGACCCGGCCTTAAATGACCTTAGCTGTTGATAGGCCGTTAAACCCCAACAAACAAACCAATAAATCAATAAAATCCAGTTATGTAGTGTTGAAAGGGTTACGGATCGGGGATAAAAGTAACTCAACCAATGGTAGTCGGCAGCAAATATGTGTCTGCGTAGTTATCTCCCTTCATTGTAAAACCGCTCATGAGTGATTTTAAATTTATTCAGTCTTTTTATATTTTTTCTTTATGGATGTACTGGTATATTGCTACAGTTCATTATAATTGTTAATGTTGCATAAAATATCATTTGGTTGCCATGGAAACATGTATGATTCACAGTTACTCAGTCTGGTGGTAAGAATATACACGTTGAATAGCAGATTGATTCACTAGTTTCAAAACTTTGCACTTCTTGTTGGCGAGATAACACAATTTATTAGTTACAAATTTCAGAATAGGGTCTCTCCGTTCTTGACAGATCCGTTCTTGACAGATCCGTTCTTGACCTACATACAATGGAACGTCTCTAAGCCAGACATGGGGGGGTACCGAGATTTCGCTGTAGTTTATGCGTGTGAGCGCTCACTGTATCATGAATAGGCAGATATTGAGGGATAAATGATTGAAACCCGGCAAAGTTGCAAGCATTTACATGTGTCCAGTTTAGAGAGGTTCTATTGTCCACATAATTGTCACTTCTCCTATGGACTGGTTTAACTTTAAGGACCCGTTCTATACTTGATCATCATTTGTAATCATGCCATGAAAATACTGATCAACATTAACTGATAGGGACATTAACAATGTTCGATTGACTGAATGGCGACCAGCATTGGCCCTGATCAGACTGCGCGGATGCGCAGGCTGATCTGGGGCTATGCTGGTCGCACATATCGTAAAGTTTAACTTTAAGTCTAGACTTGATCATTGTTTGATTCAAAGATAATTGCGTCCTAAATGTGATGGGATATATGTATAACATATATGTGAACATTAGCTTGTCACTGTATACTATGCAACACATGGAGTTGCTTTGTCGGCCATCTTAGTGTGTACAGGCCATCAGACAGTTTTACCTCTTGTGGCGTTTGATACATACCACAAATAATATGACATACATAAATACAAGTTGGTAGAAAGTATAATCTCTGAAGAGTTTGTTGACCTGTTGTTAACATTTTTGATAATCCAGTAATGGCTGTGTAAATACACAGTGATGTCCATATATACCTGTATTACCATACATACTGTATCAAATTCAGTGGCATGTAAGCAGTTACCTGAGTGTATTGTTCCCTGGTGTCTTGCCCGCCTACTATGCGAGTAGATATGGCTTTACCTATGGGTAACGTGTACACTGAGAATAGGCTGTGCATCAGATAGAAAAGTTTACACATTGAAATTTATTTTGAGATTGATGGGAGAAATGCTCAGATATCTCGTCTTTTGCATAGTTTTCTGGCATAATATTAATAGCACACTGTTTTCATATCTGTCTATCATGTATTGCACCTCATTTCTTAGTTTTACTGCCCTATCATTTGCTGTACCGGTAGGTGTCAAACGGTTGAAGTGGTGAAACTGTACGATGGCTTGTAAATACAAAGAAGGCGGAGATGGCAACTCAATGTAACATATAGTATACAGTAACAAGACAATGTTCACATATTTTATATTTGTGTATCACATTACTCTTACGAAGCAATTATGATTGCAGCCAACTGTATCTTTCTGGTGTGGTGAGGACCTGGCTGGCACCAGTTCAGGATTATTCTGATTTCAGGGCTGAATATATAGTTTTTGATTGTAAATATTCAGTTCTGATTTCCGGATTTTCTCCCCATTTGTACATGTTATGATGTACTTGAACATGTACTTGTAGTTAATATATGGGATTTTAGTACTAAACCAATTGACCCGGCCTTAAACCACCTTAGATGTTGACAGGCCGTTAAACCCCAACAAACAAAACAAACAAACTTGCTATGACCTAATTCCTTAACAAGTGTCCAAATGCGTGTTCAGAATGTGTATGTACTGTAGATTTGATGGTGAAATGTGTATTCAGAACGTGTATGTATGTGTATGTACAGTATTTGATGATCATCAAATCTACTGTACATACACATTCTGAACACGCATTTGGACACTTGTGGAACCAGTCCAAACGAGTAGTGACAATTGTTAATGGAGAGAGAATGACGATATTTTGAGATATTAAATGGAGAATACCAGGCTAGTGTCTTTTGGTATCAAGTTTATTGGGTAAGGCTAGGTGTAGGAATTCCGAGGCTCACCAAGGAATTCCTACCGTTTCCGAGCCAAGCCTGATAAACTTGATAGCAAAAGACACTAGCCTGGTATTCTATTTATCAGGTAACGTTGTACACTACAGAATGAGCAGTGATGACGTGGTTTTCATTGGAAAAGAACACTGATTTGTTTATGTTGCGTCCTTACACTGACGTCATTCAGTAACGTCATACGACTCCGTTCGACCAATGAAACGTCATTTTTCAATTCGTTGTACCCTGACATTCGTATCAGGTCAAATGCCATTATGTTATCGGTCGGTAGATATTCAGTCAATACGGAGCTTGTTACCTGATAATATCCCATCCCATGCTGATGATCGTCGGCTTTGGAAGTAATGGAACACCTGGGCCGCTAGCTGAGAAAAGGTCCCCAACACACAATAATCGTCTGCGTTAATGTCAACGTTTTTGAACGTCTATTGGCAATAGCAACTCGCAATCAAGCAGTTTGATTGGCTGAGCTGTAGCACAGCTCAGCCAATCAAACTGCTTGATTTCAGGTACAATATGAAAGTAATTTGAAATTATAGAATTTTGTTGACTCGAAAACCTGAATCTTTTACTTATTTTGCGCCAGAAGTAGCCTCCACATATATGTTGTTACCACTCATTTGAACCGTCTTGGCGAGACAGTTCAAATGAGTGGTAACAACATATATTTCCATTGCGAAATAAAAAAAGTGGGGGAAATGTTTGGAAATTTTGATATATGTCAATCGGTATCCCGTTTGAAATAGGTTGTTGGATTTTCAGCTACTTGATTTGTTGATGCCTACCTACATCAGTGAATGAATGGCGATCAGAGGAAGCCCAGAGCAGACTGTGCTGAGGCTACATTTTTCACATACATCGTACGATACATTTTATCAGCCAGCGGTCCACGTCATAAAAATCTGGTTAATATTTTGTAGGATTTGCTTTCTTGGTGAACACATTTACTGTCTGTCGCCTCTTGTGGAGTATCTTATATTGGAATATACTCGTGTTCAATTCTTTATTCACGCTCAGTTAATCATTGACAGCCTGTCACCTTGCTTCAACTTACAGTGCACGAGTTAATAGTCGCTCTGTGTTGAGCGGTTTGTCTGGAGTAGGTGCAGGGTAAATTTAACTTTTTCATCCTGAACAGAATCCTGATATCCCTGGTTTGGCCTTCAGGTACATGTTTGACTTCCTTGTTACTTGAGAGTTGAATCCGGTTATACCCATTATAAAAGTAGTACGATTAGTACTAATCCTATTATGTTTAGGGAGTGGGGCGAGGTATCTCTGGTGCGGTGAGGACCTGGGGGCCGTTTCACTAAACTTCGTACATGTACGACTTAAATGTTCGTAAGTGCAAAATTATGATGGTCTGTAAATTTCAATTTAACAATGTTTTCTTGTAAACAATTGATGGATTTACATTTATTGAGCATAGGCTGCATATGCAGCCTATGCTCAATAAATGTAAATCCATCAATTGCAATTTCCAGACGATCATAAATTTGCACTTACGAACATTTTAGTCGTACGGAGTTTAGTGAAACGGGTACCCGGTCCTTATTCTAATTTCATTTCGGAGGTGAATATATACTTTTTCTGTAAATATTCAGTTCTGATTTTGGTGTTCCCTCCACACCCATCACAACAAGTTAACCCGGATTAAAATTACCTTAGCTGTTGGCGGGCCGTTATACACCATTAAATAAATAAATGTATTGCCAAATATTATTGTGCTAAACTTGATATTTGCCGACAGTACAGAGCGGTGGGGACAGTAAATGTGTTTGCCGAGAAATTGGCAACATCTTTGTCGTACACCCTGGTTAATTTATTACATGATTGGTAAATGAAAATTAAATCCCATCTTCATCCAATGTGTGTGGCTTGTGTCTTAGTTTCCCCCATGTTGACCCTTACAATGCTGAATAAAATTTTGTTGTCTGCTGATTATTTTTATATTATTTTTCCGTTTTCATCATCAAAAACATAGTTTATCAGCACTTTAGAATCATTTTCATATGGAAATGATTCAAAGGTGCTGACAAACCATGTTTTTATTGAGAAAAATGACAAAATTTGAAACAACAGACGACAATTTTTGTTTCCCCCATGTTAAGAGTAAGACACCGGTGGCATGGAGTTTATGAATTCAACCCTTTCAACACTACAGCCCTCTATGGCGGTGTTTGCAAACCATGTAGATCCAGATGAGCCGTCTTATCGGGATCTGCACTTTTGCATTTTTTTGCCGATTGGATTGGTCGGGAAATTAACATGTAAAAAATACATTCCAGTTTCTTGGGGGTTAAAGTGTGGCGGACCCCCATTAATTACTTTCTGCTTTTGCATGTTTTATTCCGCCGCAATAATCCAGTTCCTCCAACAAGTGGTTGTGTTAGTTTCTCATCCCAAATATTGCTTCCTTGCTCCAACCAGAGGCAAAGCCGAGCCTCGTTGTTTATGTTGTTACCCCACCCACCTCCAGCTGGCTGCGATTAGTCATAATCCTATTTTAGGGGAAGGGGCCAAATGACTGGTGTGGTATGGACCTGGCACCGGGTTGGGTTATTCTAATTTCAGGGCTGAATATATTTTTTCTCTGATGTAAATACAAATGTATTGCGTTCTGATTTTGGGATTTTCCCCCCAATGCAGCAGGTTAAAACGGGATCGAACCCGTTGGCCCGGCTTTACATAACCTTGGCTGTTGATAGGCTGTTAAACAATAATAAACAAACAAACAAAAGTTCCAGCTGCAGTGCTCCAGATATGGAATTTGTAATTGGGTATTGTCACTCCATCATTTCTGAAGCAATTGGGTATTTCAAAATTTGAGTTGGCGAAAATAAAATCCCACTACTGTTTACACATCAACAGACAGCAATTATTGAATTGTTTGCTTCGAAATGAAAACATATCTTGGCATTGGAGACAATTCTAATGAAATACCAAGATGTGTTTTCATGGAAAATAAGAAAAATATGCTATATTTGTGGTCTGTTTATTGTACCACAAATTTTGTATTGCTTTTTGATACTCCCTACTTCTGATTTGAATTGGGTTATTGGCAATTTTAATTGGGTATTTAAGCAAATATGCAGCTTATCTGGCATGTCAGAGGTTGGTGTGGTATCAACAATTTGTATACTTACAATACTACCTAGGGAGACCGTGGCCTTAGCTGTTGATAGGCCGCTAAAAAACACCTAGGAAGATTGGTAGTATTGTACGACAATTGAGACCGCCAAGGTGGACGCTAATTGCAGTACCCTGCCCACCTTAACTGCAGGCGGTATGCTACGGAGCCCTGCAGGGGACCTGGATTTTTTTTTATTAATTCGTTCCCACAATTTGTTCCCTCAATTTAACAATTTGTTCCCTTGATTTAACAATGTGTTCCCACGATATAACAATTCATTCTCTCGAATTAACAATTTGTTCCCTCAATTTAACTATTCGTTCCATTGAATTAACAATTAGTTCCCACGATATAACAATTTGTTCCCACGAATGAACAAGTTGCAACCCTGAACCCCCCCCCCCCTCCCCCCCCTCAAGATCTGCCCCTGGTTCATGTTGTTAAATGAATCGCATCCACGAAAGATTTTCCAAAATCGTCTGTTGGAACAAATGTTATTGTGAATTTCAACTTACAAACTTCTTAGTCGTACGAAGTTTAGTGAAATGGGCCCCAGGTCTTTAGGGTGAATTCACACCACAACTAGTCGTCAGCATATGTGCATAAAAGTTGTTATTTTGTAGCAAGAATAGCACGTGGAAGTTGCATTTCTTCTACATGATACATGTTGACGCACATAGATCACACTACATATTTCCTCACTACATAGATCCTCACTGGGATCCTAACTGCAAAGATCCTCACTGGATCCTTATTACATAGATACTCAATGGTATCCTCACTACATAGAGCATCACTACATAGATCCTCACTACAAAGATCCTCACTGGGATCCTCACTACATATATCATCACTGGGATCATCACTACATATATCCTCACTGGGATCCTCACTACATATATCATCACTGGGATCCCCACTACATAGATCCTCACTGGGATCCTCACTACATATATCATCACTGGGATCCTCACTACATAGATCCTCACTGGGATCCTCACTACATATATCATCACTGGGATACTCACTACATAGATCCTCAATGGTATCTTCACTACATAGATCATCACTACATATATCCTCACTGGGATCCTCACTACATATACCATCACTGGGATCCTCACTACAAAGATCCTCACTGGGATCATCACTACATAGATCATCACTGGGATACTCACTACATAGATCATCAATGGTATCTTCACTACATAGAGCATCACTACATATATTATCACTACATATCCTCACTGGGATCCTCACTACATATATCCTCAATGGTATCCTCACTATATAGAGCATCACTACATAGATTTCTCACTACATAGATCCTCACTGGTATCTCACTACATAGAGCATCACTACATAGATTTTCACTACATATATCCTCACTGGTATCCTCACTACATAGAGCATCACTACATAGATCCTCACTGGGATCCTCACTACAAAGATCCTCACTGGGATCCTCGCTACATATATCATCACTGGGGTCATCACTACATATATCCTCACTACATAGATCCTCAATGGGATCCTCACTACATAGATCCTCGCTACATAGATCCTCACTGGGATCCTCACTACATATACATCACTGGGTTCTACTACATATACCTCCATACATATATCCTCAATTGAATCATCACTACATAGATCCTCGCTACATATATCCACACTGGGATCCTCACTACATATATCCTCACTGGGGTTCTCACTACATATATCCTCACTACATATATCCTCAATTGAATCATCACTACATAGATCCTCGCTACATATATCCACACTGGGATCCTCACTACATATATCCTCACTGTGATCCTCACTACATATATCCTCACTACATAGATCCTCAATGGAATCCTCACTACATAGATCCTCGCTACAAAGATCCTCACTGGGATCCTCACTACATATATCCTCACTGGGATCATCACTACATAGATCCTCACTACAAGTATCCGTACTGAGATCATCACTGCATATATCCTCATTGAGATCATCACTACATAGACCCTCACTCGGATCATCACTACATAGATCCTTACTGGGATCATCACTACATAGATCCTCACTGGGATCATCACTACATAGTTTTTCACTGCATATATCTTCACTGGTATCATCAAAGGGATCCTCACTACATAGATCCTCACTGGGATCATCACTACATGTATCCTCACTACATAGATCCTCACTACATAGATCCTCACTACATAGATCCTCACTGTGATCCTCATTACATAGAGCCTCACTACTAGATCCTCACTGGGATCCTCTCTGCATATATCCTCTCTGAGATCCCCACTACATAGATCCTCACTACAAAGATCCTTACTGAGATCATCACTACATGTACCCTCATTGGGATCATCACTACATAGATCCTCACTGCATATATCCTTAATGGCATCCTCACTACATAGATCCTCACTGAGATCCTCACTACATAGATCCTCACTGGGATCCTCACTACACATATCCTAGCTGGGATCCTCACTACATAGATCCTCATTGAGATCCTCACTACATATATCCTCACTGGGATCGTCACTACACATATCCTAGCTGGGATCCTCACTACATAGATCCTCACTGGAATCTTCACTACATGGATCCTCAATGGGGTCCTTACTACATAGATCCTCACTGAGATATTTACTACATAGATCCTCGCTGGAATCCTCACTACATAGATCCTGGAATCCTCACTACATAGATCCTGACTACAAATACCCTCAATGTGTTCCTCACTACATAAATCTTCACTACATAGATCATCATTGTGATCCTCACTACATAGATCATCACTGGGATCCTCACTACATAGATCATCACTGGGATTCTCACTACATAGATCCTTACTACATATATCATCACTGGGATCCTCACTACATAGATCCTCACTGTAATCCTCACTAGATAGATCCGGACTACAAATATCCTCAATGTGATCATTACTGCATAGATCATCGCTGGGATCCTCACTACATAGATCCTGACTACAAATATCCTCAATGTCACCTCACTACATAGATCCTCACTACATAGATCATCACTGTGATCCTTACTACATAATCCTCACTGGGATACTCACTACATAGATCCTGACTACAAATATCCTCAATGTGATCCTCACTGGGATCCTCACTACATAGATCCTGACTACAACTATCCTCAATGTGATCCTCGCTACATAATCCTCACTGGGATCCTCACTACATAGATCCTGACTACAAATATCCTCAATATGATCCTCACTACATAATCCTCACTGGGATCCTCACTACATAGATCCTGACTACAAATATCATCAATGTGATCCTCACTACATAATCCTCACTGGGATCCTCACTACATAGATCCTGACTACAAATATCCTCAATGTGATATTCACTACATAGATCCTCACTACAAATATCCTCAATGTGATCCTCACTACATAGATCCTCACTACATATATCCTCACTACAAATATCCTCAATGTGATCCTCACTACATAGATCATCAATGTGACCTCACTACATAGATCCTCACTGGGATCCTCACTACATAGATCATGACTACAAATATCATCAATGTGACCTTACTACATAGATCCTCATTGGGATCCTCACTACATAGATCCTGACTACAAATATCCTCAATGTCATCCTCACTACATAATCCTCACTGGGATCCTCACTACATAGATCCTGACTACAAATATCCGCAATGAGATCCTAACTACATAGATCCTCACTGGGATCATCACTACACATATCCTCACTGGGATCCTCA
This sequence comes from Conchocele bisecta, assembly GCA_029237695.1. Classification (NCBI taxonomy): domain Eukaryota; kingdom Metazoa; phylum Mollusca; class Bivalvia; order Lucinida; family Thyasiridae; genus Conchocele; species Conchocele bisecta. The sequence goes on from CM055280.1 coordinate 65,350,687, forward strand.
CTACATATATCCCAGGCCCGTAGCCAGGGGTGGTCGGAGCGGTCGGACGACCCCCCCCCCCCCCGCACAGCCTCGAGGTCCACTTTTTTAGCCTCGATGTCCACTTTTTTAGACCCCCCTAGATACCTCAGGCCCATTGGGCCTTCGAAATGACCTCCCCTTCAAACAGGTCTGGCTACGGGCCTGTATCCTCATAACATAGATCCTCGATCACTACATATATCCTCATATCATAGATCCTCGATCACTATATATATCCTCACTGGGACCCTCACCGGTTGCAGGTCATGTACAAGCAGGTCCCACAGCATCCATACGAATAGTGAAGTATGAGAGACTCGCCATATTTGAGGGATTCGGTTAAGTTATATACGGTAATAAATTATATTTCAAGAGTCTCTCTCGACAGGTACAATGCCCAATGATTGGTCTGAGGCAAATGTAAGCCCTGTTATTCAAAACATGTGAGAGGTGTTTAGCATCTAATTACAGACCAATCTCCCTTACTTCCATTTGCTGCAAACTTATGGAACATGTTGTTACCACTAACCGGATGTCGCATTTTGGATGGATGCTAACAGCATTCTATATGACGTGCAGCACTGTTTCATGTCCAAGAGGTCATGTTAGACGCAGCTGGTTTCATTATTAAATGACATGGCCATGAATCTGCACGAAGGTAAGCAGACTGACAAGGTCAGTCATACCAAGCTCCTCTATAAACTACATTCATATAGTATCCGTAGCCTATTTCATCAAAATTGCAACGTATACTTATCTAGCAAAGTATACTTTGAGAGAGTATAAAATCATTTATTTTCACAAAATGCATTATTTCATATAGAACTAACGACTGCATATATTTGATGATTAAAAGTATGCAGAATTATTATGCTGCATTTATACATTATCACAGCCAAAATGGCTGTGATAATGTAATAAATGCAGTATAATAAAAATTTATAAATTTATCCTTAAATCGAGACTTTGCATCATACCCAATCTCGGTAACGCCTTGGTGTACCACAGGGATCTGTTCTCGGTCTTATTCTGTATATATATATGACCTGCCTCATGATTTTGCATCGAATGTGCGTTTGTTTGCCGATGACACTGCTGCATATTTTGCCATTTCTCGAGCAGCAGATTCATTTAACCTGCAAAATGACTGACCGAATCTGTCAGTGGGAACTCCAGTTGGACGTGAAGTTCAACCCTTGCAAGTGCAATGTCACAGTCATACATATCTCCAAAGCGCACACTCCAATCCCTATACCAACTATACACTGCACGGATATGTGCTTGTGGCAACTGAGCACTCCACTGTAGCCTATTTCACCAACATTCCAAAGTATACTTATCTAGCAAAGTATACTTTGAGGGAGAAATTTTCAATTTTAGGATAAATTTATTATTTGTTATTATACTGAATTTATTACATTATCACAGTCATTCTGGCTGTGAAATAATTCTGCATACTTTTAATCATCAAATATATGCAGTCGTTAGTTCTATACGAAATAATGCATTTCAGGAAAAATAAATGATTATATACTCCCTCAAAGTATACTTTGCTAGAAAAGTATATTTTGCAATGTTGGTGAAATCGGCTACAAATACCTTGGTGCCTCCACAACTGGAATACACTCGGCAGTCTCACCACCTCGCATATAGACGAATTCATGCCACATACTACTACAAGTATTCATTCGTTCCCACGAGAACGAATTGACACACTAATCCCATTGGGACCCTCACAGGCAGATAACTTTATCAGGACCGTATGTTACATCAACACCTAACATATCTCGACACCAAAACCTTAGATGTTGTCTATTCAAACACATTAAGATAATTGTATTATATCCTAGTCTAGTAAAGCTATATATGTTAAATAAAACTTATGTATACACCTTTAGCATTTTTATTTGTTTAAAAAAAAAAAAAGTTGCACAATGCGTGACGTCATCGAATTGTGTCAGAATTTCATTTCCGGTTTTTTGACAACTGTTCCGAGTTACAGATAAAAGCCCGATCAAATCCGCGAACATCTGCCTTTAACAAGGATACACAAGATTTTCTCTGGTGTGGTAAACTTTAATCGTTTGTATGACCAGTCTCGATCAAGCCATCGGCACATTATCTGGTAAGTTTGTTCTACACAAAATGATTTGCTATTGGATCCGATTTGTACTGAAATGGAAAAATATTATGGCGTAGTCCAATCTTGTTTACGAGTTTTGTTTTCATGAATATAATACCTATTTCGTTTCAACACTGAAACCGAATTGTAAAATAATTTCTGAAGTGAAATTAATCGTTCATTGATGTGTTGAAGCTGTCTTTGTGTTATTCAACTTATTGCGTTGTCGCTCCAAAAGTTCAGGACTACTATTTTTGTTACCTGGATATGGATTGGTTCTGAGTATATAGCTCATTATGTTTCATTAAACTGCATTTCATAAGATTTATGACGAAGTAGTCTATCCAAATGTGCGTTTGAAGCGTTCTTTGTTTACGTTCTACTTTGTCGAGTGTGACCTGCTAAAAACATGACGGCGAAATTCGCTATAACTACAAAAGGGAAGCGGGTCAAAACGCCCCCCCCCCCCCCCCAAGTCAAATCTCCCCCCCCCCCAAGTCAAAACGCCCCCATTTTGTTAAAAAAAAAACCAACTTTGGTCAAAACAGCCCCCAAAAAACACCCCCATAATTTAATTGTTTTTAAATACGATTTTATTTTGTCATTATTATTTGTATTCAGTGGACATGAGCCTTTTTAACATGATAAACAAGTTCGTTTTTTTCAATAAACGTGACCTTTTTGATTGTGGTTTAGTCAAATTGGGGGCGTTTTGACTTGGGGGGCGTTTCATCATCTACTTTGTATTTCATTATAATATTTTTGTTTCAAATATATTTATAATGTAATATATGATAAAATGAACAAAAATAGGAACAAAACGAGGTGGAAGTAATGCAGGACGGTGGTGGAATAAGGCCAGTGTGTGGTGGAAATCGGTACCATATTAAATGAGAGATTAATTTTTGCATTTGTATTAAAAAGTAATCAATTAACCGTCTTACCAATGGTACCTACATGTATTTCCACCTGACAGTGGTATTATGCCAACACCGCCCACCAACGCACCCGCACACATGTTATAGTTCTAGTTTTAGCACAATAGTTGCAGAAAAATATTAACACAAATTTACACATGAAGAAATAAATTAGAAATTATCGTCGCCATAATTCTTCCCGTACAGACATTCTTCGTACACAACGCGTACCTGAAATGAAAATAGTATAGTAAAACACTCAACCACCAGAATAAGTTCAATATTTGACAATAAACATTTGAAGATGGGGGGAGTTTTGACCAAAATGGGGGTGTTTTGACTTGGGGGCATTTCGACTGTAAATCCTACAATAGTGATTTTACATGTGTTGAATATTTACAACAGAGACTTAAATTAGGAGAGGGACCAACCGTGTCTTTGACACTAAAACAATAATACAAGAAAGAATGCTATGTCTTATTTGCCAGACTAACAATGTAATAAAACTTGTTTCAAATGCCTCGTATAAGTTATTTTACAATTCAGTTTCATTGTTGATTGTTTGATGATACTGGAACTTTCCTGTTTCTATTTGATCTTGCTCTTGGACGCACATAAGCCTATCAATTAATTGTTGCAGGGGCCGCTGATCCGTTTAAAGAGCCCATAGAAGATGCTGGAGCGGGCGTGCAGGACTGCTTGATACACATACGTATCCAGCAGCGGAACGGGCGCAAAACGCTCACCACTGTGCAGGGATTATCCACAGACTACGACTTGAAGAAGATTGTGAAAGTCTGTAAAAAGGTGAGTAGTAGTGTGTGTATATGTTGTTACCCCACATTTCCTAGCCTTGACTGATACATTTGTTATCATGCCTGGTATACTCGTGTACAGGAGTTTGTGTATCTGAAATCAAGTTTTGGAAATTACAGTCATTTCAAGATGAGACCCGTTTCCTAACATCACCTGATCAACCTGTAGCCTATTTCACCAACATTGCAAAGTATACTTTGAGGGAGTAATCATTTATTTTCCCCAAATGCATTATATCATATAGAACTAACCACTGCATATATTTGATGATTAAAAGTATGCAGAATTATTATACTGAATTTATTACATTATCACAGCCAAAATGGCTGTGATAATGTAATAAATTCAATATAATAAAAATTAATAAATTTGTACTAAAATTGAAAATTTCTCCCTCAACAGTATACTTTGCGATGTTGGTGAAATAGGCTACAGATCAACCTGGTATTGTGTATGTACACTGAGTGTGGTGGTTCTGTATTTTGATACCAATTAACGTTTACCAGCAACTGCTTGGAAATGGTAGCCTTGGAATTCCCACACATTTTCTAGCCTTGCCCAATAAATTTGCTATTGACCGAAACTCCACAAGTCTTGCATTGTGTCTGTACAGTATTTTGCGTGCTACTGTATTTTGATATCAACTTTTATCAGGCACTACTCGGGAACCAGGGCTCCAGATAAGGAATTAGTAATTGAGTATTGTCACTCAATCATTTCTGAAACAAATCGGTATTTCAAAATTTTAATTGGGTAAAATAAAATCACACTACTGTTGACACATCAACAAACAGCAATTATTTAATAGTTTGCTTCGAAATGAAAACCTGTCTTGGTATTTCATTAGAATTGTCTTCTTGGAGACAATTCTAATGAAATACCAAGATGTGTTTTCATGGAAAATAAGAAAAATGTGCTATATTTGTGGTCTGTTTATTGTTTTCTGCAGCATGATAAAGGTACCATAAAATGTATTGCTTTTTGATACTCACTACTTCTGATTTCAATTGGGTATAGTGCAATTTTAATTGGGTATTTGGAGCTTATCTGGAGCTCTGGGGAACTGTAGGAATTCCTCAGTGAGCCTCAGAATTCCTACATGCCTGGTACATCACCACTGTTTTGTACAGGTGTTTGCATGCTAACCTATTTTGATATCAAGCTTGATCAGGTACTGCTTGTAACTGCAAGAGTTGCGAGGCTTGCTGTTAAAACCAAAAATCCTGGTGTTTTGTCTGTACTGGAGTTTGCCTGCTATGGTGCCGTTAGAGCAATGACATTGTCTATATATACAGGAGTTTGCCTGCAATGGTACGGTGGTAGAGCACCCGGAGTACGGTGAGGTGATCCAACTACAGGGTGACCAGCGAACCCTCATTAAGGACTTCCTGAAAAAGGTCGGCCTTGCAAAGGAGGAACAACTCAAGGTTAGTGATGAATCCCCCAGTGCAGGCATGAGAATTTTCAGCTGATTTCAGATGATTTTGTCATAAGTTCCGTTTTCAAAATGATTCCGAATCAATCTGGCATTTGATACTTTTCCAAGTGGGGTGAGAGAGTTTCAGTGGATTGACAGCCATTCTCATGCTTGCCTTGCCAGTGTATCCAATTAAGAAGTTGTCAGAATTTCATGTTTTTGTAAAAGTAATGGAAAATAAATAGCAGATGACAATTTATTCCAGCATGGTACACAGCCGCCTGCAGTAATCTTGTCCAGATGTCAACGTGTCTGAACATCTATTGGCAATATCAACTAGTACTGAGCCTGAGCTGTAGAACAGCTCGGCCTCAACCTATGTAGCTGCTTGTTTTCAGTACAATATTAAAGTATTTTTTCTGTGGTGTAGATCGTTATTGCAAAATGGGCGGTCACAGTGTAATAAACATTATAATACACTAGTGTAATAAATATGCAAATGTGCCTTCTACAGAAAACATGTGCTAATCAATACAGTTTCAAATTATGATGATGTGCTTATGCAATACATATAATCTAACATTTGTGTTTGTGGGTGGTGGTCTGGCGAACGAGACGGCGTAAATTAACGGTAGGGGTTCCTCCTTATAGGAATCACGATTTGCCTGGTTTGGCCCTCACGTACGTTTTTATCTTTGGCTCTTTTGTTACCTGGGAGTTGAATTGGGTTATTGCCCATTATAAAAGTAGTAAGACTATTACTGATCCTACTGCTTTTGTGGGGGTGGGGGGGGCAAGTGATTCTGGTGTGGCGAGGACCTGTCATCAAATCAGGATTATTCTGATTTCAGAGCTGAATATATAGTTTTGTTATTGTAAATATTCAGTTCTGATTTTGGGATTTTCCCCCTATTTGTACATGTAATATATGGGATTTAGTACTAAACCCATTGGCCCGGCCTTAAATGACCTTATCTGTTGATAGGCCGTTAAACCCCAACAAACAAACTTTATTTGTTAAACTTGTTGACTGATCCTCGGCATAGCCCCGGCATATAGTTTTCGTAATTTCGTCCGTCCGACATTGAAGTTTTTATTTGTCATTCCAGCGGCGGCCGGGGATATCCGTGAGCCCCTGCTCACTGTCTCGAGTTCCTTATGAAATTGATAAGCTTGTTTAATAAATATATTACATCATCACTCGTGTAAAATCTTCTATATATATTACAAAGCTGCATATTTGCGTAAATACCCAATTAAAATTGCCAAAACACCAATTGAAATCAGAAGTAGCGAGTGGGTGGAAGGTGGGTGCAAGCGATGGGTAATTTAACGATCGGGGTTCATCCTCACCGGAATTCCGACTGGAGACCTGGTTTGGCCCTCATATACGTCTTTGGCATTTTGTATGTGACAGTTGAATCTGGTTATACCCCTTATGTGAGTATTACGATTATTCGTAATCCTATTTTAGGGGAAGGGGCCAAGTGACTTTGGTGTGGTATGGACCTGCCACCAGGTCTGGTTATTCTAATTTCTGGGCTGAATATATTGTTTCTTGATGTAAATATTCAGTTCTGATTTTGGAATTTTCCCCCCAATGCAGCAGGTTAAAACGGGATCGAACCCGTTTGCCCGGCCTTACATGACCTTAGCTGTTGATAGGCCGTTAAACACTAATAAACAAACAAAACAAACAAACAGAAGTAGCGAGTATCAAAAAGCAATAACAAATTTGTGGCACTTTTATCATGCTACAGAAACAATAAACAGACCACAAATGTAGCATATTTTTCTTATTTTCCATGAAAACACATCTTGGTATTTCATTAGAATTGTCTCCATTCTAATGAAATGCCAAGACATGTTTTCATTTCGAAGCAAACTATTAAATAATTGCTATCTGTTGATGTGTAAACAGTGGTGTGATTTTATTTTACCCAATTAAAATTTTGAAATACCCAATTGCTTCAGATATGATGGAGCGAAAATACTCCAATTACTAATTCCTTATCTGGAGCCCTGTATTATATTTTATCCCGTCAACACAGTGCGTATGTGCCGTGAAACACGGTGCCGTGAAACATTTTTGGTATCCAGTCAATACTAGTTTTGCAGTTTACAGCCATTTGTAGGTGTTGACGGGATAAATAGAATAGTAGGTTAGTGCCGTGAATGGGAAAAAATATCTGACGCGGCACGGAAACGGGATGTACTCGGCAGAGCCGCGCCCATCCCGTTTCCTGAGCTTTGCCAGATATTTTTTCCCATTCACAGCACTAACCTACTATTCTCTATCTATTTTCCTTATTTCTGAACCAAAGTATATGTTGTGACCACTCATTTAAACCATCTCGGTGAGACGGTTCAAATGAGTGGTGGGTTCAAATGAGTGGTGACAACATATACTTCTGATGAGAAATAAAGAAATTCTTGAGCCTTGCCGGATATTTGTTGCCATTCACGGCACTAACCTACTATTCTCTGTTTCAGGTGCACGGGTTCTAGATGCGGTGACTTGGCCACAATTCCTGGCTGGCGGTGTTTTTATCCTGTGTTTCTAATGTTGTAAATATTCACTTCGTGTAGCGGTAGACTGAACTCGCTCGCTCCGATTATTCACTATTTTCATCACCTTTAGTCATTGATTGTTGTGAGGGGGGCCGGAATTACTGGACGTAACGTAGCACGGGCTATGGCAGTATGGTTTTGGACTTTGAACACACACAGAAAGGAATTCCGAAGACGCGTCTAGGCACCATGTAGCAGTTGCATGCCTGTGAGAGCAGTCGAAGGGAAATGGATACGTTGGTTTGTGGTACATTTGTGGCTTTGTTGAGCGGCTGTTAAAGGTACATGCCCACTCAGTAGGCACAAACTTTATATCAGAGACATCATCTGATACATTTTCTGGCAAAATAACTATTCATTCACCATTACCCCACATATTGATTGGCAGTATTATACATTTTATATCGGGACTTAACTTTCCACACTGATATCAGGGGTGATAACCGTGTTTCCTTAAAATGTTAACGGACATTACTATTTATACTCTTTATTTATTTTTTGATGTGCAAGTATCATACTTTATAATCTGTCAAAAATATTATTTTTTCAGGTGACGCATTTAATTAGTATAAATATAAAAAAAAAAAACATGCATCATTTGCATATGAAAATAGCCTGATACCAACGCACGTCACTATCAGTAAAATAAATATTACTAAATGATTATATCTGTATAGCGGCCTCGTAATTCCTATAAAGAACATTTTGTGCCTATTGAGTGGGTATGTACCTTTAAATACCAATAAACAAACATTTGTAGCTTGTGGTTCCTTGGGTGTAGTTTGTCCCACATGTTTTCGGCTTGCGTCGGCAAATTGCTATATGAACTGGAAAGGAGCCAATTATTTTGGTTGAAATTTTGACAATTTCCAAATAATTATCGATTTCTGTGAAAATACGAGTTTGTGCCCGATCCGAGTGGGAAACCTTTATATGAACAGGGTTCCCACTGGTCCTTAAATTCCTGGAAAGTCATGGAATTTGGAAAAATGGATTCCAGGCCTGGAAAGTCATGGAATTTGCCTCTTTTTCTGAAAAGGTATTTAAAAGTCATGGAATTTGGATTCCAATTATTGGTGTTGTTGAGCAAAGTTCATTGCAATTTCGTGATTTCGAGCCGAACGATTTGATGTGGTAAGGGCACCTGGCACCAAATCTGGAATTTGTAAATTCAGAACTGAAGTACTACATGAAACGGTGTTTAGCCTGGAATACACTTGTGTTAGCGAGAGAAGTAACTTCTCTCCCCAACACAAGTGTATTCCAGGCTCGACACCATTTCATCAGCATCATCCATGCAAATATGGTTCCTTGAATTTCGAAAAAACAGGTCCTTGAAAGTCCTGGAATGGAAAAGTCATGGAATTTGGTCTTCCCAAAAGAGTGGGAACCCTGTATGAAGCAAACTGGTGTCATCCAACTCTCAATGGGAGTACATATTGTATTTTATATATAGCAATACTAAAGCAAATCGATCACCCGCGCTCCAGATAAGCTCTGTATTTGCGTAAATACCCAATTAAAATTGCCAAAAACCCAATTTAAATCAGAAGTAGCGAGTATCAAAAAGCAATAACAATTTTGTGGTACCTTTATCATGCTGCAGTAAACAATAAACAGACCACAAATATAGCATATTTTTCTTATTTTTCATTAATTTTTTTTTGGTATTTCATTAGAATTGATAATTGCTGTCTGTTGATGTGTAAACAGTAGTGCCATTTTATTTTTTACCCAATCAAAATGTTGAAATACCCAATTCCTTCAGAAATGATGGAGTGAAAATACTTGATTACTAATTCCTTATCTGGAGCCCTGCTTGGGACATAAAAAAGTACTTTGTTTCTCAGATTCCGCCGTCTCCGATCTTTGTATCGTGAATCTTAACTTGTGCTTTAATGCATGTTGTCCGTGTAGACCAGTATTAGACTGCAGGAATGTGCAGGCAGATCAGAAGGTAAACTGGTCTTAACGCCATGAGATGGGTAATTTACCGGAATTCCGACTGGAGACCTGGTTTGGCCCTCGCATACGTCTTTGGCATTTTATATGCGACAGTTGAATCTGGTTATATCCCTTATGTGGGGATTACGATAATTCGTAATCCTATTTTAGGGGAAGGGCCAAGTGACTTGGTGTGGTATGGACCTGCACCAGGTCGGGTTATTCTAATTTCAGGGCTGATTATATTTTTCTCTGTGTAAATATTCGTTTTTAATTTTGAGATTTTCTTCCCCGTTGCAGCAGGTTAAAACGGGATCGAACCCGTCTGCCCGGCCTTGCATGACCTTAGCAGTTGATTGAACACCAATAAACAACCAACTTAAACTCCATAAGCCTTATTCAATTTGTCATTTATGTGAAAATGTCGTCAATTTCTTGGGTTTTATACCATGGTGATCCATTTCCCCTCGATTGCTCACATCTGATTTTTGCCTAATGTGAAAGATAAATTTGTGTGTACATTACAATTGATGGATTTACATTTATTGAGCATAGGCTGCATATGCAGCCTATGCTCAATAAATGTAAATTCAACAATTGTTTGATGTTGCAACATTTCTAATGTCTAGATGCCAAATTATTGGTTACAACCCAAATTTTGTGGAAGAAAAATGTCTACCGTTTTTTTCAGTACATGTAGCCTATTTGGTCACTGTTTGAATTGTCTGTTGTGCTCTGTCAAAGAAATATTGGAGAAATAGCAGGGATTCCGCTGGGGATAATAAAAAAAATCGCCACTTCAAAAAATTGGCGATAAAAAAAATTACAATTTTTGGGAAAAAAATCCAAAGAAAAACAATTTTTTTTTTAATTTCTTTTCGAAAATTGTTTATTTTTATCGCCAATTGCGAAACAGGCGATCGCCAGCGGAATCCCTGAAATAGTAGACGATAAAATGTCAAATACAGTCTTCTCTGTGTTGACTGAAAATATTATTTGTCTGACCTCAACTTTACAAATCTTCCATTTTTCTGCACAGAAGTACCGGTATATGTTGTTACCACTAATTCTCACTGCGAGGAGACGGTTCGAATGAGTGGTAACAAAATATATTTGGCAATGAGAATTTAAGAAAACAGAATGAAAACAATAAGTATGTTAGAAATTAAGACAGAATGGTAATTAATACAGCGTCAGTGCTCCAGATAAGCTGCGTATTCACTTAAATACCCAATTAAAATTGCCAAAAACCCAATTGAAATCAGAAGTAGCGAGTATCAGAAAGCAATTTTGTGGTACCTTTATCATGCTGTAGAAAACAATAAACAGACCAGAAATATAACATATTTTCCATAAAAACATATCTTGGTATTTCATCAGAATTGTCTCCAAGGAGACAATTCTAATGAAATGCCAAGACATGTTTTCATTTTGAAGCAAACTATTCAATAAATGCTGTCTGTTGATGTGTAAACAGTAGTGTGATTTTATTTTACCCAATTAAAATTTTGAAATACCCAATTGTTCAGAAATGATGGAGTGAAAATACTCCATTACTAATTCCTTATCTGGAGCCCTGTTGTTACCACTAATTATCACCACGGTGAGTCGGTTTGAATGAGTGGTAACAAAATATACTTGCAATTAGAACCGGAATGAAAACAATTTGTATGTTTAGATACTTAAGAATTTTTTGTTTGTATGTTTAGATACATGTATAATAATTGGTATCCCAAGGAGGCTGGATACAAATTATACGGCGGAACTTTTAAACTTTTGAGTAAAGAACTTTAATTGTGTTATTCGGAAACAAAACGTGCAAAACAATGTGTTGTAAGTAATTAATTCGATGAATTTTGAATGTAGTAATTGTGTGTATGTAATTAGTTTTAATATTTTCATATTTGCCTTACATAACTTTAAATGCAATAAAATTTGCCGTACAAATTGAGTTCCTGTGTATTTGTTTATAATTGCCAATTACTGAACATGTGACTCTTATTATCCCCTCGCTGATAGGCAAGATATAGGGGATATAGAGAATAGTAGGTTAGTGCCGTGAATGGGAAAAATATCCGGCAAGGCTCAGAAATTTCTTTATTTCTCATCAGAAGTATATGTTGTGACCACTCATTTGAACCGTCTCGCCGAGACGGTTCAAATGAGTGGTCACAACATATACTTTGGTTCCGAAATAAGGAAAATAGATGGAGAATAGTAGGTTAGTGCCGTGAATGGGAAAAAATATCTGGCAAGGCTCAGGAAACGGGATGGGCGATTATTCTGATTTCAGGGCTGAATATATAGTTTTGTTATTGTAAATATTCAGTTCTTATTTTGGGATTTTCCCCATATTTGTACATGTACACAAGTTTGTACAGGTAATTGTATAGGTAATATATGGGATTTAGTACTAAACCCATTGACCCGGCCTTAAATTACCTTAGCTGTTCTGTTGATAGGCCGTTAAACCCCAACAAACAAACAAATTTAGGTTTGGCAAAATAATGTTTATATTAGTGAAACAGAACCCTTGTTTTTCTGCAATAGATGTTTACTAATTAAGTTAGTAAAATCCAATAGTGAATCCATCCTTACCAGAGCCAAACATCAACGGTGAATCTATCCTCACCAAGATCCAAACATCACAGTGAATCCATCCTCCCCCCACAATCCCAACATCCTGGTGAATCTATACTTACCAGGACCCAAACATCTATGATGAACCCATCCTATCAGTACCCAAACATCAATAGTGGGTCCATCTGTACCAGGACCCAAACATCGATGGTGAACACATCCTTACCAGGACCCAAACATCAATGGTGAATCCATTCTTACCAGGATCCAAACATCAATGGTGAATCCATTATTACCAGGATCCAAACATAAATGGTGAACACATCCTTACCAAGATCCAAACATCAATGGTGAATCCATCCTTACCAGGATGCAAACATCAATGGTGAATCCATTCTTACCAGGATCCAAACATAAATGATGAATCCATCCTTACCAAGATCCAAACATCAATGGTGAATCCATCCTTACCAGGATCCCAACATCAATGGTGAATCCATCCTTACCAGGATCCCAACATCAATGGTGAATCCATCCTTACCTGGATGCAAACATCAATGGTGAATTTATCCTCGCCAGGATTCAAACATCAATGATGAGTTCATCCTTACCATGATCCAAACATCAATGGTGAATTCATCCTCATCAGGATCCAATCAGCAATGGTAAATTTATCCTCACCAGGATCCAAACATTAATGGTGAATAAACCATCCATAATAGAATCCAAACATCAATGTTGATTTCCATCCTTACCAGGACCCAAACATCAATGGGGAATGTATTCTCGCCAGGATCCAAACGTTGATGATGAGTTCATCCTTACCAGGATCCAAACATCAATGGTGAATTCATCCTCATCAGGATCCAATCGTCAATGGTAAATGTATCCTCACCAGGATCCAAACAGTAATGGTGAATAAACCATCCTTACCAGGACCCAAACATCAATGGGGAATCCATCCTTGCCAAGACCCAAACATCAATGGGGAATTTATTATCACCAGGATCCAAACATCAATGGTGAATTCATCCTTAACCAAGACCCAAACAACAATGGGGAATCCCTCCTTACCAAGACCCAAACATCAATGGGGAATCCATCGTTACCAGGATCCAAACATCAATGGTGAATTCATCCTTAACCAAGACCCAAACATCAATGGGGAATCCCTCCTTACCAAGACCCAAACATCAATGGTGAATCCATCATTACCAGGATCCAAACCTCAATTGTGAATCCATCCTTATCAGGACCAAAACATCAATTATGAGTTCATCATTACCAGGATCCAAACATCAATGATGAATCATCCTTACCAGGATCCAAACCTCAATTGTGAATCCATCCTTATCAGGACCCAAACATCAATTGTGAGTTCATCATTTACCAGGATCCAAACATCAATGATGAATCATCCTTACCAGGATCCAAACCTCAATTGTGAATCCATCCTTATCAGGACCCAAACATCAATTGTGAGTTCATCATTACCAGGATCCAAACATCAATGATGAATCATCCTTACCAGGATCCAAACATCAAGTGTGACTCCATCCTCACCAGGATCCAAATATGAATGGTGAATCCATCCTACCATATACCATATAAACATGTTAAATTGGCAAGTCATACACACACAATCCGCCCATCAATCAATCCGTTGTGTCCATGTGACTGTCATCCATCAACCCAGGCATTCGTGACTATCAAACATCCATGGCATTCATTAAATCCGTCCGCAAGTACGTCAATCAATCAACCAACCAATTACCAATCAATCCATCAATTATTCGACCAATCAATCAATTCAAATCTACCCATGCCCAATCGTTTAATTTTCAATCAATCAATATAAAGTAAGCAAAGTTGTTAAAATGTTGGTGTGACTGGAGAAATGGAGCTTATGGGTTTTGCGATCAGTGTAGATCCAGATCAGCCTGCGCTTCCGCAATCTGATCAGGATCTGCACTGTTCGCCATCCCATGAATGAAACAGCGATAATGCTTCTAAAGTTCGTTATTTCTAACCTTAACAGCAATGTAGATTCGTATCAGGATACAGTTATAAGTGTGATATTTGTACAAGAGATACACTGGTCACAACTCCCATAAGCCCCATTTCTCCAGTCACAGCCACAAATTGCACTCACTATCCGACCCAAACACGTTTCACCCCTTGTAATCACGTTTCGCCCCTTGTAAATCGCGAGACAACCAATCAAACTTGTCAACGTGGTTTTCGCTCTTCAAAAAGGAGGTATCACACAGAAAATCCAAACATGGATTTGGGGAAATGTTTTATCAGTTTATTATTGTGCCTGTGCACTGTTCTGTATAACTCATTCGTAGACGGTAAGTTTATAATTATTAAAGTCTATTAAAATCGTTTCGATCTAAGAGTTGCGCACCTTGTCTGAGAAAACTACGTGCTAATTCGAGCTCTCTATTTATTCGTGGTTGGGTGGGGTACCGTGATTTGTCAGTTTGCTGTTTTATCCTGTTCCTCCCATCTTGAGCATTTAATCTATCTTCGTCACATTGGGATTTTTCTTCCATTCTTTACATATGATATTTTTCGTGCAAAATAAACGTGCATTTACCATTAGCGGATGTGTTAATTGGCGTTAGGCCATATAGCCCCAATTCTCATGGATTTGTGCCTTCTCATTGATTTGTGGCCCTAGAAAACAAGTTAATAAGAATAGCGTTAATTGAACATTATTTAAAAAATATATTTTAAGTTGTTTCCCACGTTTTTATACGCCCGTTTGAAAAAACGGGACGTATTATAAATGTATTCATCTTGTATGGGCGGGCGGGTGGGCACAGCTTGTCTAGTCACTTTTCTCATGGATTTGTGCCCCATAGCACATACATTCATATTGTGTGTCATATTATGATTAATTCCTGCAAATGTGTACATCAACATAAAGTTCAAACACTTGAATATGAGTGAACATAAGGAATTCGTAAAAAGTGTTATGTATGCAAGTCTTAGCGTCCCTAGAAATAACCCACCAAGTCACCTAATTGATCTCGAAACTTCTCATCAGGTTCGTGCCCTACAACTTTTTTTGCACATTTGACTGACATTCCTTGATCACACATACAATACTGAAGTGTTGCTGCCTAGATGCATTAAATTGACATATGGTGAAGTCCAGATTCACCTAGAAATCAACATATATCACATGTTATGCATAATTTGCGAACAAACCCTCTTCAGATTAAGGAAATATGTAGAAAAATCATAAAATATGTGGCAAATCACAATTGTATGTAATTGTAACTTAGAAAACCTTGGGAAACAACTTAAACTACCTGGTTAAAATAATTTTCAATTAACCCTATTCTTAGAATATGCTTATTCACTTGTTTGCTAGGGGCATGAATCAATGAGAAGGCACGAATCCATGAGAATTGGGGCTACTACAAGAGTCTACTTGATGGATTGTAACCAAATTTGGTATACATGTTTATCACGGCAAGCCGAAGAAGCTTATTGATTTTAAAAACTTTCCGATGACTTATCTCCCCTTGGCGGCCATTTTTATTTTTCGCACTGTATCCTTGTCCACGCAATAACTCAAGTTCTAATTCACCGCTCGTAACCAAATTCGGTATACATGTTTATCACAGAAAGGCGAAGAAGCCTATTGATTTTGAAAAGTTTCCGATGACTTGTCTCCCCTTGGCGGCCATTTTTATGCCACCGGTCTCGAAGAGCCGGGTGGCATATTGTTTTTGGTCTGTCTGTCCGTCTGTTCATCCTTACCGGAATTCCGAATGGAGACCTGGTTTGGCCCTCACATACGTCTTTGGCATTTTGTATGTGACAGTTGAATCTGGTTATACCCCTTATGTGAGTATTACGATTATTCGTAATCCTATTTTAGGGGAAGGGGCCAAGTGACTTTGGTGTGGTATGGACCTGCCACCAGGTCAGGTTATTCTAATTTCAGGGCTGAATATATTGTTTCTCGATGTAAATATTCCGTTCTGATTTTGGAATTTTCCCCCCAATGCAGCAGGTTAAAACGGGATCGAACCCGTTTGCCCGGCCTTACATGACCTTAGCTGTTGATAGGCCGTTAAACACCAATAAACAAACAAACTGTCCGTCCGTCCGTCCGTCTGTCCGTCCGGGCACACAATAGGATACTTATGGGGTAGGGGGCGTGGCCTAAGACAATGGGTTAGGGTTAGAACACAATGGAACTTAATCCGTACCCCGTAAGCCTATTGTGTCTTACGGGGTATTTACTTTGATCTTTTATATAGCAAGTACCCCCTAAGGTCCGAAATGTAAGTTCGTCCGTCCGTCCGTCCGTCCGTCCGTCACACTTTTCGGTTAACCACTTTGTCACAGTTTCTCAAATATGCTGCAGGTGGCATCCGCGTTCGACAGACGCATTTCTCGTTATACTTAATTTATTACATTATCACAGCCAAATTGGCTGTGATAATGTAATAAATTAAGTATAATAAAAAATAATAAATTTATCCTTAAATTGAAAATTTCTCCCTCAAAGTATACTTTGCTAGATAAGTATACTTTGCCATGTTGATGAAATCGGCTACTGGTAACCGTATGCTCTACATGTTGACAGGATTCCAATACGACTTTGTAACTTGTGGATCCAGCCTGAAGCTCTTAAACTCATATCACAGTGTGCGGCTACACTCACACGATGTCAAATATGGCTCCGGCAGTGGACAGCAGGTAAATATGGATTCAGTAAACAAACAATATATGTGGCTCAGGGATTCTGCTGGGGAAAATAAAAAAATCGCCACTTAAAAAAAAAAAGAGAGAAAATAATTTTTAATTTTTTATCGCCAATTGCGAAAGTGGCGATCGCCAGCGGAATCCCTGGTGGTTATGACTGGAGAAATAGGGCTTATGAGTTTTGTGACTAGTGCAGCTCCAGATCAAATAGCACACACATGTAGCCTGATAATGACCTATATTGCTTGTTCGAAGCATGACAGGTATTTCATTGATGGAATGGTGAACAATGCAGATCATGATCTACACTGGTCGCAAAACCTATGAGCCCAAATTTCCCAGTCACAGCCACATATATGAGATAGGTTTTGTACCTAAGAAGATATCTGAGGGAAATATTTACTGTAAATGACGTCGAAAGTTGATGAAATGTTCAGAGCAAATGTCACATTTGCTATCAAAATTTAACAATCACGTCATTTACAGAAAATATACATTATTTTCCATTTCAGTCTGTGACAGCAGTCAGTGCCTCGGACGATCACAACAGTTATTGGCAAGTCCAGGCAAAAACCGGAGCAGCATGTATACGAGGGTAGGTTATCATTTCTTTCTGTTCATTGCAGAATGCATGGTTTATGTCCTTGGGGTTAGAACACTTGACTTCAAACCTCGTCTTGGGCAGACTTATGTTGGTTGCCACCGTCGTTAACCAATTAAAGATACAATTATAGTACATGTAATATGAAACTTTTTTGGGCGAAAACATTCTATTTTCCTTATTTCATCTCAAAAGCATATGTTGTTACCACTAATTTGAACCGTCTCGACGAGACGGTTCAAATGAGTGGTAACAACATATACCTTTATGAATAAATAAACAAAATTAGATTTTTTCAACAAAAATTATCGTATCCTAAGACTGAAATTGGTTATCCGTGTATTTAGTTTCCATTATGTGATAGGGATCGGTTGTGGCCTAGGGGTTAGAACGCCTGACTTCCCGTCCGGAGGTCGTTGGTTCAAACCTCGTCTTGGGCATAAAAAATGCTTTCATTGTATTTCCATCCCATTCATGGTCTTTCGGATGAGTCTTTGACCTTAGCTGTTGCTGGGACGTTATAGCCCTTCACTTTAATTCGTCCAATCATGATGTCACATCAATGTTACTGAATAGCATCCTAATTGACATAGCATAAGCGAGCCACATTTGTTAAACGAAACCTACGTTTTGCTTGAAAATGATGTAACTAAGAAAACAAATTAGATTTGGAAAATTCCCATAGGAAAATCTTTTTTTCGCAATGAAATCAATATTTGATGGCATTTCCTGAAATAATTCTTTTTTGGGGAGGGTGACTTTTGTTATTGATGAAAAAGTACTTACTTTTAAATATTTTTTAGATTTAATGTGTTTAATGGCCAAATGTTCGTCGGTAGCAAAACGTGGAACAGACAGTAATGTACCTTGTGGAGGTTGGGAGCATACAAAGGGTAATTGAACAATAGGAATCCCGATATCCCTGGTTTGACCCTCAAGTACAATTTGGGTACATTAAAGCCCCTATACGGCTCAAGTTGTCGAATTTGGCCTCCTATTGGGTTTTCCCACACATAAATCCAACAGGTTTCTATTTACACACACTTTGAAACTGTTTGCATTCATTTTGGTACAAAAATGAGTTTGTAGTCGATGAAAATATCAATATTTGTTGATAAACAAACAGCAGGTGCGTGTTTCAAATCCCGATCGATTTTCCGATAGACGCTCGGGTCAACTCCCCGATTTCGCGGCCGATGAATTCCGATAGCCAGAGTTTATCGACTCGCTTCCGAGCCGAAGCCGTTGGGTTACGGAAATTAAATTGTCAATATTGACATTTTGCACTGAGTGGTACACAAAACAAGTTTTTGTTGTCTTCACATTGCGATTAAGATGTAAATCTCAAGACTTGAGATGTATCTATTAGTCAGTATATGTTAGTTTTGTGTACTAAATCAGTTGCCAAACATGTTTTTGTGTTTGAAAAAATCTGAAAATTGTATATGCTGAGCCGTTCAGGGCCTTTAAGAGTTTAATCCAGTTGTACCCATTATAAAAGTAATAAGATAAAATAGTACTTTTGGGGGGTGGAGCTAAGTGACTGGTGTGGTAACGTACCTGGCACCAGGTCAGATTCTAATTTCAGTGCTGAATACATATTTTTTCTGTAAATATTCAGTTCTGATTTTGGGATTTACCCCCCATAACAAAAGGTAATTCAGCCTTAAATGACCTTAGCTGTTGATAGGCCATTAACACACCAATACATCAATCAACGAAACCTCATATTGTTCATTTGTAGCATAAAAATAGCTGGCTACAGTCTTTTGACATCAAGGCTTGGGAATGGTAATAATTTCTCAGTTATATTAAAAATGTAGTTTTCCAAGATTTTACACACTGAATGTGTCCCTGTTTCAAAGTATACTTTGAGGGAGAAATCATTTATTTTTCCTGAAATGCATTTTTTCATATAGAACTAACGACTGCATATATTTGATGATTAAAAGTATGCAGAATTATTATACTGAATTTATTACATTATCACAGCCAAAATGGCTGTGATAATGTAATAAATTCAGTATTTTAATAAAAATTAATAAATTTCTCCGAAAATTGAAAATTTCTCCCTCACAGTATACTTTGCTAGATAAGCATACTTTGCAATTTTGATGAAATCTGCTACAGATAACACACATAATTATGACCTTAACTGTTACCGTGATGTTAAACCCATACATTTTCACTTTGTGTTGCAGGAATCCAATAAAATGCGGCCAGACAATTTGATTGACCCAGTTACATACACTGCAGCCCTTTGTAGCGGTCTTTGCAAACAGAGCAGATCCAGATGAGTCGGCTCGGCACACGAGCCGTCTCATCTGGATCTGCACGTTTTGAAAGTAATTTTCATATTTTTAAGGGAAAAAACACACCCTTTTCATAATTCAATAATTTTGTGACTATTGGATTGGTTGGAATATTAACTCTTTGCGGTGAAAATAACATCCAACAAATTATGAGTATGTTTCTTCTTTCCCTCTGTAAATATGTCTTGGAATTTCATTAGAATAGAGGACGCAATTCTAATGAAATTCCAAGACATATTTATATAAAGGACAAATAAAAGAAAATATACTGAATTGTCATCTGCTATTTTTGAACTATTTATTTAGCACAAATTTCCCAGCATGCAAAGAGTTAACATATCAAGGTCATTTGCAGTTATTTCATGGTGAAACGGTTAAAGTACAACCTCTGTTTCAGGAATCCAGTAAAGTGCGGTCAGACGATACGATTGACCCACATACAGACGGGCCGTAACTTGCACAGCCATCATTTCCAGTCCCCGCTCTCCCATAACCTGGAGGTCAGTGCCTTCGGCGACAGCGGTGAAGGAGACGAAGGTAAGGTGGATTCCAACCACAGAGCTCCAGATAAGCTGCGTATTTGCGTAAATACCCAATTAAAATTGCCAAAAACCGAATTGAAATCAGAAGTAGCGAGTATCAAAAAGCAAAAACAAATTTGTGGTACCTTTATCATGCTACAGAAAACAATAACCATACCACAAATATAGCATATTTTTCTTATTTTCCATGAAAACACATCTTGGTATTTCATTAGAAAATGCCAAGACATGTTTTTATTTCGAAGCAAACTATTCAATAATTGCTGTCTGTTGATGTGTAAACAGTAGTGTGATTTTATTTTACCCAATTAAAGTATTAAAATACCTAATTGCTTCAGATAGGATGGAGTGAAAATACTCAATTACTAATTCCTTATCTGGAGCCCTGTAACCAGGAGCCCGGTTTCACTAAACTTTGTACGACTAAGAATTTCATAAGTGCAAAATTGAAGTTTCCAAATATTAAACTTTTTGTGGATATGCTGTGTATTTGTAGTTTATAGAAAATGGTAGCAGTAGGTGACCACTTTAATGTGAGAAAGAAATTCATAAAAATCTTCGTACAAAGTTTAGTGAAACGAGCCCCAGATAAAATGCGTATTCATGTATTTTATAGATTACCCGAATATGAAGATTTTCAAAATTGGGATTACAAAATCTAGGCTGGCTCTAGAATTTTAGAATTAGTAGCCAAAATGAACTGTTAGTGCAAAAAAAAACAATACACCTTTACATTTGATCCAATACCACTGTATTTATAAAACATAGTACTTTTTCAAATGACTTTCAAAATTTTATGTAGCCAGAAAGGCCGTTTCTGAAATATTAGCAGCCAAATGGCTGTTTTAGTAGCAAAATTGCTATTTTCATTCCCCGCCCCACCCATTTTCCACCATGACAAAGTTCAAGGTCAAATTTCAATCAGTATATGTGTGCGCATTTCTCCTTTCCCCTGTAACTTCTTTACTGTTCGAGCGATAGACTTGAAATTAAATGTAAATGATCAACCACCGAAGCGATGGGATGCATGTCATCGGCAGAGTTCTTGTAAATATCGTATAGCAATGTATTTCATGGGCTCCTATATGATAAGTGTTGCTACCTGTGAACAGAGCTCCAGATAAGCTGCGTATTTGCTTAAATATCCAATTAAAATTCCCAAAAACCCAATTGAAATCCGAAGTAGCGAGTATCAAAAAGCAATAAATAAATTGTGGTACCTTTATCATGCTGCAGAAAACAACAAACAGATCACAAATATAGCATATTTTTCTTATTTTCCACGACAACACATCTTGGTATTTCATTAGAATTGTCTCCAAGGAGACAATTCTAATGAAATGCCAAGATATGTTTTCATTTCGAAGCAAACTATTCAATAATTGCTGTCTGTTGATGTGTAAACACTAGTGTGATTTTATTTTACCCAATTAACATTTTGAAATACCCAATTGCTTCAGAAATGATGGAGTGACAATACTCAATTACTAATTCCTTATCTGGAGCCCTGCCTGTGAATCAGTTTCCTGTATGCAACTAAACACAATGTGTCTGTTACTGGAGAAATGGGGCTGGCTAATTTTGTAACCAGTGTAGATCCAGATCTGGTCAAGTTCTACACTGGTCACAAATTTGACAAGGCCTATTTCTCCAGTCACAGCCACCAATCATCTTCATAGCTTATCGTTTCCACAGAGATGGGCTGTGGCCTAGGGTGTATGGCATTGTACTTCCATGCTGGAGGTTGGGAGTTCAAATACTTTCATAGTATTTCCATCCCACTCGTCTGTCGGATGAGACTTTAAACTGTGGTCCTGTTTCTATATGACCTTAGCTGTTGCTGGGACGTTAACCCTTTCAACACTACTTATACCTCTATAGTGGTGTTTGCAAACAGTGTAGATCCAGATGAGTCGGCGTGAAACGAGCCGTCTCATCAGGATCTGCACTTTTTGCAAATAATTGTCATTTTTTTAGAAAGAAAATACACCACCTTTTATTAAATGAACTTTGATGATTGGATTGGTCCTTAAATTAACATGTCATGGTTCATTCCAGTTATTTAGGGTTAATAGCTTATCGTTTCCACAGGTGACAACTGGGTAGTGGTATGCAGTGGAGAATTTTGGAGCCGCAAGGAGAAAATGAGATTTAAGAACGTCGTTACCGAATAGTAAGTTTGAGTGTTTCACGATCGGGATGAATGTTACCAATCAAACACGACATTGATGTCAAGCATTGATTATTCTATCAGGCTGCAATATACAGACATTAAACTATATACAATAAAATAAAACTACTGTAATATTCGGACACCATTTATTGTAGGAAACGCATATAAATATCTGGTTTCCCACAACAAAGTGTCCCAATGTTTAGGGTATGTTTGGTTGTACTGGTTTTACGCAATAACAATATTTTGGATACAATTTGTTTTGGGAAAATAGGGGTTTCCCAAAATAAATGGTGTCCGAATATTTAGTGTTATTGCAGTACTTGCAAACTGATTAATCTTTTTAGATGTAAATGCACTGAAAATAGCACCCTTTAAAGGTACATGCCCACGCAGCAGGTTACACTGTACTACTACTTTTCATTTTCTGTCATGCCTTATATGAGCCATTTGTCTACCCACTAACCAGTTATTTTTAATTACGGCGCGTGTTAATTGGTGTTAAATCGCATTTTATATGCCGCGACCAGAAAGGGTATTTTCCGACCTCGTGCTATTTTTACCAACACGCGTCACGTGACACGGTCAATCATATCACATCTTTGACATGCGCAGTGAAGTATCGGAAGTTGAGAAGAAAAATCTCTGTTCGAGTCCAAATCTAAATCTCCACGTAACTCTTTCCATTTGGTGATCTGGTCGCCAATATTAACCACTCTCTCTCTCTCTCTCTCTCTCTCTCTGTACTGCCCGTCCCTCAGACATTTCGCATTTTTTTGGCCGACGCTGTTTCATACAATTACCGTCTTGGACGTTTCGACATGTTGATATTCTTGTTTACATATTGGGAAGCCTACTGACGCGCGTAGTATACTGCGCATGCGCACCGCAAGCCGTGATGTGAAAGTCGTCGTCCCCGCACATTATCAAAATAGACTGTTACCGCCGCGCGTCGCTAACAGTAAATTGATAATTAATAAATGATTATATTTGTATAGCGGGCACTCGTAATATTTAGAACTGGTGGAATAGTGACATAATTATACACTTATTTAATTCCTATAAAGAACATTTTGTGCCTACTGCGTGGGCATGTACCTTTAAAGGCACCGTGTCAAATGATGTTGTAGATATATTTACATATTTTGTCAAACGTATCTGCATGTTGTCAATATAGAGAATAGTAGGTTAGTGCCGTGAATGGGAAAAAATATCCGGCAAGGCTCAATAATTTCTTTATTTCTCATCAGAAGTATATGTTGTCACCACTCATTTGAACCCACCACTCATTTGAACCGTCTCACCGAGACGGTTCAAATGAGTGGTCACAACATATATTTTGGTTCAGAAATAAGGAAAATAGATAGAGAATAGTAGGTTAGTGCCGTGAATGGGAAAAAATATATTTTTTCTCATTCACGGCACTAACCTACTATTCTATTTATCCCGTCAACACCTACAAATGGCTGCAACATGGACAAATTGTATTGACTGGATATCAAAAATGTTTCACGGCACCGTGTTTCACGGCACATACGCACTGTGTTGACGGGATAAATTCAATACTATGTGTGTTTGTGGTTGTTCATTTCCTGCACAGTAAATGACATATCAGTAAAATGCAATCATTTTTATGTCCCCACCACCGCATGTAGTGTTACCCGTACGTACGTCCCGAAACTTTAATGCTCGGGTAAATGTCTTAATACGATTGTCCCGCCCCTGCTAAGCCCAGGCTCATGGTCACATACTCTGTGCATTTTAAACCTCGGGTAAATGTCTTATAATTTCTGTTTCCTTGCACAGATCTGCTTGATATTTTACACATGCATTACTCTAATGGTCCTCTACCGCCCTGTGCCAAATCCAAGATTGTCTCGCTCCTGCTAAGCCCAGGGTTAAGGTCACATACTTGGTGTGTTTGAAACCTTAACACTCGGGTAAATGTCTTTATAATGTCCGTTTCCTTGATTGGATCTGCTTGATAATTCACACACACATTGCTGTAATGGTCCTCTACCACCCTGTGACCAACCACGATTGTCCTGCCCCCGCTAAGCCCAGGGTCAAGGTCACATACTTAGTGCGTTCAAAACTCGGGGTAAGTGCCTTATAATATTAGTCCGTTTCCTTGCATGGATCTGCTTGATATTTCACACACCCATTGCTCTGATGGTCTGTTTTCATGCTGTGACAAATCCATGCTTC
Organism: Conchocele bisecta; assembly: GCA_029237695.1. Lineage (NCBI taxonomy): Eukaryota > Metazoa > Mollusca > Bivalvia > Lucinida > Thyasiridae > Conchocele > Conchocele bisecta. The sequence continues at coordinate 65,375,642 of CM055280.1, forward strand.
TCTGCCCTCTGTGTTTTCAAATGTGCCTCGTTTTCTTCGACTGCCAGCGGGGGCATTCGTGTGCCAACAGGCCACATTTCTAGTATTTGATAAAAACAATGCATTTATGTAGTAATTTCCAATAACCTCCGAAAGGAAGCACATTTAATACACATTCAGCCCTTGAATATAATGCATTGTTTTAAAGTCACTCTTTTTATTAAATTTTCGACCACATGGTCTTTATCAAAATAGTATGAAAATGTATCGGCAGTGACATAGGACGGCCGATACATTTTCATACTATTTTGATAAAGACCATGTGGTCGAAAATTTAATAAAAAGAGTGACTTTAAAACAATGCATTATATTCAAGGGCTGAATGTCTCGAGTCAAACTGACGGGCCTTTTTATAGTGCCACTATATGTGGCTTTGACTGGAGAAATAGGGTTTATGGGATTTGTGATCACTGTAGCTCCTGATTAAATAGCACACTCCTGTAACCTGACAATGAACCATATTGCTCGTTAGAAGCCGGACAGGTGTTTCATTGATGGAATGGTGAACAGTGCAGATCCAGATCAGCCAGCCTGTGCATCTGCAGTCTGATCAGGAGCTACACTGGTCACAAAACCCATAAGCCTCATTTCTCCATATTTATTGCATTGTGTCTAATTTCAGTTATTTACACGTGGCGGGTGACACGTTTGGTCGGCCCATCAATGGCCAGCGTGAAGTGAGCGGCTATCAATCGCCGAATGATCTAAATTACTGGCAAGCGATGGAAGGCATCTACGTGACACCGAGCGATGAACCTTATGGGACGTACAGACCAGATATATCGTCGGGGCATACTCATGACGAATTTTAACTTACACATACTTGTGTGCTTTCTTTTAACTTAGTTCTTTCATTAACATTGAAGGTCAGGAATTGTTTTCGATTTTTATGAAAATTTCAGGATAAAAACGGAAATATAAACTTTTTTATTTGTTGATCTTCAGCGTGTAATTTATGTAAATTTCCTATCAATGAAAGCACTGTTACAATGTTTCATTATATTTCACTATCTGTTGAGTGATCAGAATGACTGACGTCTGTGTGTCTGTCCATGTTGAATCTGTGTTGTTTTTAAATACAATGCAACCTCCCTAAACCAGACACCCTAGGAGGGTGGGTGGCAGGTGGGAACACGCGATGGGTAATTTAACGATCGCGATTCATCCTTACCGGAATCCCGACTGGAGACCTGGTTTGGCCCTCACATATGTCTTTGGCATTTTGTATGTGACATTTGAATCTGGTTATATCCCTTACGGGAGTATTACAATATTCGTAATCCTATTTTAGGGGAAGGGGCCAAGTGACTTGGTGTGGTATGGACCTGGCACCAGGTCAGGTTATTCTAATTTCAGGGCTGAATATATTTGTTCTCGATGTAAATATTCCGTTCTGATTTTGGGATTTTCCCCCCAATGCAGCAGGTTAAAATGGGATCGAACCCGTTTGCCCGGCCTTACATGACCTTAGCTGTTGATAGGCCGTTAAAACACTAATAAACAAACAAACAAACACCCTGGGAGGTCCCCAAGGTGTCCGGTTTAGACAGATTACACTGTAATTCAGGTATATGCGCCATCAACAATATGTTTCCGTGCTTTGCAATCATGAACAGACATTACCATTCGAGACGAGTAACAACGAAATGCTTCGAAATGAAGGAAATGTGGGTTTTCCGGGTGCCTGGTTTAGTTATCTTCAACCATCGGTCAACCTGACCATCACATGCTCCTTTATCACCATTCATACTTTCATTACATATCCCACACATGTGGTCCTCGTGCCCAATGGTCGGGATCATCAAATTACTTTATAAGCTCTGTAAGTGAACATATATCTCTACAACCAAAAGCTGGACCGACTTGCAAAATGAGAAAAATACTAAAAACACAACAACAATTGTATCCCTTGTTATAATGTTAGTGTTATGATCCAGCAGTCTCCTGGGGACCATTTCACTAAACCTCGTACGACTAAAATGTTTGTAAGTGCAGATTTAGAATAGTCTGTAAGTTTCAATTGATGTCTTTACATTTATTGAGCATAGGCTGCATATGCAGCCTATGCTCAATAAATGTAAATACAATAATTGTTTACAAGAACACATTATTAATGTGAAATTTACAGACTATCATAATTTTGCTCTTACGAACATTTTAGTCTTACGAAGTTTAATGAAACGGGCCCCATGTGATTTTATATCGTTTTCGAAAATGGTCACAAAATTGTATGGAATACAAAGTACTAGGTCACTTGGCCGTCATATTATGTATCATTGTCCAATTGTAGTCGAAATATGTCGCGTGGTTCATGTTCGTGTATCGCTCCAGATAAGGAAATAGTAATTGAGTATTTTCTCACCATCATATCTGAAGCAATTGGGTATTTCAAAATGTTAATTGGGTAAAATAAAATCACACTACTGAATAAAACAAGTCTTGGCATTTCATTAGAATTGTAGAAATACCAAGATGTGTTTTCATGGAAAATAAGAAAAAAATATTCTATATTTGTGGTCTGTTTATTGTTTTCTGCAGCATGATAAAGGTACCACAAAATTGTTATTGCTTTTTGATACTCGCTACTTCTGATTTCAATTGGGTTTTTGGTAATTTTAATTGGGTATTTAAGCAAATATGCAGCTTATCTGGAGCTCTGTACATGTATTGTGCGTGTTTGCAATCTCAATTGAAGCGTCTATGTGATGTTGTGTTTGAATATATTGTGTTTGAAAGTTATTTTGGGTGTCGACAAGCTGTTGTGTTTTATGTCCTAAGACAATCTAGTGATCAAACAAGCCGAAGAATGTCATAATATTGTACATGTATTAACAATTGTGTATCATTTGTCACAATGTCACGTCACTTCATTATATTGTCACTTGCACAGTGGAACTTCTCTAAACTGGACATGGTGTAAATTACCCATGTGCATTCACATTACGAGACGTCTCATCCCACTTTCCCAATGTTTGCAAACAGTATAGATCCAGCACATAATGAGCATCCAGCTCGTAATGAGCTACCGTATCTCGTCCGTCTTTCCCAATGTTTGCAAACAGTGTAGATCCAGCTCATAATGAGCATCCAGCTCGTAATTAGCTACTGTATCTCGTCCGTCTTTCCCAATGTTTGCAAACAGTGTAGATCCAGATGATCCGGCTCTAGTATGAATCTATTTTAAAACAAATTTCAAATGTATTCACTAGTGTAATAAATATTCAAATGAGATCCTGGTGTAATAAATATTCAAATGCGATCACGAGTGTAATAAATAAATTGGTATTTGACGGCCTATCAACAGCTAAGTTCATTTAAAGCCGGGCCAACGGGTTCATTCCCGCATGTAACCTGTTGCATTGGCAGGAAAATACCAAAATCAGAACGGAATATTTACATCAAAATAAATAAAAATTCAGCCCTGAAATTAGAATAACCGGTCCTGCTATCTGGTTCATATAACACCAAAGTCACTTGGCCAACTTCCCCTAAAAGTAATACGATTAGGAATAATCGTATTACTCCTACAAGGGGTATAACCAGATCTAACCCTCGCATACAAGAATGCCAAAGACGTACCCCGAGGACCAAACCAGGTCTCTGTTCATGTTTCAGATAAGGATGAATCCCGATCGTTAAATTACCCATCAAATACCCCCAACCACTTAACTCACTAGTGTAATAAATATTCAATAATGAATATTCAAATGGGATCAATAGTGTAATAAATATCCAATAAGGAATATTCAAATGGGATCACTAGTGTAATAAATATACAATAATGAATATTCAAATGTGATAACTAGTGTAATTATTTAATAATTAATACACAAATGGATCACTAGTGTAATAAATATTCAAATGGGATCACTAGTGTAATAAATATTCAAATGGAATCACTAGTGTAATAAATATTCAATAATGAATATTCAAATGTGATAACTAGTGATCCCATTTGAATATTCATTATTGAATAATTACACTAGTGTAATTATTTAATAATGAATATATAATTATTCAATAATGAATATTCAAACGGGATCACTAGTGCAATAAATATCCAATAATGAATATTCAAGTGGGATCACTAGTGCAATAATATCCAATAATGAATATTCAAATGGGATCACTAGTGCAATAATATCCAATAATGAACATTCAAATGGGATCACTAGTGCAATAATATCCAATAATGAATATTCAAACGGGATCACTAGTGCAATAATATCCAATAATGAATATTCAAATGGGATCACTAGTGCAATAATATCCAATAATGAACATTCAAATGGGATCACTAGTGCAATAATATCCAATAATGAATATTCAAATGGGATCATTATTGAATATGTACACAAGTGATCCCATTTGAATATTCATTATTGAATAATTATTACAGTATTATTCACATTTGAAAATTAATTATTGGATATTTATTACACTAGTGATCCACTCTAATACAAAAACAACAATGTATTGTTTCATGTTCAGTTTATTTGATGAAAAAAAACCAAATAGAATCTTATTAAAACATGATAAACTGATAACCAGCCTTTTCTTCTTAATAACATTAAGAGTTTGCGCCAGCATGTACATATATGCATACACCAACGCAGTGCCACCAGTCGCATTTCATCCTACGACCGACGAGCGGTACCTTGGGAATAAGAGACGAGCTTAGATCCTGATCACGTAGCACAGATGAACAGTAATGGTGATTTTGATCAGACAATCATATCCAAAGTACGAGTACATGCATTTATCAGGATCTACACTGGTCACATATTCAGTGAAGAGGTATCCAGTTAGCGCCAGGATTTCAGTAAAATGCTAATATCTAACCCTTACACTGCTGAATTAAATTTTGTCATTTGCCGATTATTTTCCATTTTTCTCATCAAAACATCGTTTGACAGCACTTTAGAATCATTTCCAATGGAAATGATTCTAACGTGCTGTAAAACCATGTTCTTATTGAGAAAGAAGATAAAATATAAAACAATAGCAGACGACAATTTTTGTTTCCCCGTTACGGTATTCTAAAGGTTAATAATAATAAACAGCTGAAGTTGCACCATTCAAATTATTTCCCCAACATTTAATCCCATGGCTGCTGACACTCGTTGAACATTTGAAAATGCAACATGCATTATTCTATTCAAATATACTATCACTGAATTCAGACTTTCATGTCGAATTTTCACCCATGATTGATTGGTGCAGCTTAACTTCTACTACACATGTACACTAAACACCGGCATAAATGAATAAAGTCGGTTAGACCAGTTTTATCAATAAATCACAAGTCGGGCGACATTCATGACGTTGGAATTGGCAGAATTTGTCAGGTTTAACCCTTACACAATGATGAATTCAATGTCGCCTGCTACGTATTGTTTAGTGTGACATTTTTTCTCATCAAAAACATGTTTTGACAATTTAGAGTACACGATTCTAAAGTGTCGTAAAACAAAGTTTTTACAGAGAAAGAAGAACAAATATAAAATAACAGCAGACGACAATTTACGTTTCCCACATTATAAGGGTTAATGTCATATTGCTTAGTTTCACTGTACAACTAAGCAACGTGATGTTAAACGGACAAACTGCAAATTCCAACGCCGATGATGCGATAAAAGTAGTTCTAAGGAAAGTTAATCTCCACATTCACGTATACGTCATACTAACATGCAAGTATACTGTGTGAAACTAGGAGATGATATCGACGAACATATAGAAAACAAGGTGTGTACATACAGCAATTAACCAACATATACTGCTTGTATAACAGGATTAATTGAATCATTGGATGGGTTTTTACATCAGTAGCCTATTTCACCAACATTGCAACGTATACTTTTCTAGCAAAGTGTACTTTGAGGGAGAAACATTTAAGGATAAATTTATTAATTTTCATTGTACTGAATTTATTACATTATCTGTGATAATGTAATAAATTCAGTATAATAATTCAGCATACTTTTAATCATCAAATATATGCAGTCGTTAGTATTAATGCATTTCCGGAAAAATAAATTATTACTCCCTCAAAGTATACTTTGCTAGAAAACTATACTTTGCAATATTGATGAAATCGGCTACTGCATAACATGTACAGACGATTCTCCAAAATAATTATTCATTTAAATGTCTTCATTCACCTGTTATAGAGATATTGTATTTTCATTATGTGAACATGGTGAATAGATATTGTATTTTCATTATGTGAACATGGTGAATACAAAGGACAAAATATTCATGAAATTCATATTCATGAAGTAATCGTGACAATGGACTCGCCTTACATAAAGACTTAACAAAAACAGTAAGCAATACACGCATGAACTTTTAGTACATACATCACATGATTCAGCATTAATAGAAAATATGAATTTTAACCCTTAGACTGTTACTCGCAACAATTGTCGTCTGCTGTTGCTTTTATATCTTATTTCTCAATAAAAACATGGTTTGACATTTCCAATGGAAATGATTCTAAAGTGCTGTCAAACCATGTTGTAAATTATTCTAAAGTGCAGTCAAAGCATGTTTTTGATGATAAAACTGGAAAATAGAAAATAAACAGCAGATGACAAAATAATTGAGATAGCGGTCTAAGGGTTAACATGTATATAAAATTTGTCTTGTTTGTTGTTTACATGATTTAAACTTAAATGATATGAAAATGCGGATTTAAAATGCAGTTTTATAGCCGTTCAAATCTTCAACACGATTGATCTGTAATCATTCTGGTTCACGATTGATCGACTGAACTCTTTGCATGCTAGCGGCGAAAATATCCGCCAAACAAATTAGGAGTATATGTTTTATTTCTCTCTGTAAATATGTCTTGAAATTTCATTAGAATCGAGTCCGCAGGACTCGATTCTAATGAAATTCCAAGACATATATTTACGGGGAGAAATACAAGAAAATATGATGAATTTTTGTCCACTAGTTTTGAACTATTTATAGCCCACAAGTTTATAGCATGCAAAGAGTTAATGGTGTTTTACATCCATTCAACAACAAGGTCATATATTATACAGTTCTGCATCAAGAACTTTATAGTGTCATCGTCTACATGTGTAAATTATAGGGCGGTAAGGATTACATCATAGAATTTGTGGAAATCTGTGAACAACGAGTTTTGTACAGAGATGATCACCAATGAATGGAACATTATAGAAACTTAACAATATCCCTTGGGTAATGATATATTTATGACATGTATGACAAACCTGCGACAAAGGATAAATGTATGGTCCATGGACAAACGTTATACGGTAGGGCATGCCACAACGAAATAGCAGCTTATTTTATTCCGCAAATACTAATTCACCTAAATTGATTCATAAGGCTGTGCAAGGAGTGGCCACCACCCTATTTGTACACAGCCATGTCTACTTATTCTGCAAGTAGCCACATATTGTCACACAACTTACACAAATGTTAATTCTATATTGACACAGCAACCAATTCCATGCTTGGCTAGCCATTAAACACCATTCAAGAATTTGAATATTTATCTTCTGCCATTTCTATCCAGTCAGGCGAGTTGTACGAGCGTTTATAGACAACACTATATTTCACCTCGGTCATAATGAGAAGAGTTCTCTATAGACAAAGCCATAATTGTCTCTTGTCGTCGTTTGGTGAGAGCGTTTATCGAAGCTGCCGTATTTATTCTGCTATGTATTTCCTCTGTCATAATGAGAGGGTTGTCCGATTGTATACAAACACATAGTTCTCTGTCATAATTCAGTAAATTGCATTTATAGATGATACTTTATTTCACTCGGTCATAATTCATTGAGTTACCGAAGTGTTTACAGACGACGCCGTATTTCACTCAGTCATAATTCGGCGAGTTTCCGGACCGTTTATAGACGACGCCGTATTTCACCATATATTTCCTCACAAAGTCCTTCGCCTTCGATTTCACGTTCTCATTAACCTCCAGGTCCTCGACATGTCTGCAATGCTTCAGTTCCTTCGCCATCACATGGTGGGTCAGCTGCAATATGGACAATATCAGTAGAGCTCTATTTAAGGTGCGTAATTTGACCAACTTGGGGTGGAATTGTGTTATTTCTTCATCAAAAATGGCAAGTTGGGAGTGCTTTAGAATCGTCTCGTTGAGACGATTCTAAAGCACTCCCAACTTGCCATTTTTGATGGAGAAATAAGAAATTTACCTCCAAATTACGCACCTTAACTGGAGCTCTGATCAGGCTTTAGATATAGAGTTCATCAGGCAAGGCTACGAATTGATTATGAATTTTAAGGCTCGCCGAGGAATTCCTACTGTTTCCGAATCGAGTCTGATGGACTTGTTATCAAAATACACACATGTAGAAACTTTTGATATCAAGTTTATCAAACGTATAAAGTGAAGGGTTTAACGTCCCACCAACAGCTAAGGTCATATAGAGACAGGACCACAGTTTAAAGTCTCATCCGACAGACCAATGGGATGGAAATACTATGAAAGTATTTTGATGCCCTAGGCGAGGTTTGAACCCACAACCTCCGGATTGGAAGTCGGGTGTGCTAACCCCTCGGCCACAATCCATCCCTCAAATGTATAAAACGTAGGAATTCCGAGGCTTGCCATGGATTTCCTATCGTTTCTGTACCAAGCCCAATACCGTTTCTGAGCCTAGTGTATCACGTCTACCAGGCAAGGCTAGGAAACGTGTAGGAATTCCGAAACATGCCAATAAATTTCTACCGAGCCGAGTATGATTAACATGAAAAAGAGATTACCAGGCTAGTGGGGTTTTTTTTATATCAAGCTTAGCCCTTAGACCGCTACACACAACAATTGTCGTCTGCTGTTGCTTTTATATCTTGCCTTATTTCTCAATAAAAACATGGTTTGACAGCACTTCAGAATCATTTCCAAACATGTTTTTGATGATAAAAATAGAAAATAAACAGCAGACGACAAAAAATTAAGATAGCGGTGTATGGGTTAATAGGTGTAGAAAATCTAAGGCTAATTCCTACTGTTTCTGAGCAGAGTCTGATGGATTTGACAGAGAATACCAGGCTAGTGTTTTTTGATATCAAGTTTATCAGACATGGTTAGGTAATGTCTAGGAATTCCTATTGTTTCTGCAATGCTCCAGATAAGCTGCGTATTTGCTTAATACCAAATTAAAATTGCCAAAAACCCAATTGAAATCAGAAGTAGTGAGTATCAAAAAGCAATTACAATTTTGTGGTACATTTATCATGCTGCAGAAAACAATAAACAGACCACAAATATAGCATATTTTTCTTATTTTCCATGAAAACACATCTTGGTAATGAAATGCCAAGACATGTTTTCATTTCGAAGCAAGCTATTCAATAATTGTTGTCTATTGATGTGTAAACAGTAGTGTGATTTTATTTTGCCCATTTTGAAATACCCAATTGCTTCAGAAATTATGGGAGTGACAATAATCAATTACTAATTCCTTTATATCTGAAGCCATGAACATTATTTCATATTTGACCGATGGCATAAAACATGATCTGACAATTAGAATACCAGCCTAGTGTATGTTGATACCAAATTTATCAGGCAAGGCAGAAATGTATAGGAATTCCGAGTCAAACTATTTCTGTAAAATCGCAGATGTTCTTAGGTAGAAAATCACATTGTCTAATTGGCAATTACCTTCCTGGCGAGGTGCTTGAAGTCGTCTGTGGATGTGATGCGACCCTCCTTACAGTCGTTCTTGCGGAACGGGTTCAGACACACGACGATCCACGAGGACATCTGTAACAGGCATAGTGTACGTCTAGACAGTGTTCACGCATAGTACGTACTGTCTCTAATTATAGTGTCGTGTCACTGTCTAACTAGTGTATCGTCTAAATTAGTGTACGTTGTACGACTGTCTCTAAACACATAGTGTACTCTATGTCTCTATCACATCTACATTGTACGTTTACTGTCTATAACAACATAGTGTACGTCTAACACTAACAAGTGTAACGTCTTATGGGGTCTCTAACACATAGTACGTCTATGTGTACGTCTACTGTCTCAACACATAGTGTACGTCTACTGTCTCTAACACATAGTGTACGTCTACTGTCTCTAAACCTTTCAATACTACAGACCACTTTTGTCATGTTTTTCAGTTCTTACTTGGTATGAAATAAATTATTCTAAAATAAAACATTTGTACAGATTCAGTCATTAAATAAATATAATTAATGTATACACAAATGGAAAAGTATTTAGCAAGATTAAGTATACTTAGCAATTTTCGTGAAATCGGCATCCAGATAAGTAGATGTGACTGTCGCCATGGTAACCAGCCTACCTTGCTCTTAAAGGCCTCCTTGAGTTTCTTGGAGTCGCTGGACGTATCTGCGGCCGCCGTCGTCGTCTTTCTCTTACTCGACTGGAAGTAAACAAGTTATAGTTATCTTAATAACCCTAAATATTCAGACACAATTTATTCTGAGATTTGATTTATTGGTGTTTAACAGCCTATCAACAGCTATGGTCATTTATGGCCGGGCTAACAGGTTCGATCCTACATTAAACATACAGTGAAACCTGTGAATGAAGGCCAGCCACAGGAAGAAAAAATTTGGCCTTTGTTCAAAGGTGGTCTTTATTTGCAGGGTTGTTTATGTGGCAATTAAGAAAAGAAAAGTATGGCTGCTATAGACAGGGAATTGCTATTCCAGGGTGGTCTTTATCACAGGTTTGACTGTTTATGGTTACCCACAAGTATATCAGTCATATCAGAAAAGCTAGCTAGCACCAGAAGCACATACCAAAGGAAGGTGATTTCAGCTTAGAATAGAAATGTAAAAAAAAAAGTCCGGACATGTCCGACGGACCGACAACTTTCACAGAGACTGGGTTAGCATTATTGTACTCATTATGGTACTCAATAACAATGTATTTGGATACAATTTGCTTTGGAAAACCCCAGCGGTTTCCCAAAACAAATGGTGTCTGAATACTACGGGTTATTATGGTACAATGATACAGGCAATGATAATTGGTCAATTTATAGAAATGTACCTTTCAGTATTACATGCACAAATCTCAAACCCAATATCGACAATTTACATTTTGAAGCAAAGACAAAATGGTCGGTTGAAGGAATAATCTGTTCTATTTTTTTATTATTTCTCAACACGTAGACAATGTGTTCATAGAACACGAATGCCATCATTACCACAAGAGGCAAAATTGCAAATTTAACCTTGTGATGGACAGTTTGTTTGTTTATTAGTGTTTAACGGCCTATCAACAGCTAAGGTCATGTAAGGCCGGACAAACGGGTTCGATCCCATTTTAACCTGCTGCATTGGGGGGAAAATCCCAAAATCAAAACAGAATATTTACATCGAGAACAAATATATTCATCCCTGAAATTAGAAATACCCTGACCTGGTGCCAGGTCCATAACACACCAACGTCACTTGGCCCCTTCCCATAAAATAGGATTACGAATATCGTAATACTCACATAAGGGGTATAACCAGATTCAACTGTCCCATACAACATGCCAAAGACGTATGTGAGGGCCAAACCAGGTCTCCAGTCGGGATTCCGGTAAGGATGAACCCCGATCGTTAAATTACCCATCACGTGCTCCCACCTGCCACCCACACGGATGGACAGACGGGACAAGTGTAATACTATTGTATTGTGGTGGGGTATCAGAGCTCCAGTTAAGGTGCGTAATTTGGAGGTAAATTTCTTATTTCTCCATCAAAAATGGCAAGTTGGGAGTGCTTTAGAATCGTCTCAATGAGACGATTCTAAAGCACTCCCAACTTGCCATTTTTGATGAAGAAATAACAAAATTTCACCCCAAGTTGGTCAAATTACGCACCTTAACTGGAGCTCTGTGGAATACAAATATACAGTCTGATGAAACCATTGTTTGACTGTAACCTTGGGCACCAGGACCACTAAGTGGGACATGGAATGAAAATATGGATGATGATAAACAAATACTTTCGAGTCTTCATGTACTGGACAACAGCAGAGGTAGTAGGTACATAAATACTTTAACGAAATGATGGGACGGATGGATGACAGTACTAACAACACTACACTACACGGCTAGGGGTATAATGAGAGTAAAAATAGTCGTCCATTTTTTTAGTGATGTACAGTTCAACGTCAAATTATGATACAGATAAATAAACGGTGAATAAATGTCTGACACACATTCAGAATATTACAGACACTATCACAGTGGAACCCCTCTAAACCGGAAACGAAGAAAACCCATGTTATCTTATTTTTTATGAGTTTTCGGTTCTTCATCTCAGGTGATAATGTATGTTCGTGATCGCATAGCACACAACTATGGCCCAGAATGATCAAATGTCTGATTTGCAGTGAAACCTCTCTAAGCCGGACACCCAGGGTGTCCGGTTTAGAGAGGTTTCACTGTATAAATACTAGTATGTATTAGCCATTATCTTTATTCAATATTCACGATAAGCTCATGCAACTAATTCAACGAAAAGGATACACAACAAACAATACAGGGAATAAAACAGCAGTTAACCGTTTCAACCCCAAGTAACTTAATAGGATGTTCCATGCCAATGTTTCAGACTATTCCATTTATAAAAAGGGGATATTTTTTGTTCTCAAAAATATGAAAATTACTTTCAAACAGTGCAGATCCTGATGAGACGGCTCGTTACGAGCCGGCTCATCTGGATCTGCACTGTTTGCATATAGCGGGCTTTCAGGTTCAAAGGGTTAACAGTATTAACCCTTTCAACACCAAGTAACTTAATAGGATGTTCCATGCCAATGTTTCACGCTATTTCATTAATTTTGTTCATTCAAATTATCCCATTGTTCTAAAAGGGTAATCTGTACGTTTAAGATTATTAACAAACAGTGGAGATCCTGATGAGACGGCTCGTTACGAGCCGGCTCATCTGGATCTGCACTGTTTGCAAACATTGTCTCTATAGAGGTCTGTGGTGTTGAAAGGGTTAAGAAGAATGAACTCTACAAGCCATAAGGCAAACATAAGCAAATGCTGTAGATCCAGATGAGACGGCTTGTAACATTGTAACAAGCCGTCTGTCTCATCAGGATCTGCCTTGTTTGTCAGTATATTTTTTTTTTTTACAGATATAATGCATTTGATTTTATTGCTAAATACATGCCAGACAATTTCACAAGACATTTGCTGTTTAACCCTTACAATGCTGAAGTAAATTTTAAACAAGAAAATGTGGCCTGTCTTCACACAAATGTCTCCGGACGCAGATTGGAAAAACCCCGGAAAATTTCTTAACCAGACCTACGGACGGACGCACAGTCCGCGGTGGCATAAAAACTTCAGACACAAATTGAAGGCGTCAGTAGAGTGAGTGAGTGAGTGAGTGAATAGGGTTTAACGTCCGCTTTTCTGACATAGAGGTACAAGCCTCAGGGAGTCTACACGCAGACGGGTCAACGGGGTCGAGTCCCGTATCCACCTGTCCAAGGGGGGTAAATCCCAACTTCAGAACTCAATATTTACAATCAAAATATATATTCAGTCCTGAAATTAGAACAACCTGATCTGGTGCCAGGCCCTCGCCACACCAGCATCATTTATCCCATCCCCTAAAAGTAATAGGATTAGCGCTAATCTTACTTTTATATATGGGGCATAGCCCAACTCAACTCTCACATACAAGAAAGCCAAAAATGCACATGAGGGCCAAATCCGGTATAGTGGGTTCCGGAAAGTATGAACCCAATCGTTAAGCCAGTTTAGTCGCCTTTTACGACAAGCAATGGCTACTGCAGCACTATTCTCAGGATCAGTTGATCCCGCCCCGGTGCCTGCACGGGGCAAAGGCGTCAGTAGAAGAAAGGTGCAAGACCCCTTCTTCTTAGCTCCCTTCTTCTACCAGCGCTCCAGATAAAGCTGCGTATTTGCTTAAATGCCCAATTAAAATTGCCAAAAACCCAATTGAAATCAGAAGTAGCGAGTATCAAAAAGCAATTACAATTTTGTGGTACATTTATCATGCTGCAGAAAACAAGAATTCCACCACGGAAGCGGTATTGCGCCTGCCGAGGCAGTTGACCGTGTTGTGAAAAAAACAATAACTTTTAAAGCATTTGCCAAAAACCGGACGACGACGACGGAAAAAGCGCTGACTATAAACTGACCACAAATAAAGCATATTTTTCTTATTTTCCCTGAAAACACATCTTGATCCAAGGAGACAATTCTAATGAAATGCCAAGACATGTTTTCATTTCAAAGAAAACTATTAAACAATTGCTGTCTGTCGATGTGTAAACAGTAGTGTGATTTTATTTTACCCAATTAAAATCTTGAAATACCCAATTTCTTCAGAAATGATGGAGTGACAATACACAATAACTAATTCCTTATCTGGAGCCCTGTTCTACTGATCACTTTTAACGGTTAAGCCTACTACTAATTGTTAAGACAATACTAAACATGCGAGAGAATGACAATTAACTACATTAGTGACAGTTCATGTATAGTAATATACTGTGTGTCTATAGACAAGCATTAGTAACTACTAGTAGAGCAAGTGAGCAGAGGCTCTCAGATAACCCGGCCGTGGCCTCAACCGACCACCAAACATTTTCAAAGTCATTTGTCATTGACATTTGGCATGAAAGCCACATGGGTGGGCGATAGAATTAAAATATGGACGATGATGATGAAGTATATGAAGTTTCAAATCAATCCAACTTACGGTTTCAGAGATAATGGGTACCAGAAAATGTAATACGAAAACTATATACCCCTCGACATACTTTGTATGCTGGAGGTACAACTAGAACAGTGGCTTGTGTATATCATGTATACATTTGGCTGCAAGACTCGATGGTTAGCATAGCATGAAAATGTTTTATAAACCCCATCATGTTTATTGTTCAGTCAATAAACAGGTTTAAACTAAAGAACATAATAAATAGAATATCCACCAACCTTTGTTGAATGCAGACGACAAAATGTTATTCAGTACTGTAAGGGTTATGCAATGTTTATTTTTTTGACGTTCACATTTTTCACCTTTACAACTATTGACTTGAAAAATACCAAAAAAAAAGTGCCAAATTACGTGACCTGCGTGTCGAGTGAAATATATTCCGTATCCAACAAAGGTTGATGATCATTCTCTATTAGTCTTGATGTTCCCATTTTTTCACATATACGACTGTTGGACTTGTAAAATACCAAAAAGCCTGATTACTTTGTGCAGAAGACAGGGGTTGAAATTTCACTCACCCAGCTCGCCATGGCGAGTGCTTTTTGTGGCGGTCGTGTACTTTCTGCAGGCACTCGCCCAGTTTGGCGAGTGAAAGATTTGGTCAGGATTTTTTTTTGGAAGAAATTGCCAATTAATTCCATCGATAACGGCCAACAAATGGTATTAATTCAACGACCATTTGTTGTTTACAGTTTACGTCAATTTGGGGGAAGCAAGATTCAAGCAGTGTCTATGTACACGGTTACGGGTAGAATCGCAAGCGATTTTGAACACGGTCCATATCGGGCAAGTTTAATTCACGGATTATCTGTCGGCTGTATGCGGCCAGGCTAACAAATAATATGACTGCGAGTATAGACTAGTGTATACGCGGCCACATATCTCGTATACAGTTGGGTTAACACGCATTTCAGATGCCGAACATAACGGCTTGGGACGAAACGGTCTGCACCGGGTCCGAAACCATTGAATTTGGTAATTAAGGCAGCACGCAGCACATGCAAACATAGCCACTATAAATTAAACAAAATCTATGCCACTCAACGCTTATAGAAAATAAGAAGTGTGCAAGCCTCTGAGCAAATTCGCTGCTATTTGTTTGTTTATGTTCATTTAATACTTAAAATATAAATAACAATAATAGTGAATATGTCTCATACGTTTTGGTAATGATCATATGTAAAAGCTTTTTTTTTAAAATAAGATGCAACATTACAAATACTGGAAATAGCAATTTATTTTTAAAAAAAACTGGGCAAGTAACTTTTTGACCTGGGCAAGTACTTTTTTTTGTAATCGCCCAGCTGGGCGAGTGGAAAAAAAGGATTTTTTCAACCCCTGAGAAGATATAGTTTAGATTATAGAATTGACGACTAACAAAGAATCACACACTACAATAAACACAAACGGACCACAAGGAAATGAGCTCACACAACATATGCCTATACATATACTGGATTACATTAGAAACGCCAAGTCGTGATTTAACTCTTTGCATGCTGGGAAACTTGTGGGCTATAAATAGTTCAAAACTAGTCATATTTTCTTTTATTTCTCCTTGTAAATATCATGAATATGTCTTGGAATTTCATTTTTACAGAGAGAAATAAAACATACTCCTAATTCATTTCGCGGATATTTTCACCGCTAGTATGCAAAGAGTTAAGTGGTTGGCCGGCAGAATCATATTTTGCGACTCAAAATCAACTACGAGACTCTGGGACACATTGTAATAGCCCTTGGGGTGTGTGTGGGTGGGGCAATTTGTGCAGAATGATGCAGGGCGATGTTGGAAAGACATCAGCCAACTATGAAAACAGTCCATGAAGGTCAATAGAACTTGGAAAAGAAATTTACGAAACGCTATGTTTATGGTGTTACGGACGTACGGATCGGACGAAAATGCAACAACTCTACAAGGAATGTATGACGCTTGTAAATGGGCATGTTTCTGTGAAGTCATTTCCATGTGGTAACTGCAGAACGATGTTCTATTATAAGGTCTTACCATCACTAACGGTTCCGCTAGGACATACTTTAATAGAAAACCATACAAAATTGAACATCAAATCACACTAATTGTTATATGAGAAACGCCATTTGATTTTGTATCTTCGGACATCTGCATAATTTCATGAAATACATTTACCAAAATATTCCGTAAATGGCGTCAAAAGTTGACAAAATTTAATTATATATTCCACATGTTTTCTGAAAATTTTGTCAACTTTTGACTTTATTTATAAAAAAATATTGTAAATTTTGTAATCGTATTTAATGAAATTACAGATGTCCGAAGGTACAAAATCACATGGCGCGTCTCATAATTCAAAATTAGACATGGATATACCCCCGTGGCATACTTGACTCTAAACTGGAGAAACTCTTACAAACTATTTGACGGAAATGTACTCGGACGGACGTACAGGAACCTCAAGAGCAACGCAATATGCCCGCCTTGCTATCGCACAGGGGGCATAACATACCACACACACAAAATTGCACATAATTAGTTATTTATGGCTGTGACTGTTATTTATGACTGTAACCAGTGAATACCTAGACTAGCATGTGCATCCGCCCAGTCTGATCAGGGTCTTCACTGTTTGCCATTCACACAGGCAAACAACAATCACGCATCTATAGTGTAGGTTCTTCTTATTAGACTGAAGGAGCAATAGCTGATCTGTAGCCGATTACACCAACATTGCAAAGTATACTTTCCTAGCAAAGTATACTTTGAGGGAGAAATTTTCAATTTAAAGATAAATTTATTAATTTGTATTATACTGAATTTATTATGGATTATGACCCAGAGGTCAGGACATTGGACTTCAATACCAGTAGCCTATTTCACCAAAATTGCAAAGTATACTTTGAGGGAGAAATTTTCAATTTAAGGATAAAGTTATTAATTTTTATTATACTGAATTTATTACATTATCACAGCCGAAATACGGCTGTGATAATGTAATAAATTCAGTGTAATAAATCTGCATACGTTTAATCATCAAATATATGCAGTCCTTAGTTCTATATGAAATAATGCATTTCGGGAAAAATAAATGATTACTCCCTCAAAGGGTACTTTGCAAGAAAAGTCGACTTTTGCAATGTTGGTGAAATAGGCTACAGTGCATAGAATGGCCACAAATACCATAGTAACATAAGTCACATTTCTCCAGTCACAGCCACAAATGAGAAGATGTACGAAACCTCAAGAAAAATATTTACAAAATTAACAATATTTTCTGTAAATAACATCAAAAGTTGACAAAATGTTTATAGCAAATGCGGAATTTTGTCACCTTTATCACGGTTTCTGTAAATGTTTTTCATGAAAAAAATCACACTTGTTCTTAGGTACAAAATCACATGGCTTGTCCTATTATTACAAATGACATACAGAACACACACAATTGGAACTTGTGAAAACGACTACAGAATTAGTCATTTACCCACCGACACAGGGAAAGAGCAAGTATTGCTCTGATTGTTTTGGTGAGAAATTCATCCCCCGAGAGTGGCAGCTAGCTATCCCGCGACCAAGGGCACAGCAGGGATTCCGCTGGCGATCGCCACTTTCGTAATTGGCGATAAAAATAAACAATTTTCGAAAATAAAATAAAAATAAAAAAAATAATAAAAAAATCAAAGTGGCGATATTTTTATTTTCTCCAGCGGAATCCGGGACAGACACAAGGGCGGTTAGAATTTTGCACATTTACACTCTGTAAGGAAGCTACATACCACAAAACAAGCCTGAATGTATCGATGATTAACCCTTTCGCCCCTATTAAGTAACTGTATGGGTTACAGCCAACCCAATCATCACATAATTATTTTCAGACTAGTCCATTTATGAAAAGGGAATTTTTGGCTCTCAAAAATATGAAAATTATTTAAAAAAAAAAGAGTGCAGACCCTGACGAGACGGCTCGTTACGGGTTCAATGGGTTAAAAAGGTTGCAAAGCAAAATTATAACACTCAGTCTAAAAACAACAATATCTTAAAACGTGATGCAAGAGCCACAATGACAGTATACGAGGGTTGCCGGTGGTTACCTTGGTAACAATGTCCTCCTGTGTCGGAGAGATCACGTCCATCTCATCATGCTCCCCTTGGTCCAGACTGGGCGGGTCCCACTGGGTCTGTCTGGAATCAGATTAATTTATGTATTTAATGACTGATTGGTAGATTGATTTAACTTATTTAGTGGCTGATTGGTTTATCGATTGAATGGCTGATTGGTTTATTTCATGCCGGATTGGTAGACTGTTTTAACTTATTTAGTGGCTAATTGGTTTATTCATCGATTGGTCAATTGGTTTATTTAATGGCTGATTGGCTGATTGATTGGTTTATTGATTTAGTAACATATTTATTGGCCCAAGGGTAAATTTAACAATGGGAATCTCTTTAACGGAATCCCGATATTCCTGGTTTGGCTTCCTTGTTACTCGAGTTGAATCCGGTTATGTCCATGAAGTACTAATCATATTTATACATTAAATTTGGCTATGTGACCGTTAGTGTGGCGAGGACGTGGCATCTGGGGCCCATTTCACTAAACTTTGTAAGTGTTCGCAAGTGAAAATTTAGGATCGTCTGTAAATTTCAATTGATGGATTTACATTTATTGAGCATAGGCTGCATATGCAGCCTATGCTCAATAAATGTAAATCCAATAATTGTTTACAAGAAAACACAAACATAATTTTGCACTTACAACATTTTAGCTGTACTAAGTTTAGTGAAACGGGGCCCCAGGTCAGGTTATCATAATTTCAGGGCTGAATATGTTTTTTTTCCAGTAAATATTCAGTGCTGATTTTGGCATTTTGTTGTTACCTGGTGACTGTGTGATAGTAATACATCTTGCCCTCAGCATCGTTGGCAGTTTTCCAGTTGGGCGGCAACACGATGGGTTTGCCCTTGGGTGGCGACGGGGGCGGAGGGATATCCTCCTCCGTCGTCGATGTCGGCGCCGTCTCACTTGGCTCCAGGTGCTTCTGCTTAAACGCCTCCACCTACAAAGTAGTTACATGAGCATTATTTGCACTGTTTTGTGCATGTTGGAACTGTTTCACTGAGCTCCTGTTGATGCCAGTGGTATCTTTTTCTTCAAGTATAATAGTGTTAGCAAACTGTAGAAGTAGCCCACCAGACAAACACAAGAATTCCACGGAATCAAATGTCTCGCCTTGTTCCGCCTTGACCTTGACCCTTGGGCCTTGAGAATAGTCCTATATTCATCTACAGATCATAGTAAAGGTATGTATAAAGTTTGATGACTGTAGCTGATAAGGAGTTGGAAGTAATGACCGTAACACGAAAACTTAACAATGAATGATGACGAACCGGCCGCTGCCGACTCCGGAAAAGCAAAACCTTAACAGCAGTGAAAAAGTGAAAGTAGTAAGTCCCAGCATCAGCTAAGGTCATATAGAGACGGGACCACAGTTTAAAGTCGCATCCGACAGACAAGTGGGATGGAAATTGACATACTCGACCAATTATAACATCAGTGATGTCCCGTAACTTGTTCTAAGGGAAGTTACTCCTGATTTTCCAAGTTCGGTAACCCGTGTTTAAGAATGCCAGTATACCTGCTGCATGAAGGCGATGTGTTGCTCCGAGGACGGTTCCCCCTCCTCCTCCGTGGGAGCCGGCTGGCTGTCGCCCCCAGCTGTGAAGGCGTCCGTCATACCCACCGACTGGGCGAATTGTTCCGCTGCTTGCAGGGCCGCATTCTAGTAATGGATCGATAATCGATTGTTAATTGATTGATTGATTGGGGTTTTATTCACCACAAAGTCGTATACAATACACTGGGAGCACTACAATTACAATAGCAAGTTTCCACACTGATCCACTACCTGGGCCCGGTTGTTCAAAACACCAGTTAGCTTAACTGGGCCCGGTTGTTCAAACCACCAGTTAGCTTAACTGGGCCCGGTTGTTCAAAACACCAGTTAGCTTAACGGACCGTTAAATCTTTAACAGACTGTTAAATCTCTGTTAAACAGAGATTTTAACCATTCAGTTAAGGATTTAACAGTCCGTTAAGCTAACAAATGTTTTTAACAACCGGGCCCAGGCTAGTACAGAGAATCAGAGCTCCAGATAAGGTGCATATTGGGCGTATTTTACGCAATTATTTCAGCTGAATACGCATTGGTTATCAAAAGTGGGAGTACAAAATACGTACAGAAATGTGAATATACACATTGACTTTCAAAATAATAGTGAAACTACTGTCATAAAGTTGAAAGTTCACTTAGTTAAGCTGCAAAAAGCAAACTGTGTTTGCTTTTTGCAGCTCAAATAAGTGAATGTTTAAATTTGTTATATTTTTTTTATCATTTGTTCCCTATTTAGTAATGAAGAAAATCAATAATTAATTTGTTGAAATCAGGGGGTATAGTACGCTTTAGAGAAAACCAGTAGTTTGATAGAGAATGCCAGGCTATAGTGTATTAGTATCTGGTGAGGGTAGGAAATGTGGAAGAATTGAGGAATTCTTACCGTTTCCAAGCCGTATCTGTAGCCTATTTCACCAACATTGCAAAGTATACTTTCCTAGCAAATAAATTTATTAATTTTTATTATACTGAATTTATTACATTATCACAGCCATTTTGGCTGTGATAATGTAATGAATTAAGTATAATAATTCTGCATACTTTTAATCATCAAATATATGCAGTGGGTAGTTCTGTATGAAATAATGCATTTTGAGAAAATTAAATGACTACTCCCTCAAAGTATACTTTGCTAGATAAGAATACTTTGCAATTTTGATGAAATCGGCTACCGATCAATGAAGTAGTTTTACATTTGGCTTGACCATGATAAATTGTATCAGTACCTGGCACAACAGTGCATGATCAGTCGGTGTATATCCAGTCAATGTTCAGCTAGTTACCTGGTACAGTAGAGTCAGATGCTCCAATTGCTGCGGGAAGCTTGGGTTGATCGCGATGAAGTGTTGTAACAGCATATGGTCCATCGCAACTGATAATGGAACGTGGAAACATGGTTACAAAACAAGATGCATGATCACGTGGTTACAACAACATCGCCCACTCCAAAGTAAGTATTATTTGATATTTTCCTTAATACGCAACGGATTTTGATGAAATATGGCGCAGCAAACGCGTCTTCATGAGCTGCATTTGGTCGTCCATGGAGTTTGGCACGGAAATCGATTCTTCGCAAAAACGACAGAAGTTTGGGCGAAAATACAGAGACCACCAAACAAGACGCGTTTGATGCAACATATTTCATCAACATCTGTTACGTAATAAGGACACTATAAAAGAATACTGGCAAGATTAGCGCAGATGGCTGACAAACAATTGCCATTTAATAAATACATGTACATTATATTACATGCTGCTCAGTGATTTATTTAGTTTAAACAATATTTATTTATGAATTGCAAATAACAATATACATTACAATACAAGAAAGGTGGGATTCGAAAACAAGCCACGACTTATATGAATTCCTCGAAGGAACTATTTCCTCCTAGACGTTAGCGAGACGTAATTGAGGTCACGTTTTGACGTCATTTCCGGCGAAGAAACAATTCATACGCTAACGTCAAAATTGTTAATTTTGACGACATTATAAGCTGGTCCAAGAGCAAATTTCACATTTTTCGAAGAGTATATACAATTTATTCCACTAACATCTTATTTCCCTTGACATCTGTAAATCCGACAAAGAAACTTCTGCTTCATTTTGTAGTTGAATGAACTCTATGTAATCAATCTACTGTATCTCAAAATAGAGGATAAATAATATTTATTTAATTGCATTAATGGCCGCTAAGGTAAATTTATGACAGGGATAAATAATAAAAGAATTGGTGTCGATCCATTTTAAAGATATTTTTGGCAAAATAATTCCCATTAGCAAAGTTTGATCGATTTGAAATGAAAAGTGAAATGTTTTAACATCCCCGCAACAGATATGGTCATATAGAGATTGGACCTCGGGTTTCAAGTCAAATCTGAAACATCAGGCAGGCCCATCAACCATTTCAAAGCCACAGGCCTGTATAGTGGTATTGACAAACAGCGTTGATCCAGATAAGACGCCGTCTCATCAGGATCTGCACTTTTTGCAAGTAATTTTCACATTTTTGAGAACAAAAACACACCCTTTTCATAAATAATTTTGCGACGATTGGATTGGTTGCAAAAATTAACATATCAAAATCCATTCCAGTTACTTAGGGATGAAATGCTTAACGTCAGTTCAACTGCTATGCCCTACCTTGCTGTATAAACTGTGCGGTGTCTATGCCGATAGACGGCAGGAAGTTTGGGTCCTGTATGGCGTACAGGAGAAAGTTTGGGTCCTGCATTAGCTGCTGTTGGTGTTGTTGCTGGACGAGAGCCTCCTGGGCCAACTGTTCCGCCTGCTGTCGCTCCTGTTCCCGTAGCATCTCCGCATTCAACTCGTCCCGCGCCTTCACGTTCGCCTCGAATTGTTGGCGACGCTCAGACTTGCTTAGTTTTGGAGGTGTCGCCAGCAGAGATTTCCTTAAAGGTTAATAATATAAGCGTGGAAAGAATGTTGAGAACAGCATCTTAAAAAATTACACAGGTTTGAAATTTTTAATTACAGTGGAACCTCTCTAAACCGAGCAACCTTGCGGCATCGATATGTTAAATTATTTATTTATTAACATCAATTCTAAATTAATTTTTTCTCCGAACTTTATGATGTAATCCGCATAGTCTGATTAGGATCTGAACTGTTTGCCATTCAATTTGAAAGTTGGCTGTCGAGACGTAGCAACAGTATCCATGGTTACCTGTTGGAGGCGGAGTCAGAGTCGTCGGTGTCGTCCTTGTTGTAGCTCGACTCTCGCTTCCTCTTCCTGCCCCAGCCCAGGTCCCACGCTGAAACACCAGCAAATATGGAATAGTTGAAGTTAACACTGTCACCCCTAAGTAACGGGAGTGGAATTCAATATGTTAATTTTGCAACCATTCCAACCATTACAGAATGATTTTCAGACTAGTCCATTTATGAAAATGGGGTGTTTTTGTTCTAAAACATTACTTGCAAAAAGTGTAGTTCCCGATGAGATGGCTCATCTGGATCTACACGTTTATCAATACCACTATACAGGCCTGTAGTGTTGAAAGGGTTAACGAGTTTAATGTCCCAGCAACAGCTAAGGTCATTTAGGGACGGGACCTCAGTTTCATGTCTCATCCGAAAGATGGAAATACTTATAAAGTATTTTTTGATGCCTGAAGCGAGGATTGAGCCCACAACCTCTGGTATCCAGTGCTCCAACCTCTCGGCCACAACCCTTCCCTCAAATACAGAATAGACCAGGGGGCCATTTGACTAAACTTTGTACGACTAAATTGTTCGTACGTGCAAAATTATGACAGTCTGTAAATGTTACATTAACGTTTTCTTGTAAACAATTAATGGATTTACATTTATTGAGCATAGGCTGCATATGCAGCCTATGCTCAATAAATGTAAATCCATCAATTGAAATTTCCAGACGATCCTAAATTTGCACTTACGAACATTTTAGTCTTACGAAGTTTAGTGAAACGGACCCCAGGACTGGAGGTTATAAAACTGTTTGTGTACACAACTCGGTTGAGCATGAAAGCATGCTGTGAATAGTTTTATAACTTTGGGCCCGGGTCCATATGTAGATACATGCAGAAAACATTTACAATAAACTCAAAGCACAAAGTGCATTACAGGCTAGTTCAAGTTGAGGATGGTTTTGAGTAGAGTATAGAAAGTTTTATAACCTCAATGCAAGAACAGCTTCGTGACTATCCTACAGCTTAGCTTACCTGACGGCTTTGTCGTCTTAATGGCAGCATCTGTGGAAAAATACAGGAAATAAATCTGTTGTATAATTGACAATAACATGGCCAAAAATGGTCCATGCCAAATCGGATAGGTGGCTGTGACTGTAGGGGGTGGAGTTTGCAGTGCAGATGCAGATCAGCCTGTGCATTGGCAGTCTGATCAGGATCTGCACTGTTCGGCATTCCATCAATGAGACGTTCATCATGCTTCTAACAAGCACTATAGATTGTTATCAGGCTTCGGGAGTGTGCGAGTTCATCAGGAGCTACACTGGTCACAAATACTCATAAGCCCCATTTCTCCAATCACAGCCAGATAAGATTTGTGTCTAAAGCGTACTACACCCCTGATTCATCATTGAGTATTTTCCTTTTACAAATGGATTTTCTTCATTACTAAAGAGGGAACAAATGATAAAAAATATAACAAATTTCAACATTCACTTATTTGAGCTGCAAAAAGCAAACACTGTTGTGTTTTGCAGCTTAACTAAGTGACATTTTAAACTTTTTGACCAATATTTTCACTACTCAATTTGAAAATCAATGCGTATTTTCACATTGCTGAGCGTATTGTGTATTCCCACTTTTGATAATCAATGCGTATTCAGCTAAAATAATTGATTACAATACGCACCTTATCTGGAGCTCTGCATATATCCAAGTAACTTTGTCCAATTTAGCAATTTTTGTTAAATGAACTGTACAAGAGCTACACATGTTGCAAACATCGCACAACCCCTCAGATGGAGAGAGAAGAAAGCT
Source organism: Conchocele bisecta (assembly GCA_029237695.1). NCBI lineage: Eukaryota > Metazoa > Mollusca > Bivalvia > Lucinida > Thyasiridae > Conchocele > Conchocele bisecta. The sequence goes on from CM055280.1 coordinate 65,401,061, forward strand.
ACTTCCAAAATGTTACCTGACAAATGAGGCTCGTGTCTTTCGCGTGAAACGTAGACCCATATCAGCATTTGCAGTCTGATCAAGGTGTACACTGTTTGTCATTTAATAACTGTTACACGCTTCAAACAAAACAGTACAAATCGTTACCAGGCTTCAAGGGCTCCCCCGTTTCATTTTAAACTTCTTATGGCAAAAATAAGAGTTTGTACAAAGTTGTTTTTTTTATAATTTGCTTCCGATATTAACGTTAATACCATTTTGCACACATCATTCATTCCATGTGAACATGTCCATTAAAGATTTTCCAACTTCTTAGTCTTACCAAGTTTAGTGAAACAGACTCCATGTGTGCGCGAGATCAGGAGCTAGGCTGACAACAAATGCATTTCTCCACTTGACATATGTTCCTGATGAGCTACACACCAATACTTACCAAGTTCACGTTCAGTCCTCTTGCGCTCCTCCAATACTTCCTTCTTGGGGATCTTGTATAGCTCCTGGAATATATTATATGGTATTAGGTTACGTCGGGTCTCGACAAATTCGTGATTGGAATTCAACTAATCCTACATATTTGAATGTTAATGCTGTCTTATTCCTTCAAATTATCACTCGTCCAGATTCAAAATTCACAAGCGGAATACACCCTGATTTCAAACCTATTTCGTATTTTACTTTTACAAATGGATTATAATTACAGCACAAAAATATTTACACAATTCCCTAACATTTGATTGGCCCGTAGCAAGTCTCTGTCCAAAATTTATATCCCAGTAAACTCCCACGCCAAACTACTTTCCATAACCGTCAGGCGCAGTTAAAATAATTCTTAAGAAAACGGAAAATAAACACATTTTCTTGATGAATTTATTTCAAATGCTGGAATTATAAGGAATGAATGGCCTTTTTTGTGGAATTTATCGGGGATATAAACTTGGAAAAGTCGCGGGAATACTGGACGAGGCCTTCCGGCCTTCGTCCAGTATTCCCGCAACTTTTCCAAGTTTATACCCCGATAAATTCCACAAAAAGGCCATTCATTCCTATAATAAATACGCCAATACGTACCTTATCTGGAGCTCAAAAACGCTGTTTGATTGTTAGGGTTTAACGGCCTATGAACAGCTAAGGTCATTTAAGACCGGTCAATAGGTTTAGTACTAAATCCCATGTAGACCGGTCAATGGGTTTAGTACCAAATCCCATGTATTACCTGTACAAGTACATGTACATGTTCAAATACATATACAAATGGGGGAAAAATCCCAAAATCAGAACTGAAAATTTACAATACAGTCGAGCACCAGTACCTCGAACGTCAGTATCTCGATGGTAAACCGAATTATATCCTTATTTGTTTAATGTAAATTTCCTCGGCTATCTCGAACACGTTAAAAATCACTTCGCTATCTCGATCACATAAAAGCTTGGGTAAATCACCTAAGCACCTGGCTGCCAAGATCAATTTGGTTAACACTAATTTTCAAAACCTATTATCAAAGGAAACAAAATAAATTCACACCTGCCTCGGGTTGTTTGCTTAATTGGTCCACCTCGATTTGTTTCAGTGTTTGACACGATCACGACGTGCCACATAACATTCTTAACGCCCTGTCAAAGTCCACGGCATTCTTCACACAGCTGTATAGACGCCGGTGTACGAAGCAAGTGACGATCAAGGACTTCTTCACGAGACCCGACTGCGAGTGACGGTGTCAATTTCGTTTCGTTTAAAACATGTACTTTTCCGTTTCTTGTATTATATGTTACTCATTATGTAAACACAACTTTATTTCCTTGTTAGTGAGTGACATATTGTCTATTGAATACATATTGTCTATTGAATACATGTATATAATGTATGTAATGTTCATATTGTTGTTTGTCAATTAAGTGGTATATAAAATAATAAAAGCAACACATGTTTTGTTTCATTATTCCTTTATTGTTTACTCGTGCATGATTTGATATCTTTTTACGAAAATATTTGACCATGTCACTTCCTCGGTATCTTGAACCTAGCCCTATCTTGACTAAAATACGATCTCCCTTCGACTTCGAGATACTGGTGCTCAACTATATTCAGCCCTGAAATCAGAATAATCCTGATCTGATGCCAGGTCCTCGCCACACCAGAATCACTTGCCCCCCTCCCAAAAGCAGCAGGATCAGTAATAATCTTATTACTTTAATAATGGGCAATAACCCAATACAACTCCCAGGTAACAAAATGTGTAACACTGACCTTGAGATCGGCCCAGCGCTCCAGTAGCTTGGACGCGAGTGTAGACAAATCCACGACAGCCACACCGGACCTCCCCTCCATATCCCCGTCCAATGTCGTATCCTCAAGTCCCGACTCTGTATCCAACGTCGTGTCCAAATCTTCGACCTGACCTTCGTCGTCAGCGGGGATTTCCCCGCCCATCTCGTGAAACTTGATCCCTTCTTTCTTATCCAGGACCTTTCGTCGTAGCTCCATCGATTCCCGCTTCTTCTTCGCTTTCAAACACGCCGTCGGGTCGAGGTCTGTATTTTCCGATGTATCAAGCTCTGACGTGCTAGTCCGCGACTCACTGTCACTACTCGAGTTTTCATCGGCGAACTTTACGTGTTTTTTGACGGTTTTTACGTCGCGAATGTTAGAAAGGATAGAGACAGGGGTTTTAATGGAGACAGGCGGCGGCGGGGGGATTGGTTCACCCTCGTCTTCCGTAGTTTCAGACGCAGGCTCGGGTACATCGCCCGTTTCCGTGGTAACGGTGGGCACAGACCAGCGTTCGACGATGTCAAGGATTTTACTGTCCATCAGGATCGTCTTGTTAGTGATAGGCAACTGCTCCAGTAACTCTAGTGTCTGAATGATGATAGAGAATAGTAGGTTAGTGCCGTGAATGGGAAAAAATATCCGGCAAGGCTCAAGAATTTCTTTATTTCTCATCAGAAGTAGAAGTTGTGACCACTCATTTGAACCTATTTGAATAGTAGGTTAGTGCCGTGAATGGGAACAAATATCTGGCAAGGCTTAGGAAACGGGATGGGCGAGGCTCTGCCGAGCATATCCCGTTTCCGTGCCGCGCCAGATATTTTTTTCCATTCACGGCACTAACCTACTATTCTATTTATCCCGTCAACATTACAAATAGCTATAAAATGCAAAAAAATAACCCCAGCCGCATCTCCAAATCGTATCGACAGGATATCAAAAATGTTTCACAGCACCGTGTTTCACGGCACGTATGCACTGTGTTGACGGGATAATAGAGAATAGTAGGTTAGTGCCGTGAATGGGAAAAAATATCTGGCAAGGCTTAGGAAACCGTGCCGTGCCAGATATTTTTTCCCATTCACGACACTAACCTACTATTCTATTTAACCTGTCAACAACTACCTACAAATAGCTTTAAAATGCAATAAAACTAACACAGCCACCGCACATATTCATACGAAAACAGGGTGTTTTTGTTCCCAAAAATATGAAAATTATTTGCAAACGGTGCAGACCATTTTTTATGTCATATTAGTCATCATACAGGGCTCCAGATAAGCGTATGTTGCGAGTAAATCAACATTCAAATAGATATGGTATTCAAGATATGCTCCGGAAAGAGACTGACCATGGTTTTGTATGGAGAGACTGACCATGATTTTGTATGGAGAGACGACCATGAGAGACCTGACCATGGTTTTACGTAGAGAGACCATGACTGACCATGTTTTTGGTATGAGAGACTGACCATTATTTTGTATGGAGAGACTGACCATGACTGTATTTTGAGACGACCATGGAGGAGACTACCATGATTTTATATATGGAGGAGACTGAGGGATGTAGTTGGAGAGACAGACCATGATTGGTATGGGAGAGACTGACCATGGTTTTGTAATGGAGTTTTGACTGACCGATGGATTTTGTTATGGGAAGAGTCTGACCATGTTTTGTATGGAAGACGGACCATTGAAGAGACCTGACCATGATTTTGGTTATAGGAGGATCTGGACCTGGTTTTTGTTTATGGTGAGAATGACCATGAGAGGACTGACTTGCTTTTGTATGGAGAGATGACCATGGTTTTGTAGTATGGAGAGTGACCATGTTTTGTACGAGGAATTTGGACCATGGTTGTGTACTGGAAGGAGACTGACTCATGATTTTTGTTATGGTTGAGAATGACCATGGTTTTGTTTTGGAGATTACGGAACCATGAGAACTGACCATTGGATTTTGTATTGGGAGAGACCCCTGAACCATGTTTTTGTATTTTGGTAGACTGGAACCATGGAGGAGACTGACCATTGATTTTGTATGGGAGAGACTGACCGATGGTTTTGTATTTTAGGAGAGACTGAACAAGATTTGGGTACGGAGAGACTGAACCATGGTTTTGTTGGTATGGAGAGACTGACCAGATTTTTGTAATGGAGAGACTTGGACCATGGTTTTGTAATGGAAAGACCTTGACCATTTTGATTTTGTATGGAGGGAGACTTGACCATATTTTGGTTTTATGGAAAGACAGACCATTTGATTTGTATGGAATGGAGAGACTGACCCATGGTTTCTGTATTTTTTGGAGAGACCGACCATGGATTTTGTATGGATTGAGAGACCAGGACCTCATGGTTGTTGTAATGGAGAGACTGACCATGAATTTTGTTTGACTGGACCATGGTTTTGTATGGCGAGACCTGACCATGAGATACTGACCATGATTTTATTTATGGAGACAGACCATAGGTTATGTAATTGAAGAGGACTGACCAACGATTTTTTATGGAGAACTTTTGACATGATTTGGAATGGATAGGACAGACCATGAATTTTGTATGAGAGACTGACCATGGTTTTGGAGGATATGGAGAGACTGACCATGGTGTGTATGGAGAGACTGGCCTGATTTTGGTATGGAAAGACCTGGACCATGATTTTGTACGGAGAACTGACCATTTTGGTTTTGTATGGAGAACTGGACCATGATTTTGTAAGGAGAGACTGACCATGGTTTTGTATGGAGAGACCGACCATGGAATTTGAATGGAATTGAGAGACCACTGAACCATTTTGGTTTTGTATGGGAAGACTGACCAGATTTGTATGGAACTGAACCATGGTTTTGTATGGCGAGACTGAACCATGATTTAGTATGGGAGACCTGACCAATGGTTGTTTTGGTATTGAAGAGACTGGAACCATGAATTTTTATGGAAGACTGACCATGGATTTTGTGTTATGGAGAGACTGACCATGATTTTGTATGGGAGATACTGGACCATGGTTTTGTATGGATATGGAGAGACAGACCATGTTTGTATGGAGAGACTGACCATGAATTTTGTATGGAGAGACTGACCATGGATTTTGATGTATTGGAATGGAGAGACTGGACCCATGGTTTTGTATTTTTTTGGAGAGACTGGACCATGATTTTGTATGGAAGACCTGACCATGGTTTTGTATTGATATGGGAAGACTGACCAAGGTTTTGGTATGGAGGAAGACGGACCATGATTTTGTATTGGAGAGACCTGAGACCATGAATTTTTGTTATGGAATGGAAGAGACTGACCATGGTTTTGTATGGAGAGACTGACCATGGTTTTGTTTGGATGGAGACTGACCATGATTTTGTATGGAGGACCTACCCTGGACCATGATTTTTGTATGGAGAGACTGACCATGGAATTTTGATATGGAGACTGACCATGATTTTGGTATGGAGAGGACTGACCATGTTACCATGAATTATGTATTTTGGAGGGAGACTGACCATGATTTTGTATGGAGATACGACCATGATTTTTGTATGGAGGAGACTGACCATGATTTTGTACTGGAGAGCTGACCATGATTTTATGGTTCAATGGTTTTGTATTGGAGTAGGATGGACCATCGATTTTTTATGGAGAGATGGACCATGATTGGTGGTATTGGAGAGGACTGACCATGATTTTGGTTAATTAATTTTCGGAGGAGGACTGACATGGTTTGTTTTATGGATTATTTTGGAGGAAGGGACTGACCATGGTTTTGTATGGAAAGGAGGAATTGACCATGATTTGGTATGAGAGGACTGACCATTTTGATTTGGTATTGGAATGGAGAGACTGACCATTGGTTTTGGTTATGGAGGACTGACCATGATTTTGTATGGAGAGACCTGTTTTCTTGGTTTTGTTATGGATATTGGAGGAGAGACTGACCATGGTTTTGTATGGAGGAGACCTTACATGATTTTGTATGGTAGAAGTACCCTGACCATGGATTTGGTTTTATGGAATGGAGAGACTGACCATGGATTTTGGTATGGAGAGGGGACGACCATGGTTTTGTATGGAGAGGACTGACCATGATTTTGGTATGGAGAGGAGGACCTTACCATGGATTTTGGTATGGAGAGATGGACAATGATTTTTGGTATGGAGAGAGGCTGACCATGGATTTTGTTTATGGGAGAGACTTGACCATGGATTTTACCATGATTTTGGTTTTGGATGGACTGACCTTTTGATTTTGGTATGGTTTTTGAGGTGACCATGGATTTTGGTATGGAGGAGGAACTGACCATGATTTTGTATGGAGAGGATGGACCATGGTTTTTTTGTATGGAGGAGAGACCGACATGGTTCTGTTAATGAGAGACTGACATGGTTTTGTTATGCGAGGGAGACTGACATATTTTGTTGTATGGATGAGAATGCCATGATTTGTATGGTTGAGACTGACCAGGAGACTGACCATGTTTTTGTATGGAGATACGACCATGATTTTGTATGGAGATGGAGAGAATGACCATGGTTTTGTATGGTGAGGGACTGGACATGAGATGACCATGATTTGGTATGGAAGAGACAGACCATTATTTTGTAAGGGATTGGAGAGATCTGACCATGGTGTTTGTTTGAAAGACTGACATGATTTTGTATGGAGAGACTGACCATGGTTTTGTATGGTGAGGACTGACCATGAGAGAGCGGACCATGATTTTGTATGGATGAGGAGACTGGACCATGGTTTTGTATGAGGAGGACTGACCTTATTTTGTATGGGAGAGAATGACCATGCTTTTGGTATGGAGAGATGACATGATTCTGTATGGAGAGGAAACGTACCATGATTTTGTATGGAGAGAGTGACCTGATTTTGTATGGAGAGGATGACCTATGGTTTTTGTATGGAGAGACGGACCAAGAGTGACTGACCATGATTTTGTAGGGAGAGACTGACCATGGTTTTGTTATTGGTGAGACTGACCATGTGTAGATGACCCTGATTTTGTTGGAGAGACTGGACCATGGTTTTGTATGGAGAGACTGACCATGATTTTGTACGGAGAGACTGACCATGGTTTTGTATGGAGAGACTGACTATGATTTTGTATGGAGAGACTGACCATGGTTTTGTATGGAAAGACTGACCATGATTTTGTATGGAGAGACTGACCATGATTTTGTATGGAGAGACTGACAATGATTTTGTATGGAAAGACTGACCATGATTTTGTATGGAATGGAGAGACTGACAATGGTTTTGTATGGAGAGACCGACCATGATTTTGTATGGAATGGAGAGACTGACCATGGTTTTGTATGGAGAGACTGACCATGATTTTGTATGGACTGACCATGGTTTTGTATGGCGAGACTGACCATGAGAGACTGACCATGATTTTGTATGGAGACTGACCATGGTTTTGTATTGAGAGACTGACCATGATTTTTTATGGAGAGACTGACCATGATTTTGTATGGAGAGACTGACCATGATTTTGTATGGAGAGACTGACCATGGTTTTGTATGGATATGGAGAGACTGACCATGGTTTTGTATGGAGAGACTGACCATGATTTTGTATGGAGAGACCGACCATGATTTTGTATGGAATGGAGAGACTGACCATGGTTTTGTATGGAGAGACTGACCATGGTTTTGTATGGAGAGACTGACCATGATTTTGTATGGAGAGACTGACCATGATTTTGTATGGAGAGACTGACCATGATTTTGTATGGAGAGACTGACCATGATTTTGTATGGAGAGACTGACCATGGTTTTGTATGGAGAGAACCGACCATGGTTTTGTATGGAGAGACTGACCATGGTTTTGTATGGAGAGACTGACCATAATTTTGTATGGAGAGACTGACCATGGTTTTGTATGGTGAGACTGACCATGAGACTGACCATGATTTTGTATGGAGAGACAGACCATGATTTTGTATGGAATGGAGAGACTGACCATGGTTTTGTATGGAAAGACTGACCATGATTTTGTATGGAGAGACTGACCATGGTTTTGTATGGTGAGACTGACCACGAGAGACTGACCATGATTTTGTATGGAGAGACTGACCATGGTTTTGTATGGAGAGACTGACCATTATTTTGTATGGAGAGACTGACCATGATTTTGTATGGAGAGACTGACCATGACTCTGTATGGAGAGACCGACCATGATTTTGTATGGAGAGACTGACCATGATTTTGTATGGAGAGACTGACCATGGTTTTGTATGGAGAGACGGACCATGAGAGACTAACCATGATTTTGTATGGAGAGACTGACCATGGTTTTGTATGGTGAGACTGACCATGAGAGACTGACCATGATTTTGTATGGAGAGACTGACCATGATTTTGTATGGAGAGACGGACGTATGGAGAGACTGACCATGGTTTTGTATGGGGAGACCGACCATGGTTTTGTATGGAGAGACCGACCATGATTTTGTATGGAGAGACTGACCATGATTTTGTATGGAGAGACCGACCATGATTTTGTATGGAGAGACTGACCATGATTTTGTATGGAGAGACCGACCATGATGTTGTATGGAGAGACTGACCATGATTTTGTATGGAGAGACCGACCATGATTTTGTATGGAGAGACAGACCATGATTTTGTATGGAGAGAGAGACCGACCATGATTTTGTATGGAGAGACCAACCATGATTTTGTATGGAGACTGACCATGATTTTGCATGGAGAGACCGACCATGATTTTGTACGGAAAGACTGACCATGGTTTTGAGTTCGTCGGTGATCTGCTTCACGTCGGCCATCCAGCTCCAGAGCAGCGGCAGTCCGTGGTAGTCGAGGAAAAGACGCAGACACCTACTCTCTGTCGTGTTCTGGCAAACAAAACAATACGATCCAGATCCAATCACACTCAGGTATGAGATTATAAAACTTTCCGAGCATTTGCAGAGCTCCAGATAAGGCGTGTTATTTTACTCAATTATTTTAGGTGAATACGCATTGATTATCAAAAGTGGGAGTATAAAATATGCACAGCAATGTGAAAATACGCATCGACTTTCAAATTGAGTGGTGAAAATACTGTAATAAAGTTGAACATTCACTTAGTTGAGCTGCAAAAAGCAAACAGTGTTTGCTTTTTGCAGCTCAAATAAGTGAATGTTTAAATCTGTTATATTGTTTTATCATTTGTTCTCTGCTCAGTGTCAGTTTTCAGTTTGTATCTACAGTACAATACAAATGGGATTGGATCGAATGCAAGCTTATACAAATCCCTCCTTCCAATCCGATGCTCGAAATCATGCAGTTTGATTGGTGGAGGCAAAACTGTGCTCGAGCTCAGCGAATCAAACTGCTTGATTTCGAGAAAAAATTTGATTGCCCGTACTTACAGCATGTTTCAGTAGTTTATCGTGTATTTGTCAATGAACAGCTAGGTAGGTATCTGATAAATACGGAAGCTGTTTGATTAGCAATCAGTAATTGCGTGTACGGAGTATTTCGAGTATCTGCTTCAGTATTTTGCTATCGTGCATCGTGAATTTAATCACTGCACAGGTACATGATAAATACGGAAGCTGTTTGATTATACCATTAACTATATAATTGTGTGTACATAGAGTATTTGTTTTATTATTTTGCTATCGTGAATTTAGAACGACACTGCAGAGCTAGGTAATGATAAATATTGAAGCTGTTTGATTAATTATAATTAACCCTTAGACCGCTTCTCACAACAATTGTCGTCTGTTGTTGCTTTTATATCTTGTCTGAAGAAAAACATGGTTTGACAGCACTTTTCCAATGGAAATGATTCTGAAGTGCTGTCAAAGCAGGTTGTAAATTATTCTAAAGTGCTGTCAAAGCATGTTTTTGATGACAAGCATGGAAAATTGAAAATAAACAGCAGACAACAAAATAAAAGGGTTACCATGTATGTACCTCAAGTATTTTGAGAATCTGTTTCCTGTGTTCGGGGTCCTCGGCGCGAACCATGAGTCGACAGATGTTGAGCACGTCCACCTTGTTACGTAGGCCCTGTTCCAACTCAGACATTCGTTCAATCTCCTCCTCCAGCTGTGGAATAGGAAGATATGAACAGTATTTATTTATTTAATGGGTGTTTAACGACCTAATAGCTAAGTTCTTTCAGGCTGGGTTAATGGAGTCGAATCCCATATTTCACATGCATTCAGCCCTGAAATTAGAATAACCTGATCTGGTCCTCAAAGCACCGGTCACTTAGCCCCAACCCTAAAAGTAATAAAATTAGCACTACTCTTACTATTTTTTATAATGTATATAACCGGATTCAAGCCAAAACTGTACCCGAGAGCCAAACCAGGTAGATCGGTGAATCCCGTCGTTAATTTACAACCCACTTGCCCGACCAACCACCCGTTATTACAAATTGTGGCTGTGACTGGAGAAATGGTGTTTTATGGCTTTTGCAGCCAGATTATAGTTCTCTAAAGGAATGCCAGCTGTTTCCACGAGATCCTAATTAGAATGTACGGATGCGCAGTCTGGTCGGGTTCTATATTGATTGTGACGGCCATGTGCCCCATTTCTTCAACCACAGATACATGTACACTCATGGGGCATGGGGCATAGTGAATACCAGGCTAGTGTCGTTTGATATCAAATTGATCAGGCAAGGCTAGAAGACGCTAGAATTCCAAGGCTTGTCGAGCAGTTTCCGAGCTGAGCCAGATAAACACTATATGTGACTGGGGAAATGGGGCTTATGGGTTTTGCGACCAGTGTAGATCCAGATCAGCCTGTGCATGATCAGGATCTGCACTGTTCGCCATTCCATCAATGACGACCCTGTCATGCTAAAACAAGCAATATAGATCGCTATCAGGTTACAGGAGTGTGCTATTTCATGATCAGGAGCTACACTGGTCACAAATCTCATAAGCCCCATTTCCCCAGTCGCAGTCACAGCCATATATCAGGCATTGAAATCGAACGCTCTACTCACTATGCCATCAGAAACATCCTTCCGGACGATGAAGCGTACCTTATCGGTTTCCTCAAACGTGTCGATTGTTTCTGTCATCGTTTCCTCCTCATTTGCCTCCGTTTTCTTGTGACTCTTGGGGCCGCCGATAAAGCCGCGACAATCGTCCGTACCACAGAAACATTTCTGGACCTCCTGACTGCAAAGTTGGGAGATATGTATCATGGCTTTGGCCAGAGAAAAAGGAATGAAATTAATGGGTTTAACGTCCCAGCAACAGCTAAGGTCATATAGAGATGGGACCACAATTTAAAGTCTCATCCGACAGACCAGTGGGATGGAAGTAATATGAAAGTATTTCATGCCCTAAAATGCATTCATAGAACACGGATGCCCCACCTACCGCTTCGATAGTAAACAGGCTCAAAACAAAAAATTTAACCAATGGAAATAAGTAGGTAAATTGTAGGTCAATGTCACATAAGTCATTTTGTTCACAGTGGGTTGTGTTGCATATCACTGGCTCATGATAGTGTGCAAGTATGGTGGCTGTAGGCCCAATACAATTGAAGATACAAACTTCAACCTTGTGGAGGATGGGACGGACAGACAAGGGTATCACTAAATGCCCCCTCCACTCTTCAGAGCTCCAGTTAAGGTGCGTAATTTTGAGGTACATTTCTTATTTCTCCATCAAAAATGGCAAGTTGGGAGTGCTTTAGAATCGTCTCTATGAGACGATTCTAAAGGACTCCCAACTTGCCATTTTTGATGAAGAAATAACAAAATTTCACTCCAAGTTGGTAAAATTACGCACCTTAACTGGAGCTCCGACTCTTGTGGTGGGGCATAAAAAGGAACTCACCCATAGATTTCATACTGGTAGTCGAATGTGAGTTCTTCCCCTTTGTCCATGGCCTTCCTCACGAAGAATCCAACACGCAGGATTCCGTTAACCGTCCACTGTAAATACGATTACACCGTCAATCAGCAGAATACATATACAAAGAATCCAACATTCAGGATGGCGTTAACTGTCCACTGTAAACACCATTGCACGTCAGTTGATTTGATTTATTGGCCTATCCACAGCTAAGGTCATTTAAGGCCAGGCAAACGGGTTCGATCCCGCATTTAACCTGCGAGGAACAACCCAAAATCAGAACGGAATATTTACATTGAAATAAATATATGTTCAGCCCTGAAATTTGAAACCTGACCTGGTGCCAGGTCCATACCACCCCAAAGTCACCTAGTGCCCTAAACTTCATTTGTGGGGGCATAACTACTAAGGTAGGACTACCTTCTGTGTTTCACAATTGGGGTCGCATCTGTGGTTGACGATTTGCTTGTTTGTTGGGGTTTAACGACCTATCAACAGCTAAGGTCATTTAAGGCCAGGTCAATGGGTTTAGTACTAAAGCCCATACATTGCCTGCACAAGTACATGTACATTTTCAAGTACATGTACAAATGGGGGGAAAATCCCAAAATCAGAACTGAATATTTACTATAACAAAACTATATATTCAGCCCTGGAATCAGAAAAATCCTGATCCGATGCCAGGTCCTCGCCACACCATAATCACTTGGCCCCTCCCAAAAGCAGTAGGATCAGTAATAATCTTACTACTTTTATAATGGTGAATAACCCAATTCAACTCCCAGGTAACAAAAGAGCCAAAGATAAAAACGTACCGGAGGGCCAAACCAGCTGTGGTTGATGAATAGCGACACATTGCCCTTGAGGGGGTGCGTAAATTAGTAACCATCGATTGCAAAACATGTGTATAATACTGAAAGATAACTAGCGTTGCAAACAACGTATAGGTACAATTGAGTTCAGTAGCCTATTTCACCAACGTTGCAAAGTATACTTATCTAGCAAAGTATACTTTGAGGGAGTAACCATTTATTTTTCCCCAAAATGCGTTATTTAATATAGAACTAACGACTGCATATATTTGATGATTAAAAGTATGCAGAATTATATACTGAATTTATTACATTATCACAGCCAAAATGGAATGGTTGTGATAATGTAATAAATTCAGTATAATAAAAATTAATAAAGATATCATTAAATTGAAAATTTCTCCCTCAAAGTGTACTTAACAAGAAAAGTATACTTTGAAATACGATACAAATCTACAATTAAGCACCTTTTCCAATCTATTTCCTCATATTGTATTCATATCTGAGATCCAGTTTTTGCTCTATTTATGGAACAACTAAAACCACCCAGATAACAGAGCTCCAGATAAGCTGCGTATTTAAATACCCAATTAAAATTGCCAAAAACCCAATTGAAATCAGAAGTAGCGAGTATCAAAAAGCAATTACAATTTTGTGGTACATTTATCATGCTGAAAAAACAAGAAATGTGTCTGTCGAACGCGGATGCCACCTGCAGCATATTTGAGAAACTGTGACCAAAGTGGTTAACCGAAAAGTGTGACGGACGGACGGACGGACGGACGGACGGACGGACGGACGGACGGACGGACGGACGGACGGGACGGCGGTCGGACGGACGGACGGGACGGACGGAGGACGGACGGGACGGACGGACGGGCGGACGGACGGACGGACGGACGGACGGACGGACGGACGGACGGACGGACGGACGGACGGACGGACGGACGGACGGACGGACGTTCTTACAGTACTATACTTATGTGGCTTATCACATGTTAAATATTAGCCACATAAAACGATTTTTAGCCACATAAAAGGATTTTTTAGGTGGCTAATTGTAACCAACCCTATCCTTTACTAAGTCCATAACCCTGTGGGGCTAGCCACATAAGTATCCTAATGTGTGCCCGGACAGACAGACAGACGGACGGACGGACGGACGGTCCAAACACTATATGCCACCCGTTTCTTCGAAACCCGGTGGCATAAAAATAAACAGACCACAAATATAGCACATTTTTCTTATTTTCCATGAAAACACATCATGGTATTTCATTAGAATTGTCTCCAAGGAGACAATTCTAATGAAATGCCAAGACATGTTTTCTTTTCGAAGCAAACTATTCAATAATTGCAGTCTGTAGATGTGTAAAGAGTATGTGATGTCATTTTACCAAATTTAAATTTTGAAATACCCAATTGCTTCAGAAATTATGGAGTGAAAATACTCAATTACTAATTACTAATTCATTATCTGGAGCGCTGCAGATAACCCTACCTTTTGTGTTTCACAGTTTGGGTCGCAGCTGTGGTTGATGAACCGCGACACGTTGCCCTTGATGGTGGCATCTATAACTTCGTCTGGGTTGATGGCCATGAAGTAGAAGTGTTGCTGGCCCGCCTTCGAATACTGCTTCGCCCGGCTACGGAACATCCGGTTGTCCAGGACTTCACCCACGTACTCCATCACAAACTGACCGCTGCAAATGATTTGATTTGTTTTATTGGACTTTAACGACCTACCAACAACTACAGTCATTTAAGGCCGGGTTAACGGGGTCGAATCCCATATATTACCCGTTGTGATGGGGCGAAATCCAAAATCAGAACTGAATATTTACATCGAATATATATATATTCAGCCCTGAAATCAGAATAACCTGATCTGGTGCCAGGTTCTCACCACACCAGTCACTTGGCCGGTGCAAATGAAGGTGAACATTCAAATTTATTACTAACTGCTAAAATGAAGATGAACAGCCGAATTAATGTGTTACAGATGGAAAGACGAAAACTATATACCCCTCGGCACATTTTGTAGGTCGGCGGTATAAACATTGTACAAGTATTTGGCAGCGCATGAAAATCGTCTCCAATGGAACATGTAGTTGTCCAGGGGCCTGTTTCACTAAACTTTGTACGACTAAGAAGTTTGTTTTAAAGTGCAAATTGATAACAAAAATAACATTTGTTCTAACAGTCGAGTTTGGAAAATCTTTCGTGGATATGCTACCTTTAACGACATAAATACGAAGGTACAAACTGGTAGCAAATTCATAGAAATCTTCTTACAAACAGTTTTATCGTACAAAGTTTAATGAAACGGGTCCCACGTACTCCCAAGTGAAAGTGAATTGGTTGAACATCCCAGTATACTTTGAGGGAGTAATTATTTATTTTTCCCGAAATGCATTATTTCATATAGAACTAACGACTGCATATATTTGATGATTACAAGTATGCAAAATGATTACACTGAATTTATTACATTATCACAGCCATTTTTAATGTAATAAATTCAGCATAATAAAAATTAATAAATTTATCTTTAAATTGAAAATTTCTCCCTCAAAGTATACTTTACTAGAAAAGTATACTTTGCAATGTTGGTGAAATAGGCTACTGATGGTATTGCTACAGTTTAGGCATGTTGAGTAATACTTGGCAGATATATTAGTACATCGGCAACTTCATTCACCATTTGCAAACAATGTACACCCAGATCAGACCACACTAACGTGTGGTCTGATCTGGGTCTACATTGGTTGCAGGACTACTTGGTGTAGTGTCATGCACCTGCGCAGTGACTAAATTCACGATGCACGATAGCAAAATACTGAAGCAGATACTCGAAATACTCGGTAATAGACTACAGTAGCCTATTTCATCAACATTGCAAAGTATACTTTAGTAGCAAAGTATACTTTGAGGGAGAAATTTTCATTTTTTTTTTAAATTTATTAATTTTTATTATACGGAATTTATTACATTATCACAGCCATTTAATGGCTGTGATAATGTAATAAATTCAGTATAATAATTCTGCATACTTTTAATCATGAAATATATGCATTTGTTAGTTCTATGTGAAATTATGTATTTCAGGAAAAATAAATGATTACTCCCTCAAAGTATACTTTGGTAGTAAAGTATACTTTGCAATGTTGATGAAATAGGCTACAGGTCATTTAGGGACGTGAACTTCATTCACCATTTGCAAACAATGTACACCCAGATCAGACCACACTAACGTGTGGTCTGATCTGGGTCTACATTGGTTGCAGGACTACTTGGTGTAGTATCATGCACCTGCGCAGTGACTAAATTCACGATGCACGATAGCAAAATACTGAAGCAGATACTCGAAATACTCGGTAATAGGCTACAGGTCATTTAGGGACGTGACCTTGGTTTCAAGTCTCATCCAAAAGAACATTTAATGGAAATACTATGAAATAATTTTCTGATCACTAAGGCGAGGTTTTTTTGCGGGTACATAAAAAGTCAAAGAAACTGAAAACAACAACAATTATGGCCATACAGAAACACGACCTCATTTTCAAGTCTCACCCACATGACAAGTGGGATGGAAAATACTATGAAAGCATCCATTTCCATGCCGAGGGCGGGGATTGAACCCGCAACCTTCGGTATTCAAGTCCAATGTGCTATCCACTAAACTGTCAAACCGTCAATTGGCAAAATACCAAGATTGGTTTGGTCAGATTATGGCGACATAGCCACTTACGGTTCTAAGTCCTCCAAAGCCTGTAAGCCATGTCCCTTCCAGTCCGTCTTAAATGGTGCGACTTTACTGTTCTGTTTCTGAAAGACATTAAGAACATGATACAGTGGAATCCCTCTAAACCGGGCACCCTGGGAGTTCAGGCATAGGAGGAACATTGAAAGCCTTGTTAAATAGTCTAACAACACGTATAGTGGAACCTCTCTAAACTAGACACCATGGGAATGTCCGGTTTAGATAGAACCATCAACAGCTAAGGCCAAACCAGGCAAATAGTGATTCCTATAAGGAGGAACCTAATCAAAATTGCCAAAAACCCAATTGAAATCAGAAGTAGCAAGTATCAAAAAGCAATTACAATTTTGTGGTTCATTTATCATGCTGCAGAAAACAATAAACAGACCACAAATATAGCATATTTTTCTTATTTTCCATGAAAACACATCTTGGTATTTCATTAGAATTGTCTCCAAGAAGACAATTCTAATGAAATGCCAAGACATGTTTTCATTTCGAAGAAAACTATTAAAAAATTGCTAGTGTGATTTTATTTTACCCAATTAAAATGTTGAAATACCCAATTGTTTCATATATGATGGAGTGACAATACTCAATTACTAATTCCTTCTCTGGAACCCTGCCACTGTACATTATGTGCATGGCCACTCCATGACGCATGTATACTTTTCCAACAGGACTAGGCATTACTATTAGAGGCAAGTTACAATGAAACCAACAGGTGTGTTTATTTCTGGTGTTTGGTTTAGTTTCAATCAATATACATGTATTTGAAAATAGTATTTCCGAATTTGCTCTGATTTTTTCAACGACGTTCGTACATTCGATTCTTCAGTAAACTTCCAATCCAATGATGCATTTTGGACATAATCATACACAAACTCGTAAAGAAATAGAGAATAGTAGGTTAGTGCCGTGAATGAGAAAACATATCTGGCACGGCTCAGGAAACGGGATGGGTGAGGCTCTGCCGAGCACATCCCGTTTCCGTGCCGCGGCAGATATTTTTTCCCATTCACGGCACTAACCTACCATTCTATTTATCCCGTCAACACCTACAAATGGCTGCAAAATGCAAAAATATAACCCCAGCCACCGCACATATTCATACTGATTAGGCCGTATTGACAGGATATGAAAAATGTTTCACGGCACGTTTCACGGCACGTTTCACGGCACATACGCACTGTGTTGACGGGATAAATATAGGAATGAATGGCCTTTTTGTGGAATTTATTGGGGTATAAACTTGGAAAAGTCCCGGGAATACTGGACGAAGGCCGGAAGGCCTCGTCCAGTATTCCCGCGACTTTTCCAAGTTTATATCCCCGATAAATTCCACAAAAATGCCATTCATTCCTTATAATTCCAGCATTTGAAATAAATTCATCAAGAAAATGTGTTTATTTTGACAGACGGCAGCCATTTGTTTACACCGACAGCACTGACAGCGCACCTGTAGAAAGTAGTTCGGCGTGGGAGTTTACTGGGATATAAATTTTGGACAGACTTGCTACGGGCCAATCAAATTTTTACGGAATTGTGTAAATATTTTTGTGCTGGAATTATAAGGAAATAATTCCAGCACAAAAATATTTACACAATTCCTTAACATTTGATTGGCCCGTACCAAGTCTCTGTCCAAAATTTATATCCCAGTAACCTCCCACGCCGAACTACTTTCCATTACCTTGAGGTGCAGTTAAAATAATTCTTAAGAAAACGGAAAATAAACACATTTTCTTGATTAATTTATTTCAAATGCTGGAATTATAAGGAGTGAATGGCCTTTTTGTGGAATTTATCGGGGATATAAACTTGGAAAAGTCGCGGGAATACTGGACGAGGCCTTCCGGCCTTCGTCCAGTTCCCGCGACTTTTCCAAGTTTATACCCCGATAAATTCCACAAAAAGGCCATTCATTCCTATAATAAAGGGTTTGTAACGGAAATTGCTTCACTTACTTTGTAGAACTTCTTGTTTGTACAGTAGTCCCCACATGGACATTTGGAGCCACTGAAAATAGATTTGATTTATTGGAGTTTAACAGCCTGTTAACAGTTAAAGGTCATTTAAGGCCGAACCAGCGGGTTCAATTCCGCATGTAACCGTGCTGCATTGGAAGGAAGATCCCAAAATCATAACGGAATATTTACAGAGAAAAATAAATATTTAGCCCTGAAATTAGAATAACCCGACCGGATGCCAGGTCCATACCACAACAAAGTCATTTAGCCACTTCCCCTAAAAGTAATAGGATTAGGAATAATCGTATTACACTTATAAGGGGTATAACCAGATTTAACTCTCATATACAAGAAAGCCAAATATGTACCCGAGGGCCATATCAGGTCACCGGTCGGGATTCCGATAAGGATGAATATCGATTGTTAAAATACTCATCAATGCTTTCCATGGTGAAACATTAGCATCTTTCTCCAATTATCAGGAACCGACAATCCTGATTTCAGGAAATATCCTGAAAATTCCCACCCCTGATGATAATCTCTATCAGTAGCCTATTTCACCGACATTGCAAAGTATACTTTTCTAGCAAAGTATACTTTTCTAGCAAAGTATACTTTGAGGGAGAAATTTTCAATTTTAGGGTAAATTTATTATTTTTTATTATACTGAATTTATTACATTATCACAGCCATTTTGGCTGTGATAATGTAATAAATTCCGTATAATAATTCTGCATAGTTTTAATCATCAAATATATGCAGTCGTTAGTTATATATGAAATAATGCATTTCAGGAAATATAAATGATTACTCCCTCAAAGTATACATACTTTGCTAGAAAAGTATACTTTGCCATTTCGATGAAATCGGCTACTGAACTTACCATTCAATAAAGAGCATGCGATTGAGGCAGTCCTCACCACAAGCGGCGTGCCCCATCTCACGATCCTCCTTCGAAGTGGTACAGTCGCACACCATACGTCGCACCTCCCGCATCTGTTTGGACCTCTTCCTGTAAACGCGATCACACAGTCAAAGGTCAAGGTCACAGACACACCTTCCTATCAACTCGATCACACAGTCAAAGGTCAAGGTCACAGACACATATTCCTGTAAGCATGGACTTACAGTAAGACATACAGGTACGGGGTCAAGGTCACAGAAACACATTTCTTGTAAACAGTCATAGTCAAAGGTCAAGGTCACATCATTTGTTGTAAACATGGTCACATAATCGAAGGTAAAAGTCACAGAATTTGTTGTAAACATGGTCACAGTCAAAGGTCACAGAACCAAATTTCTTGTAAACATTGTCAAAGGTCAATGTCACAGAAATACTATTTGTAAATTTGCAGTCTGACCAAGGCTCATGCTATTCACCATAAATTCACTCATTATATTAGTATCTTAACCGTTACACCGCTATCTTATTTTTGTTGTTGTCTGCTGTTTATTTTCTATTTTCCATTTTTATCATCAAAAATATGCTTTGATAGCACTTTATAATAATTTACAACATGCTTTGAAAGCACTTCAGAATCATTTTCATTGGCAATGATTCTGAAGTGCTGTCAAAAACATGTTTTGAGAAATAAGGCAAGATATAAAAGCAACAGCAGACGGTAATTGTTGTGTGTAGCACGGTCTAAGGGTTAATCCCACTTTGTGATTGCGCATTAGGCTTAGAATCTACAGCGGATGGTCGTCATAAGCTCATTGCTCAGCCGGGGGCTCATATCACTGGTGCTGCATTCCGTGCCGGTGTAAAATGTTTCACATCGAAATAGACGCCAGATTCCTGACAAATTCTCATTCAGCTACATGCAGAAGATATTGCAAACACATTTCCATTTAGTAGCCAGCACAAGAAATTTGTGTCGGTTACTTAACGAAACTTGTGTTAATGTGATAGCTCTAAGTAGAGCCGAGAGGCATCTCATCAGGAAATCAGTGCATCTTTGAACGCGAAACATTTCACGCTGCTGCGGAGCGCGGTACCAGTGCATTTTTACTACTAACCTTTCAAAGAGGTATATGTTCTCCTCAATGAGGTCAAAGTTGATGGGGATCTCCTCATCTTTGTCTGCTTCGTTCTCCGGTTCATGTTTTGCCTTGTCTTTCTCCACATCATTCTTTTCTTCCTGAGGTTGGTCATCTGTAGCCTTTGGTTCAGGTGGTTTCGGAGGTTCAGTATCAAGTGTTTCTTGCCCTTTCACCTCTGTATCAGCTTCTAAGGGGTCTCCAGATTGGCCCTCAGTAATAGGTTTTGGTTTCTCGAGTTCGCTTGCTCTACGCCATCTTGATTTCACTTTCATAGGCAAGCCACCTGCAGTGGTATCAGAGTCCGATACTTCCGACATCTCCATATCGGATGTTTGTTGTGTCTCTTGCTTTTCCGCTGTTTGTTCCGTCTCTTGTTTGTCCATGGCTTGTTGCGCTTCCATATTAATTGAGACCTGTTCTTCCTTTACATTCATTGCAGTTAATGGTTCAACTGCAGTTAATGGTTCAACTGCTTTATCTACATTGCTTAGCTCAGACACTTCGCTGGTTGTTCCCTCTGATCCAACAGCAGCCATAACATCATTTTCTTTCGCGACAGTTTCTTCTTCCAACTTTATTTCTGTAGTAGGTTGTGTAACTGCCATCTTCTCAATGGGTACTTGCTCAATGTTTAATGCTAATCTTGGCGATTGTGGAATTGGTGGTGTGCTGGGTTTTGATGTTGGGCTTTCAATTTCCACTCTCGGGCTGAACCGACTCTGTCGAGCAGGTTTATCTTTTAATAGAGGTTGCGGAACTTTATCTTCTCTTGACAGTTGTGTAAATTCATAATTACTTTTCATTGCTTCCTCATTTGAATATTGCCTTTTAATCTTCGGCTTTGATGGTTTTTGGAACATTTCCTGTCGCCCGCCGTAATTTTCTTCCGGGTAATATGCACCTGGTTCCACTTGATTGAATTGTCCCTGTGTAATTTGGTGTTCACCTTCACCAAAAGTTGCTGCTTCATGTGGCGCACCATGGAATTCCTGCTCGCCATAAAACTGTGGTGCTGGTGGCATGTTTGCACTTTGAGCATGCGGCATTGGGCCAACTGGACTGAAAGGTGTTGCTGGCGCCGGAGGAGGTGGCCCAGGAAACCCGGGCATTGTACACGGTGGAGGTCCCATAGCACTTGGATCCATAGGTGGTCCCGGAAAAGACATATCCATGTTTGGAGGGAAAGGGGGGCCTGGAGGACCGGGAAATCCTGGGGGTGGAGGTCCCGGCGGCATCGCTCCCTGTGGAAACGGTCCCGGAGGTAACGGCATACCTGGTGGTGGCGGTGGCGCCATGCCCATAGGTGGAGGTCCCGGTGGGCCGCCCATTGATGGTGGCGGCATATATGGCATGCCAGTATTTGGGTCTATCTGTAACAGCATCCCCGTACTAGGATCCACTGGAATGCCAGTGTTGGGGTCAATGGGGTAACCTGTATTCGGATCAATTGGGAACTGACCAAACCCGGTCATGGCTTCAGGTGGTATTTGCTGTTGCACTATTTCCTGAGGTGGCATAAATGGTGGCATTGGCGGTTGTCGAGGGAAATGTGTTGGAAGAAACTGTGCATTAGGATCAACTGCCAGTTGGCCTGTGAAATCTGGAGACGGAGTATTCAGAACTTGCTCCTGACTCGTCACTGCAGTGGGAAAGGCAGGGCCAGATACAACAGGTGATGATGTTGCTAGTGGCTGGATGACTTTCTTCTTCTCTGCTAACTCTTTTTCGAACTTCTCCAATGCAGATTCTTTTGTTTTTTTACTTCCACTCTCTTCATTGTCCTTCCTTCTAGATTCTTCCTTCTCCCTTTGCCTGTCATCCCGCTCCCTGCTTCTATCACGACTGCGAGATCTACTCCTTCTACTTCTATACCGTTCCCTACTCCTGCTTCGACTTCTCCTATCTCGACTACGACTTCGTCGATCGCGACTTCTACTTCTACGATCACGACTTCTACTTCGTTGATCGCGACTACTTCGTCGATCGCGGCTCCGGCTTCTCCTGTCCCTCGATCTACTTCTACTCCTTGATCGTCGTCGCCTGTGTCGACTGTCGTTGTCTCTATCTCTATGTCTGTCTTCCTTCTTCCTTTTGTGCCTCCGTTCCCGACTTCTTTCCCTACTACGGTCGCGACTTCTGTGCCTGTCTCTTCTTCTGGAATCCCCGTCTCGGCTCCGATCTGATCTTGAGTGTTCACTTCGACTTTTGTAATAATCGTCATCTCTGGACTCTCGACGTTCCCTGACCGAATCACGATCTTTCCTATCATCATGCCTGTCTCTGTCTCGACTTCTTTCATCGTGATGTTCATATTCTCTTCTCTCTCTATTATCATATTCTCGCCTGTCTTTGTCATAATCACGCTCATCTCCCTGGCCATCATAATGCCCATCACTTGCTTGTTCTTCAGACCCATGACCTTTCTCTTCTCTTGGTGGAACTGGTGGCTGGTCACCTACTTGCTTGTTGGCATTTATATCTCCACCAGAGGAAGATTCACTAATTTGAAGCATTTGCAATATGTGTTGTTTATGGCTCTCAAGTACACCTAATTCTACATCATCCTTGCTTGTGGCTGTGATTAAAGCTTGTGAATCAACGCCACCACCAACAGATACAGTAGATGAAACTCGAGAAGATATACCCAATACTGGAATCTGCATTGCTCCAGCGACTGGACGAGACTCCTGATTCTTAAATTTGTGAATACGATTTCCTTGTTCGATAACCTTGGAAATAGTCTGACCTATGACTTCAATTTTTCTAAGTGTTTCCTGTCCAATAACCTGTATTGGGCTACCCGTCTCAGTTGATTGTGATACCAATGGAGAAACCTTCTTAATACATTCCTGGGATGTTGAATCAGCCACTGGGGCAGCAGGATTAGAAACTGGTATAATCTGTTTAACAGCTGAAGGAAACTCTGGTAGACCGAACGGAAGGAGTTTCACACGATCCGACACTTTGATATTTATCTTTTTCCTACCAATTTGGCATGATGTAGAAATATCAAATGACTCCTTAAGTTTCAAATCTGGTTCTTTTTGCTGAACACATTTTGATTTACTACTCTTTGTTTGCGTTGGTGGAGGTCCTGGAATGTCAGATATTGAACTCTCTGCACTTGAACTTTCTGCAAAATGCTTTTGCTTTGATATCAGTTCATGAGTTTTATCGTGTCTACTCGACTGTGGTTCACTGGTTTCGCTTTTCACCATGGACATATTTTCTATATTTGAACTAGCATCCCGTGGTGCATCAGCCTTTGGCTTGTCATGTGATGTATTTACTACTTCTGTACTCTCTAAGGAAATAGCAGCTTTACCATATATAGTCTCAACTTTCAAAGACTTTTCTACTGTCTGCTTGGCATCCAAATCAGAACTGTGCTGTTCTTTTTGTTTTTCTGGAGATTTCAATACCTCTGTTATTGATTCATTGGACCTCTTCAACGCTGAAATCTGGTCAGCAATTTTGGACAATAGACCTTTTGGTGATTCAACCTCAGCATCTGTTTCCCCTTTATCTTTCTGTGGAACAGTTGCTCCTGAAAATGTTATGCTAACATCTTGAACATGTTCTATTATTTTCCCTTCTTCAACAGGCTTCTGCAGTTCTGGTGAGTTTGCGACATGGCATTCTTTATTTGCCACTTTAGCTTCAGTTTTAATATCTATTTCCTCTGAACTGGAAGTGATTTCCATCACATTTACTGCCGATTCCGTTGCATCAGGTATATTTACAACAATGACATCTACAGTTGAAGATCGATGTACATTCTCTGACACCTTGCTCTCTGACAAGTTACTCACAAATGGTATTTCAGATTCATCCTTAGATGGAGTCTTTGATGAAGGCTTTTCAGACTCAGAAGACTCACTTACTGTCTGCAGCAGATTGGACGATGGCTGGGAGATTGATTGGTTTGTCTCTGAATCTGGTAACATTCTCAAAACCTTGGCAGGCTGATCGATTACAGATGGCTCTTTTGCAGATGTTGGTTTTTCCAACTCGGAATCAGTCTTAACATTCTTGGAATTGTTATCCTCACAAGACATATTGGTTATGTTCTTTGACATCAAACTTTCTGCTGGTAGCATATCTGAATCAGTATCGAAGACCTTGTGATGTTGCCCCTCAATGGACACATTTGGCAAGTCCTTTGATGTTGTACTTTCTGGTAGCAGGGTATCTGATTCTACCTCAGGTTTACAAACTACTGGCTGCTCCGAGACATTGGCAGACAGTTGACTGTTGGTTGTGCTTGAACATGAAGTAACAGAAGTCTGAGAATTGGAATCATCAGAGGTCAGTATGCCATAAGATTTATCAGGTTCTATAACTATAGATGTAGAACCAAAAGACTTTTGGCTTGAACCAATAGACTCTAGTGAGTCATGGCTTGAACCAATAGACTCTTGGGAGTCTTGGCTTGAACCAATAGACTCTTGGGAGTCTTGGTTTGAACCAATCGACTCTTGGCTTGAAATCATCTCTGTTTGATCAACAGATTTCCGTCCTTTCCTTCCCCTTGTTGGCATATCCTTACTCATCACTGGAGGCAATACAACATGCTGTTCTGCAGCAAGTCTCCTAGTTAACCGTTTTGGTGGCAACACAACTGCATCTTTCGACTTCTTTCCCTGGTTAGACTTTTTTTCAATTTTCTCCATATGCACATCATCGTTCACTTGCTGCGTTATTTCTTTATGTTTTTGTAAGCCACCATCACTAACAATAGAATCACACGCAGGTGATGTCTCTACTGTATCAGTTACCAATTGATGACAAGTCTCTGAAGGTGTTTCACTATTATCTACAGTAAGGTGCATCTCTTTAACATCAGAAACATATTTTTTATCATCATTTGACTTCATCTGTTGAGTGGCTTCAGTTACTAGTAGTTCTTGATCTGGACTTGTCTTCTTCAAACTTTTCTCAAGTGAAATGTCTAACAAAGGTTCAACAAAGGAACTAGTTAACTCCTTGACTGGAGTTGATACAGCTTTTTTTGGTGAGAATTTGTATAATCCTCGTGGAGTCAACTGCCATTTCTGTTCACTATTTGAAGAAGTTGGACTAGTATCTTGAACAGTTGGAGCATTACTTTCATTTGATTCACTGGTGCTTCTCGTAATTTCTTTGAATATTGATTTAGGAGAAACAAGATGCCCTGGAGGTGTTTTTGGATCAACATGTTCCTTTTGTTTACATGGTGAAAATTTGTCAAACACATTTGATCTTTCTTTAAATTTGCTTGGAGATGTTGGAGAAAGTACTGATTTTGACAACATTCTTTCTTCAGATTTTGCCTTCTCAGTTTCAATTGCTGGTTGAGATCTTTCCTCGGACTTAGCCTTATGGTGATGGATACCAAGTTGTGTTTGCTGTTCACTAAGGTCTTCTGGCAATTTAATGCTCACTTCATCGTCTATGTCCATAAACATATCTATAGCTGCAGAACGTGGTGCTATAGCATGCTTTCCTGAACTGTCCACTTTAGTATTATCATCAGTTCTGTTGTCAGAATCACTCTCAATTTCCTCATGTTTTATATATTTACCTAGGGAGGCCAAAGACGATGGTATAGCTTCTTCTGCTTCTTGGTCTTCACTTTTTGCTGTCTTCAACCCCCCTGCTTCCAATAAAAAAGACTTTGGTTCAGAATAAGTCTTGCTAGTTACACTTGAGTGTCTATGTGATACGTTGTCATCATCAATATTCTTGGACTTCTTGTGTCTTTCTTCTCTGTCCTTTCTTTCTTCTCTGTCCTTAAAATCATGTTCTTTTTCTCTGTGACGTTTTTCATGCCTTCCTTTGTCTTTCCGATCTATTTCATTTGAATCTTCCCTATGTCTCTCCTTTCTGTCTTTATCATAGGATCTCTTATCTCTACCTTTTCTTTCCAATTCCTTTTCATCCCTTTCATATGAATCGTCCCTATGCTTCTTATCCTTTCCATGTCTTTTATATCTCCCTTTAGTTTCCAACTCCTGTGAATCCCTTTCATTGGAATATTCCCTACATCGCTCCGTTCTATCCTTTTCATGTGGGCTTTTACTTTTACCTTTCTTGCTCAATTCATGTATTTCTTTTTCTGTTTCAGTGGATTCTTCTCTGGCTCTCGCACGCTTTTCTTTTTCATATTTCCTATCTTTTCTTTCCAATTCGTATGTTTCTTTTTCACTCATTTTTCTATCCTTCCTTTCCGACACTTTCTCAGCAGCATCTTTTCTAGCATTCTGTAAATCATCCTTTCCCTGGGATGTATCTATTTCTTGCGTATCCATTTCAAGGACTGTTTTATCTATTCGTTCTGATGCATGGCTCTTTTTGGTATCTCTTGCATGCACTGCACTATTATAGTCACTTGTCTCTTTTCTATCAATCTCTGAAGTTTTGTCAGACATTTTATTCTCTTGAACTGCAACTTCTGGAGGAATAATTTGTGGATCAGGTTTATCTGAGAACCGACTCCTTCGTTTTGGTGCTGGAGCAGGTTTAGCACATTTTTCATCTGCAGTTGATTTAGAAAGCATTTGTTTTTCCGCTCCAATTTCAACTGACACTGGTTCCAATTTCACTTGAGAATCAACATCAGTTTTCACTACAGCTGCTACTCCAGGCTGACTTGCTGCAACGTGTGGGTCAGCTTTATCAGAGAAACGGCTCTTACGTCTCACCATTGAAGTATCAGTCACAGGCTTTTCCTTATGATCTAAAGTCACAGCCAAGTTTGAGGCCAGTAGTTTTCCTGCTCCGTCCTCAATTGGTAATTGTACTGGCAATAGTTGATGTACATTCTCAGCATGCATAACAATTCCTGGCTGAGTCATAGCTATTTCGGGATCAGCTTTATCTGAGAATCTACTTTTGCGTCTCACCGTTGAAGCGATATTTGGTGGCTTTTCATCTTCATCTAAACCAGCAGCTGTCTTTGAAAAGATCTTCCTTCCTGCAGGCAGACTGAACTTTACAACAACTTTACCAGGTTCCGCAGTGACAGATGGTGTCGTCGATTCATCAACTTTGACAGGACTAGCTGGTGGGCTCTCATAAGCATCTGGTGCAAATGGGTCATATAAATCTTCTACAACTCTAGGCTGTACTGAATCTACTTCATCAGTAACAATATTTGTGTTTTCAAGCAAAGAAATATTGCTAGCCATTTGTGACTGCTCCACATTTATTGCATTGTCGGTGGTAATACTAGTGGGTTCTAATAGTAATGGCAGGTTAATTGGTATGTTTGATACACCAACTGGCGGTGGAATACCAATAGCTGCTGGCATCGCAGTCTGCACTGGAAACAGTGGTGTTGAGCTTGGTACAGGTATAGGCAGCTGTATTGGAAATAATGGTGGCACAGTTACTCCTTGTAAAGGCTGCGTAATGTTGACAACAGCAGCAGGTGGTTGGATATCCATAGATGCTGATGGAGCTGGTAGTGGGGTTTCATTTTCAGGCTTTACAGTATCTGCTGCCTGAACAATTGCAGTCGCAGACAGTGGATTTGATGGCTTTACACATTCTCCTGTCTGGGGACCTGACCCAAGCAAGTTTGGAGTAATTGAAACAGCAGCTATAACTGGTATCACCGGAGTCCCATATTCATTTAATACTGTGTCCTGCTCATGCAATGTACCCTGTGATTGTTCCTCAATGCCATGTATGTCTGAAATCGCTTTGGGCGTTAATGGCTCAGTCGGTTTGAGATCTCCCGTAATTGTGGTAGCTCTTGGTGACTTGTGAGAATTTACATCAGACTCATCACTAACATCCAAGTCAAATGGATCATATAATTCTTCTGCAGCTGGTTGTGCATCCATTTGATTACTGGTTATTTCTTCTTTAGCCACACTTTGTATGTCGGATTGAATTGGTTCATCAGCCGATTTCTCTTGTTTTGAAACAAGTTGCATCGATTCAGATGTATCAATTTGAGTTTGTTCTTCATCACGAGTCCCCACTGTTCGCTGTTCCTCTTTCTCAATCATTGGTGTCTCCTTTAATGTTGATTCCATTGCTACTATATCATTATTTGATGTGGTTGAGACAATTTCAGCATCTTCCATCTTATATTCTTCATGAATTGTCTGATCATTTAACTTTGATTTCATGGTAATTTCATTTGCTTCTAAAGTTGGTTCTTCCTGTTTGACTGACATTTTATCAGATTTCTTCACATCTCCTGAATCGTACCCATCATTCTCGTACGTACTCATTAATAATTTGAGACCAGAAGGTGCTGCTATATCATTTGATGAATCTGACCACATGTCGTCATCGTCTTGTTTGTTGGTTTTCGGTAGAATAACTAATGATTCAGTAACTTGCAAGGGAGCTGTAGCTATCTCTACCTGTGCAGGTTTAGACACACTAGATTTTCTGTCGCCATCAATATCATCATGCAAAGTTACTTCAGGATTTTCATCCTTATTTTCCTTGCTGCTTATTATTGTTGGTGACTGCTTCTCTATCTTCTCATCACTTTCCATTGACCCTGGGACAAGCCCGACTTGCAGACTTGCCCCAGCTTGCACGTTTTTTGAATCAGTCTTGTTTTTATAATATTCATCTTCACTATCGCTAAATGATTTTTTTTTTCTACGTTTCTTTTTCACATCATCATTATCACTGTCACTTGAAGAACTGGATGAATCAGAACTTGAAGACGATGAACTTGAAGATGATGATTGGTCATCATTTGAATGCTTTCTGTTTCTCATTTTAATATCACGACCACCCCTGGAAAACTCCCTTTCCTTGTATTGAACCAAATCTTTAGTTTTCCTTCTATCTTGTTCTTTAGATAACATCTCTTCATTAATGTTTCGACGTTGCTTTCGCTCATAAATATCCTTTTCCAGACTAACATCAGACCTGGTATGTTTACTCTCAATAGAAGTCGAACTGTCTTTGCTATAGCCTCGTCTGATCTGTCTGGGGTCGGGGGTCACCACTTCACCCTCACTCAAGTCTTGCTCCTTTAGACTCTGCTCAGAAAAAACTTGCCTCTGGCGTTGATCATCCATGTCACGTCGCTTTTGTCTTCTCTCTGGAGAACTTGAACTACAATCACTGGAATCATTTTGCTTATTCCGTCTTTGCTTTGTGCTTATGTCATCCTGTTTTGATTTAGTGTCTAACTGCATTGGTTCCTCCCTTCCCTTCTTTGAACTTTCTAATGACTGTCGTTCCAGTTCAGCATATTCATGTTTCCTTCTTTCAATCTTCTCCATTAAAGCCTTCTCTTCCCTACTTTTATCTGTCATACTCTCCTTTGAAATACTTCTTCCAGTTCTTTCACTATCTACTTTATGTTTTATTCTGCTATCATAGTCACTGTCTTCACTGGAAGAATCGGATTTGGATATCACTTTTGCTTTAGAGTGATGCTTGGGCTCTGGTACTACTTGTTTTTTCTTCATGGAAATGTGTGCATCTTCTTCATCTTCTGAGCTATATTCACTTGAACTATATCTTCTAGATTTTCTACTTTTAAGACTTTTACTTTGAGCATACCTCTCACTACTTTCATGTTTCTTCTTACTCTTTGACCGATCAGGAGTAGGGCTTCGTGCTTTTTCCTTTTTATCTCGTTTTTTAATAAATTTATCTCTTTCTCTACTTCTACTACGCGAGTCATATGATTCATTCCTTCTTGAAGGTTTTGCTAAGTCTTTACTTCTGCGTCGTGATGTGTCCTTTTCAAGACTTGCACTCCTACCCTTTCGTCTGTATTTTTCCTTTCTATACATATTGCTATCAGAGTCGCTCTCATCAATCCGCTTTTTCTTTGCACCCTTTCTTGCTTCCATTTCTTCAGATGGTCTTTCCCTTTCTTTTTTGTATTTCTTTCTACTTCTTGATTCATCAGTATCTACACTTCCACTTCCGCTTCTATATCTCTTACGCTTGTCCTTCTTCTTTTCCTTTACTTTCTTCTGTTCTTCTTCACTGTCTGATTGAGATCTATTCCTTCCCTTCAATTTTCTTTTATAATATTTATCTTCATCAGATTCATCGCTATCATGTTTTGGTTTAGACTTATTGGATTTTCTTTTGCGGTGATCATCTATTTCCTCATCACTAGAAGCACTGTCATATTTTCGCCTACTTTTATCTGTATGTTTTTTCTTTTTGTCCTTTCGGTCTCTAGAGTAGTCATCACTCTGATCACTTTCATATTGCTTTCCCTTTTTATTCTTGATCAATTTAATTTTCTTGGTTCCCTTTGTGGATTCATTCTCACTATCATATTGCTTCCTTTCATTTTTATCTTTTTCGAACCTGCGACTTAGACGACTTTTTGAAAATTCATCTTCGTCATCACTATCATATTTGGATTTCCTCTTCTTATCCTTTTCTTTAGTTTCCTTCCTTCTAGTACGATGATCATCACTATCGCTCATCTGATATTCTTTCACCTTCTTTCTGTTCTTCTTTTTTCTTGAATCATCATCACTAGCTTCAATTTCACTTCCATTATCTACAGACTCTGATCTGATTTGCTTTCTCTTTTTCTCCGCCTTCCTTTCTTTTTTAGTCGTTTTAGTTTTTTCACCATCTTCACTCAGATCTTCATCAATAACTTTCTTCTTTTTCTTTGTTTTCTTCTTTTTCTTATCTTTTGGCAAAGGTTCAGCATCACTGTCACTATCAGCTGGTTTTTTCTTATCCTTTTTGTTTTTCTTCTTTTGCGACTTCTCTTTCTTTTGTGACTTCTTTGAGTATTCATATTCATCGTCATCACTTTCACTGCTATCATCATGCTCTTTCCTTGACTTCTTTTTTGATTTGTTTGCACCTTTCTTATCCCTTTCAAGTGCATTTCTGATCTTGTCCTTCTTAGCTTTATAATCATCATCACTGTCTTCAACAACCTTTCTCCTCCTATCAAGATTTCTACTTGGGTCTCTATCATCAATTCGTCTCTGCCTCTCTCGGTCTAAACTCATAATTTCTGGATGTCTCTGCATTCTATCTGATGACACTCCAGGATATTTTGACACACCAGCTTCACTTTCACTAGCTGAACTGTCCCATTTAGATTTTGTAACAGCTTTTATACGCTTCTGATCCATGTATTCATCTTTAGATTCTGAAAGACCCCTTCTATTAATTTGGCTTCTGTGCTTTGAAATAGGTGATTTGTCTCTTTCACTGCTGCTTTCATTTTCATACTTTCTTTGGTTGTCTTTCTTCTTAGTCCGAGGAACTCTTTCAGTATCTGAATCACTATTACCCTTATCAGTGAATTTCGAACTGTAACCTTTATGTGAATAACTGTCATGACCTGAATATTTTCTGCTTCTTTCTCTTTCATTGCTATACTTATCATCATTATTTCGGTCATACTTGTCTGACTTTCTTTTGCTATCATGAACAGGAGTTCTATCTCTCTTTTCATCAATTTTAACAGACCTTTCATGTTCCATTTGATCTTTAGAACTTTCACTAGATTTAATTCTGTTTCGCTTGTCCCTATATTCATCGACTTCACTGTCGGATGAGACAGACTTTCCTTTTCTGTGATCGCTCATGTCAATTTGCTCTTTTTCTACTGTTTCTTTCTGTCTTCCTTCTACAACATCCATTTTATCACTTCTGTCTATTTTCAATGCATGTTTGTGTTCATCTCTAACATTATCAACCGCATCATTTTCAACTTTCATTTTTGTGTCCTCCTTTGTCACGGTGTCATCAAGCTTTTCTTTTTCCCTCGGTAATTCAACTTCCATTTTGTCATCCGTCTTACCAGATTCAGATATCTCCATTTCCTGCACCTCAATCTTCACTACTGAAGCATCGATATCAACTACTTTATCAAAATCTTTGTTATTTTCATCTTCATTTGTTTCCTGTTTAATATGCACTGCCATTACATCTGCTGATTCTATATTCATTTTCTCTTTTTCGCCATCCATCCTGCTAATTACAGGCTGTTCTTTATCCACACCAACATCATTGTTAACACCCTTGCTTTCCGATTTTTCAATGCTTGCAGATGCACTCCTTTTATCTCTATTTCTACTTTCTGTTTCATAACTTTTGGATTTGCTTCGTGATTTTCGTTCTTTGTCCCTACCTCTACTTTTTTCTTTGTTGCCCTTTTCCCTCTCTCTACTAGATCTGTCTCTATCAAAACTTATATCATCCCTTCTTCGCTCAGATTTGTCTCTATCAGATGAACGATCCTGTGATCTCTTTGACCTCCGTGAGTGTCTATCATCTTTCTCGTGCCTAGACCGTGAACTGTATCTATCATCTGATCTTCGGTATGAATCGTATCTGTATCGATCTCTTCCATATGACCTTGACCTTGATCTGCGCCGTCTGTCCCTTTCATACGACCTTGATTTGGACTTGTGTCTTCTATCGCCTGATCGTGATGTAGAACGGCGTTTTCTCTCTCGATCATATGACTTGGATCTAGACTTTCGTTTTCTATCTCTATCAGCTGACAGTGACTTAGACTTGTGCCTTTTGCGTCTTTCCGCAGACCGAGAATGAGACCTTCGTTTATGGTCTCTTTCATCTGATCTTGAACGTGATTTGTGTCGTCTGGATTCGGATTTCTCTTTTTTCTTTTCTTTCTCCTCATGTTTTACCTTCAAACCGTCTTCTTCCTCTTTTGATTTCTCATCTTTTGAAGCTTTGACTTTAGTTGTATTCTTAGCATCACCAGATCCATCTTCTTTCTTTTCATTGCCTGCAATGTTGACAATCATTGCTTGTTTCTCTTCCTCTTCCTTTTCAGCTTCCAATTGTTTCAATTTACGAATTGCAAAGGTAAATTTTCCTGTGGCTTTTTCTTCCTTTGGAAGCATTGGTGCCCCCACTTTTGGTTGGATAATTGGTTGTGAAATGGGTGAAGGAATAACTGCAGGAAACACTGTTGCTGAACGACTAACTTCTGTTTTCTGAACCTTCTGTCTCATTTTGAATTTTTCCAATAGCTGTGAACCAGTGATCTGTTCCTTTAATGGCACATTTTCTCGTTTCTCTTCTTTCTTTTCAACCATGTTGCCATAGTAGACATATCCCTCATCTCCTTCCTTTAGTTCAGAATTAACCACATCTGGATTCAGACTTTCCATTCTGTTATTTTCATATGAAGGTTCTTGGTCCATTTCCATAATAGCACTATTTTCGTCAACAACATCATTTTGTTGTTCCATCTGAATTGGCTCTTCATCATTAGTAGAATTCTGAATTGGTACTGCTTCCATAGGTTCAAATTGATTATTTCCTTCACCGACCATCTCATTAGTTGGCAGATTCTGTTCATAAGTTGTGTTATCAGGTGGTGTATAAGGTCCTTCACTGATGTGTGGTCCAGAAACTGCAATTCCTTCAGGTAGGACAGGTTCCTCAAGAACTTGAGGTGGCGCTACCATTGTGGGAATACCTGCAATTGCTGAAGGCGGCTGAACTTCTGACGCAAGCATTGTCTGGGCTGGTGGAATTGGTGGTACCGGCAATGGCTGTTGTTTGAGTCCAGGTTGCCAGTCTGGATCAAATCTGGATCTCCGTCCTGATGGTTTCGCTGAAGGTGATGGAACACCATGAACTGGTGTAGACCCAAATGGTGCCGGAATAGCTTCTGTTGATGGACCTTGCAATGACGGATTTTCCGGTTGTCCTGGAACTTGCCCCGTGACTTCCTTTTGTTGCTGAGCTTGTATTAAATACAATGGACGCAGCATAGACGTTTTGGGTGCTTCTTTTGGTTCAGCAGCAACTTCAACTGAAACATTTTGCTGCCATACTGGTTCTTGGATGCCTAACAAAGGCCTTTTGCTATCATCATATGGAATAGGTTGTGCTTGAGGTTGATTGGCTTCTGTTACAACTTCGGGTTCCTTGGGATGTGGTAGTGTTCCTAGACTGGGCAACTCTTGTGTTTGTTCCAATTGCCGATCATAATTATGTATTGGTTGTGTAATTTGAGCCTCTCCCACAGTTTCTGATGGGAATGGAGGAGGTTGTGGCTCGTTTGGAGGGCCAATCTCGGCCGGTTGTGGGGGCATTGGAGGACGCTCAGGCGGCAATTGGGGGCCTTCAAATCGCGGCTCCTGGGGTGGAGGTGGTAATGGGATCTCTGGTGGCATTATTATTCCCTCCAGCTTGTCACGTTTCCTCTTTTTCTTCTTTTTCTTCTCATATACTGGTGGTTCTGGTGGAGGAAGAGGAATAAAAGGGGGTGGAGGTAATGGTGCATCCGTATACAGATCAAAGGTTTCTGCCTCTATCGCAGCCTGACCTTTCTTTTTCTTCTTTTTCTTTCCTTTCTCTGGTGACGAGTCAAAGCTTTCAGGTATCTCCACACCATCATTCAAGATTTTCGCCAAGCTAGGATTCATACCCTGTGCAATGAGATTCTGTGCTATCTCTGTAGAAGGTAATGGATTCAATGGCTCCGGTGGTGGCTGGCCGGGATGGAAAGGTGCAGGTCCTCCAGGAAAATTTGGCGGAACCGGTGCATTCGGATCAAATCCATCAGGGTGAAATACCTCCCCTGTGAAAGAGTCGGTCTGCGGAGGTGGCGGCCCAGGGGGAAAGTTGTCTCCATGAAATCCTTCCTGCATTGGTGCTGGTGGAAACCCAGGTGGTGGAGGTGGGAACCGCTGTTGAAAATCTCCTGGCCCCTGTTGAAAATCTCCAGGCCCCTGTTGAAAATCTCCTGGCCCCTGTTGAAAATCTCCTGGCCCCTGTTGAAAATCTCCTGGCCCCTGGTGGAAGTCACTTGGCCCTTGGTTATAGTTGAAATTCCCGGGACCCCATTGCCTCGGCGGCGGTCCTTGACCCCAAT
The DNA here is from genome assembly GCA_029237695.1 of Conchocele bisecta. NCBI lineage: Eukaryota > Metazoa > Mollusca > Bivalvia > Lucinida > Thyasiridae > Conchocele > Conchocele bisecta. The sequence goes on from CM055280.1 coordinate 65,436,577, forward strand.
TACCCGGACCGGGCGGCCCTCTTGGTCCAAAATTCTGTGGTCCTCTTGGTCCAAAATTACCACGACCTGGACCAAATCCTCTTGGTCCGAAATTACCCTTGTCATAACCCCATTGTCCCTGGTTTCCCATTTCACCATAAGAGTTGTCATACTCCTCAAAGTCCTCTTCATCAAAGTCATCAGGGTACTTAAACTTGCCATGACGTGGAAATGGACGTCCTCTTCCCCCTCTGCCTCTCCGATTGCCATGAAACCCTTCGTCAAACTCCTCAGGTGGGCCGTCAAACTCGCCACCAAAACCACCCCTACCTCTTCCCCTAAACCCGCCGCGTCCTTGATTTCTAAATCCAGGGCCGTAGTCGAAATCCTCACCCATCAGTGGCTTAGGTGGGCCTTGTACATTCCCCAGTAAGGAACCTGGACCGAGAAGTGGCAGCCTTTGTTGATTGCCCATGGTGTCCGGGGGGCCACCAAACTCATCCGGTCGAGACTGTGGTGGTGGAATTTCATGTTCAACAGGGCCACCAAATGGCATGGACGGTGTGTGTATTTCCGGTGGCAGCTGTAGGATGGAACTTTTCCTTACTTCCTCTTCTTTATCCTTGATTTCTGCCATCACAGGTTCAGACACCATCACAGGTTTGGCGAATATTTCTGGAAAGTCGTCCATGTCTGCCTTCTTTTTCTTCTTCTTCTTTTTCTTCTTCTTTCCAGCTCCTGTCGAACATGCACATATACACATACATACACATATTCAGTTAACAAGTATATTGCAACAATTGCCCTAGTTTCAGGCCACCTCAAACACCACAAAACACAAATGTTCCACGAAATTATATTGCTGATGATAAATATATTCATCTGAATGCTCTATTTTTAGCATTTTATTAGTTGCAAGCATAATGCTTGAACAAAGGGCAATTGTTGCAGCCTTGTAATAAACAATTAGAAGTTTAATGTTTTTGCTAGTGTATACCTTCATTGGCTAGCATATTGACACGCCTGATTGAATGTTAAACTTGAAGGCATAATGTTCTCTAACTATGGTGAACAATGTAAACCCAGACAAGACGATGTAGATGCACAGGTTGACCTAGGGCTATACGCATTACAAACTCACTAAGACACCTTTCTTTGTAGAGGGACAGATATATAAGGTTTGACAATGTCCAGCCGTGTGTAAATGTTTGCTGTGGCACGAGGGAACTGTTTGAACGCCAAGGCGGTGGTTTCAAACTGTTCCCAAGTGCCACGGCAAATGTTTACCCATTGCTGGACATGGTCAAAAGTTATTGTTACATTTCGTCGGAAATAGCTGGTAATTTGAGCATATATGCAGTACTTTCGGTACTTTGATAACCCGTCATGAGACACATGCATTACGTAGGTGTTGGCCCCGGAATGAGCATTGTCTAAAGCCATGGTCAAACAGCAAGCGCTGTACGTTTTAACACGGCTGTGAGCAGTGTCGAACAACTGCAGTCATGTAACAATATATAATTGAAGAGTTTCGTATGTTTGGCTTACCGTAATAACCCTAAAACTTCGGACACAATTTATTCTAGGAAACCCACACAAGACAGAGCTCCAGATAAGCTTCGTGCCTAAAATGTACTATACCCCCTGATTTCAAAATCATTGTGTATCTTACTTTTATAAATGGATTATTGATTTTCTTCATTACTAAATAGCAGGGCTCCAGATAAGGAATTAGTAATTGATTATTTTCACTCCATCCTATCTGAAGCAATTGGGTATTTCAATATTTTAATTGGGTAAAATAAAACTACACTACTGTTTACACATCAACAGACAGCAATTATTGAATAGTTTGCTTCGAAATGAAAATGTCTTGGCATTTCATTAGAATTGTCTCCTTGGAGACAATTCTAATGAAATACCAAGATGTGTCCAAGAAATGCGTCTGTCGAACGCGGATGCCACCTGCAGCATATTTGAGAAACTGTGACAAATTGGTTAACCGAAAAGTGTGACGGACGGACAGACGGACGGACGTTCTTACGGTACTATACTTATGTGGCTTATCACATGTTAAATATTAGCCACATAAAAGGATTTTTAGGTGGCTAATTGTAACCAACCCTAAACTTTACTAAGTCCATAACCCTGTGGGGCTAGCCACATAAGTATAGTACCGTCAGGGCGGACGGACGGACGGACAGACGGTCCAAACACTATATGCCACCCGTTTCTTCGAAACACGATGGCATAAAAATATGCTATATTTGTGGTATGGTTATTGTTTTCTGTAGCATAATAAAGGTACCACAAATTTGTTAATGCTTTTTGACACTCGCTACTTCTGATTTCAATTGGGTTTTTCGCAATTTTAATTGGGTAATTCCGCATGTCAACTTTTTATGCCATTTATGGAATACAGTCAAACCTGTCTGAAGCAGCCACGCAAGGGAAGTGACAAAACTGGCTGCTTAACAGAGGTGACCTCTTAATAGAGGGTTGTGTTTTCAGGTACATTTCAGGTAAATTTTGTGAAATCGTGTTATATTTGTGAACATATTGCTGCCGAAAGTGGTATTATATTGTTAATTATTGATTGCGGTATGTATTATCTCTTTTCAACACCATTTACGGAAAGAAATCAATATCGGCGAAATATGGCAACAGATCTGCGTATAATCGAGTGATTTTTTAACCCATTCATTTACGGATATGAAATTTATTAAATATTTTATTTTTGTTATTTCTCACTGAAACTATATGTTGTGACCACTCATTTGAACCGTCTGACGAAATGGTTTAAATGGTGGTCGCGGCATATACTTTTCTGAGTGCATAGAAGCAAACATAAGCGTATCCTCATGAAATGGGTTACTGATTGCCCCATGACGCGACATCTGCGGCACATCAAAAGGCGTGTTGACCAATCCGAGAAATTTCAAAAGATCAAGGTCACGTACACAGTTTACAGCCTCGTGCTGAATGATGTTATAGGAATGAATGGCCTTTTTGTGGAATTTATCGGGATATAAACTTGGAAAAGTCGCGGGAATACTGGACAAAGGCCGGAAGGCCTCGTCCAGTATTCCCGCGACTTTTCCAAGTTTATATCCCCGATAAATTCCACAAAAAGGCCATTCATTCATTCCTTATAATTCCAGCATTTGAAATAAATTCATCAAGAAAATGTGTTTATTTTCCGTTTTCATAAGAATTATTTGAACTGCGCCCGACGGTTACGGAAAGTAGTTCGACATGGGAGTTTACTGGTATATAAATTTTGGACAGAGACTTGCTACTGACCAATCAAATGTTAGGGAATTGTGTAAATATTTTTGTGCTGGAATTATCATACGATAAACACCTGTCAGTTGACACGGCTGGGTGTTATCGATTTTTTTTTTGCACAAAGCAACACGGAAATCTCACCTGTGTAATATTTCAAAATGAGTCGCATCTTCCGTAAATGACCCTGAATGTCGACAGAAATTTCGGCAGTGCAGCTGAAATGACGCTGAAAGCAGCCTATAGCTATGACCAATTTGCACTGTCTGCTGACGTAATTATGATGTTTTTAATTAGAGATTGGTGAACACTGTAAACCATGTGCAGACTACTTGAATGCACCACCTGGTCTGGCCGCTAATGCATAAGCCGGGATTTGTCAGAGATAGAGACCCAATTCACATAAACACGTTTGCCGTGTCATAAATAGACTGGTTCCCGGTAGAATCGTTTCACTAGGCACGCATCAGACAGGGTACCAGTCTAGTGACGAATACGAAACCGACGTCAGCAACCGCGTGTATTGATATTTGATATGGCTTTGTGTTGTAAATCTTGACACGCGGTGTGTTTGATGTCGGCCAGCTAACTTAGGCTAACAGCATCGTGTAAACACACAGTTTCGAAACTAATGATGGAGTTTTATAACGTGCGTGGAATTGCATTATGCATATTGGGATTTACCGTTAATGGCGTCATACAATATTTTTCATGGCAAAATGACACCGACCGATATGGGCCCGGTAAATGTTTCAAAAGTTAACTCAAATGATAGAGGCCAGATTGTGATTCAGCAGAGAAATGTCGACCGAATTACCCGCATTGACTGCCGACATCATTGTTAATTCGCGCTTCGGTAACGACCGCCGCAGGGTACTGTACACTGACATCGGGATTAGCGGTGACCGTTTAATGAAATTAGATCACTAGTTTGGGACGATAATTAATGACCGCTGGCCGCTGGCCGCGGTTAGACGAGTGACCGTTGAATGAAGGCGTTCTATATAGCAAAAATGCGCTGGAGGAATTTGAAGTGGCCGCTTAACGGCGGTGACCGCCTGAGCAGGTTCGACTGTATATTGTAAATTTTGTAAACGTATTTCATGAAATTAAGGTAAAAAATCAAAAGGTTCGAAGGTACAAAGTCACACGGAGTGTCTCATATCCGATTAACGGCTACACAAGAAAAACATGCGCTTACCATTGAGCAGCATGAGCATCGACGAAGCGGTCATGGACGCTATCCCAGAATACTCCTGTGGCGGCACGCCGATTCCAAAACCCTGACCAAACAACACGTGGGACGGCGCCACCATGGATATGGATGCTGGGTCATCGTCTTTGTCTTCGTCAGCATCTTGTTCCGCTGGCGGTTCAGGGTCCATGAAGCCGGGTGGAACTGAACCGTGTTCACCACCAGCAGTCAATGGTGGGTCATTATTGTCTGGAGGGGCTATGTCCGCTGTGTGGGTATAACCGGCTTCTGGAATGTGTGGTTCAGATACGGTTTCGGTTTGCGGCAACTGTTCGAGCATTGGAGCCTCTGTATAGGGGTTACTGTCAGGGAACTTAGTGTCAAATTGTGGTAGTATTGTATCTGGCATTGGAGCATCTATTTGTGGCATAGGTGCATCAATATACGGCATAGCAGTATCATCACTACGAGGCACATGGGCATCCATTTGAGACATAGGCATATCGATTTGCGGCATGGGGGCATCCATTTGAGGACTAGGCATATCGATTTGCGGCCTACTATCAAACCCAAGGTGTTGTGTATTATCAGGTATATATGCATCAATTTGAGGCATGTTACCAGGCATATTCACGTCCATGTGAGGCATCGGAGTCTCCATTTGTGGACGATCACCATGCATTGGAATGTCGGGTGGTGGAACCTGGTTCAATGCCGAATCTACTGGACATTGTACGACTGGTGCAATAACCGGCATTTCGTCCTGGATTTCGCGATGAATACCTGCCGAGGTTTGTGCGACGTTTTCGTCCATAGGCGCAGCTGGCTGCTGAACACTGTCGGGTATAGGCGGCAGTGGCTGTGAGTCGGACGTATCTACGAACCCAGGAATCACCGGGTGTTGTTCAGCGTCGACGTTCGGCACAGCTTGCTGTTCGGGAGCTGGTTCATCCATGCTGATCGCTGGCTCAGACATGACGACTGCCTACGTCAACACCTGAAAAAAAGATGAACATTTTCTAGGTCGCAGATGTCTTATTTAATATCCGGTCACATACAAGAAAAGTCATGTGATTTTGTAACTCAGAAAATATGTGATATCACATGAAAAATATTTACAAAACAATACTTTCCGTAAATGATGTCGAACTTGACGAAATCGTCAGAGCAAATGCAGAATTCTATTTATATTTTTTTGTGGTACAAAATGGCATGGCTGGTCTCGTGCGAGAATTTTCCAAAATCTGTTCTTTGAAAATTCTCTGTAAATTTATGTTAAAAACTTCCTCAACCCTTTGCAGTGTGCAAAGGGTTGATGAAGTTTTTAACATAAATTTAAATTGCTGCTAAATAATAAGAAAACACTCTTATTAAACTTATTAAGTGTAAATTCATGAACGGATTTAAAACTTAGACAAGTCCCAATCAATTTTCATATAACTTCACCAGTAAATAGGGTAAAATAGCATAGCATACACAGTTTGTTTGTTTTTTCATAGAACCACTCACAAAACCTACCCGCACGTGGACGCTTAACAGAGGAAGAACTTGCTATGGCCTTATTTTCCAAACAGGTAAACTTGTAAAGAAATGGGACTTCGGTTTCAACACACACGTGTATAAATAGAATACGTCTTTCATCAACCAAAGCCATGTTCCGTACCGATTTGTGGCTGTGATTGGAGAAATAGGGCTGATGGGATTTGTGACTAGTGCAGCTCCTGTCCAAATAACACACACCTGTAGCCCGATAACGATATATATTGCTCATTAGAAACGTAGCGGGCGTTTCATTGACGGCATGGCGAACAGTGCAAATCCTGATCAGACTGTGCGGAAGCACAGGCTGATCTGGATCTACACTGGTCGCTGGATCTACACTGGTCTGGATCTACACTGGTCGCAACACACAGAAACCCCATTTCTCCAGTTACAGTTTTGAGTTTTATATCTGTTGATACACATGGGACAATTGATTGACTGAATGTGGTTTTAGGTCAGTTCAACAACATATACAGACAAATAGTACAGTATACACTTTCAGAGTATCAAGGTATTTGACTGTGAGAATCAGTTTTGTTTGTTTGTGTATTAGTGTTTAACGGCCTATCAACAGCTAAGGTCATGTAAGACCAGGCGAATTGGTTCAATTCCATTTTAACCTGTTGCTTTGGGGAGAAAACCCAAAAATCAGAAAGGAATATTTACATCAAGAAACCAGAATTCCGCCACGGAAGCGGTGTCGCGCCTGCCGAGGCATTTGACCGTGAACATTACAAGTAAATAAATTACCTTGACCTTCAGAATTTGGATGTGGGGGTGTGCATAATGAAGCATCATCCGTAGACAAACATTGATGTGAAATATTATCAATGTCTGGAAAGGGGTTAAAGAGATATTGTGAAAAAACAATAACCTTAACGCATTTCTGTTACAAATCCGGTGAACATTACAAGTAAATAAATGACCTTGACCTTCAAAATTTGGATGTGGGGGTGTGCTTAATGAAGCATCATTCCTAGACAAACATTGATGTGAAATATTATCAAAGTCTGGCAAGGGGTTAAAGAGATATTGTGAAAAAAAAATAACTTTAATGCATTTCTGTTACAAAAACGGTGAACATTACAAGTAAATAAATGACCTTGACCTTCAGACTTTGGATGTGGGGGTGTGCGTAATGAAGCATCATCCCTAGACAAACATTGATATGACATATTATCAATGTCTGGCAAGGGGTTAAAGAGATATTGTGAAAAAACAATAACTAACGCATTTCTGTTACAAAACCGGTGAACATTACAAGTAAATAAATGACCTTGACCTTGAGAACTTGGATGTGGGGGTGTGCGTAATGAAGCATCATCCCTAGACAAACATTGATGTGAAATATTATCAAAGTCTGGCAAGGGGTTAAAGAGATATTGTGAAAAAAAATAACTAACGCATTTCTGTTACAAAACCGGTGAACATTACAAGGAAATAAATGACATTGACCTTCAAAATTTGGATGTGGGGGTGTGCGTAATGAAGCATCATCCCTAGACAAACATTGATGTGAAATATTATCAATGTCTGGCAAGGGGTTAAAGAGATATTGTGAAAAAAAATATAACTAACGCATTTGCCTTACAAAAAAAAACGGACGACGCGGAAGACGACGTACGACGGAAAAAGCGCCGACTATAGTCGCGCCTCTGCTAAAGCAGGCACGACAAAAAGATATTCAGCCCTGAAATTAGAATAACACGACCTGGTGTCAGGTCCATACCACACCAAAGTCACTTGGCCCCTTCCCCTAAAATAGGATTACGAATAATCGTAAAACTCATATAAGGGGTACAACCAGATTCAACTGTCACATACAAAATGCCAAGACATATGTGAGGGCCAAACCAGGTCTCCAGTCGGAATTCCGGTAAGGTGAACGCCGATCGTTGAATTACGTCGCATGCTCCCGACCAACCACACATGACTTTGAGAATCAGTGAACGGTAAAGGCTCGTAACCTCAAACTCTCTTAACCCTTAGCCTGCTGAATTAAATGTTTTCGTCTGCTGTTTATGTTTTATTTTCGATTTTTCTCATCAAAAACATGCTTTGACAGCACTTTAGAATCATTTCCATTGGAAATGATTCTAAAGTGCTGTCAAACCATGTTTTTATTGAGAAACAGGGCAAAAAATAAAGCAACAGCAGACGACAGTTTCGCGATCAGCAGGCTAAGGGTTAAGTCAAACTACTGATAACTCGCAAGTCAATTCTTGGTCCCAAGTACACGTTTTCCTGCATAACTAATTGTTAACTAATTGTTGTTAATGAATGTAGACTGTACAAGATTATATATGACTGTGACTGGAGAAATGGGGCTTATGGGGGTTGCAACAAGTGTAGATCCAGATCCAGAATATGTGCTTTGCGAACAATGTATTCAGATCAGCCGCACAGTCTGATCAGGATCTGCACTGTTCGCCATTCCATCAATAAATACCCGTCATTCTTCTAATGAGAAATATAGATAATATTCTGGCTACAGGAGTGTGCTATTTGATGAGGAGCTACACTGGTCACAAATTCCATAAGCTCCATTCTCCAGTCAGAGCCACATATAACTTTCTGAGCATATTCTCGAAGTCTGTACTCGAAATCTGCCGGCTAAGTTAACCCTTTCCAGAGCTACAGTTAAGGTGCGTAATTTGACCAACTTGGGGTGAAAATTAGTTATTTCTTCATAAAAAATGGCAAGTTGGGAGTGCTTTAGAATCGTCTCATCGAGACGATTCTAAAGCACTCCCAATTTGCCATTTTTGATGGAGAAATAAGAAATTTACCTCCAAATTACGCACCTTAACTGGAGCTCTGCCTTTCACCCCTAAGTAAGCAGAATGGATTTGGATGTGTTCATTTTCCGACCAATCCAATTGTCACAAAATGATTTTCAGACTATTCCATGTATGAAAAGATGGTGTTTTTGTTCTCAAAAATATGAATATTACTTGCAAAAAGTGCAGATCCTGATGATCATAAGTATGGAGAAAAAAGTGAAAGTGAATGGGTTTAACGTCCCACCAACAGCTAAGGTCATATAGAGACGGGATCACAGTTTAAAGTCTCATCCGACAGACAAGTGGGATGGAAATACTATGAAAGCATTTTTGATGCCTAAGGTGAGGATTGAACCCACAACCTCCGGATTGGAAGTCAGGTGTTCTAACCCCCAGGTCACAACCCATCCCTACATCATAAGCATGGGGTAAACAGTGTTTATGACCTAATAACACAGCTGGATTATATTCTTTCACCGACTACTTTTGACTACAACACGCATGCGTTAATGTACATGTACTTAAACCTTAATAGTTATTCTCATCGAATAATGTGACACCTCGTGCTTTCGTAATAACCATAAATCAATATAATTTAACCCTTATAGTGCTGGATTAAAATTTGTCGTCTGCTGTTTATTTTTCATTTTTCTTATCAAAAACATGGTTTGACAGCACTTTAGAATTGGAAATGATTACAAAATGCTGCCAAACCATGTTTTTATTTAGAGAAAATACAAAATAAGTTACAACAGCAGACGACAGTTTTCAGTTCCCGTCTTAAGGATAACCATTTCCCTCCACTGAGCCTCACAGTACAATATGACAGCTGTGCATGTACATTGTATGTACAGCTATGCCTGATCTATAAATAGAACCAACAGCACATGTTATACAGATAACGACAATGGAAATAGCTTTATATAATGGAGGCCTTCGATTATGAATACACCAACTCGAGTGTAGCTTTGTTGTTAAACCAATGGTGGGCACTAATTTATTGAATACTAGAAATGTGGTCTGTCTGCACACGAATGTCCCAGCTGGCAACCGAAGAAAACAAGGGCACATTTGAAAACACAAAAGGCTGAATGATCGTGGCGTTGTCACAGCATTATAGAAGACAATCAGAGGAATGCATGTCTGAAATATGAAGCAGTTACATGAAAGCAAACAGAAATTATAAGAAATTTACCCCAAGAGTTAAGTTTGTGACGGACATACAAATACGAAGGACGTACGGATGCAGGCAACATTATATACCCCCTTCACCATTCGAATGCCCCCGCTGGCAGCCAAAGAAAACGAGGCATATTTGATTATAAGCCATTTACCCGAGCGTTAAGGTTTCGAACGCATCAAGTCTGTGACCTTGACCCTGGGCTTTGCGGGTGCGGGGCGAATGTGGATTTGTCACAAGGTGGTAGAGGAGCATTGGAGCAATGCGTGCGTGAAATGTGAAGCAGATCCGAGGAAGGAAACAGAAATTATAAGCCATTTACCCGAGCGTTAAGGTTTCAAACGCACCAAGTCTGTGACCTTGACCCTGGGCTTAGCGGGGGCGGGACAAATGTGGATTTGTCACAGGGCGGTAGAGGACCATTGGAGCAATGCGTGTGTGAAATGTGAAGCAGATCCGAGCAAGGAAACAGAAATAATAAGCCATTTACCCGAGCGTTAACGTTTCGAATGCACCAAGTATGTGACCTTGACCCTGGGCTTAGCGGGGGCGGGACGAATGTGGATTTGTCACAAGGCGGTAGAGGACCATTGGAGCAATGCATGTATGAAATGTGAAGCAGATCCGAGCAAGGAAATAGAAGTAACTAGAAATGTGGCCTGTCGGCACACGAATGCCCCCGCTGGCAGCCAAAGAAAACGAGGCATATTTGATTACAAGCCATTTACCAGAGTACGAACGGACGCCGGTAACACTATATGCCCCACTCACCATTCAGTTGCGGGGGCATAATAAGCCATTTACCCAAGTGTTTGTGACCTTGACCCTGGGCTTAGCGGGAGCGGGACGAATGTGGATTTGTCACAGGGTGGCAGAGGACCATTGGAGCAATGCGTGTGTCAAATGTGAAGCAGATCCGAGGAAGGAAACAGAAATTATAAGGCATTTACCCAGTGTTCAGGTTTCGAACGCACCAAGTCTGTGACCTTGACCCTGGGCTTAGCGGGGCGGGACGAATGTGGATTTGTCACAGGGTGGCAGAGGACCATTGGAACAATGCGTGTGTGAAATGTGAAGCAGATCCGAGCAAGGAAACAGAAATTATAAGGCATACCCAGCGTTAAGGTTTCGAACGCACCAAGTCTGTGACCTTATCCATGGGCTTAGCGGGGGCGGGACGAATGTGGATTTGTCACAGGGTGGCAGAGGACCATTGGAGCAATGCGTGTGTGAAATGTGAAGCAGATCCGAGCAAGGAAACAGAAATTATAAGGCATTTACCCAGCGTTAAGGTTTCGAACGCACCAAGTCTGTGACCTTGACCATGGGCTTAGCAGGGGCGGGACGAATGTGGATTTGTCACAGGGTGGCAGAGGACCATTGGAGCAATGCGTGTGTGAAATGTGAAGCAGATCCGAGCAAGGAATCAGAAATTGTAATGCATTTACCCAGCGTTAAGGTTTCGAACGCACCAAGTCTGTGAACTTGACACTGGGCTTAGCAGGGGCGGCACGAATGTGGATTTGTCACAGGGTGGCAGAGGACCATTGGAGCAATGCGTGTGTGAAATGTGAAGCAGATCCGAGCAAGGAAACAGAAATTATAAGGCATTTACCCAGCGTTAAGGTTTCGAACGCACCAAGTCTGTGACCTTGACCATGGGCTTAGCGGGGGTGGGGGGCGGGACGAATGCGGATTTGTCACAGGGTGGCAGAGGACCATTGGAGCAATGCGTGTGTGAAATGTGAAGCAGATCCGAGCAAGGAAACAGAAATTATAAGGCATTTACCCAGCGTTATGGTTTTGAACGCACCAAGTCTGTGACCTTGACCATGGGCTTAGCGGGGGCGGGACGAATGTGGATTTGTCACAGGATGGCAGAGGACCATTGGAGCAATGCGTGTGTGAAATGTGAAGCAGATCCGAGCAAGGAAACAGAAATTATAAGGCATTTACCCAGCGTTAAGGTTTCGAACGCACCAAGTCTGTGAACTTGACCCTGGGCTTAGCGGGGGCGGCACGAATGTGGATTTGTCACAGGGTGGCAGAGGACCATTGGAGCAATGTGTGTGTGAAATGTGAAGCAGATCCGAGCAAGGAAACAGAAATTATAAGCCATTTACCCAAGCGTTAAGGTTTCGGGACGTACGTACGTTACGTACGTACGGACGCCGGTAACACTATATGTCCCCCTCACCATTCGGTGGCGGGGGCATAATAACCGATTTCTCTGTTAAGTTTTGTAAAGAGACTAACTATGTGACCATGACCTCGAGATCAGCGGGAATTTGTCACAGCATGATAGTAGAGGACCATTGGAGCAATGCGTTTGTGAAATGTGAAGCAGATCCGAGCAAAGAAACACAAATTATAAGCCATTTACCCGAGCGTTAAGGTTTCGGTACGAACGGACGCCGGTAACACTATATGCTGCCCCCCTCACCATTCGGTGGCGGGGGCATAATAAAAGCTTTATCTTGGAAAGGCATCTGAATGAGCCTTCTTTTTATTTCGTGAAATTAGGCCAAATATTTATTTTATTACGAAAAATGAGTTTTTTATGGGAATTTAACATGGAGAAAACAGAGGCAGAGAACCTGGAGGTCGAGTCAAAAAACGAAACATTTTGGAAATTGATTCTGAAATCTAAATAGATAGCTTGAAAATGATCTAAGAAAACAAGTTACATTTTGAAAATCGGTCCACTATTTCTGAAATTTCCCCTTCACTCTGTGAAGATATCTATGGAGATTTAAATTTGGGCAGGTTTCAGCAGCTGCATTTTTCGCATTTCACTCCAATGGTATACATGGTACATGTACAAACGGTCTGGGCCCGGTTGCTCAAAACATCAGTTAGCTTAACGGACTGTTAAATCCTTAACTGAATGGTTAAAATCTCTGTTAAAACAGAGATTTTAACCATTCAGTTAAGGATTTAACAGTCTGTTAAGCTAACGGATGTTTTGAGCAACCGGGCCCTGTAAACTAGACCAGATGGCCGAGGCCCGCATGTCAAGCCCGCCGAGGTATTTGATGGTCTCAGCATGTATTTATTTGAAGTTGGAATTAAGGGTTGTGGAGATAGTCAAACCTGTGAATAAAGGCCAGCCATGGGAAGTGAAAAATCTGGCCTTTGTTCACAGGTGGTCTTTATTCGCAGGGTCATTTATATAGTAATTGTGGAATTGAGACAATAAAATTGTGGCCTTTACAGCCAGGTGATTGCTATTCAGATGTGGTCTTTAGCACAGGTTCGACTGTATACGGTAAGGTATGTAAAAGCTTTAACGCAAATTTTAAAGTCAAATTCGACCTTGATCTTTGGCATATAGGCCGCATGGGTGGGCTATAGAATGAAAATATGGATCATAATACAAAAGTATTTGAAGTTTGAAGTAAATCGGAGTAAGTGTTGTGGAGATATAAGGTATGTAAAAACTTTAATACAAATTTCAGTCATTTGACCTTGACCATGGGCATGTGGACCACATAGGCAGGCTATGGAAGGAAAATATGGATGATGAAAAGGAAGTATTGGAAATTGGAAGTAAATTGGAGTAACAATTGTGGAGGAATAAGGTATGTAAAAACTTTAACACAGATTTTATAATGACGCAAACTTCGAAGTCATTTGGCCTTGACCTTGGGGCACAGGGACCGCATGAGTGGAACACAGAATATATGGATGATGCCCAATAAGCACACAAAGTTTCAAGCAAATCTGACTTACGGTTACGGAGATAGTAGGTATGTGAAAACTTTAACGCAAATTTTGACAGAAACTTTAACGCAAAATTCTAAGTCATTTGACCTTGACCTTGGGGCACAGGGGCCACATGAGTGGGATACAGCATAAATATATGGATGATGACTAATAAGCAAATGAAGTTTCAAGTCAATGTGACTTAGGACTGCAGAGATATAACGTATTTAAAAACTTTAATGCAGATTTCGGACAGACGGACTGACGGACGGACGGACACCCAGACGTCAATGTGATCACTATGTCTCGCTTTCCGCAAGCGGGCTTGACAAAAATTGTTTGTACAACAAAATACATGTAACATCGCTAGTGAGCCATCAAGAAAACAGCAATCAAGCAACCATGGCCGTGACCTCGAGGGGATGAAGGCCACATTCAATAGCGTTCTTGATATGAATGAATGTATGCGAGAAGTACCGGATGGATGGTAGTTCGAGATATCACACGGAAACGGAAGAAATGTGCAATAAACAACCTATTTTTAGCACCTGTGACGGTGGAGACAAAACGCACCCAATATAGTTCTTCCCATCATTGATATCGATATGTGAAGAATCGCAAAGATTGCAGAGCTCCAGTTAAGGTGCGTAATTTGGAGGCAAATTTCTTATTTCTCCCATCAAAAGTGGCAAGTTGGGAGTGCTTTATAATCGTCTGAATGAGACGATTCTAAAGGACTCACAACTTGCCATTTTTTATGAAGAAATAACAAAATTTCACCCCAATTTGGTCAAATTACGCACCTTAACCGAAATGAAACGGTCTACTGCGCCCGACAATTATGAACATTTGAAATTGTCACTCATGTGCTTGATATCTATAACAAGAAATGGCATCGTTAAACGAAGCTTATCCTCTCGCTGGCAGCTTTGATAATAAACAAAAGGGCCATGATGGCCCTAATTCGCTCACCTGACTCCATGAACACCAGAGGAGAATTTGACAATGAGTTCATAATTTATATGTTCTAAAAAAATTGTGCTATTTTTAGATGGCGGTCATCTTGGATTAAGCGATGACTCATTTTACCAAATCTGAAAATGCTTCACCCAAGGATCTTAACTTACTATGAAGTTTGGCCAGCATCGGCCATGTGGTTCCTGAGAAAAAGACATTCATGGACGACATAATCATCCGATTCCGACAAATATTGCACAAGAGCAATCGCCTCATCGATACCTTCAATTTGATATATGACATGAGCATATTCGGTCAAAAATAAAATTTGACCTCAATTTGACCCCACGAGCCACGCCCATTTTTGACACCAGGGTCACCATTTTCACAACTTTAAAAGAGCATTGTACATTGATCATTACTACCAAGTTTCGTCGAAATCCGGCTAGCGTTTCATGAGAAGAAGATTTTTTAAGAATTTATGCTATTTTTAGATGGCGGCCATCTTGGATTAACGATGACCTCCATTTTAACAAATCAGAAAAGGCTTCACCAATGGACCATAACTTAAGTTTGGCTACCATGGGCCAAGCGGTTCATGTGAAGAAGAATTTTGAAATCTCTAATAAAAGAACGACCTTTGGACCTTTCGGCGGCCATTTTGGATGACATGACCATCCGATTTCGACAAAAAAAATCACCAGAGAGATCGCCACTTTGATACCTTCGATTTGATATATAACATGACCATATTCGGTCAAAAATAAAATTTGACCCCACGGGCCACGCCCATTTTTGACCCCGGGGTCACCATTTTTAACAACTTTGAAAGAGCATTGTACATCGATCATTCCTACCAAGGTTCGTCGAAATCTGGCTAGCGGTTCATGAGAAGAAGATTTTTTAAGAATTTATGCTATTTTTAGACGGCGGCCATCTTGGATTAGTAAATTTCATACTAAATGACTCGTCACACCATGTGTAAATACTTGAATATGTCACCAAAAATTATCTGATAAGACGATAATCAGAATGGATTTAGCATCGTCACTAATGATGATCGCAATTTCAATTTTATCACAGGTCCGGTGGACTTTTTGCTTGTAAAATACAAAGGTCGGATATTAAAATTTGCAGGCCCAGGACCTCGGACCAGTGCTATTTTCAGGCCCTGAAGTGTATTGAAAATCGTAATACACTAGTGTAATAAATATGTAAATGAGATCTCTACAGAAAACAATTTAAGGTGAACAGTACAGCTTCAATGTCATTGAAGCTGTACTGTTCACCTTAAATGTTTTCTGTAGACGGGGATTCCGCTGGCGATCGCCACTTTTGCAATTGGCGATAAAAAATTACCTTTTTCTTTTTTTGAAGTGGCGATTTTTTTTTTTTTTCCAGCGGAATCCCTGTAGAGATCTCATTTACATATTTATTACACTAGTGCATTACGATTTTATTTATTGCATGATCACAGTGTCATACATTATGTATGATACCGTGGTCATGCAATAAATAGAATCCAACATTTGTGTCGAATTAATATTATATTTATTAAACTTGTTGACCGAGTTTGAAAAAAAAATTGGCACAGCCTTGTTTCTAATGAAATCAGTAAGACGTTTAATTATTATTAAATCCTCACTCATATAAGCTCTTCCATGTATATGGAATCATTTACTGAATAGCGCTTTAAATGGTTGTAATGCAGACATGCAGTCGGCAATTTCTCGTCACCGACACAGGATATAACTTCCTTATTGCTTGACTACAGTCATCCAGGGCTCCAGATAAGGAATTGGACAATTTGAGTATTGTCACTCCATCATTTCTGAAGCAATTGGGTATTTCACAATTTTAATTGGGTAAAATGAAATAACAGTACTGTTTACACATCAGCAGACTGCAATTATTGAATAGTTTGCTTCTAAACGAAAACATGTCTTGGCATTTCATTAGAAGGGAGACAATTCTAATGAAATACCAAGATGTTTTTTCATGGAAAAATAAGCAAATAAGCTATATTTATGGTCTGTTTATTGTTTTCTGTAGCATGATAAAGGTACCACAAATTTTTCTTGGCTTTTTGATATGCACTACTTCTGATTTCAATTGGGTTTTTGGCAATTTTAATTGGGTATTCAAAGGCCGTGGTCGTTCACACTTGGGCAGACGTAAATCACATTCAATAATCTCATTAAATTCAGCTCGGGTCAGTTATACAAACATCCATGCTCCCCAGACAACATTAGGACACAGAATTGGGTAATTATCCAGGTTGCGGGCAGTCCTGCCACACACAAGAGATAACAGCAATATCATGACACATGTACCTGTGTTACACATCACAATAGCTCCCGACTCTCCTGTGCCCACTGTATGTAATTCTTGATATGACACTATCAGTGGCATGTTGTGGCATGCATCTGACCAGTTCTTATCCTATCGCGTAGCGAAAATGAGATGCAAAAGTTGTCCGTCCGTCTGTCCGTCAATCTTCCACCAGGTATACTTGTGGATCAATTTGTGCGTACAAGAGGTAATTGTGCAACATTTTTTTCTTGTGCACAGGCAGACTATTTACAGGTGCACAAGTAAGTGGGTTTACAAGTATACTGCAGTGTGTACGTCCGTCCGTATGTCTGTCCGTCACGTTTTCGATTCGCCTATATCTTCTGTACTGTATGACCTATTGGGCTTGAAACTTCATGTACATGTTCATTATCATCCATACTTTCATTCCTTACCCCACCCATGCTCTCCCATGCCCAAGGTCAAGATCAAATAACTTATAAATCACGTCCAGTCGACGTGTGCGTGTTTCTCCATTCTTCTATAACTTGTTTGATCTACGACCACTTGGCTTGAAACTTCATGTTCATGTTTATTATCATCCACATTCCCATTCCCCACCACACTCATGCACTCCGCATGCCCAATGTCAAGGTCAAATAACATATGGGCCGCGCTGTGAAAACCGGCCTGAATCCCAAAATTTTCATTTTTTTACATTTTCTGATACGGACACCTTTCAAAAACAATATTCTGAAAAGAAAATGCAATTATGTTTAATAGTTTTTGTTTTATCTCACTTTTTGTAGCACCATGTGAATCACACACGGAAAAAAAACGTGAAACGGCGACGTTTGTACAACGCAACTCAACAGCATACAGTATAAATGAGTGTTTATAGACTCATTGACTGTGCTTGCTGTAAACTGTATTTGCTGATAAGTTACACTAAATGTATCTACAAGTGTTAGTATGTATACTATCAAACATTCATCAGAATAAAACTATGATATGTACATGTAGTGAACAAAACTAACGCACAACTATCGATTTTAAATCTATAATTAGCCGACCTGTGGCTTCGTAATTTGCCACCATCGCCATAATAGATACATATATGTGTGTCGTCAGCAGAAAGATACATTGTAATTATTTCAGAATTGACGTCATTTACAGTTAATTGTGACGTCATTTATTGATTTAGACAATACGTCACCAAAGACCAAAAAACTAAACGGCATTCCTGGTGTTGGAAATTGTAAATTATATGCATATCGTATCGGTG
The DNA here is from genome assembly GCA_029237695.1 of Conchocele bisecta. Taxonomy (NCBI): domain Eukaryota; kingdom Metazoa; phylum Mollusca; class Bivalvia; order Lucinida; family Thyasiridae; genus Conchocele; species Conchocele bisecta. The sequence continues at coordinate 65,454,780 of CM055280.1, forward strand.
ATTGAAACAAATGCATTTTATTTCTGTAGAAACTAGAAATGTGGCCTGTCGGCACACGAATACCCCCACGAGGCATTTTTGATAAGCCATTTAGCCGAGCATTAAGGTTTCAAACGCATCAAGTCTGTGACCTTGACCCTGGGCATAGTGTGATAATCCATGCATCGGTGTAGAAGATATAGAGCTGAAAGGAATTTCAATAGGTTTGACCTTTGACCTTCAACTGTGACCTTGACCTTGGATGTAGGTGCGTGGTTATTGATCGCGACACACCTTCTCATCATGAGAAACATTTGTGCCAAGACATTTGATAATCCATGCATCGGTGTAGAAGATATAGAGCGGAAGGGAATTTCAATAGGTTTGACCTTTGACCGTCAACTGTGACCTTGACCTTGGACGTAGGTGCGTGGTTATTGATCGCGGGGACACACCTTCTCATCATGAGAAACATTTTTGTGCCAAGCCATTTGATAATCCATGCATCGGTGTAGAAGATATAGAGCGGAAGGGAATTTCAATAGGTTTGACCTTTGACCTTCAACTGTGACCTTGGACGTAGGTGTGTGGTTATTGATCGCGACACACCTTCTCATCATGAGAAACATTTGTGCCAAGCCATTTGATAATCCATGCATCGGTGTAGAAGATATAAGAGCGGAAGGGAATTTCGATAGGTTTGACCTTTGACCTTCAACTGTGACCTTGACCTTGGACGTAGGTGCGTGGTTATTGATCGCGACACACCTTCTCATCATGAGAAACATTTGTGCCAAGCCATTTGATAATCCATGCATCGGTGTAGAAGATATAGAGCGGAAGGGAATTTCAATAGGTTTGACCTTTGACCTTCAACTGTGACCTTGGACGTAGGTGTGTGGTTATTGATCGCGACACACCGTCTCATCATGAGAAACATTTGTGCCAAGCCATTTGATAATCCATGCATCGGTGTAGAAGATATAGAGCGGAAGGGAATTTCGATAGGTTTGACCTTTGACCTTCAACTGTGACCTTGGACGTAGGTGCGTGGTTATTGATCGCGACACACCTTCTCATCATGAGAAACATTTGTGCCAAGCCATTTGATAATCCATGCATCGGTGTAGAAGATATAGAGCGGAAGGGAATTTCGATAGGTTTGACCTTTGACCTTCAACTGTGACCTTGACCTTGGACGTAGGTGCGTGTTTATTGATCGCGACACACCTTCTCATCATGAGAAACATTTGTGCCAAGCCATTTGATAATCCATGCATCGGTGTAGAAGATATAGAGCGGAAGGGAATTTCCAACAGACCGACCGACCGACAAGCGGACTCCTATATACCCCCAACAAACTTTGTTTGTGGGGGTATAATGAATAACCAGAATTTGGATAGGCCTATGGCTGCACATATCAATGACTTCAGCGCCCGATGGGGTCTAGAGGGTAGTCGGACAAGCCCAGGCATTTTTAAACAAAATAAAAATCGACTGTCCATTCCCCCGACTCTCGGAATTAAATTTACATCTCAGAAAGCGGGAAGAACATTTTCCTGCGTAGCCAATATAACTGACGGACGGGCTAATGTACATGTACCCCGTACTAGCAGGAAGCAGGTCTATGGGAAAATGCTGCGAGCTGACCCCCACTCCCTCGACTGGCCACCACGGCCACTGCCGGGAAAATGTGGAGATGTAACATACATGGTTGTATAATTGTTACATGTTCCGATAAAAATACCGGCAGTATATTCTCTCGTTGGGAATAATTAATTTGAAAATGAAATGTGCAATTTAGTTTTGTTATGTTTCAGAAAAAGTAGATTCAGCGCCTTTGTAAACAAAGAATCATCCATTCTAAAAACAAGGGCGGATTCACGTAGGGGAAAATCCGGCGCAACCTCCCCCCCCCCCACCCCCTCCTAAAATTTGGCGAGTAAAGATATTTTTGCTCTAAAATGCGCCATAACGCAGCAAAATAGGTTGTAAATATCAAACATATTCCAGAGGGCATACTGCCGGACCCACCTAGCAGTCTCCCCAGCTCCGCTTGGTCGACGAACAAACGGTGCTAGTTCGAAAGTATAGTAAGCTATTTCAATTAAGAAGTCCCGCCCCTACCCTAACCTGAAATCCTGGATCTGCCCCTGAAAAGCACCGTGGCATACGTACATGTATTTTGCATAACTGCACACTATAACACAGTCAGTGATTTACACACTAAATTTGTCCCGATCACAACATTGATTTTGTTGAAATGACACTCCACACCCTGTGACTATTGTTCGAAGCGGCTCATTTGAATTTAGACGCGTTTAATGTGTGCATGTGCGTTTGCTTTATATTATTTACACGCCTCTGACTAGAACGGCCCTTTGATAACAAACAAAGCACACATACGTGCATTATTTAGTACAATGTAGTACAATGTAAGAAAATTAACAATCTGGCAAAGTCGGACTTCTTAAATGTATAAATGTTGGAGACCTGTGCATCTGTGCAGTCTGATCAGTATCTGCAATGATTGCAAATATACTAGTACAAGAATTCCGCCACGGAAGCGGTGTCGCGCCTGCCGAGGCATTTGACCGTGAACATTACAAGTAAATAAATGACATTGACCTTGAGAATTTGGATGTGGGGGTGTGCGTAATGAAGCATCATCCCTAGACAAACATTGATGTGAAATATTATCAAATTCTGGCAAGGGGTTAAAGAGATATTGTGAAAAAACAATAACCTTAACGCATTTCTGTTACAAAACCGGTGAACATTACAATTAAATAAATAACCTTGACCATCAAAATTTGGATGTGGGGGTGTGCGTAATGAAGCATCATCCCTAGACAAACATTGATGTGAAATATTATCAAATTCTGGCAAGGGGTTAAAGAGATATTGTGAAAAAACAATAACCTTAACGCATTTCTGTTACAAAACCGGTGAACATTACAATTAAATAAATAACCTTGACCATCAAAATTTGGATGTGGGGGTGTGCGTAATGAAGCATCATCCCTAGACAAACATTGATGTGAAATATTATCAAAGTCTGGCAAGGGGTTAAAGAGATATTGTGAAAAAACAATAACGTTAACGCCTTTCTGTTACAAAACCGGTGAACATTACAATTAAATAAATGACCTTGAACTGAAGAATTTGGATGTGGGTGTGTGCGTAATGAAGCATCATCCCTAGACAAACATTGAAGTGAAATATTATCAAAGTCTGGCAAGGGGCTAAAGAGATATTGTGAAAAAACAATAACTTTAACGCATTTCTGTTACAAAACCGGTGAACATTACAAGTAAATAAATGAGCTTGATCTTCAGAATTTGGATGTGGGGGTGTGTGTAATGAAGCATCATCCCTAGACAAACATTGATGTGAAATATTATCAATGTCTGGCAAGGGGTTAAAGAGATATTGTGAAAAAAACAATAACTTTTAACGCATTTCTGTTACAAAACCGGTGAACATTACAAGTAAATAAATGACCTTGACCTTGAGAATTTGGATGTGGGGCTGTGCGTAATGAAGCATCATCCCTAGACAAATATTGATGTGAAACATTATCAAAGTATGACAAGGGGTTAGAGATATTGTGAAAAAACAATAACTTTAACGCATTTCTGTTACAAAACCAGTGAACAATTACAAGGAAATAAATGACCTTGACCTTGAGAATTTAGATGTGGGGGTGTGCGTAATGAAGCATCATCCCTAGACAAACATTGATGTGAAATATTATCAATGTCTGGCAAGGGGTTAAAGAGATATTGTGAAAAAACAATAACTTTAATAACGCATTTGCCTTACAAAAAAAACGGACGACGCGGACGGAAAAAGCGCCGACTATAGTCGCGCCTCTGCTAAAGCAGGCGCGACAAAAATTACTATACATTCATATAACCATATTTACAAATGGTCATTTTAAAGAATATTTACATTGTTATCAAACGGCAATCGTACGGCCGATTCAATGTGATATTTTTGAAAGTCGCTAAATATTACGTGAAACCGTACACGTAAGTGGTAGCAGATACAGATAGAAATCAGTAGGCTACGTCCTTGGTGGCTACAATTATGTATTACAATTACATGTATCATGATTATTGTGTCGCAGTAAATATGCATGTGACACAATACCAACACACTAAATACTAAAACATGTTTGGCCCAGTGTCACCATGATGCGATATGCCAGGAGCGGTGTATATTTTGGCACTATCATAATTATACCCCTGCAACGAGTTGTGGTGGGGGGGGGGGGGGGGGGTATACTGGAGTCAGGTTGTCCGTCCGTCCGTGCGTCTGTAAACTTAACATCAGAGAAATATTGTTATAACTTCTATTTCCTTCATCTAAAATGTTTAATATTTCACACATGCATTCCTGTAAGGCTCTACTACCATGCCGTGCCAAATCCATGACCGTCAAACCCCCGCAGATCCCAAGGTCAAGGTCAAATACTTAGTCTCTTTACAAAACTTATCAGAGAAATATGTTATAACTTCTATTCCCTTCATCTAAAATGCTTAATATTTCACACATGCATTCCTCTAAGGCTCTACTACCATGCTGTACCAAATCCACGACCGTCTAACCCCCGCCGATCCCAAGGTCAAGGTCAAATACTTGATCGCTTTACAAAACTTAACATCCGAGAAATAAGTTATAACTTCTATTTCCTTCATTGAAAATTCGTCATATTACACTCGTCCATTCCTCTAAGGTTGTACTATCATGCTTTGACAAATCTACGACTGTCCAATCCCCCGCTGATCCCAAGGTCAAGGTCACATACTTAGTCTCTACAAAACTTAACATCAGAGAAATATGTTATAACTTCTATCGAAAAATTCTTAATATTTTATGCATGCATTCCTCTAAGGCTCTACTATCATGCTGTGACAAATTCCCGCTAATGCTAGTCCCCCCCACCCCCCCCCCCCAGATAGCCATAAATGGAAAACACAAAAGTCCTGCCACCTCTCTCCTAGAGTATGCAGATATACTAGCGAAACAGAGATTGGTCTATACTGGTATCATGAGAACGTAGAAACAAGCAACAATAGCCCCATCCCCACCACCCCACATGCTTATGCTATAGGGCATTTGACTCCGTTGATGACAATTGATCTATTCATTTGATTTTGATTGGTATGGAATATATTCAAGCCAACTTCCATTGTTAAATATTTGATGGTATAATATTCTTGGTGCAATAGTAAACGTTCATGTGCTGGCTATCAGAAGAATGACTTGCTTGGTACAGCCACTATCAAGATGGCTATTCAGATAGCCATTACAGGTTGCATGTCCAGTATGTTGGGGTCCATTCACACGAATTAACTACCATATAACGGTTTACCTAAGGAGTGTCAGATATTAATCACCCCCGTTCTGCATTTAAACCCATGCATACTGATAATGTTCCCTAAATGTTTCAGCAGTGCTGTTTAATTCAAGAATAATGATGCCCCAAGATATTTATTGACGATTTACAGCCACGGCCTTTAAGCAAATACGCACCTTATCTGGAGCTCTGGTCATCTGACAAATATTCCGCCAACACTACCCAATACTTGAGGGACCAATGTAACGAGGGTCGTCACACGATCTATCACCCTGGTGGATAACGAGGGTCGCTCCTGAATGCTCGGAATCGCACAGCTTCAGGGCGCTGTAAATAACATGCGTACTAGTAGAAAAACAGTTGTGGGATTAATTACTAAGTTTGTTTGTTTGTTGGGGTTTTTATTAAGTTTCTTTTTTTGATGGGATTTTTTTTCATAGGCATTTTTTTGGTGTCATATGTCCGAGTCTTCCACCTGTGGAACAGGATGGCCTGGCCCGCATGTCGAGCCCGCCGAGGCATTTGATGGTATTTTTAAAAACTTTAATGCAGATTTCGGACGGACGACCTGACATTCGTACAAATGGATACTTGTTGGGTTTTTACTGTATAACAAGTACCCAACACTAACCCTAACCCTACCCAAGAAGATCCCTAAAAAGCTTGCCCAACACACAGAAGAGCATTTGTTGGATACTTTTGTACCCAACATATACCCTCTCGTATGTGCGGACGGACGGACGTCATTGTGATCACTATGTCTCACTTTCAACAAGCGGGCTCGACAAAAACTATATATTCAGCCCTGAAATCAGAATAATCCCGATCTGATGCCATGTCCTCACCACACCAAAATCACTTGGCCCCCTCCCAAAAGCAGTAGGATCAGTAATAATCTTACTACTTTTATAATGGGCAATAACCCAATTTAACTCCCAGGCAACAAAAGAGCCAAAGATAAAAACGTACCTGAGGGCCAAACCAAGGCAAATAATGATTCCTATAAGGAGGAGTGAGTGAGTGAGTGAATAGGGTTTAACGTCCGCTTTTCTGACATAGAGGTACAAGCCTCAGGGAGTCTACACGCAGACGGGTCAACGGGGTCGTGTCCCGTATCCACCTGTCCGAGGGGGGTAAATCCCAACTTCAGAACTCAATATTTAATCAAAATATATATTCAGTCCTGAAATTAGAACAACCTGATCTGGTGCCAGGCCCTCGCCACACCAGCATCATTTATCCCATCCCCTAAAAGTAATAGGATTAGCGCTAATCTTACTTTTATATATGGGACATAGCCCGACTCAACTCTCACATACAAGAAAGCCAAAAATGTACATGAGGGCCAAATCCGGTATAGTGGGTTCCGGAAAGTATGAACCCAATCGTTAAGCCAGTTTAGTCGCCTTTTACGACAAGCAATGGCTACTGCAGCACTATTCTCAGGATCAGTTGATCCCGCCCCGGTGCCTGCACGGGGCTTACCTATAAGGAGGAACCCATACCGTTAATTTACGCCGTTGCGTTCGCCCAACCAACCACCGACTTAATTATCGAGGTCTTAACCATTACAATGCTGAATTAAAATTTGTCGTCAGCTGTTTATTTTCCATTTTTCTCATCAAAAACATGGTTTGACAGCACTTTAGAATCATTTCCAAAGGAAATGATTCTAAAATGCTGCCAAACCATGTTTTTATTTAGAGAAAATACAAAATAAGAAACAACAGCAGACGACAATTTTCAGTTCCCGCCTTCTAAGTGTGAAGTTAAAATATTTACTAGTTTGGAAGGAAAGATGAGAAGTGTGTAACTGTCTGATGATTGGAGAGCATCCGTTTTTAATTGTTTTATTGATCCCGTCTGCAGTTCGATAATTCTTAACCCTCACTATGCTGGAGACGGAAATTGTCGTCTGCTGTTTTTCATTTTTTGCCTTAATTCGTAACAAAAAACAGTTTTGACAGCACATGAGAATCAGTGGAGACGATTCTCATGCGCTGTCAAAACAGGTTTTTGTCGAGAAATATTGAAAATAAAACATTTCCAGCAGACGACAAGATTTAATTCAGCGTAGTAAGGGTTAAGAATGTGTACACAGGTTTACAAATTAAGGATTTGAGTTCGCAAGTGTGTGTTGTGGATACAATGGTGTGTTTGTTTACTGGTGTTTACCCGGCCTATCAATGGTGGGTTTCAAATATAGGAGACACGTTTAAACCCTTTCAACCATACAGACCAGTAGACGATTTCATCAAAATTGCAAAGTATACTTATCTAGCAAAGTATACTTTGAGGGGGGAGTAACCATTTATTTTTCCCGAAATGCATTATGTCATACAGAACTAACGACTGCATATACTTGATTAAAAGTATGCAGAATTATTATACTGAATTTATTACATTATCACAGCCAAAATGGCTGTGATATTACATTATCACAGCCAAAATGGCTGTGATAATGTAATAAATTCAGTATAATAAAAATTAATAAATTTATCCTTGTATTGAAAATTTCTCCCTCAAAGTATACTTTGCTAGAAAAGTATACTGTGCCATGTTGATGAAATAGGCTACGCTACATAAGGTCAATATATGCAGTATTTGACATGATTTTCTACATGTCAGAAATTTAGGAGTGACTGGGTTAAAACCTCGAGTATTTACTTGATTTCAAATCCAGGTTCTGTGATTATAAAGTATTACAGACTCTCGATTCTTAAAGGTACACGCCCACTCAGTAGGCAAAACATATTCTTTATAGGAATTATTGCAGAAAGCTTACTGTGTATTTATAGTTTCCCAGCATGCAAAGTGTAAATAATCACTGTTGTAGAATGCAAGCACAATGCCAAGGCACGAACATTCTTGAAACTCTTCCTTACTTTGACAGGAATGACAAAATTAAGAAATCTACATTACAAAAATTGAAATTTCCACTCATCCTGCAGGCATTTCCACTCGTCCGGATGAGCGGACGAGTGGAATTTTCGTGCCCTGAATGCAGGTTACAACTGAATGCAGGTTACAAATCACAGAAATTCTATAGTTACAGTGTTGCCAAGGATACAAGCACATATTAATTTTCTAAAACAGCTACAAGGCATCGGTAATGCGTACCAAAATAGTTTCTGTGCCTAGCAACTGAAACAATGGATGGCAATGGCGATATTTATGTAAATCTCCAGCCGAGCGGAACGTGATCATACAAGACACCAACATCTTGCTGGCATACGGCGCTAACATCGTGTAGCTAAGTCTGAAAATCAACACTCCATACATGTATGTACAGTTCGGCAATTCTGCATTCTTCAGCCAAGGCGAATCGGCCAAAGATTTTTTTAGCCAAGTGAATTTTAGGATCAGCCGAATTTCTATTCAGCCGAACGGTGTTTATCAATTGTGGCCGAGTGACAGCGAGAAATGGGGCTTATGGGATTTGTGACCTGTAGCCTATTTCACCAACATTGCCAAGTATACTTATCTAACAAAGTATACTTTGAGGGAGAAATTTTCAATTTAAGGATAAATTTATTAATTTTTATTATACTGAATTTATTACATTATCACAGCCATTTTGGCTGTGATAATGTAATAAATTCAGTATAATAATTCTGTATACTTTTAATCATCAAATATATGCAGTCGTTAGTTCTATATTAAATAATACATTTCGGGTAAAATAAATGATTACTCCCTCAAAGTATACTTTGCTAGATAAGTATACTTTACAATGTTGGTGAAATCGGCTACTGATCAAATAAAACACTCCAGTCGCCTGATAACAATATACAGTCTGCACTCATTTACTAAGTACAGGGGACTGAGGAAAATACAACAAAAAATTGAGTTAACGATAGTTATTACATGTATATAGGAAAACATGTAATTGGGACCAAGAATTTGACTGAGTTATCAGTAGTTTGACTTAAGAGAGTTTGAGGTGATGAGTGTAGACTGTATATTACTTGCTAGAAGCACGACAGGCGTTTCATTGATGGAATGGCGACCAGTCTGATCTGGATATACACTGGTCACCATAAAGGCCTATTTCTCCAGTCACAGCCACAAACCAGCCGAAGTTGAATTCAGCCAATTTTTTATTTCAATATCAGCTGATATACTTACCTGTATGTACAAGGATCGTTCAAAGATAGAGTAGTAGAGAGATACAGGAAGAGCACAACGTTCACAAAATAGGCACAACCAATCGTAGCCATAGTACGTCACCAAGAATTCTAACAAGCCTGTTTTCCGTCTAGTCATCAACCAGCCAACACAAAACCATCTTTTGCAATATCAGGGTCACATCGTTTCAGAAAAAGTTCAGTGTTGCACCTTGGTCTTAGTTCCAAGGGGACAATTTCAGGTTTTCAGCCCCTTAGCAGTGAATGGAAGATTCCCATATTTTAACCCATTTCATGCTGAGGATACGATACGCCATATTATTCGTGGAAAATCCAAAATATTTTCTTTATATGTGCTCAGAAATATATGTTGTGACAACCATTTGAACCATCTCATCGATACGGTTCAATTTCAAATGAGTGGTCACAACATATACTTTCATTAAAAAATAACAAAAAAATAAAGAAAATATTTAAACAAGAAATGTGTCTGTCGAACGCGGATGCCACCTGCAGCATATTTGAGAAACTGTGACAAAGTGGTTAACCGAAAAGTGTGACAGACGGACGGACGGTCCAAACACTATATGCCACCCGTTTCTTCGAAACCCGGTGGCATAAAAATTCAGGTGTATTCTGCTTGTAATGGGTTAAGGGACATGGGCAGTTTGAGGTGGAAAATGTCCCTCGGGTTCGATCTAGGCACAAAACTGATAGTGTGACATAATGTTTCAAGTCATTGCTTTTGTAGATTTTCCTTCAATAACTTTCAAACAGCTGAACAGATATTGCTGAAACATGGCGTAAAAAATATTGCAATGTGGACAGTTTTTTCAGTTGCATATAATTTGTGTCAGGCCATAGTCAAAGAATTGAGTCAAGCCAAATCGGAAAATTATTTAACATGTACATACTACAAAATGGTTTGCGATTCTTCATGTATGTTAAAACTGTTTTATGGTGACATTAAGCATGTAGCTCATCATATTGTGGTACGCCACAAATCACGAAAAATCCAATGGTTTGTTAGAAATATTTTAAGAAAATCCACTGCAAAAAAATGACGTCAAACATTTTGTCGCTTGTTCTGAATATGTGACCTGCAATGCTAATAGCTCCAGCTCCAGTATTTGCTTAAATACCCAATCAAAATTGCCAAAAACCCAATTGAAATCAGAAGTAGCGAGTATCAAAAAGCAATTACAGTTTTGTGGTACATTTATCATGCTGCAGAAAACAATAAAATATGAATATTCTATTTATTATATACCGCTCCATGGAAATTAGCAGTTTTTTAGACTGTATACGGTAATAAATGTGTATTTGCAGCCTATTTGCAGTCCGGCACTGCAGATGCGCATTATGAATATAGATAGCGGAAGTAGTCGTATTTTCACCGTAAGTTGTTTATTTCATTGATGAGAACATATGACTTTTATTTACATCGTATAACTATGTATTTCATGGGTAGGTATATAATAAAGTATATTTTTCTTTGTTTTCCATAAAAACACATCTCATTATTTTATAGAATTGTCTCCAAGGAGACAATTCTAATGAAATGCCAAGACATGTTTTTATTTCGAAGCAAACTATTCAATAATTTCTGTCTGTTGATGTGTAAACAGTAGTGTGATTATATTTTACCCAACTACAATTTTGAAATACCCAATTGCTTCAGAAATGATGGGAGTGAAAATACTCAATTACTAATTCCTTATCTGGAGCCCTATCATAGCATTTGTGAACAATGAACAACTCGAACCAGCAGGCACACTCAACAATCTGTGTGTTCATGTAAACAATAAGACAATTTAGTTTATAAATGTGAATTTCTAGACGACACAATAAATAAAGGGCGTCATTGTTGGCCAGTTGTCAAGCATGACAGACAACAAGCTCATTTAAAGCTTAGCAGTATCCTCGGCAACAGCTGGCTGCGAGGCAAAACACATAATTGGCTTACCTTGAATCTTGAATCAGATAATATATTGCTCGACTGTTATACTATATATACAGTACACATGCCTGACTGGGTTAATGTAATTGATTTGGGTTTTACACATTCAACGGCAGTCATTTACAAGGTGCATGATCACGCGGTTACAACATCAACAACGTCCTTCAGAAAATCTAGGGGTTTCGGTCGGACGTGTGTCATATGTAAAACAAAGCACCATCCCTAGGCACACATTGTGGCCAAATATTGTCAGAATATTGTGAAGCGGTTCATGAGTTATTGGAAAATTAAAGGCATTACTAACGCACTAACGCACTAACGCACATACGCACATAAACCAATGCTATATCAGATCCCCTCTTGCCTATTGGCGAGGGGATACTGTAAACCAACTAAATTTCGCGATTTTCGAACCTGGTCATATTCACGACGATTATCGTTCGAGGCGTGCGCTATGAACTTTTGCGACCAATTTTGGAAATAATATGTTTTCATGGCCATTTTTGACTGGGAAACTTTACTGCTGAACCAATTTCGTCCTTTGATAAACTCGTCCGCAAACCAACTCCAAATAGTGGACGAGTGTCGGCGAACGAAACGGTGTACACTATAGGAATGAATGGCCTTTTTGTGGAATTTATCGGGGTATGAACTTGGAAAAGTCGCGGGAATACTGGACGAAGGCCTGACGGTTACGGAAAGTAGTTCGGCATGGAGTTTACTGGGATATATATTCTGGACAGAGACTTGCTACGGACCTATCAAATGTTACGGAATTGTGTAAATATTTTTGTGCTGGAATTATTGAACATTGGGCTGACCTCGCTGTGTCAATCATAATGCCCCATTTAACCTTTAAGCAAATCAACAATAGTTGCGTGTGAGATATGTTCACACTGGGTATATAAACGGCCTAGTACTGATTCGCATTGTCCACTGATGTATTAATCAATATTTTATTGAGTTAATTTTGAACATTGTAAACCATGACGATAATAAGCAAATTGGTCTTCTAGACCCATTGATGCAATAAGCTGTCATTTGTCAGCATAGCGGTCCCATTCAGAAAACACAAGCCGTGGTGTATGCGCGAATGACGTCAGCAATCGTGTGTATTAATCTTTGAATTATCGGTATGACTAAGTGCCCACGACGTGTACTTTACACATGCTTCAAATTGACACCACGGCATCTCTTTGAACACGACAACACAACAACCTAACTTGTCACAGGCGTGTCACTTTAGACCAATCAGAGTCGGTTAAACAATATAAGAAAATGGTGTTGTAAATTTATCCCAAAGCCATTTTGTATGAGTTTTCAAACTGTTAATATATTACCAGTATGTCTACTGAAATACACTATGTAGAACACTTGTCAATATAGTTCATACAAAACAACCAGCATTAACTAGTGTCACCAATTACAAAGAGATATATGGGAAAGGTAACTATAATTAAAAACAGGCCCACAACAGCAAAATATTTTTAACAATTTTATGCTAGGAAATGTGGAAATATTCGCGGAGATTTATATTCGCGATTTTCAAACGCCAAGGTATCTCGCGCCGAATACAAGTTGGTTTACAGTAATTAGCCGTATTCCCATGTATTTGCCCTCTATGACAATCGAGTCCTTTTTTACAAATGGGTGCCTGGGTAGAACCAGTCTGTATCTGTATTGGGAGACATCTTAAACGGAGTGTTGCCTGAATCCACAAGATCCTGATCTGGAGCCAGGCATTGTTAACTCTTTCACCACCACAGGCCTGTATAGTGATATGGGCAAAAAGCGAAGATCCAGATGAGTCGGCTCGTAACGAGCCGTCTCATCAGAATGATCAATCTGCACTTTTTTCAAGTAATTTTGTGACGGTTTAGATTGGTTGCAAAATTGACATATCAAAATCCATTCCAGTTACGGGGTCCACAGGGTCGACACTTACCTGAGTCTGGCGAGTCTTAGCTGAGCTGTCATGGGGTAACTTACCTTACTAACGGTGTCCTTAGTTAAAACCCCACATTTACTTTGCGACACTGATTCACAGATTGCAAACTTTTCAACTAGATGTTTTAATTTATTTATTTCTCCACAAAAGTATATAATGTTACAATTGATTTGAAGCCAAGATGGTTGAAACAAGCGGCGACAATTTTTTGAGACAGTAAAAGTTGAAAAGTGAATGGGTTTAATGTCCCAGCAACAGCCATATAGAGACGGGACCACAGATTAAAGTCTCATCCGACAGATGGAAATACTATGAAAGTATTTTTTGATGCCTCTAGGCAAGGTTTGAACCCACAATCTCCGGATTGGATGTCAGGTGTTCTACCCCCTAGGCCACAACCCATCCCTACAATTGATTATAAAGACATGCCATTGTCATCACGATATTTGGCATGTATTGAATATTGAAGATTTGAGCGCACTTGACATTTTTAACCCTTACACCGCTATCTTAATTTTTTGTCGTCTGCTGTTTATTTTCTATTTTTAGCATGAAAAACATGCTTCGACAGCACTTTAGAATAATTTACAACATGCTTTGCACCTCAGAATCCATTGAAATGAAGTGCTGTTAAAAAAAATTTTTATTGACAAATAAGGCAAGATATAAAAGCAACAGCAGACGACGATTGTTGTGTGTAGCGGTCTAAAGGTTAAATTTTGTCGACTGCCGTTTATTTTTTAATTTCCAATTTTTAGATAGAAAAAATATGGTTTGACAGCAGTTTAGAATCATTTCCAATGGAAATGATTCTCAACTGCTGCCAAACCATGTTTTTATCCAGAAAATAGACAAACCATTAAACAACGGCAGACGACACTTTTTGTTTCCCGCCCTCTAAGCTTGGTGGATACAACCAGAATTGATTGATAGGAGGTCTGATCGTTTCAACAGCAAGGTCAGGCCATCCATAATTATATCTCCGTTTCCTGTAACCCGACCGACCCGCTAAAAACGGTGCGACCCGATTTTTTTTATTGCAATTTCGTACATTTTTTTTTTTTTACAATTTTTTTTAATTTTTTTTTCTTCAATTTAGTGCTACAGTGGGTTAAAAGGGTTAATATAATCTCTGGCCCTAAATTGCATACATGTTCATACAACAACATATACAGCAATTGACATACTTTTATTGCAAGAATTGCAATACTGAATTTAAAAATTATTCATACTAAAAAGGTACAATATTTTAACACTTGCAATGCAAGTATTGTACATATTGTACATTTTTAATAATAATAATTTTTAAATTCAATATGTCATGTGACAGAAAAAAAAAGAAATTGCCTACCGACCGACCCACTTCTAAAATTCTGGTTCGGGTTACAGGAAACAAACAATTTTTTAAGGACGGCCTCATACAATGAGGAACCAGAACTGTTTAGTGTTTCGGAAAACTAATAAATTCCCACTACACCCATGAATTCATTCGAAATTACAATGAATTATAAACACAGTGGAACCTTTCTAAACCGGACACGCTGGGAGGTCCCCAGAGTGTCCGGCATAGAGTTTCACTGTACATCAGGCATTTGATCATTCTGAGCCATAGTTGTGTGCTATGCGATCACGAACAGACATTATCACCCGAGATAAATGATACCTGCAATGCTTCAGTCAATTTAACGCTGCCCCACCCACTAACATAGCGGAGAGCAGGTCTTTTTCACTGTTACCCACCAATAACTCTGTATTCAATCTTGCTGGCACCATATAACCTACAACATGTAGTCTAGTCGCCGACCACTTGGCTAGTAAAATCTGGTCATCTGTTTCGGCGTCCCTAATGCTTTCTCTCCGTCGATCACTCCAATTGATTAAAGACCTGGATTTAGCTCCGCTATAGCAGTAGCCTATTTCATCAACATTGCAAAGTAAACTTTACTAGCAAAGTATACTTTGAGGGAGTAATCATTTACTTTTCCTGAAATGCATTATTTCATATAAAAGTAACAACTGCATATATTTCATGATTAAAAGTATGCAGAATTATTATACTGAATTTATTACATTATCACAGCCAAATTGGCTGTGATAATGTAATAAATTCAGTAAAATAAAAATTAATAAATTTATCATACAAGAAACGAGGCAAAGCCACGAAGGCCAGGTTTTTTCCAAGCATAGACACTTGGATAACATAATTATACCCACTGTTTGTAGACTAGATGGCCGTGGCCTGCATGTCGCGCCTTGGGGCGAGGCATGGACACTAAAAAAATAGATATAGTAGATGGAAAAACTTTAACCAAAAAACTTTAACCGGACACACGGACGAACGGACGGACGTATGCCAAAATGCTGACGATATCGCACTTTCCGCAAGCAGGTGTGACAATGATGATAAACACCCATGTGAAGTATCAAGGTATTGGGTGAAGCAGTTGCAGAGATATAGTACACGAAAAAACTTTAACAAAAAAATTCAAAGTAATTTGACCTTGACATTGGGCACAGGATCGCGCTTTCCGCAAGCAGGTGCGACAATGATGATAAACACCCATGTGAAGTATCAAGGTATTGGGTGAAGCAGTTGCAGAGATATAGTACACGAAAAAACTTTAACAAAAAAATTCAAAGTAATTTGACCTTGACATTGGGCACAGGATCGCGCTTTCCGCAAGCAGGTGCGACAATGATGATAAACACCCATGTGAAATATCAAGGTATTGGGTGAAGCAGTTGCAGAGATATAGTACACGAAAAATCTTTAACAAAAAAATTCAAAGTAATTTGACCTTGACATTGGGCACAGGATCGCGCTTTCCGCAAGCAGGTGCGACAATGATGATAAACACCCATGTGAAGTATCAAGGTATTGGGTGAAGCAGTTGCAGAGATAGTACACGAAAAAACTTTAACAAAAAAATTCAAAGTAATTTGACCTTGACATTGGGCACAGGATCGTGCTTTCCGCAAGCAGGTGCGACAATGATGATAAACACCATGTGAAGTATCAAGGTATTGGGTGAAGAAGTTGCAGAGATATAGTACACGAAAAAACTTTAACAAAAAAATTCAAAGTAATTTGACATTGACATTGGGCACAGGATCGCGCTTTCCGCAAGCAGGTGCGACAATGATGATAAACACCCATGTGAAGTATCAAGGTATTGGGTGAAGCAGTTGCAGAGATATAGTACACGAAAAAACTTTAACAAAAAAATTCAAAGAAATTTGACCTTGACATTGGGCACAGGGGCCGCACGGTTGGGGGTTAGAATGAAAATATGGATGATGATAAACACCCATGTGAAGTTTCAAGGTAATGGGCGAAGCAGTTGCAGAGATATAGTATAACAAAAAAGTTTTAACCAAAAAACTCTAACCAGACGTACGTTAAAAAGTTAACGTTGAAAATGGCTAAGTCAATTACGTAGAATTCTTACCGTATCCCCAAAATCAAGTTGCTGTATGGTATCGTACGGCATTTCATTTTACTCACCTTACTAACCTTTGCACACAGCATCCAAGTGTGGTTGGTTGGTCTGAAAACTGTGACTAAATATCGTGTTTTCCAGTAAAACATAAAACATAAGTTGAGAGCTCAAATTAATTTTATAACTTGCATACTTCCGGTACTATTAACAAGTGTATTTCGGACCGAAAGATGGAAATTCCTCGGTTTCATTGTTTCACAAAACAAGAACTTCATTTATAATTTTATAGACAGGCGACTGGGTAGAACCAGTCTATATACAGTATATTATTGGGAAAAATGTCCTGTTTCAGCCGTCTTGCGCGTACGCCATTAAACAATATTTGAAGTGAATTAATGAAACCAGATGGCCTACACGTCGAGCTTGCAGAGGTGTTGATTTGTTTGTTTATTGGTGTTTAACGGCCTATCAACAGCTAAGGTCATGTAAGCCCAGACAAACGGGTTTGTCATGTAAGCCCAGACAAACGGGTTTGATCCCGTTTTAACCTGCTGCATATGGGGGGGGGGGGGATTCCAAAATCAGAACGGAATATTTACATAAGAGAAAAAATATAATCAGCTTGGCCCCTTCCCCTAAAATAGGATTACGTAACACTCACAGAAGAAGTATAACCAAATTCAACTGTCACATACAAAATGCCGTATGTGAGGGCCAAACTTGGTCTCCAGTCGAAGTTCCGGTAAGGATGAACCCCGATCGTTAAATTACCCATCGCATACTCCCTCATACCTGCCACCCAGAGTTGTTGGTAAAAAAATAATTTAAATTTCTAATTATCTCTATTGCCCTCTAGACAAATGATGATAAATAACCTACCGGTAAATAAGCATACAAATTTCACGCCAATCTGACTTTACCAATTCAACCCTAGAGGCCAGAAAGCCAACATGTGCAAACACTGTAGATCCAAAAAGAGCCGGCTCATAACGAGCCGTCTCATAAGGATCTGCAGCATTTGTCACTATTATTTACCTCTAGAAACATTTTATCATTAATGGAATAGTCCAAAATTTAATATGAACTAGACATTATGTTTGTAAAACATGGATATGCCCCATTGGAATACAGGGGCCCGTTTCACGAAACTTCATACAACTAAGAAGTTTGTAAGTGCGAAATTGGAAATTAGAATAACATTTACACCGACAATGTTGGTAATTTATTAGTGGATGTGTTCACATGTAATGATGTAATGATGTGTACAAGTAGGCAGAAAATGGTAGCATTTGTTAGTCATATTAATGTGAAAAGCAAATCAATAAATATAATCGTACGATCATGTTTATCGTACAAAGTTTAGTGAAACAGGCCCCTGGACTCTGGAGAAACTCTTAAAACGGACGGACGGAACCTAAAGAGCAACGCAATATGCCCACCTGGCTAGCGCATAGGGTGCATAAAAAGCCAATGTATGATACCCAGGGTCGAATGAGATACGGTATACAAAAATATCATTGTGATCACCAAGTTGGGCTATATGCAAGGGGACTCGACAAAAATCTCCGCACAAATATTTGCTTGATATGAAATTCAGAGTAATGGGTTCCTGTCATTGAATACCATTACCACGCACATTACATAGTGGCCTACGGCCGCCACAACATCACCCATCTCTCTTTGCT